>OU342734.1:421095630-422295630 GCA_910589765.1 Avena atlantica | reverse complement strand
ATGCGGACATGATCGAGACACTTCTCCGAACAATAACTAATAGAGGAATCTGGAAATTCATATGGCTCCCACATATTTCTACGATTACTTTGCGATCGAATGAACCACTTACATACGATACCAATTTCCCTTTGTCTCACGATAGTTTACTTATCCGAGGTTTTGATCGTCGGTATCTCTGCATACCTAGTTCAACCTCGTTACTGATAAGTACTCTTTTCTCGTTCCCGTGATATGTGATCCCTTGTGAGCCAGTCACATGCTTGCAAGCTAATTGGATGACATTCCACCGAGAGGGCCCAGAGTATATCTATCCGTCATATGGATGGACAAATCCCACTCTTGATCCATGTGTCTCAACCAATACTTTCTGAACACTCAATGCCACCTTTATAGCCACCCAGTTACGGTGTGGTGTTTGATGTCATCAAAGCATCCTTCCGGTGAAGGTGATATGCATGATATCATGGTCGAAGTAATTAGGTTACTATGTATCAGAAAGCATATAGCAATTGAACTATTAAAATGACTTGATCTTTATGCTACACTTATCTATAGGAGTATGTCCTCCATATCATTCTCCTAACGATATGATCTTGTTGTTAATAACATCTCAATGTTCATGATAGGGAAACCACAATCATTTATTAACCAACAAGCTAGTAATATATAGAGGCTTTACTAGGGACTTCAATTTAAGTTTACAAATCACACAAGTATTAATGTTTCCTTGTTAATACTATTATAGCATGAATGTAAACATTGATCATAAACACAAAGATATAATAATAACTACATTTATTATTGACTCTAGGGCATATCTCCAACATAGCGAACATACATGATTAGGTTTATGCATAAGACAACCTTAAGATTACCACTCTAGCCGACAAACCCTCTACTCCTCGTTAAATTATGGCAAGGGTTGGCTCCTCTTGTCTAAGGACGAAATTGCCTTATACGCATCTGGGGTCAATTGACACCCCCAATCCCCACACCCGCCCCCACACCCCAAAGTTGCAAATCCTTTATTAACTTGCACTAAGTAAGGTTTATTTATAGAGGTTGAATGTAGTACAATACATATGACGTATAGCTGACTTAGTTGGCATTTTTTGTCCTTGTGCTCGGCGCACCTCCTAAACACCTTTACGCACGAGTTGTCGAAGATAGCGACTATGTACACATCAGGATCCACGACTTTGCATGAAGCAGTCAACCTTGAGCTAGTGACCAACGACAAAGACTGACCACCCTTGATCCATGATGAACCTCCCGTCACTTCCTTGAGCCTCATCATCTTGTTACATGTTCGTATTTAGGGTGATGGTCCTTGGGATGTTACCTGGGTACTTCTGAAAGGCTAGAACGTTGGTAAAGATATACTAATATATAACCACCTTCTATAAGTGGGTTATTTTCAGAGGACTCTCCTTGGCCTCTTACAGGACTGCCTTCTCTAGCAACCTTGTAGGAGATGCCATCGCCAACAACACTGGAAGAGGTTGCGTTGCCAAGGTTCAACTTGCCAGTAGAGTACTGCAACAAACATGTCTCATACTTAGTACAACAACACACAATTTTGGCAATACATTGACAAGAACAAGACTGCCTCATACATATCACAACAAACACAAACTTCAGATCATACAACAAAAAGAGTAATACTATCATATACCAAGAATGGAGACAATCGTATCTCCAAGAGCTAGAAATAAATGACCACCTGAAATGCACAAATGTACTATATGTGCCACTAGAGACTTCAGGCCAATCCATGAACACAACACCACACCATAACCATTGGCAATTAGAAAGAATCAAACTGCTAAACAATGAACTAGGTACGCAAAGTGTCTTATAGTAACATAGCACACCCAAAATTTCCAACAACTAAGCCTATAATACCGGATATAATGCACATGCAAACTATTTGTACATAGCACTAGGTTTATAGGCCATCTATTGAACACGCTGTGCTACTATGCAATCATCACCGACAGTGCAATAATAGTACTAAACATAGTAGATCTGCCTTACATAACAAAGTACACACAAATTTACAGTCCAAGAGATAATCCTATTTCTACCGGAGATCATGCCAAAATATTGTCTTAGATTGCACTTGGTATAAAAGGCCATCCCTTGAACTAAATTGTGGCACATTTTAATCGTCACCAAATGCAAATAGTAAAGAGAGGAACATGGAGTCTCGTACAAACAAAACACACAATTCAAGAGATGATTTTATGGTACTATGGAGCATGCAAAGCAATTTATTTGTACATACCACTCGGTACATAGACCATTCTTGATCATAATACGACAGTAATTAATCACAATAGTGTAAACAAAATGATGCCATAATAGAGTGTGCTAGTGCCTCATGTGTGTATTGTGTGTTGGAAGACCAACAATAGTTGGCATGCAGTTCATTCATGCCGATTGGAGAAGATCAAATCTTAATACTGAATGTCCCCCAAATCAAAAGAAGATAAAACTCTAGACGCTAGAATACCACCAACTAGAAAAATAGATCCTAGCTCGGAAATAATAACCCAACTAAGACGAGCACAATCAAAATAATACACACAAGAAAAATGAAAACTTCCATCTCAGGTCCATCGAAACCACATAACGAATGTTGTATGTACATATATAGTATTCTACCCACTACAAAAGTTCCATGGCTTACCACCATTGACGAGGAGTTGAAGAAGCAGTTGACACAGATTAGTGGGATAATAATGAAGAAGCCCTTTCCAAAATATAGAGAGAGGTGGAAGTCCAACAGATCTTGCTATCGTCGATCGTCAAGACATCGCTTTAGTTATGTCGACATGAGTGTAAACACATAATTGACATGGCATGGAGAGTGAGTAAGATGGATAAGAAGTGGTGAGAATATTTATGTTGCGTGTTCCTAAAACGACCCGCCCAACCCCGTGCCTCTTTGCACTCCTACAGGTCTGGCTCGTTGAAATGGTCTTGATGCAGACATCTTGGTGGGACTAGGCTCTAGTCTACTTCAAGCATCGTGTGTTGCGGGCCATCCAAACGCTAAAATAAGCAACCACGTCCTACACAAGGGATGCAAAGGTTCTTCCAATAACCAAGCACCTTTTTTTGAAAGGGATAGACCCCGAAGGGTCTATATGTGCATTAATTCTTAGCGGTGACAGTTCAATTTACAAAAGATCCCTAGCATAGAAAGGAGCTACAAAGGGATCCTTCTCATTTGCAGAAATGACGCTGGTTAGAAAGAGGAAAAAGCAATTGAGTCCAAGTCCAGCACCGCCGCTGTTGAACTAAAGTTGTCGCCGGCCATCCTCCACACCACCGGGGATGATGCCACTTGGGGTGTAGAAGACGATATCATCCACCATGGCTCCATTGAAGGGCCTCCGATCTTGAAGGTTGAGTTGCCCTTTGCCCATCGGATTCAGTTGGCAATATTTGACCACCGATGATTTGCTCCTTATGCCGCACCTCCCCGAGCGTCGTCCGACCCCAGCACACAAAGCATCGCCCTACTTTCTCCTTCTCCCGCCACCACCGCAGCTTGGAAGATCTTGTAGAGCAACACCTGTAGGTAAAGCCCAACAGCCAGAACCAACCTCCAAATCAGGATCTGAAGGCCTGATGAAAAGATTATTGAGGGTACACGCTATGGAGGAACCCTTCAGAAGTTGCAGGTACCACGTCGCCACCACCATCAGATCTCCACCGCAAGCCGCCAGACGTTTCTCCCCTGTGCCGATAGCACTCGTTTCGACAACATAACACCAGACACCAGTAGGACGCCTAAACACCCTATAGGAGGGAAACCAAATTCTAGTCAAACTAGTATATACACTACGAGCTCTAGCACCTCGCCTTATACCTTCCCATATGACATCACTAGTGAGAAAGGCTCAGGGTCGGCCCGGTTCACCAGGCTGACTCTCAAATAGTTAAATACCGTAGTAGTCCCTGTATTTATTCGGGTGGCTCGATTTAGTCCTGTTGGGGGTGTACCCCCAGGTACCCCAGAGTTGATGGAAAGAATAGTGGAGATCTATATAAAAGAATATGAGGATATAAAGAGTAAATACAATAAGAAATAAGACACAAAATGAGCAACCATAAAAGAAAAGGCAAAAAGGTTATCTGGGCCGAATTAGACTGAATTCGGCGCCAGATTATATTCCAGCAGACCGAATTCGGCCTGCCAAAGCCAGATTACCTCTACTAACCTGGACAGACCATCAGATCTCGGCCATATGGGACGACATACACCAAACTCGGCCCGTGTAGCTATCGCCGGCCTCCCTCCCTATCGACTCACCGATCCCCGCCGAATAACCAAACCCACGTTGAATCACCCAGTGCACCGCTCGTTCCCGCCAGTCCCGCGCACCTCGGCACACCCGCCTCATCGCCAGGAAACCCACCACCAGCCGGCATGCATCTTCACCCGGGTGGGCCTACACCCACTCCACGTCCATCGTCCCACCGCGGGCCTCCTCCAAGGCAGATCCACGAGAGGCTCCCTGCCCCGGATGGGCCGACGAGGGATATGTCGGCCCACCACGGGCAACAGCCACTGCAGGACGAGGCTCTTTGGCTGGGCTCTCATCGGCTTGGGCCGAATGATGTTAAACCCGGCCAGGCCACATCCAGACCTCGGCTGGGCTCAGTTCGAATCGATGGGCCCCTTCTCTCCTGCAGAACGACCCAAGCCGAGTCATGGGAGGTTGATTCGGCCTGTCCATCCCCCTAGGCCGAATCAGATCATCTCGGGAGGTCTCCTATCACCCTAGCAACTCAGGAAATCACCTTCAACCTCAACTAGAACACGCCATCGAGCCAGGAGGAGTTCCGGGAGTATCGTGCCAGTCTTGGGACGCCCATGGCTCAGACTGACACATGCAGTAAGGAATATGCCTAAGGCATCCAAGAATATTCTAAGAAATATGCCTTAGCATCTCCAAAGATGCTAAGGCATATGCTGAGCATCTCAAGAAGATGCCCGGAATATGCTGAGAATAGGCCAATCGTAGAGAGCAAGATTAGTCCCCTGGGCTCCCCTTTATAAGGAGCACCAGGGGGATCGTTCAGGAGAGGCCCCCCGAAGGGGCTCCTCCCCTCTCTGCTCACTAGGAGCTCTCCTTCTTCCTCTACCTCCACTCTCACAGAGAGATCTAGGTAGAAGCATAGGAGATACAACTCAAGGATCATGATTGTAGCCACATGTATGGCAAGATTATAAGAGATTAGATGTGTAGAATGAGGTGTTATCTCCACTTGAGAGCTTCTATCCAATATACATTGTATTTCTCTTTGTTCATACGAGTGCGGTCTTCACTGCATCATCCCTCCCCGGATTCCTCCACGTCCATCGGCCCCAACTTTAGCCTACCCATGGCATATGCCGTGATACCACCACGACATTTGGCGCCCACCGTGGGGCCTTCTAGTGGCGTTGGTTGGGTTTCCATCCGAACGGGAACATCTTCATCAACTTCTTCCTCATAGGGCTCATTCAGCTTCACCAAGCCAACAGAGAACAAAGAGGTAAGCACAGAGGCTCTCCAAGTCTAACTCATCAAAGCAGGTAAGACTCGGCAAGAAGGACTCAAGCACTACTCCAAGCTTACTGTAAGTACCAAGTAACTCAGCAGGGCAAGTATGACCTAGCAAGACTCACCCAAACACTTCTCCAACTATACTGTAAGTGCCAGATAACTCAGCCACCTACACTCAATCCTTCACCCCGGGGAGAAAATAACTCAACCCGGGGACTAGTCAACTTATCCGTAGAGTCACCTTTAGATTAAGAGAGCATTATGTTGATTTAGATCTGTACTCTAGCCAGCTTGTTTATAACTCGGCCATAAGTTGAAGCAGCTTATTTGTGATTCATATAGGTTTTGAGTCGGTTAGTTTATGCTGTGGGTTATCCTGTGACTCGGCTCACAGGCCAACTTATTTATAACTCGGCCATAAGTTGAATATGCTTATTTGTGATTCAGATAGATTCTGAGTCAGTTTACTTATGCTTTGGATTACCCTGTAACTCAGCTCCCCAGCCAGCTTATTTATAAGTCGGACAGAAGTTGAATCAGCTTATTTATGATCCATATAGAATTTGAGTCAGCTTACTTATGAGTCGGATAGAATTTGAGTCAGTTTATTTATGCTTTAGATTGTCCTTTAACTCAGCTTACAGGCCAGCTTATTGATGATTCGGATATAATTTGATTCAATTTGTTTATGCTTCGAATTAACCTTTAACTCAGCTAAGTAGATTGTCTCTGATTCAGACTAACATTTGATTTAGCTTGCCAGGGTATATTATAATTCGGATTGGTATTCAGACTCGGCGTACTAATCATATCTCTTATTCAGGCCGAAGCTTTATTCAGTTCGCCAGATTGCCAGGTTATGTTATGACTCAGATTGATATTTCACTATCTTGCCAAGTTATCCCATATCTCGGATGACTATTGGCCAGCTTATCATATCTCGAATCTATATCTCATATCTACATCTCGAATCAGATCTCTCAGCGGTTAGCCCTATTATCATATCCCAAAGCTTAATCTCGGATCTATATCTCGGATCCATATCAAAGGCAAATTATCATCATCACGCCAAATCAAGTTATATCGTGGCAAACAGATAACTCAGATTTGATTCATATAACTCGGATTTGAGTCAGATGACTCAGACTTAAGACATAAAGTCAATTTTGAGTAAAATAACTCAGATTTGGAATGAGATAACTCGTATTTGAGTCATATAACTCGGATTTGAGTTAGATGACTCAGACTTAAGACATAAAGTCAATTTTGAGTAAAGTAACTCGGATTTGGGATGAGATAACTCGGATTTGAGTCATATAACTCGGATTTGAGTCAGATGACTCAGACTTAAGACATAAAGTCAATTTTGAGTAAAATAACTCAGATTTGGAATGAGATAACTCAGATTTGAGTCATATAACTCGGATTTGAGTCAGATGACTCAGACTTAAGACATAAAGTCAATTTTGAGTAAAGTAACTCGGATTTGGGATGAGATAACTCGGATTTGAGTCATATAACTCGGATTTGAGTCAGATGACTCAGACTTAAGACATAAAGTCAATTTTGAGTAAAGTAACTCGGATTTGGGAGGAGTTAACTCAGATTTGAGTCATATAAGTCGGATTTGAGTCAGATGACTCAGACTTAAGACATAAAGTCAATTTTGAGTAAAGTAACTCGGATTTGGGACGAGTTAACTCGGATTTGAGTCATATAACTCGGATTTGAGTCAGATGACTCAGACTTAAGACATAAAGTCAATTTTGAGTAAAGTAACTCGAATTTGGGATGAGTTAACTCGGGTTTGAGTTAGATAACTCGGATTTGAGTTAGATGACTCAGACTCAAGACATAAAGTCAATTTTGAGTAAAGTAACTCGGATTTGGGATGAGTTAACTCGGATTTGAGTCATATAACTCGGATTTGAGTCAGATGACTCAGACTTAAGACATAAAGTCAATTTTGAGTAAAGTAACTCGAATTTGGGATGAGTTAACTCGGATTTGAGTCATAACACTCGGATTTGAGTCAGATGACTCAGACTTAAGACATAAAGTCAATTTTGAGTAAAGTAACTCGGATTTGGGACGAGTTAACTCGGATTTGAGTCATATAACTCGGATTTGAGTCAGATGACTCAGACTTAAGACATAAAGTCAATTTTGAGTAAAGTAACTCGAATTTGGGATGAGTTAACTCGGGTTTGAGTTAGATAACTCGGATTTGAGTTAGATGACTCAGACTCAAGACATAAAGTCAATTTTGAGTAAAGTAACTCGGATTTGGGATGAGTTAACTCGGATTTGAGTCATATAACTCGGATTTGAGTCAGATGACTCAGACTTAAGACATAAAGTCAATTTTGAGTAAAGTAACTCGAATTTGGGATGAGTTAACTCGGATTTGAGTCATATAACTCGGATTTGAGTCAGATGACTCAGACTTAAGACATAAAGTCAATTTTGAGTAAAGTAACTCGGATTTGGGACGAGTTAACTCGGATTTGAGTCATATAACTCGGATTTGAGTCAGATGACTCAGACTTAAGACATAAAGTCAGTTTTGAGTAAAGTAACTCGGATTTGGGATGAGTTAACTCGGATTTGAGTCATATAACTCGGATTTGAGTCAGATGACTCAGACTTAAGACATAAAGTCAATTTTGAGTAAAGTAACTCGGATTTGGGATGAGTTAACTCGGATTTGAGTCATATAACTCAGATTTGAGTCATATAACTCGGATTTGAGTCAGATGACTCAGACTTAAGACATAAAGTCAATTTTGAGTAAAGTAACTCGAATTTGGGATGAGTTAACTCGGGTTTGAGTTAGATAACTCGGATTTGAGTTAGATGACTCAGACTCAAGACATAAAGTCAATTTTGAGTAAAGTAACTCGGATTTGGGATGAGTTAACTCGGATTTGAGTCATATAACTCGGATTTGGGTCAGATGACTCAGACTTAAGACATAAAGTCAATTTTGAGTAAAATAACTCAGATTTGGAATGAGAACACTCAGATTTGAGTCATATACCTCAGATTTGAGTCAGAGGACTCAGACTTAAGACATAAAGTCAATTTTGAGTAAAGTAACTCGGATTTGGAATCAGATGACTCAGGCAATAACTTACCCAAAGGGGTTAAGAGAGCAGTACCCAATAAGGCCAGAGCTCATAACTTACCCAAAGGAGTTAAAAGAGCAGTGCCCAATGAGGCCAGAGCTCATAACTTACCCAAAGGGATCAAAAGAGCAGTGCCCGATAAGGCCAGAGCTCGTAATTTATCCAAAGGGGATAAAAGAGCAGTGCCCAATAAGGCAAGAGCTCATAACTTACCCAAAGGGGTTAAAAGAGCAGTGCCCAATAAGGCCAGAACTCATAACTTGCCCAAAGAGGTTAAAAGACCAGTGCCAAAAATGGCCAGAAGTCATAACTTACCCAAAGAGGTTGAAAGAGCAGTGCCCAAGAAGGCCAGAACTCATGACTTGCCCAAAGAAGTTAAAAGACCAGTGCCAAAAATGGCCAGAAGTCATAACTTGCCCAAAGAGGTTAAAAGACCAGTGCTAAAGAAGGTCAGAAGTCATAACTAACCCAAAGGGGTTAAGAGAGGAGTGCCCAAGAAGGCGAGAACTCATGTATTACCCAAAGGGGTTAAGAGAGGAGTGCCCAAGAAGGCCAGAACTCATATATTACCCAAAGGGGTTAAGAGAGGAGTGCCCAAGAAGGCAAGAGCTCATAGACTTACCCAAAGAGGTTAAGAGACCAATGCCAAAAATGGTCAGATGTCATAACCGTGCCAAAAAAGGTTATGTGACAAAGAACGGTATAACCAAGAGATTATAGGTCGAAAGAAAACTCTGGGAATATTTAGTATGAAGCCTATGCACGACTCTACGAGTCCCACATAGCCTAGGGGACTAATGTCGGGGGTGTACCCCCAGGTACCCCAGAGTTGATGGAAAGAATAGTGGAGATCTATATAAAAGAATATGAGGATATAAAGAGTGAATACAATAAGAAATAAGACACAAAATGAGCAACCATAAAAGAAAAGGCAAAAAGGTTCTCTGGGCCGAATTAGACTGAATTCGGCCCCAGATTATATTCCAGCAGACCGAATTCGGCCTGCCAAAGCCAGATTACCTCTACTAACCTGGACAGACCATCAGATCTCGGCCATATGGGCCGACATACACCAAACTCGGCCTGTGTAGCTATCGCCGGCCTCCCTCCCTACCGACTCACCGATCCCCGCCGAATAACCAAACCCACGTTGAATCACCCAGTGCACCGCTCGTTCCCGCCAGTCCCGCGCACCTCGGCACACCCGCCTCGTCGCCAGGAAACCCACCACCAGCCGGCATGCAGCTTCACCCGGGTGGGCCAGCACCCACTCCACGTACATCGGCCCACCGCAGGCCTCCTCCAAGGCAGATCCACTAGAGGCTCCCTGCCCCGGATGGGCCGACGAGGGATATGTCGGCCCACCACGGGCAACAGCCACTGCAGGACGAGGCTCTTTGGCTGGGCTCTCATCGGCTTGGGCCGAATGGCGTTAAACCCGGCCAGGCCACATCCAGACCTCGGCTGGGCTACAGTTCGAATCGATGGGCCCCTTCTCTCCTGCAGAACGACCCAGGCCGAGTCATGGGAGGTTGATTCGGCCTGTCCATCCCCCTAGGCCGAATCAGATCATCTCGGGAGGTCTCCTATCACCGTAGCAACTCAGGAAATCACCTTCAACCTCAACTAGAACACGCCATCGAGCCAGGAGGAGTTCCGGGAGTATCGTGCCAGTCTTGGGACGCCCATGGCTCAGACTGACACATGCAGTAAGGAATATGCCTAAGGCATCCAAGAATATGCTAAGAAATATGCCTTAGCATCTCCAAAGATGCTAAGGCATATGCTGAGCATCTCAAGAAGATGCCCGGAATATGCTGAGAATATGCCAATCGTAGAGAGCAAGATTAGTCCCCTGGGCTCCCCTTTATAAGGAGCACCAGGGGGATCGTTCAGGAGAGGCCCCCCGAAGGGGCTCCTCCCCTCTCTGCTCACTAGGAGCTCTCCTTCTTCCTCTACCTCCACTCTCACAGAGAGATCTAGGTAGAAGCATAGGAGATACAACTCAAGGATCATGATTGTAGCCACATGTATGGCAAGATTATAAGAGATTAGATGTGTAGAATGAGGTGTTATCTCCACTTGAGAGCTTCTATCCAATATACATTGTATTTCTCTTTGTTCATACGAGTGCGGTCTTCACTGCATCATCCCTCCCCGGATTCCTCCACGTCCATCGGCCCCAACTTTAGCCTACCCATGGCATATGCCGTGATACCACCACGACATTTGGCGCCCACCGTGGGGCCTTCTAGTGGCGTTGGTTGGGTTTCCATCCGGACGGGAACATATTCATCAACTTCTTCCTCATAGGGCTCATTCAGCTTCACCAAGCCAACAGAGAACAAAGAGGTAAGCACAGAGGCTCTCCAAGTCTAACTCATCAAAGCAGGTAAGACTCGGCAAGAAGGACTCAAGCACTACTCCAAGCTTACTGTAAGTACCAAGTAACTCAGCAGGGCAAGTATGACCTAGCAAGACTCACCCAAACACTTCTCCAACTATACTGTAAGTGCCAGATAACTCAGCCACCTACACTCAATCCTTCACCCCGGGGAGAAAATAACTCAACCCGGGGACTAGTCAACTTATCCGTAGAGTCACCTTTAGATTAAGAGAGCATTATGTTGATTTAGATCTGTACTCTAGCCAGCTTGTTTATAACTCGGCCATAAGTTGAAGCAGCTTATTTGTGATTCATATAGGTTTTGAGTCGGTTAGTTTATGCTGTGGGTTATCCTGTGACTCGGCTCACAGGCCAGCTTATTTATAACTCGGCCATAAGTTGAATCTGCTTATTTGTGATTCAGATAGATTCTGAGTCAGTTTACTTATGCTTTGGATTACCCTGTAACTCAGCTCCCCAGCCAGCTTATTTATAAGTCGGACAGAAGTTGAATCAGCTTATTTATGATCCATATAGAATTTGAGTCAGCTTACTTATGAGTCGGATAGAATTTGAGTCAGTTTATTTATGCTTTAGATTGTCCTTTAACTCAGCTTACAGGCCAGCTTATTGATGATTCGGATATAATTTGAGTCAATTTGTTTATGCTTCGAATTAACCTTTAACTCAGCTAAGTAGATTGTCTCTGATTCAGACTAACATTTGATTTAGCTTGCCAGGGTATATTATAATTCGGATTGGTATTCAGACTCGGCGTACTAATCATATCTCTTATTCAGGCCGAAGCTTTATTCAGTTCGCCAGATTGCCAGGTTATGTTATGACTCAGATTGATATTTCACTATCTTGCCAAGTTATCCCATATCTCGGATGACTATTGGCCAGCTTATCATATCTCGAATCTATATCTCATATCTACATCTCGAATCAGATCTCTCAGCGGTTAGCCCTATTATCATATCCCAAAGCTTAATCTCGGATCTATATCTCGGATCCATATCAAAGGCAAATTATCATCATCACGCCAAATCAAGTTATATCGTGGCAAACAGATAACTCAGATTTGATTCATATAACTCGGATTTGAGTCAGATGACTCAGACTTAAGACATAAAGTCAATTTTGAGTAAAATAACTCAGATTTGGAATGAGATAACTCGTATTTGAGTCATATAACTCGGATTTGAGTTAGATGACTCAGACTTAAGACATAAAGTCAATTTTGAGTAAAGTAACTCGGATTTGGGATGAGATAACTCGGATTTGAGTCATATAACTCGGATTTGAGTCAGATGACTCAGACTTAAGACATAAAGTCAATTTTGAGTAAAATAACTCAGATTTGGAATGAGATAACTCAGATTTGAGTCATATAACTCGGATTTGAGTCAGATGACTCAGACTTAAGACATAAAGTCAATTTTGAGTAAAGTAACTCGGATTTGGGATGAGATAACTCGGATTTGAGTCATATAACTCGGATTTGAGTCAGATGACTCAGACTTAAGACATAAAGTCAATTTTGAGTAAAGTAACTCGGATTTGGGAGGAGTTAACTCAGATTTGAGTCATATAAGTCGGATTTGAGTCAGATGACTCAGACTTAAGACATAAAGTCAATTTTGAGTAAAGTAACTCGGATTTGGGACGAGTTAACTCGGATTTGAGTCATATAACTCGGATTTGAGTCAGATGACTCAGACTTAAGACATAAAGTCAATTTTGAGTAAAGTAACTCGGATTTGGGATGAGTTAACTCGGATTTGAGTCATATAACTCGGATTTGAGTCAGATGACTCAGACTTAAGACATAAAGTCAATTTTGAGTAAAATAACTCAGATTTGGAATGAGAACACTCGGATTTGAGTCATATACCTCGGATTTGAGTCAGAGGACTCAGACTTAAGACATAAAGTCAATTTTGAGTAAAGTAACTCGGATTTGGAATCAGATGACTCAGGCAATAACTTACCCAAAGGGGTTAAGAGAGCAGTACCCAATAAGGCCAGAGCTCATAACTTACCCAAAGGAGTTAAAAGAGCAGTGCCCAATGAGGCCAGAGCTCATAACTTACCCAAAGGGATCAAAAGAGCAGTGCCCGATAAGTCCAGAGCTCGTAACTTACCCAAAGGGGTTAAAAGAGCAGTGCCCGATAAGGCCAGAGCTCGTAATTTATCCAAAGGGGATAAAAGAGCAGTGCCCAATAAGGCAAGAGCTCATAACTTACCCAAAGGGGTTAAAAGAGCAGTGCCCAATAAGGCCAGAACTCATAACTTGCCCAAAGAGGTTAAAAGACCAGTGCCAAAAATGGCCAGAAGTCATAACTTACCCAAAGAGGTTGAAAGAGCAGTGCCCAAGAAGGCCAGAACTCATGACTTGCCCAAAGAAGTTAAAAGACCAGTGCCAAAAATGGCCAGAAGTCATAACTTGCCCAAAGAGGTTAAAAGACCAGTGCTAAAGAAGGTCAGAAGTCATAACTAACCCAAAGGGGTTAAGAGAGGAGTGCCCAAGAAGGCTAGAACTCATGTATTACCCAAAGGGGTTAAGAGAGGAGTGCCCAAGAAGGCCAGAACTCATATATTACCCAAAGGGGTTAAGAGAGGAGTGCCCAAGAAGGCAAGAGCTCATAGACTTACCCAAAGAGGTTAAGAGACCAATGCCAAAAATGGTCAGATGTCATAACCCTGCCAAAAAAGGTTATGTGACAAAGAACGGTATAACCAAGAGATTATAGGTCGAAAGAAAACTCTGGGAATATTTAGTATGAAGCCTATGCACGACTCTACGAGTCCCACATAGCCTCGGGGACTAATGTCGGGGGTGTACCCCCAGGTACCCCAGAGTTGATGGAAAGAATAGTGGAGATCTATATAAAAGAATATGAGGATATAAAGAGTGAATACAATAAGAAATAAGACACAAATGAGCAACCATAAAAGAAAAGGCAAAAAGGTTCTCTGGGCCGAATTAGACTGAATTCGGCCCCAGATTATATTCCAGCAGACCGAATTCGGCCTGCCAAAGCCAGATTACCTCTACTAACCTGGACAGACCATCAGATCTCGGCCATATGGGCCGACATACACCAAACTCGGCCTGTGTAGCTATCGCCGGCCTCCCTCCCTACCGACTCACCGATCCCCGCCGAATAACCAAACCCACGTTGAATCACCCAGTGCACCGCTCGTTCCCGCCAGTCCCGCGCACCTCGGCACACCCGCCTCGTCGCCAGGAAACCCACCACCAGCCGGAATGCAGCTTCACCCGGGTGGGCCAGCACCCACTCCACGTACATCGGCCCACCGCAGGCCTCCTCCAAGGCAGATCCACTAGAGGCTCCCTGCCCCGGATGGGCCGACGAGGGATATGTCGGCCCACCACGGGCAACAGCCACTGCAGGACGAGGCTCTTTGGCTGGGCTCTCATCGGCTTGGGCCGAATGGCGTTAAACCCGGCCAGGCCACATCCAGACCTCGGCTGGGCTACAGTTCGAATCGATGGGCCCCTTCTCTCCTGCAGAACGACCCAGGCCGAGTCATGGGAGGTTGATTCGGCCTGTCCATCCCCCTAGGCCGAATCAGATCATCTCGGGAGGTCTCCTATCACCCTAGCAACTCAGGAAATCACCTTCAACCTCAACTAGAACACGCCATCGAGCCAGGAGGAGTTCCGGGAGTATCGTGCCAGTCTTGGGACGCCCATGGCTCAGACTGACACATGCAGTAAGGAATATGCCTAAGGCATCCAAGAATATGCTAAGAAATATGCCTTAGCATCTCCAAAGATGCTAAGGCATATGCTGAGCATCTCAAGAAGATACCCGGAATATGCTGAGAATATGCCAATCGTAGAGAGCAAGATTAGTCCCCTGGGCTCCCCTTTATAAGGAGCACCAGGGGGATCGTTCAGGAGAGGCCCCCCGAAGGGGCTCCTCCCCTCTCTGCTCACTAGGAGCTCTCCTTCTTCCTCTACCTCCACTCTCACAGAGAGATCTAGGTAGAAGCATAGGAGATACAACTCAAGGATCATGATTGTAGCCACATGTATGGCAAGATTATAAGAGATTAGATGTGTAGAATGAGGTGTTATCTCCACTTGAGAGCTTCTATCCAATATACATTGTATTTCTCTTTGTTCATACGAGTGCGATCTTCACTGCATCATCCCTCCCTGGATTCCTCCACGTCCATCGGCCCCAACTTTAGCCTACCCATGGCATATGTCGTGATACCACCACGACAAGTCCCGACACTAGCAATTTGCACAGTTTAACCCATGTACTTTAGATTGGACTCGATTTAGTCAAAAACAGGTTTGCCGTCGAATTTGAGCTTGCTGGGACAACAAGTGGACACATGTCCCACTTGCGGGAAGTGTCTTGAAAACTTGTAGGAATCCCTCCCGCATCTAGAACGTATATTTTCATGGACGCTGTTGTTGCCTCGACGTCATCTCCCTTCACGAACACGCTACATGTTCCAGTCCAGTGATCGCCGCTACTCTCCCCTCCCTCACCATCGACTCCCTCCTTTTTTTCTTCCCTCTTGAACACAACAGTATGGAACTAGAGGCACTGTAAAAGCGTGGGTACGCTAGATTATGGATTAGATGGGGAGGGGGTACAGGCAAATATTTGGAAGTAGAAATGTACGTTCTAAATGCGGGAGAAGATTTATGCAAGTTTCTAGACCACCTGCAAGTAGGACCCATGCCCATGTGTTGTCCGTGTCAGCTTAAATTCGATGATAAACTTGCTTAAATCGAGTCTAATTAATAAATACACGGTTAAATTTTGCAAATTCTAAGTAACATAAATAAAACAAGTCAACTGAACAAGTACAGTGATATTATATTTAAGAGCAAGTCCAGGAGAGCCCCTACAGCCCCCGATAGCAGATGTAGGGGAGAGAGAGTGAAAAATCACTCTCCAGCGGCGCCCCTACAGCCTCCCCTACAGGTCGGGGTCCCCGACCCAACCCCCTCTCTCCCTTCAACATCGGGGCTTCGGTCGCCTCCCCTATATCGTCCCCGTCAGCAAGAGCGGCGGCCGCCGAGAGAGCGGAGAGGACGGGTACCGAGAGCGCGGTGACATGAATCGGTGAGCGGCGGGCGGAATCTATGGGCGGCGAGCAGAATCGATGGGTGGCGGCCGCATTCGATGCGCGACGGCGGGAATCGACCGCTGGCTGCGGGAATTAACGGCGGGCGGCCGGAATCGACGCGTCAAGGCAGTGGTGGTGGCGGTGGTGACCGGAATCAATGGCCACCGGGAATCGATTTGGGATTTTATCCCTTACGAAGGGATACGTGAGTCCCTAGGGTGGAAAAAAAATTACAAAGTGGGCCCTGTGCTATTAATATATATATGATAATGATATAGGAAAGATAATTTAGGATAACTTCTAAAGATAAGCAAAATTTAAAAAAACAATAATTTCAAGAGAGTCTCCTACATATACACATATGGGAGAAAATATTGGGGTTCTAGTGGACTTGCTCTAAAACTACACTAGCACAATCTAGCCTCGAACTCACTCTCAAACTACACTAGCACAACGAGAGAGGGCAAAGGGGGAAATCTAGCCTCGAGCCTTTGCCGGTAACCAAACACACGCCCAAGCATCTCACAAACCGCGCGCTCCCTGTATATGGCCGTAGCCCTCTACCGCCACGGCGCCGCTTGTCACCTCCAACTCCGATTTCAAAACCGTCGGAGATGCAGAACCCCAACGGCACCATTCTCCAGCTCTACCACTCCGGCCGTTTCTCTGCCGCTCTCCACGCCTTCCAATCGCTGTCCTCCTCCCCCACTCCCGCTCCTCTTTCCGCCGCCACATACGCAGCCCTTGTCGCCGCGTGCTCCCGCCTCCGCTCCCTCTGCGAAGCCCGCCTCGTCCACCGCCACATTCTCGCCTCCCCTGATGCCCGAATTGTCCGAAATACTGTCCTCAACAACCACCTTATCACCATGTACGGCCGGTGCGCTGCTCCAGACTCTGCCCGTCTTGTGTTCGATGAAATGCCCGTCAAGAACCCCGTCTCTTGGGCATCTGTCATCGCGGCCCACGTGCAGAACAGGCGCTCCGCTGACGCACTTGGACTGTTCTCTTCCATGCTAAGAATGGGGACTGCGCCTGACCAGTTCGCGCTCGGCAGTGCTGTGCGTGCGTGCGCCCAGCTTGACGATGTTGGTGTCGGGAGGCAGGTGCACGCACAAGCTATGAAGTCTGATAATGGAAGTGACTTGATCGTGCAGAACGCGCTTGTCACGATGTACTCGAAGAGCGGTCTGGTTGGGGATGGGTTCTCTCTCTTTAAGAGGATGAGGGAGAAAGACCCGATTTCCTGGGGGTCGATTATTGCAGGGTGTGCACAGCAAGGGTGCGAAACAGAGGCGCTGCAGATATTCAGCGAGATGATTTCTGAGGGAATGCATCATCCCAATGAGTTCCATTTCGGAAGTGTGTTTAGAGCATGTGGTGCTCTTGGTAGTTTGGAGTATGGGGAGCAGATTCATAGCTTGTCCGTGAAGTATAGGTTGGATCGGAATTCTCATGCAGGGTGTTCATTGAGTGATATGTATGCCCGGTGCAAGAAATTGGAGTCTGCGAGGAGAGTGTTTTACGGGATCGACGCTCCAGATTTGGTTTGTTGGAATTCCATAATAAATGGTTGCTCTGTTGAGGGTCTACTTAATGATGCTATGGTCCTTTTCTCTGAGATGAGAGATTCTGGTCTGAGGCCTGATGGTATCACTGTTAGGGGCTTATTATGTGCATGTGTGGGCTGTGATGCTTTGCATCATGGAAGATTGATCCACTCTTACTTGGTCAAATTTGGTTTCGATGGGGAAGTATCAGTATGCAATTCTTTACTCAGCATGTATGCACGATGTATGGATTTCTCCTCCGCGATGGATGTTTTTAATGAGACAAGGGAACCTGATGCTGTCACCTGGAACAGCATTCTTACTGCATGTGTACAGCACCAGCATCTGGATGTAGTCTTTAAGTTGTTTAACCTCTTGCATAGGTCTGTGCCGAGTCTGGACAGGATCAGTTTGAACAATGTTATCAGTGCTTCTGCTGAGTTGGGTTACATTGAAATGGTGAAACAGGTCCATGCATATACCTTCAAGGTAGGTCTGGTGAATGAAACAATGCTGAGCAATGGTCTTATTGATACTTATGCTAAGTGTGGAAGTTTAGATGACGCCACGAAGATATTTGAAATGATGGGCACCAATTGTGATGTGTTCTCTTGGAGCAGTTTGATTGTTGGCTATGCCCAATCTGGTTATGCAAGGAAAGCACTTGATTTATTTGCGCAGATGAGAAGCCTGGGGGTCAAGCCAAGTCATGTTACGTTCGTTGGGGTTCTCACAGCCTGCAGTCGTGTTGGTTTTGTTGATGAAGGCTGCTATTACTACAGTATTATGGAGCCTGAACATGGCATTGTTCCAACTAGAGAGCACTGTTCGTGTGTCATTGATTTGTTATCACGTGCTGGTAGACTAACCGAGGCGGCAAAGTTTGTTGATCAAATGCCATTTGAGCCTGATGTTGTTATGTGGAAGACCATTCTAGCTGCTAGCAAAACACATAATGATGCGGAGATGGGAAAGCGGGCAGCAGAAGGTATTTTGCACCTCGATCCTTCCCATTCAGCTGCCTATGTCTTGCTTTGCAACATATATGCTTCTTCTGGTGATTGGAACGAGTTCGCAAGATTGAAGAAGGCAATGCGAAGCAGTGGTGCAAAGAAATCACCAGGGAAGAGTTGGGTTAAGCTCAAGGGGGAGCTAAAAGTCTTTATAGTAGAGGACAGATCACATCCAGAGTCTGAGGAAATATACACAATGCTGGAGTTAGTTGGAATGGAAATGATAAAAGCTGGTTATGTTCCAAAGCTGTCATGTAAGCATGATAGTTTTGACCATACATATATTGATTTGTCAGATGAGGAAATGTTAACTGAATATGGTTGATTCAGGTCTTCTTAGACGTTTGTTAGAGAATTGTCCAACCTATAAAAGCTGCATGAAGCTTGTCTTTGTGGCTTTGTGCTATATCTGATAGCTTATACCAGTTGCATACATAAATGGGGAGAAAAGATAAGCCTGTGACCAGGTGCTGTTCCTTCCCATTGTCTTGTTCCTTTCTTTGGCTTCCAGATGTGAGGAAAGATATGTCTTACCAGGTGAATTGAACAATGCACCTAGTGAGCCTGCTGAGGCAGCCGCAGAAGCGACCTTGCTAGTTCATTCATAAAGGGCAACTTCAATCTTCTTGAGGGACTACATGTTCTTACCAAGTAGGATTCTAGTCATCGAGTGGGATACTGGGTTACTGGGTAAGAATCTGAGCTCTGTAGTAGGGTCAAAGACTGCTCTCTTTTAATCTACCACCGAGAAGCTTTTCCTTTTAAAGGGTATCACATCTCATGCGGGCTAGCTATGCGGATATTTTTATTTGGTGGACAACATTATAAAATGAATTCACCTAGAGAGCAACAGAGACACGTAGCAACATGATGATGGAGAACTGTAAAAAAAATCATCAGACATGAGTTCACACCATTATCTTCCTCAGGAGACATGAGTCACCAACAGCTTATGAGGTATTACTGCAGTTTTACAGTTGCAATATAGAGCTTATCTGTGGAATTCCACCTTTACTGATACATTTTGTTATCAGGTTTGATGTGAAAACTATGTATATCCCAATGTTAGTAGCTGTGCTACAATGCATGCTAATCCACAGGACAGGTAACAGACATTTCTGAAAGATCATCACTCTAGCTATTGACTACTGTATGCTTAATATCATGTTGGAGGCAGCAATTGGATTAATTATTATATTAGCTCCAAGTAAGTTAATAATGCAGTTAAATGAATGGAAATGTTGATACCGTAATTTCTATGAAATTCATGCTTACTCCTTAGTTTTAATTCTCACTGTACAATCCTTTTGACATAATCAAATATGTGTTCGGGATACTTTTATAGGATATAAGAATTCGGTTTTGATAAATGGGAGTATGCAGCAGCAAGGCAATCTTCACCAGTAAACTTTCAGATGGAACTGTTAGGTGTGAAAAGGGATAAGCAAATAATAATTTTAATGTCAAAATATACAGTCTACAGCATGAAACTCATTTCCTTCTCTACAAAAGAAATTAAGAATGGAAAGGAATGGCTTTCCAGGTCCTTTAAACTCGA
Source organism: Avena atlantica (assembly GCA_910589765.1). Taxonomy (NCBI): domain Eukaryota; kingdom Viridiplantae; phylum Streptophyta; class Magnoliopsida; order Poales; family Poaceae; genus Avena; species Avena atlantica. The sequence continues at coordinate 422,275,307 of OU342734.1, read as the reverse complement.
AGAGCAGATGTGCACACTATATCTACACTAAGCAAGGGAAGTCTTAGCAGCCGTGAGAAACACCATTTGCTTTTTTGGTATCGCTGCTGTCTTTGGTTGCCAAAAGTGGTTCAGTCTCCTTATCTTGCATCTAAAAAGACATCAAAAACATGAAATGAGCGAAACTGAAATTTGGCAGCAAACTAAAATGTACTTCGTAGAAGACTAGCCAATTTGTTCAGTACATTCATCATTTAAATTATACTTAAAGAGTATTATTTTTACATATAATGAAACTAAACGGTCAAGCTCCAGTTTGGTTCCAATATTGGTTAATAGACCCGCAGAAGCATTACATTATCAAAGTATGTGGTACAAGCTTGATGTGGGGCCGTTTATGGCTGTGAGTACATGCATTGTTGGCTAATGTGCATAAAATTTCTGCCCATGCACACCATTTTCCTTTTGCTTTCAGAAAATACTGGTTCTGTAAATCAGTATGCCAATTTCATTTGATTTATGGTCTCAAATTTTCAAATTTAAATGTTTAGTTCATTGTTATCACCATAGAAGATTCAACCGGTACTATATTTTAGTTTGACGTGGAAAATTGGCTATTTTCTGTTGCCGCTGAGATTAGGACCATAAGAATTATCAGTATGGCTGCCATAAATGTATTATTTTTCTTGAATTCATACCATCAGAAGTATAATTGCTATTTAGATATTATACGAGGTTGGAGGCAAAATCAAACCTGTGAAACTGGCAGAGCATCATTTGTTGACTTCTTCTTGCTCTCCCTGACTGAGAAGAAAGAATACAATCCCATACCAAATATGGCAACCAGAATCCCCAATATGTTCCTCATGGTGAAGGGATCGTGTAGTAGAGTGTAGCCAAATGAGAGAACCAGGCATGTCTTAAGGTGGCCAAGCACCTGGTATGTCACTGGAGACGTCGTCCCAATCACAAGAAATGTACTGAAGTTCACAGACACCGCAATCAAGCAAGATAGGACGATGAAACCCTACATAGAATTCATGAGAGAGCATCATGTTGCATGTCATTGTCCATTCAAATTTGAGGCCTACCTCTGCGAGTGTTAACTGGGAAAATACATGTTTAACGTCTCACTCAGGCGCATGACATTTGAATGATACTGTCATTAAAATGCTGATTCATTCTAGCAGTAACAACTTGATAATCTCTCTTACTTAGATTTCGTTTTTACTTCTGCAGGTATCACTGCACTATTTTTCATTACGTGAAATAAACTCACGTGAAAGCACTTCACATGGTTTAAACTTGAAACTTGTGGATGTTAGGTTTAAGAACTTTGGCTAGCTACTTAGAAATAAAAAGTTGTGGATATCACTTTATTACCGAAGATCCATGATTATGAAATTCCACAATACTATCTTGACAGGCATTTTTTCAAGGAATATTAAGATCTGACAGAAACAATATAGAATTATCCCTTTCAGGTATTTGTAACTGGATGAGTATTTGGAACATACCACAACTGGAGTGGTGTATTTGTGGGCGAAGACACTGCGGTTTGTAAGGAGTTTATCCACAAAGGGGCCAGTTGCAAACAGAATTGCTGCTTGGTATGGTGCAGATTGGTACAACAGCTGCGTTGAGGAGACCTTCAGTTTCTTCTGTATTGTGTTTGTGAGCTTCATTCAAATTCAGGTTAAGGATATCATGTGGCCGTGTTTCAAGTTAAGAATTTAAACTACTAGATATATGTTGATACTATGGATGATAAAAGTTCATGCAACATAATTCAGAAAGGAATACCACTAAGTAACAAGAACTTTGATGCTTCACACAGAGCATATAGGGTTCCGGTTACTGTATTCTTGCCTACCTTCTTTACGAATACCTGCTTTATGAGCAGTACAAGGTGCATTGATAATGGAGTAAATTGCACATAACCACTACTTTTGGGTCTTCAAATGCAAGAAACCACCACTTCCGTAATTTCTTGCACAAAACCACTACTCTTGGGGATTTAAGTTGCAGATACCCCAAATACAGTGGTTCGGTGATTCTGAAAGTGGTGGGTTTGTTCCACCTATCCACAACCTAAAATCCGACGGTGGTGGTTTTGTGCAAAAAAAATCCAAATGTGGTGGTTTCTTGCACTTGAAGCCCTAAAAGTGGTGGTTTTGTGCAATTTACTCGATAATATGAGGTTTTGAATAATAGGTTTTTTTTTCTTTTACCCTGCAGTTTTTGGTACAAGCACGAAAAACATTAAATGTAGGATACAATTTGACCAACACAAGTGGTCGCGATGGCGAGGCCAGAAAGGACAGACCCAAGCATATTTAGCTTGAGATCTGTAACTGATGCGATGCCCACTCCAAGAAGTAAGACCATAAGAGAGAGCTTGATAGTCTCGCTGCAATTGTTGGATTGGTATTAGCTGAGTGATGATAACAATAAATATCATAGGTCCAGAAAAACTAAACAGATACATGACTCATTATATGTGATTAGCTTTTCATCATTTGATCCAAAAACGTTGATGTTTGTAAAAGAATATATTTGAAGTTATTTGACTGTGAATAGGAAGTATACTATGGATTCACATGAATTTCTTGTGTCGAGTTCAATATATACTTCAGTATAGTACGTACATGCACCATTGTCTATCCTATATATACTTTTTGCTCTGACCACAATTGGGTGCAATTTATAATGGTTGACTTCTTAAGATAAAGTACTCAGTAAATTTCAAAACCTGAATCTTTTGTTGAGGAAGATCGTCTCCAACAGCACAGTGAAAGGTATGATTGCTAGTTTCGTCATCTGCAGAACATACTGAATTTAAAATACTTGCAACGTGGTTTATGAAAAATGTTACCTAGATAGAGCAGTTCTTACCTGGTAGAATCCAATGGAGTTGAATCCTAAACTAAGGTTTAGAAGTCCAATTGAGGTGCCGTTCAGAAACCCAAAGAGGATCACTGTATGTCCATCAATTGCCTTGGGCTCAAAGAAATGTAGGCGCTGTGCCACATGTAGGGTGCAGTAGGTCACCATGAGATGCCAGCTTGTTAAGGTTGTAGCTACATAGGTTCCAAAACAACATAATTCAGCGTAAATTGCCTGTGAGTATGCAAAATTGATCCATGCATGGCCTCTAGTTTGTTATTGAAATTCTGCCGAATCTTGAAAATATGACGACTCCTGTACTAACCGAATGGGAAACCAAGTGTGCTGATGAGAGCTTTGTTGCAGATGACAATGGCAACTGAAGATGCAACGGAGAGTGCAAGAGACCCAATCACACCAAGCTGTAAACCAGCTGTCATCTTGACCAGCTGGTGTTTCCTTGTTTATCTGAAGTTACGTTAATCATAAAGAGAGTTAGGTGCAAGGTATGGATGCTACGTACACACAGAAGAACATAGCCTATTAGTCTGAATTAATTGCTTTTGACCTCCCCTCAATTTTTTTTTGCTTTTGACCGTAGAGTTTCTAAATAAATGGTGTGATAGTGTCTAGTTCTTTTATGCTACATGTGACTATGTCTTTCTGTTTCCATATGAAATAGAACACCAGCTATTTTGTCTTAATGTTCAAGATAACATGAGAACTGAGGGGCCCAAGTTTGGTCGGGTCATTTGGGAGGTTGTTAGTATTTGAGTATTTATCAATGTCCATAGAGAGGAATAATTGATGTTCATCCTAGAATGGAATGGGTCAAAGTCATAGCTGGCCTAAGTCGTGGACAAGAATTATAGCAGTCAGATATTATCTTTCTTGAGTTTGTTATATTGTGATATGCTTAAGATTAGTACGTGCTACATAAACTTCAGAGACCCAAGCTTCACAGCAATCAACATCCAGATATACTAGGATCACCTATTTATACACCAAATCAGGGTAATCATTGACACATTACTGTTACAAAAGAAGCACAAGAAACTACTAAGACTAGCAAGTGAGATATGCCTATGTATTCATTAATTAACTAGCAGATCCAGAACATGGGGTCCAAATGTTACATAAACTAATTAACTATCAGATCCAGAACATGGGGGTGCAAATGTTATATGAGATTGTTTTATTTAACATGACTGTGCATTGTCCTCTATACGTTATACCCGACCTAACTATTGGCTTCTATGGACCTATGATTATAATCTGGAGAGTTGGTGCCTGCCACCTACTGGTCTGTTTCTGGGAGGGTACAATAACCGAAAGGTGTTTCCAGTCACTCTCAAATGATTGACCACTTTGGCAAGATGTCTCTAAAAAGACCAACTAGAAGAAGAAATTTCACTTCCTAAGCAATATGCTAGATGAAATGATTTTAAATAATAAGGGGAATACATGCCATAAAGTCATGCTTTTATTTAGAAGGAGAATGAATTTCTGATTCATGTATCTAATGGATGCCGGTTATTGGTTAACTTTTAACTGATTTTTATTTCTCTTGCATTCCGACCTACTACTGGTTGAATTTCTAACTGTTCATCCCTGGTTGAATGTTACGTGAATCCTGGTCAATTCATTTAGAAGTTTGGAGAGCACATTTTTCAAATGTAAAAAGGACATGAAAACAAGTCAGGCTCAGTAGGCAACTTGTATATGTTCATGTAGCCGTACAGTCTTACTAGCCAGTTATGACTAACATGGTTAACAATGTTGTATGGCACAAGTAGATAACTTGACTTGTATCTATGCGATCATGGAATTCATAATGTACTGCAACCGCATATCCTCTACAAAGAATGAGCAGTATGCTATCCATGACAAATTGCATAATTTGATGTTTTTCTTGGCGGGAATAATAACTTGATCATTTGGGACTACTGATCTGTTAGCTTTTTTCTGATCATATATACCAGCTTCATAGTCTATGTGTATCATTTGACCCAGCGTGGAGGGTGAGAAAACTGCGAGACCGTGATATGCGAAAAGCCTAACAGGTAACGCTCAAATGCTGCCTATGCTTAGAAACAAAACCATAAATCAAATCTCTGCATTGTCGATATGTCTGATACTCCTATGCAGTTTACTCAAAACAATTACTATGAAACATGAATTGTAGAAAAGACATCAGAAAGCAAAAACCAAAAGGAATTAGAGACATGATTTCAGGAGTAAGCACTGCATGCACAACAAATAGAGTCTCAGAAATCTAAAAGTTGTATAACCTGAGAACCAAAGCAACATTAAGGTCAAGCAACACTAGGAATCCTGTTTCGAGAAAACAACAACACTATGGATGGATCGGATGAATGTTGACCTGGGAGTTCGTACCTTTCCAACTGGTGGTCTTCCTCTCCTCGAAGAACGGCACACCTAGGTGTTGAGAGAGAAAGGGGGAGGGAGGGAGAGAGAGAGAGAGAGAGAGAGACAGAGAGATGAGAGAAGGTGACTCTCCTTGGGAGAGGAAGGGAGGGAGGGAGAAGCACTTTTATGTTCAAAGTTTAGAGGGGAAGGTGAGGGAGCGTGTGTGTATGGTGGGCAGTTAGGTGCTGGCTTTGATGCTGTTCAGTGGATGCTTCCTTCGTGAGCCTATAAGGCATCGTGCAACATGCTGGTGCTACACGAGCGTGCATGACACAATTTCTTTCTCAACCAACGAAAGATTCTAGCCTTGGGCCACCGTAGCCATAGAAAATGACACTGTGAACAGCCAGATTTGCTACTTAAAAGATGATCTGCTACAGAATTGATATCGTACTTATGGAAACCTATGGAATCTATTATATTTTCGTCGTCAAAAACTCCAAATATTCGCACAGAAATCTGTAGGAAAGGAAAAAATTCGCACAGCAAAAGAAAACTCAGTTTCTGCTTCACCTCAAAAGAAAACTCCGGTTTATAAAATTGTATGCATTGTGTAGAACAATCCAAATATGCCAGTCTCTGGCCATCGCCCTTTGGTTCCTTTTGCTGGAATAAACTATTACAGCACATTGTTTCCTTATTACTTTACCTAGGACCATGTGAAAAGGATGTTTGATCTCAATCAATGTGTGAATGATAACTTGTGTACGAGTATAACTGAAAGTGTATTCAGCGCTTCTCGCCTCACATCCATTATTGCTGTTCATTACTTAATTTTTGTGCTTTATGATTTGCTTTCAGACATAATTTATCCTTTTCCTTTTCATTTATGGGTTGAATATATCTTTGAAATTTGTGTCATGTTTGTTTCGTGCCAGTGATAATATCAAATGGTTTCATGTCTTGTATGATCATACTTTCATCATATTTTAGGAGGTAATTCCAGTTAGCACTGGAAGTTCTAGCAGCAAGGGATATGCTCTTGAGATTAACCTTGTACTAGTAGTATGCACTTTTAACTCGAGTGCTCTTTTTTTTCCAATCATAGGGCGAACACTAGGATATAGTACAATCCACCATCCTCCTAGAGAAGGTGGCATGTCGTGTTCCTCGTGCTATTTTTCTTCGCATTAAACTCTTCTCTTCCTGCCAGCAGGGTAAAATGCATGCGAAAGGGTAAACACTAAGCAAAAAAAAAAAAAATTGTTGACATAAAAACAACAGCAAAGGGCCAGACGCATCATTTCGAGCAGGCGCCGTTGCTTGGACCTAACAAAGTTGCATCCACTAGAGTTAATATAATCCAGGCCAAAAAAAGAGGGGATCGAAACCTGTTGTAATCTCCAATAATTGACGTAAATAAAGGGAATCCTTTTCTCTTGTCACTTGGGGCGCAAGGTTGGAAGGGGGGGAGGGGCAGGTGGTTGTAAAGCGGTCGGCTTTCTGTGAATGCAAGCAAAGGTAACGGCCCAACAGCCGAGCACACAGCACACGTCCGTAGAGCGGGGAACGGCTACCATTTGATTGCCCCGTTTGGTGAGCCTTCGGCCTCGCTCTTTTCTCGTGTACCTCTCCCATCGACCAAACACACACCTGAAATCCATTGTTCCGATTAAAAAGGCTCGCAGATCTGCGGGGCCTCTTGCAAGCGTCGGTTCTGGAATTTACTTTGTTTTTTATTTGGGAAAACCATTGCACATTTGGGGCTGCCTGATGATCGTTGAAGAAAGCACCGTGTCCCAACTGACGAGCTACGAGACGCTAGACGGTAGTTTCGGAAAATGCAACAGGTTCAAGTCTTGGCCCAAAGCAAGGCTAGCTGGAACTTAAAGAGAAAGTCTCAGTTGTGGTCGCTCTAGCCCTTTGGCCCAAAGCAAGGCTAGCTGGAACGTATTACGGCGGCCTGAACCTGAGAACTGTCCGTGGGTGGTCCTCGATTGGACTTTGATGGGGTTTATACTAGCTCACAAGTCTGATCGACTAATCGTTTTTGTCCCCATTTGTAAGAACCTGTATTGCTAGCGGCTGTATCGTGCAAGAATTTGATTAGCACGAGGTGGCGTCATCGGTTCAGCGCCGGCAGTGGTCTTCCGGCACTAGCAGAGGCAACTCGTGGCAAGCAGTGTATGTATGCCCCGGCGGCTTCTGGCGCGCGCGCGGGCGAGCGGCACATCGCACGGAACACCCGACACGACAATGCGACGGATGGAAGCCTGGCCGATGCAGTGTCGCTGCTGAACCCCCACGGCGCCTTGACTTCTTGCCCCCCCCTGCCCCTCTAGCTCGGTCGCCTTCTTCTAGATCGTGTGGCGCCGTCGTCGGATCATTTGGCCCGCACCGGTCGGTCGCTGGGTGCTGCCGCTGCTGCGTTCCGCTCCGCTCCGGGGGGACCGAGCACAGCCGAGCCGGACGGAGATGACGCACGCACAGTTCTCTTCAGCTTTTTCTCTAGAAAAGTAAAACCTATGGGCAGGTACCTCAACTTGGCTCTATGGTTCGCTACTGTCATCGACCTTCCGAAAACGTAATCTACGGTAATTGTGTACGGCGAGCTGTTCCATCGACGGTCACGTAGCACGTCGTCGTTGGTTCCACCGCGGCTGCACGCTGACGTGTCGTAACTAAGACCCACATGTCTGTCTAATGAGCGCTGTCCAGAAACGGACAGTCCCTATTGTTTTGCGAAAGGCCCCTCTCATTCCTTTCTTTTTGCATATTTTTTTTCAAGGATACGTTCTGAAAGATGTATATTTTTCATAGAAGAAGGGCCACTCGTACTAACAAGATGTATTTTCCTTTTTTTAGAATCTCATCTTCAAAGAACATCTAGTCATGCTAATTAACATCAAAGCAAGCCGGTTTTCTGACAGAAACTCGTCGCTAACGATGCTTACATTACAAAGTGACACCACTTACCTATCCTAGAAGGGCCCGCGAGGACTTTTCCCACTCCTTGCTCCTATGAGGCTATAGTAACTTGAGAGCTTTCTCAATCACCCGCAATCGTGGCCAACGGGCCGGCCCGGCACGCGGCACAGTCCGTCGTGGCCCGCCAAGCCACGTGACGTGCCAGGTCGGCACGCGTGCCCCGCCTGGCGGCCCGAGCCCGACACCTGGGCTAAACGGGCCGGCCCGTGGCACGTCAAACCAACACTCATGTAACATCGATGTCGAACCAACACTAAAAGCCAGACAAAGGTTTCTGTGTAAAATTCATCTCGGAACTCCAAGCCAATGCCAAATAAATAGAGCATGGGTGTCGTTGTTGCCGGATACAACCGTGCATAGATGTGTGAAATCCCGGCCTAGGGCTTAATAGGCTACTCGTACTAACAAGATGTATTTTCCTTTTTTTAGAATCTCATCTTCAAAGAACATCCAGTCATGCTAATTAACATCAAAGCAAGCCGGTTTTCTGACAGAAACTCATCGCTGACGACGCTTACATTACAAAGTGACACCACTTACCTATCCTAGAAGGGCCCGCGAGGACTTTTCCCACTCCCTGCTCCTATGAGGCTACAGTAACTTGAGAGCTTACTCAATCACCCGCAATCGTGGCCAACGGGCCGGCCCGGCACGCGGCACATCCCGCCGTGGCCCGCCAAGCCACGTGCCGTGTCGGGTCGGCACACGTGCCCCGCCTGGCGGCCTGAGCCCGACACCTGAGCTAAACGGGCCGGCCCGTGGCACGTCAAACCAACACTTATGTAACATCAATGTCGAACCAACACTAAAATCTAGACAAAGGTTTCTGTGTAAAATTCATCTCGGAACTCCAAGCCAATGCCAAATAAATAGAGCATTGGTGTCGTTGTTGCCGGATACAACCGTGCACAGATGTGTGAAATCCCGGTCTGGGGCTTAATAGGCTACTCGTACTAACAAGATGTATTTTTCTTTTTTTAGAATCTCATCTTCAAAGAATATCCAGTCATGCTAATTAACATCAAAGCAAGCCGGTTTTCTGACAGAAACTCGTCGCTGACGACGCTTACATTACAAAGTGACACCACTTATCTATCCTAGAAGGGCCCTCCAGGACTTTTCCCACTCCCTGCTGCTATGAGGCTACAGTAACTTGAGAGCTTTCTCAATCACCCGCAATCGTGGCCAACGGGCCGACCGGGCACGCGGCATAGCCCACCGTGGCCCGCTAAGCCACGTGATGTGCCGGGTCGGCACGCGTGCCCCGCCTGGTGGCCCGAGCCCGACACCTAGGCTAAACGGGGCGGCCTGTGGCACGTCAAACCAACACTCATGTAACATCAATGTCGAACCAACACTAAAAGCCAGACAAAGGTTTTTGTGTAAAATTCATCACGGAACTCCAAGCCAATGCCAAATAAATAGAGCATGGGTGTCATTGTTGCCGGATACAACCGTGCACAGATGTGTGAAATCCCGGCCTAGGGCTTAATAGGCTATTCGTACTAACAAGATGTATTTTCCTTTTTTTAGAATCTCATCTTCAAAGAACATCTAGTCATGCTAATTAACATCAAAGCAAGCCGGTTTTCTGACAGAAACTCATCGCTAACGATGCTTACATTACAAAGTGACACCACTTACCTATCCTAGAAGGGCCCGCGAGGACTTTTCCCACTCCTTGCTCCTATGAGGCTATAGTAACTTGAGAGCTTTCTCAATCACCCGCAATCGTGGCCAACGGGCCGGCCCGGCACGCGGCACAGTCCGTCGTGGCCCGCCAAGCCACGTGACGTGCCAGGTCGGCACGCGTGCCCCGCCTGGCGGCCCGAGCCCGACACCTGGGCTAAACGGGCCGGCCCGTGGCACGTCAAACCAACACTCATGTAACATCGATGTCGAACCAACACTAAAAGGCAGACAAAGGTTTCTGTGTAAAATTCATCTCGGAACTCCAAGCCAATGCCAAATAAATAGAGCATGGGTGTCGTTGTTGCCGGATACAACCGTGCACAAATGTGTGAAATCCCGGCCTAGGGCTTAATAGGCTACTCGTACTAACAAGATGTATTTTCCTTTTTTTAGAATCTCATCTTCAAAGAACATCCAGTCATGCTAATTAACAACAAAGCAAGCCGGTTTTCTGACAGAAACTCGTCGCTGACGACGCTTACATTACAAAGTGACACCACTTACCTACCCTAGAAGGGCCCGCGAGGACTTTTACCACTCCCTGCTCCTATGAGGCTACAGTAACTTGAAAGCTTTCTCAATCACCCGCAATCATGGCCAACGGGCCGGCCTGGCACGCGACAGAGCCCGCCGTGGCCCGCCAAGCCACGTACCGTGCCGGGTCGGCACGCGGGCCCCGCTTGGTGGCCCGAGCCCGACACCTGGGATAAACGGGCCGGCCCGTGGCACATCAAACACGCTGGGTCGTGGCCTTTTTCGTAGGACCGTCGAAATTTACCTTCAAAAACGTCCTAACCTGAACTATAACAGCTAGATTTCGTCGTTCTCGTGGTAGAGTGCAGCGCGGGAGACCGGCAGGTCTGCGGTTCGACCCCCCGTGGCGCCCCTTTTTGCACATTTCTTCAGAATATCGATGCGGCGGCTGCTAACGGGCCGTGCCGGGCCACGACCCGGGCAGGGCACCCGCGTGCCGCGGGCCGGCCCGCCCAGGCACGGCCCGATGGCCAGGTTTGATCACCCGGGACCGAACAGCCTCTCCTACCAGTGATGCCGACCGAAGATGGTGAAGGGGAGGAACCGGTCTCTGTAGATTAGGTAGTAGTTTAGGTTTTGCCTATTTGGCCATAGTTTGAAGTAGAGCTCTAGATCAGTTTGGCCAGATCTGGCGCGTATTAGGAACCCTTCCTTCCATCCTTCAACGTTTGGAGAAGAGGATGCGAAAGAGAGCCTCAGCCTCCGTTAATAAAGTCGGTCCTCTTGTAGCTCTGAGAGATTCTGCATTCCGTGGAGGAGAGGCAAGCTGGGGCTGCTTGGCATATGTGGAGTGTCGATCTGCTTCTGTTCTTTTTGCCGAACGGCCGTGGTGGCGGGGTCAGGGGGATGGTAGCGGAAACACAAACGAATTCGTCAAGTGGCAAGGGTCTTCTTTTGGGACAACGCGTCGGCGCGGTGCTGCCTGGTCTCCTTCTATGGCTTTCAGCGTGCTTCCATGGTGGAAGTTGTTGGGGTTCGTAGCATGGAAAACAAAAAATTTCTACCGCATACAAACAAACAAGCCAAGATCTATCTACTAGATTGTAGCAACGAGTCGATAGAATAACTCACCCTCGAAGATTCCAAAGTGTTTAACGAGAGCGGATTCTCGTGGGTGATGTAGTCGTACTTTTGCCGGTCTCAAGATCGTGTAGACGATCCTTCCGACGCTGCGTTCCGGCAGCTCTTTCGCAGTCGGTCACACGTTTGGTACTCGATGAAGACCTTCCGCTCCCTTGTTCCAGCAGGCAGCGGAGGTTGTAGCACTCTCCTCGCGATTCCGGCAGCACGAGGCGTGGTACTGGAAGTAGAGGGGAGATCTCACAGGGCTTCGCCTTAAGTCGGAGCGAGTATGGTGGACTATGAGAGAGGCCTTGGCGATCTAGAGTTTAGAGGCACCAAGGGAGGAGCCTAGCCGGCGGCTAGGGTTAGGGTTTCACCCCAACTCGGCGAGTTGGTGGTGCCCTAGGCGGCGGCAGCAGGGGGTGGTGGCGCCGGCGGCTTAGGGCTAGGGTTTGGGTGGTGAGAGGTGTAGGTCTAGAGGGGCAGCCCTGCCCCTCCTTTTATAGGTGGGAGGACACATCCAAGGGGGAGGGAGTACTCCCCCAAATCGGCCTCCTTGGCCGGCGGTGGAGGGAGAGGAACTCCTCCCCAAGTAGGTTTCCTACTCTCCCTCCACCAAGCAAACCTGTCGTTTGACTTTTCAAATTGGCGTTTGACTTTTCAAACTAGGATTTGATTTATCCCTTTATTTTGCTCAGCGATGACACCTAGTACATGATGCTACCATTCCAACTTGTTGGAGATATGCCCTAGAGGCAATAATAAATGTAGTTATTATTATATCTTTGTGTTTATGATAAATGTTTACATTCATGCTATAATAGTATTAACAAGGAAACATTGATACTTGTGTGATTTGTAAACTTAATTTGAAGTCCCTAGTATAGCCTCTATACATCACTAGCTTGTTGGTTGATAAATGATTGTGGTTTCCCTATCATGAACATTGAGATGTTATCAACAACAAGATCATATCGTTAGGAGAATGATATGATGGACATACTCCTATAGATAAGCGTAGCATAAAGATCAAGTCATTTCAATAGTTCAATTGCTATATGCTTTCTGATACATAGTAACCTAATTCCTTCGACCATGAGATCATGCATATCACCTTTACCAGATGGATGCTTTAATGACATCAAACACCACACCGTAACTGGGTGGCTATAAAGGTGGTATTGAGTGTTCGGAAAGTATTGGTTGAGACACATGGATCAAGAGTGGGATTTGTCCATCCATATGACGGATAGATATACTCTGGGCCCTCTCGGTGGAATGTCATCCAATTAGCTTGCAAGCATGTGACTGGCTCACAAGGGATCACATATCACGGGAACGAGAACAGAGTACTTATCGGTAACGAGGTTGAACTAGGTATGCAGAGATACCGACGATCATAACCTCGGATAAGTAAACTATCGTGAGACAAAGGGAAATTGGTATCGTATGTAAGTGGTTCATTCGATCGCAAAGTAATCGTAGAAATATGTGGGAGCCATATGAATTTCCAGATTCCTCTATTGGTTATTGTTCGGAGAAGTGTCTCGATCATGTCCGCATAATTCACGAACCGTAGGGAGACACACTTAAGGATTCGACGTTGTTTGAGTAGTTATGGTATTATGAGAAAGAGACCGAATGTTGTTCGGAGTCTCGGATGGGATCCGGGATATCACGAGGAGATCCGGAATGGTCCGGAGAATAAGATTCATATAAGGAAAGTCCCGTTTCGGAGTTGGGGAATGATTCCGGTGTTTTCATCGGGAATGTTCTAGAAGGTTCCGGAATGTCCGGCACTCTGGAGGGGAAGGGTACATGAATATGTTATATCAAAGTTGGTATGATTGCATCATGTACTAAGTGTCATCGCTGTTCCAAATAAAGGATTAATCGAATCCTAGTTTGAAAAGTCAAATAGCTAAATTGAAAAGTCAAACGGCTAAATTTGGAAAGTGGGAAAAGGAGGAGGAGGTGAAACCGAGTTGGGGAGGGAGTCCTCCTCCCCAAGCCGGCGCACCACCCAAGCCGAGTTGGGGAGGGACTCCCCTCCCTCCCCTTGGCCGCCGGCCCCTCCACCTATATAAGGAGGGGCAGGGCTCCCTCCTAGTGCACACAAGTCCCTCTCCTCAAACCCTAGCTTGGCGCCTACCACCATAGCCGCCGCCCCCTAGGGTTTTTGCCCTAGCCGCCGACTTGGGGGTCCCCGGAACCCTAGCCGCCGGCTCTAGCACCTCCTCCTTGGTGTGTCTAAACCCTAGATCGTCGAGGAGCTCTCTCATACTCCACCATACTCGCTCCGGCTTAAGGCGAAGCCCTGCGAGATCTCCCCTCTACTTCCGGTACCACGCCATTGTGCTGCCGGAATCGCGAGGAGAGTGCTACAACCTCCGCTGCCTGCTGGAACAAGGGAGAGGAAGGTCTTCGTCGAGTACCGAACGTGTGACCGACTGCGGGAGCGCTGTCGGAACGCAGCGCCGGAAGGATCGTCTACGCGATCTTGAGATCGGGAAGAGTACGACTACATCACCCACGAGAATCCGCTCTCGTTAAACACTTTGGAATCTTCGAGGGTAAGTTATTCCATCGGCTCGTTGCTACAATATAGTAGATAGATCTTGGCTTGTTTGTTTGTATGCGATAGAAATTTTTTGTTTTCCATGCTACGAAACCCTACAGTGGTATCAGAGCCGTGTCTATATGTAGATATGTTGCACGAGTAGAACACAATGGTCATTATGGGCATTGATGCTTTTATTGTCGATTGCTTCTTGTGTACTTTGCATCTTGCGGTATGTTGGGATGAAGCGGCCCGGGCTAACCTTACATGACATCGTTCATGAGACTTGCTCCACGCTTGACATGCAACTTGTATTGCATAAGTGGCTTTGCGGGTGCCTGTTTCTCCTAGCATAGTTAAGATCCAATTTACAACGGGTGATTAACAATACTAGTATCAATGTTGTGGTTCATGTTCGTAAGTTAGAACGACACTTATAGAAAGCCCCAAGCCACGTAAAACATGCAAAGAAAGTAGAGGCGTCTAACTTTGTTTTGCAGGGGTGTGCAGTGATGTGATATGGCCATGATTGTGATTATGTATGCAATGTTCCTTATTGTAAGTTGGCAACCGGCAGGAGCCATATGGTTGTCTTTAATTTATGTTAAGACCCGCGTGTCTATTCAAAGTAGTTGTAATAGTTGAAGCCGGTGGACGACAACCATGGAGAAGCGTCATTGACCTTGATGCAATGCCGGTAATGATGGAGATCATGTTCGTGCTTGAAGATGGAGATCGGAAGCACAAAGTAGAAAGGCCATATCATATCACATATTATGAATTGCATGTGATGTTAATCCTTTATGCATCTTGTATTGCTTAATAGACGACGGTAGCATTATAAGATGATCCCTCATGCACATGAATTTCAAGTCATAAAGTGTTCACCCTTAGTTAGCACCGTTGCTAAAGCTTGTTGTTTCGAAGCACCACGTGATGATCGGGTGTGTTAGATTCCGCAAGTGTATACAACGTGAGCAAGCCAGATTTGCTCATGCGGAAACTAAGGTTTGATCTTGACGAGCCTAGCATGTACATACATGGTCTCGGAACACGGATCACCGAAAGGTAAAGCATGAATCATATAGTAGATATGATGAACATGACGATTGTTCGCCATTGAAACTATATCAATTCTCGTGATGATCGGTGTTGATGTAGTGGATTTGGTTCGTGTGATCACTAAAACAATGTGAGGGATGTTGTTTTGAGTGGGAGTTCACCTAGATTAACTTTATTATTAATTTGAACTCAATTTGTCATAAACTTAGTCTAAACTATTGCAAATATGTTGTAGATCAATGGCAGCCCCTACCATCAATTTTAATGCGTTCCTAGAGAAAGAAAAGTTGAAAAACAATGGAAGCAACTTCGCGGATTGGTTCCGCAATTTGAGGATTGTCCTCACAACTGGTAATTTGACCTATGTGCTGGATGCACCGCTGGGTGACCCACCTGCAGCTGATGCTTTCGATGAAGTAAAGAATGTTTACCTCGCTCGGAAGAATCAGTACTCCATAGTTCAGTGTGCTATCTTGTATGGTTTGGAATCGGAGCTTCAGAAAAGGTTTGAGAATTCAGACCCATATGATATTGTCGAGGATCTCAAATTGATCTTTGAGACTCATGCGGCAATTGAAAGTTATGAGGCTTCTAAAAAGTTCTTTAACTGCAAGATGGAAGAGGGCAGCTCCATCAGTGAGCATGTGCTTAATATGTCTGGGCACGCAAACAAACTTCAAAGCTTGGGTATAGTGATTCCTAATGCTTTGGGATTTACCGTGTCCTCCAATCACTACCACCAAGTTACAAGAACTTTGTGATGAAGTACAACATGCAGAACATGAACAAGCAGTTGCCAGAACTATTTGCTATGTTAAAGTCTGCAGAAGTGGAGATTAAGAAAGAGCACCAAGTGTTGTTGGTCAATAAGACCACCAAATTCAAGAAAGGCAAGTCTAAGCAGAAGGGACACTTCAAGAAGGGTGGTAAGAAAGTTACCGCGCCGACGAAGAAGACCAAGGATGGACCTAAGCCTGATACTGAGTGCTTTTACTGCAAGGGAGAAGGTCACTGGAAGCGGAATTGCCCAAAGTACTTGGCGGATTTGAAGAACGGCAACATCAAGAAGAAAGGTATATCTGATATACATGTTATTGATGTGTATCTCACTAGTACTCGTAGTAGTGCCTGGGTATTTGATACTGGTTCGGTTGCTCATATTTGTAACTCGAAACAGGTGTTGCAGAATAAACGGAAGCTAGCGAAGAACGAGGTGACGATGCGCGTGGGAAACGGATCAAAGGTTGATGTGATCGCGGTCGGCACGCTACCCCTTCATATACCATCGGGATTAGTTTTATACTTAAATAATTGTTATTTGGTGCCTGCATTGAGCATGAACATTATATCGGGATCTTGTTTATTGCGAGACGGTTACTTGTTTAAGTCCGAGAATAATGGTTGTTCGATTTATATGAGTAATATGTTTTATGCACATGCACCTTTGATAGATGGTCTATTCTTATTGAATCTCGATAGTGGAAATACACATATCAACAACATTGAGGCTAAACGTTTGAAATCGAGCGATAACTCGACCTATATGTGGCACTGTCGTCTTGGTCACATTAGAGTGAAGCGTATGAAGAAACTCCATTCCGATGGACTTCTTGAATCACTTGATTTCGAATCACTTGATAGATGCGAAGCATGTCTGATGGGTAAAATGACTAAGACTCCATTTTCTGGTATGATGGAGCGAGCTACGGACTTATTGGAAATCATACATACCGATGTGTGTGGTCCAATGAGTGCGCGGTGGTTATCATTATGTTCTTACCTTCACGGATGACTTGAGTAGATATGGGTATATCTATTTCATGAAACATAAGTCCGAAACTTTCGAGAAGTTTAAGGAATTTCAAAGTGAGGTAGAGAATCAACGTAACAAGAAGATTAAATTTCTACGTTCTGATCGTGGAGGTGAATATCTAAGTTACGAGTTTGGCGAGCATTTGAAGAAATGCGGAATACTTTCACAGTTGACACCGCCGGGAACACCACAGCGTAATGGTGTGTCCGAACATCGTAATCGAACTCTCTTAGATATGGTTCGTTCTATGATGTCACTTACAGATTTACCGCTATCATTTTGGGGTTATGCATTAGAAACAGCCGCATTCACTTTAAATAGGGCACCATCTAAATCTGTTGAAACGACACCGTATAAATTATGGTTTGGGAAGAAACCTAAATTGTCGTTCCTTAAAGTTTGGGGATGCGAAGCCTATGTAAAGAAGTTACAGCCGGACAAGCTTGAACCCAAAGCGGAAAAATGCGTCTTCATAGGATACCCGAAGGAAACTATTGGGTATACCTTCTATCATAGATCCGAAGGCAAAATCTTCGTTGCCAAGAATGGATCCTTTCTAGAGAAGGAATTTCTCTCGAAAGAAGTGACTGGAAGGAAAGTAGAACTCGACGAGGTTGTCGAACCTTCTCTCAAAATT
The DNA here is from genome assembly GCA_910589765.1 of Avena atlantica. Classification (NCBI taxonomy): domain Eukaryota; kingdom Viridiplantae; phylum Streptophyta; class Magnoliopsida; order Poales; family Poaceae; genus Avena; species Avena atlantica. The sequence goes on along the minus strand of OU342734.1, from coordinate 422,257,724 downwards.
GCGAGTAGCGCAGCACCGGAAGAAGTTCCTGTGGTGCCTGCACCAATTAGAGAGGAAGCTAATGATGGTGATCATGAAACTTCGGTTGAAGTTGCTACAGAGCCTCGGAGGTCAACGAGAACTCGTACCACTCCAGATTGGTATGATCCCGTTATGAGTGTCATGTTGGTGGACAACACCGATGACCCTGAGACATATGAGGAAGCGATGATGAGCCCAGATTCCAATAAATGGCAAGAAGCCATGAAATCCGAGATTGGATCCATGTACGAAAACAAGTATGGACTTTGGTGGACTTACCGGATGGCCGGAAGGATGTCGAGAACAAATGGATCTTCAAGAAGAAAACAGATGCTGATGGTAATGTTACTGTCTATAAAGCTCGACTTGTCGCAAAAGGGTTTCGACAAATTCAAAGAGTTGACTACGATGAGACTTTCTCACCAGTAGCGAAGCTAAAGTCTGTGAGGATTATGTTAGCAATCGCTGCATATTATGATTATGAGATATGGCAGATGGATGTCAAAACAGCATTCCTCAATGGAGACATTGATGAAGAGTTGTATATGATGCAACCCAAAGGTTTTGTCGATCCTAAAGATGCTAACAAGGTATGCAAACTTCAACGATCCATCTATGGATTGAAGCAAGCATCCCGAAGTTGGAATCAACGTTTTAATAAGGTGATCAAAAGTTTTGGTTTTATACAAACTTATGGAGAAGCTTGTATTTACAAGAAAGTGAGTGGGAGCTCTGTAGCATTCTTAATACTATATGTAGATGACATATTGTTGATTGGGAATGATGTAGACCTTCTTAATAGTGTCAAGGAATATTTGAATAATAGTTTTTCAATGAAGGATCTTGGCGAAGTGGCTTACATATTAGGAATAAAGATTTATAGAGATAGATCGAAACCCAAATATCATTGTCACAGAGTACATATTTGGACAAAGTTCTAAAGAGATTTGGAATGGAAGATAGCAAGAAAGGGTTCTTGCCCATGTTGCCCAATACGATCTTGAGTAAAACTCAAAGTCCGACATCGGCAGAAGATAGAGAAAGGATGAGTAAGACTCCCTATGCCTCAGCCATAGGATCTCTAATGTATGCCATGCTATGTACTAGACCCGACATTGCATATGATGTTAGTTTGACTAGCAGATATCAAAGTGATCCGGGAGTGGATCATTGGACAGCGGTCAAAAACATCCTTAAGTACTTGAGAAGAACTAAGGATATGGTTCTTTCTTATGGAGGTGATGAACAGCTCGTTGTTAATGGTTACACCGATGCTAGTTGGAACACCGATCCGGATGATTCTAAATCACAATCTGGATACGTATTTATTTTGAATGGTGCAGCAGTTAGCTGGAGGAGTGCAAAGCAAAGCGTTGTGGCGAGATCTTCAACCGAATCGGAATACATGGCTGCTTTGGAGGCTTCACAAGAAGCGATATGGATGAAAGAGTTCATTACAGAGCTGGGTGTGGTTCCTAGTGCGCTAGACCCAATGTCTATCTACTGTGATAACATGGGCGCCATAGCCAATGCGCAAGAACCAAGGTCACACAAGAAGCTGAAGCACATCAAGCTACGTTTTCACGCTATTCGAGAACATATCCAAGATGGGGATATAATGATTTGCAAAGTACACACAGATCTGAATGTGGCGGATCCGTTGACTAAACATCTCCCGAGGGCAAAACATGACCAACACCAAACTGCCATGGGTGTTCGGTATATTACCATGTAATCTAGATTAGATGACTCTAGTGCAAGTGGGAGACTGTTGGAGATATGCCCTAGAGGCAATAATAAATGTAGTTATTATTATATCTTTGTGTTTATGATAAATGTTTACATTCATACTATAATAGTATTAACAAGGAAACATTGATACTTGTGTGATTTGTAAACTTAATTTGAAGTCCCTAGTATAGCCTCTATACATCACTAGCTTGTTGGTTGATAAATGATTGTGGTTTCCCTATCATGAACATTGAGATGTTATCAACAACAAGATCATATTGTTAGGAGAATGATATGATGGACATACTCCTATAGATAAGCGTAGCATAAAGATCAAGTCATTTCAATAGTTCAATTGATATATGCTTTCTGATACATAGTAACCTAATTCCTTCGACCATGAGATCATGCATATCACCTTTACCGGATGGATGCTTTGATGACATCAAACACCACACCGTAACTGGGTGGCTATAAAGGTGGCATTGAGTGTTCGGAAAGTATTGGTTGAGACACATGGATCAAGAGTGGGATTTGTCCATCCATATGACGGATAGATATACTCTGGGCCCTCTCAGTGGAATGTCATCCAATTAGCTTGCAAGCATGTGACTGGCTCACAAGGGATCACATATCACGGGAACGAGAAAAGAGTACTTATCGGTAACGAGGTTGAACTAGGTATGCAGAGATACCGACGATCATAACCTCGGATAAGTAAACTATCGTGAGACAAAGGGAAATTGGTATCGTATGTAAGTGGTTCATTCGATCGCAAAGTAATCGTAGAAATATGTGGGAGCCATATGAATTTCCAGATTCCTCTATTGGTTATTGTTCGGAGAAGTGTCTCGATCATGTCCGCATAATTCACGAACCGTAGGGAGACACACTTAAGGATTCGACGTTGTTTGAGTAGTTATGGTATTATGAGAAAGAGACCGAATGTTGTTCGGAGTCTCGGATGGGATCCGGGATATCACGAGGAGATCCGGAATGGTCCGGAGAATAAGATTCATATAAGGAAAGTCCCGTTTCGGAGTTGGGGAATGATTCCGGTGTTTTCATCGGGAATGTTCTAGAAGGTTCCGGAATGTCCGACACTCCGGAGGGGAAGGGTACATGAATGTGTTGTATCAAAGTTGGTATGATTGCATCATGTACTAAGTGTCATCGCTGTTCCAAATAAAGGATTAATCGAATCCTAGTTTGAAATGTCAAATAGCTAAATTGAAAAGTCAAACGGCTAAATTTGGAAAGTGGGAAAAGGAGGAGGAGGTGAAACCGAGTTGGGGAGGGAGTCCTCCTCCCCAAGCCGGCGCACCACCCAAGCCGAGTTGGGGAGGGACTCCCCTCCCTCCCCTTGGCCGCCGGCCCCTCCACCTATATAAGGAGGGGCAGGGCTCCCTCCTAGTGCACACAAGTCCCTCTCCTCAAACCCTAGCTTGGCGCCTACCACCATAGCCGTCGCCGCCCCTAGGGTTTTTGCCCTAGCCGCCGACTTGGGGGTCCCCGTAACCCTAGCCACCCGCTCTAGCACCTCCTCCTTGGTGTGTCTAAACCCTAGATCGTCGAGGAGCTCTCTCATACTCCACCATACTCGCTCCGGCTTAAGGCGAAGCCCTGCGAGATCTCCCCTCTACTTCCGGTACCACGCCGTTGTGCTGCCGGAATCGCGAGGAGAGTGCTACAACCTCCGCTGCCTGCTGGAACAAGGGAGAGGAAGGTCTTCGTCGAGTACCGAACGTGTGACCGACTGCGGGAGCGCTGCCGAAACGCAGCGCCGGAAGGATCGTCTACGCGATCTTGAGATCGGGAAGAGTACGACTACATCACCCACGAGAATCCGCTCTCGTTAAACACTTTGGAATCTTCGAGGGTAAGTTATTCCATCGTCTCGTTGCTACAATCTAGTAGATAGATCTTGGCTTGTTTGTTTGTATGCGATAGAAATTTTTTGTTTTCCATGCTACGAAACCCTACACAACTTGTTATGACACATTCATGTACCCTTCCCCTCCAGAGTGTCGGACCTTCTGGACCCTTCTAGAACATTCCCGATGAAGACACCGAAATCATTCTCCAACCCCAAAACAAGACTTTCCTTATATGAATCTTATTCTCCGGACCATTTCGGATCTCCTCATGATATCCCGGGTCCCATCCGAGACTCCGAACAACATTCGGTCTCTTACTCATCATTCCATAACTACTCAACAACATCGAATCCTTAAGTGTGTCTCCCTACGGTTCGTGAATTATGCGGACATGATCGAGACACTTCTCCGAACAATAACCAATAGAGGAATCTGGAAATTCATATGGTTTCCACATATTTCTACGATTACTTTGCAATCGAATGAACCACTTACATACGATACCAATTCCCTTTGTCTCACGATAGTTTACTTATCCGAGGTTTTGATCGTCGGTATCTCTGCATACCTAGTTCAACCTCGTTACTGATAAGTACTCTTTTCTTGTTCCCGTGATATGTGATCCCTTGTGAGCCAGTCACATGCTTGCAAGCCAATTGGATGACATTCCACCGAGAGGGCCTAGAGTATATCTATCCGTCATATGGATGGACAAATCCCACTCTTGACCCATGTGTCTCAACCATACTTTCCGAACACTCAATGTCACCTTTATAGCCACCCGGTTACGGTGTGGTGTTTGATGTCATCAAAGCATCCTTCCGGTGATGGTGATATGCATGATCTCATGGTCGAAGGAATTAGGTTACTATGTATCAGAAAGCATATAGCAATTGAACTATTAAAATGACTTGATCTTTATGCTATGCTTATCTATAGGAGTATGTCCATCATATCATTCTCCTAACGATATGATCTTGTTGTTAATAACATCTCAATGTTCATGATAGGGAAACCACAATCATTTATTAACCAACAAGCTAGTATTATAAAGAGGCTTTACTAGGGACTCTAATTTAGTTTACAAATCACACAAGTATTAATGTTTCCTTGTTAATATTGTTATAGCATGAATGTAAATATTTATCATAAACACAAAGATATAATAATAACTACATTTATTATTGCCTCTAGGGAATATCTCCAACAGAAGTACCTGGAGATGCTTCTGGACGAGATCCCCCTTCAAATAAGCGCCGCCACCTTCATATCCCTGGCGGAGTTCCTGGAGTCTTCCTCCTGGTTGGCCGTGGCAGCGGGGGAGAGGATGCCTCCGATACTCTTCGAGTTCGATCTGCTCGTAGCCTGCTGATTACATCATCTACAGGGTAGCCGCTCCTCTTGGAATCTGCAATCCCTGTAGTAGCATCCAAGCGGCGGGTAGATCCACCGCCTCTATGTGAGACCCTGGCGCATGGCTCAATAGGATTGATAGAAAACCCACACAAACAAGTTGCAACTTCTTTTCCGGAAGCTCATTCAAAAAGAACTCTAAGGTTAAGCGTGCTTGGTCTAGAGCAATTCTAAGATGGGTGACCGACCGGGAAGTGGGTACCGGGTGCGCACGAGTGAGGACAAAGTGCGCAGAAAAGACTAGTGTTGGTCTGTGGAGTTAGTCTAGAGATCCTATTGAGCTGCCATAAGTGACAGCCGTCGGTCCGGAGTGACCGGGGGTGTTACAAAGTGGTATCAGAGCCGACCCCCGCGGTTACATGGGTGTGTGCGGGTTAGTGGCAGACATGTATAGCATGGCGCGTGTGGCCCAAAGTGGACACTGCATGGCAATGTGCCGACACTGGACGCACAGACGTGTGCCAAGAGGAGACGTTCCTAGCTTGTGGTTGATCGACGAGGACGTCGATCTTCTAAGGGTGGGTGTATGTGAGACCCTGGCGCATGGCTCAATAGGATTGATAGGAAACCCACACAAACAAGTTGCAACTTCTTTTTCGGAAGCTCATTCGAAAAGAACTCTAAGGTTAAGCGTGTTTGGCCTAAAGCAATTCTAAGATGGGTGACCGACCGGGAAGTGGGTATCGGGTGCGCACGAGTGAGAACAAAGTGCGCAGAAAAGACTAGTGTTGGTCTGTGGGGTTAGTCTAGAGATCCTATTGAGCTGCCAGAAGTGACAGCCGTCGGTCTGGAGTGACCGAGGGTGTTACACTCTACCTTTGGACAAAAGATAGGCCTTGCCGCGCTCGACCAAGCCTTATGCTCGAGCTCCTTCCTCCCGAGATGGAGGATCTTCTTCGGACCTGATGCAGTGGAGTCCAACAAGGTTCTCGAAGCGCCAAGTGGTTTCGTCCCTGGCACCGACGTGAGCAGCCGCATCTGGATTCAAGGCGGCAACCAGTGACTCGATCGTGTTCCGCGGGCCAACACGATTATTTTATAGGGTGTAATCTGTAATATCAAGGACTCTGGTGTACATTGCCAGCTTTGCTGGGGTCATTTCCGTATTTTTGTACCCAACGCCTTTTTAATGCGGATTCATGGTCCATCGGGGCCTTTACCGTTTTAAAAAAAGAAGGGTCCGCGAACAATAGTGGAGATAATCACAGAGTTCTACTTACTCCTATGTAGGTACTTAGAACTTAGAATTGATACATTTGTGCCCTTGCTCTCTTACACGACTAGCTAGCAGTCTAAACACGGCCACACAAATTCCATCATAGTACTCCGGTAACTCCCGAATCTTAGCTCTACACCTAATAGCTAGCACATAACGCACGACTACGTCCTACACAGCAGTGATTAATGATCAATCAACAGTTCCCAAACTAGCTAGTACCCTTCTACCGAAATGTGGTTCCGGAGCGCTCTTGATCCGCAGCTTGCGCACACATTGACAGCAAGTTCAGAGCCTCCCCCTTCGCCACTTGGGCCAGTATGTCTGCACTCACAGCATGCTGCCTCGCTGCGCTGGGACGATCGCCTTGCCTTCGTCCATCCCGGAGATCTCGAAGCTCTTGCAGCTGCTCAGCTGCTCCGGCGTCTCCCACTTGGTCCTGGGCACGACTTCCTCGTGCCGAGGAGAGTACTCCTGCCAACACAGCTGTCTTATCAAACGCATGCGCGCGTTGTGATGATGGAAGAGGCTATGAATGTAGGGCAAAGAAGAACACGAGTAGGTGTACCTCGAGCTTGTCGAGCAGTTCGCTGGGCGTCGGAGCGAGAACGATGATGTGGCGGGCGGTGGGCTTGATGAACCCTTCCTCCACGGCCGTATCGATGAACGACAGAAGCGCGTTATAGTAGCCGTCCACGTTCAGCAGCCCGACCTGCATCTCCCGGTAGAGTGTCAAACAGTATGTGGTACACTGGTACTACGTCTTGGTTGTGCAGGAGGAGTTCGATGGCGTGGATCTCAGCATGTGCTGAGCAGGCTAGGTTAGCTATAGTAGGTGCGCCCATCGAGACAAAAGACCCAAGAACGTACCGGCTTGTCGTGAATGCCAAGCTGCGCCCATGTGATCACTTCCAGGAGCTCTTCAAGTGTCCCGTACCCTCCTGAAAGATTATTAATGATACCGATGCTTTATTATTCTTTTCGTCTCGAAATAGATGTCGAGAATTTGTCCAATTTAAATGTATCTAGTATATTCCTTCTTCGATTTGGATTTGTCTAGATTCAGATGCGTCTAGACATGTTTTAGTGCTAGATACATCTGAATCTAGACAAATCCAAATCAACTAATATGAGTCGGAGAAAGTACTAAATAGTGTTTAGATGTATTTAAGTTTGATAAATTTGTGACATCTATTTTGATGCAGAGGGAGTACAAAACACTGCAATTATGCTTCTGGAATTTTGTTTCTTCAGAAAAAGGATGTCATCTTTTTTTTTGAGGTGCTCAGATGTCATCTGTTTGTACTCCCTGTAGCAGAAAGTTTTTGTCCCCGCAGGCTTCTGGCCCACTCTGGGCCTCTCCACCGATCACCTATTTCGGCTGGTCCAGGAACTCCAACGTGCTAGCTAACCCAACAAAACAAAAGCAGCAGAATCGGAGCCCATGCATTCCCCACATCCTGCGGATGCTCAGAAAAACAAAATCTATCCTGTCCAGCTGCTTTACACCCAGATTTCCACTAACCATGAGGCCATGACCGTCAAAAGCTACTAGCAAATCTGCATGCCGACTGAAGAAGTTGGTAGAGATTTGCAGGTATTAGGAGGGAACAGTACTGACCAGGGAGCGCTATAAAGGCATCAGATTGCCTGGCCATCTCAGCCTTCCTTTGGTGCATATCTGCCACTTGCTTCACCTCCCCCACTGTCTCACCTGTTATCTGCGCCCACAACCAAACATCATGGAATACTACTACAATGTAACAATCCATGTAGTATTATAAGCCTAATTAAAGAGACAAGACCACATCAAAGGGCCAGGGATGGAAGGTATATTATAATTAGGGCAATGCATGCATACATGCTACCAAGGTTCAGGAGAGGTAATCATGATGCTGTTGTGGGGAACAAAAAGAAAATATGGGAGTCGTTCTTTTTGATTAGTAAAGTCAGTATCTGCAGCTTAAAGGCTTATAAAGGCCTAGATTTAGAACAAAGGGGAAGCCACTACAAGGGGATCAAGATCAGCAAGATATCACCTCTAAGGGAAAGGAAAACAAGATTTCATTGAACATTCCATGCATGTGATCTTCGTTCCAAAGAGAGGAGATAAGATTGCATCCTTCTTTCCCACTACAGAGAGAGAGAGATAAACAAGGGAGGTTTCTAGTGCTACTATTTTTTCCGCGTACTTTCATCACTAAGCCATGAAGTGCTTAGAAACAAGAATTGTGGTGAAAAATACCGAGCAAACAACCTGATTTTACTTGGTTATATCAGCCGATCGATGCGTTTGTGAAATTCACCGATTCATTTTTCTTGCTCTATAGTCGTATTTTAAATTTAAATCAGTTGCTCATTTCTAAAATATACAAGTGTGTATTCATTTGATTCTTTCACTTATAGATTTAGTTTTTCTAGTTTGTTTGGTCTGCTGCACCTTTAATATACACGAGTTGAACAAAAGGCAATTGGTCTTTGTGCTACTTAATATGTTCCGGTAATTTTCCCTTCATTTTTTTATGTCTACCTTTATTTGGATGACTGATTTTATTTGAGGTTTCACTGCTCACTAGTCAATCGGACCCTGAGTTCACTGCAAAATTGATAAATAATGTCGTTTCAAATGAAACAAACTAAAGGGTGAAAGTATTTTGTTGATGAACAATGATGTTATGAGACCCTGAGTTCACTACAAAATTGATAAATGATGTCGTTTCAAAGGAAACAAAATAATAGGGTGGAAGTATAATGGATGAACAATGATGTTATGGGAATCATGGCATGTGATTAAACAATGACAGAAATGTTGGGAGGTGGAGGCGTGCATAGTTACCTCTCTAGGCATAAGGGTCTTGGGAATCACCCTGCATAGGGACAGCAAGATGACAAACTATATGGCATTAGAAACTGAGGAAGCGACCCATCCGACTGTGTTTCTTTCGTTGCCATCTTGGCAAGTCTTGAACTATTCTTTTGATGCGCCATAGTAGTACTATATATGTATGCTGAAGAATGAATCATGATGAGTGTTTACATACCCAATGACATGCCTCCCTCCGCTGTAGACTGCTTGAGAGACAAGGCCCATGAGCCCCACGCTTCCTCCTCCGTACACCAGATCAATGTTCCTTGCTACCTGATGAAACATGCATAGCGACAAGGCAAGCTCATGGGCATAATGGCATTTATACTTAGTGTGATGGTCTAATAGTTGTCCGAAATGGAGAGAAACTGACAAAAAGCACAAAAATCTTGTCCGAACCTCAGCAAATGCAGGTATTATCATATCAGCTAGCTAGTCGTGTCTCTTGTTTTTGTAATAGCAGAAAATAAAGCTCAGTGAATCGTGTGAACATGATCCATGCATCAACTAGATAGAGTTTTGTGAAGTTCAAAGAATCTAGCTAGAATTTTGAGAAGAGAAGTTCAAAGGAACTAGCTAGAGTTTTGAGAAGAAAAGTTGAAAGAAACTAGGCAGAGTTGAGAAATAATGCAAATGACCATGTAGAAGGAGCGAGATATTGAGAAGATGAATACTCACCAGCTCCTCTCCAAGCTCAACGGCAGCGTCCTGGTAGCTCATCTTCTTGCCCTTGCTGCTCCCACAGAAGACGCATATCCTCCTGAACCGAGACGCCGCCGCCATCACTTGCGCTCCGGCCTCTGCCGCCTTGATCTCCGTCGTCTCATCCACTCTATCCATTTGTACCCGGCCCGTGGTCTCCTCCGTAGCTATCTTCTGTGTGCTAATCTCTCAGCCGCAAGTCGCAACGGTGAAGACTAAAGAGATATCCCACTACAGCCCTACACACTCATTGCATCTCCTCCTTGGCGGTTTATATATGTGTATCTCGCGAGCTCCTTCCGGCCCCATCTAAGCTCATTACTTATGCGCGGTAACTTCCGATCGAGTATAGCTTTACTGCGATATTATTCTACCTGAGCTAGCTGCTGGATTCCACGAGAGAGAGAGAAGCTGCTGCAGGATGTAGTGTGATATGATTGCACCGTAAAAGATTAAGAATTAGTGACGGTCGCAGTTGGTCTCTTCTCTTCCGATGTCTACGATCTCTGCAATGCTACACAGAAGATAATTTATGTTTTCCTGTGAGACCGTGCTTGCAGCTACCATGACCACAAACATGATGTCGGCTACGGCCCTATATAGGAGTGTGGTATATATTACTACTATCTGTTACTTAGTGTTAGGGCTTATGAAGAAGATACCGGACAGACTTCCTCGCAAAGGGAGAGAAGCAGAGGCATGCTAACTAGCTACTAGCTCACGGAATCCTTCCTGTCTGAATGTCTAACGCTAACTCAATAGCTCAGTGGAAATAAATATGCAGGCATACCCATTTACAGGTTCAGGTAACATGGGGGGTCACCTTGCAGTATCCTCGACAAAAGTACTTAATTTATTTATTTACAATTTTGACTTTTCTGAAGTGTACGACAAGGTTTTCACTGTTGTTATTTTTTGCTGCATGCCACAACTTAACTCTCTCTTAATGGCAAATCTACTCCTGTGGAAAAATAGAGTGTGTAGGTTATGGTCCATGTTCTAGAAAAGATGCAGAATTATAGACCCAGCTGCCTCCTCTCCATCTTTATATCCCGTTGCAGAAGGTGTGCTGGCATGAAGATGAAGAACATGGCATGTGATTCCGTGAAAACGTCCGTATCTGCATGTGTACATCATGCTGACTGCTGATTTAATTTAACAATGATCGCCCGATCAGGAATTTCCTAGAGACCACTGGTCCAATTAATCGATCTCTCGCTCCAAGTTGGGAAATAATCCTTTTACGTGCCTAAATATTGCTGTCAAATTCGGAAAGTGTTTTTTGGCTCCCCAGTTCCACTGCTCCCTTCATTTGAAAAATTCAAAAAACATATTTTTAATTTTAAAATTTCTGAAAATAAATTCTAGGATTAGGCAATGTTGTATCCTACAAGCATGAAGCACAACCTGAATTTCTTTATATTATAGGCTACACAATCTACATCACACTACAGGAAAACTGTTATACACCGAAGGCCGGAATCTATACTGACGATTTCCCTCAGTGTAATGGCAGCTATATATCGACGGCCAAAATAAAACCGCCAGGGTAGAAAACCCTCGGTGTATCTTGAGCTATTCCGACGACAACCTTCGGCGTAGCTCAGCTGTCAGCCTATATGGAGATAAGCCGACGGTTATCTTCGGCGTAGGTTAGCCTTCAGCATAACTACCAGCCACGTGTCTCTGGTACGCCCACGGATGACGGCGCACGAACAACATCGGAGCTACGCCGATGGCCCTAACGGCAGGCGGCCGGCTTAGCTCCAGGTTGACCTATGCCAACAGCTACGGCCGTAGGCATAACTTTTTTATTTTTATTTTATTTTGTACAACACCACGTAGCAAGCTAAGACGATAGCCAGGCCGTCGGCGTATCACTATGCTCAGGTGGTCAGTTGTGCTGATGGGCAAATCGTAGGTGTATCTTCCGGCGGATGGGCTTTCAAATGATGGCACACAGAAAGCTACGCCGAGGGCCTGGCTGTCGACATATCTCTAAGCGCCGTCATTCGCCGGTCGTCAGGTTTCTCGTACCGATGATCATTTATCATTTTTATATTACTTTAACTTTCTGGTCATTTATCATTTTGATTTCTATTTCTATTTCTATTTTAATTCTATGGATAGATCTACGGGACCCCTGTTTAGGGTTTCGGTGGGAATCAAGCCCCGAAACGCCAGAATCCCACGAGAATCTATATGTGGCTCTAACAGTGTATACAAGTGTGACGGAATGTTGATATATGCAATACTCCCCTCCCCTGAGAAATCGATTCTCAGTTTAATAAAAAATAAAAAGAGGAGATCACGGTTACCTATATACACATCAATCCTTCCACGGCATACCGAACTATACTTCAAATGAAGAAAGATTTTTTTTTCAAATGAAGAAAGATTGTAGTGTGTTCGTGGAGAGCAACAACACGCTAAACTAGTACACCCCCTCCGTATAAATATAAATATTTTGATAAGCCAAATTATCTTACTCCAAGACTTGTTGGACGTGACGCGCCGTCCTTCCCGCTTCGTCCAGCCGCTCTCTCCTAGGATGTTTTGTATTTCTTTCCTTTAGCTTAAGCTAGCCGGTTGGGGGCACAGAACACAACCGGACTTAGCCTGGAGGATTTTTTTTTTTTGAAATAGACGTGTATATTAACGAAATCGTTTATTGTTTACACTCGGTCTATGCATAACTAGAATGCACACAACTACACAAACGACGGAGCTAAGGAATAAAGAGTAGACTGGCATCACACAAAGTCACTTTCAAAAAAGTCTTGAATCTAAGGCAGATCAATCCTCAAGTCACGCGGTCATTCATGTCGAGAGAAAATATCCCTCGTTGTATCCTCCAATCACGTACATCCCTTTACAAATAAGTCGCGAAACTCCATACGTTGGAAAATAGTCCATGATCGGAAAAAAAGTCATGGCTCGATAAATAACATGCAAAGGACCTATCCTCCATCCCGCAAACTGATTGAATAGACAAATTCGATGTCCGAAATGCAAGGCCTATTGGAGTTGGCCTTAGAGCATCTCCACTCGTTGGGCGAACCCAGGCCGAAATTCGAACCTTTTTTTGGCCGGACGGAACCTGATTTTAGCCTGGGTACGTCCAGTTTCTCACTCGCACTACAACAAAATGATCATGTAGAGTCGGTATGTATGAGACGAATTTGTTTTCGTCTCTAGAAGAGTGGGTCAGCTCAACATAAAGACGTTCCTTGAGACGTTACATGTAGCGTCTCAAAAAAGTTATTTATGAGCTGCTTAAAATAAATAATTTTTTTAATTTATAGGCACTTAGAGACGAATTTTAGACATTTTGAAATGCGTCGCATTTCAGACAGGAGAAGTTAATTTTTATTATCAAAAAAGTTGTAATACGTTTGTGGAATACAAACCTGACGTGAAATAAAATAAGTTGTGGTAAGTTTGTTAGTTTAGCGGTTAAGGAAAATGTTTCAGCTTATTTTTCGTTTTGGCGCTAACTTTTGTGGTTTTTACCGCTTAACGAAATATTCCCTCTTACTTTTTAGAAAAAACTCCGTAATATAATATAAACTGTGGCTCATATTTTCCGCTTTTCTGGATTTACTCTCTTTTCTGTAGTCGAAGGAGGGAACCCTCGCGTGCATCTCTCCAGCCGCCACGCCAACTGCTCACCAAGATCTGATCTGCTACCGTGTGCCTACCCAGGTTTGTTCTCCCTCAAATCGATCTTGTTCAGATGCGATACTTTCCACTATTAATTCAATCCAGGCCGGCCGGTGAAGGTGGCGCCGCCAATGTCGTCGCTGATGGCGGCGAAGAGGTCGCCATTGACGCGGCCTGCGAATGATACGGTGGGTGCGTGCATGTGCGACGGGTGGGTACTTGGTACAGGGAATCCCGTGGATCCATATCGTGCAGATCGTCGGCAGCCTCCTGCTCCTGGCCAATCCCCCCTTTCAGTTTTTATAAAAAAAAGTTGTTCTTTGTTTAGAATATATTGCTTATCTTTTCTACTTCTGTATCTTTTTCAGGGGTATGTTAGTATGGCTTGGACTAACCGGGGAATTTTGGTGCTAGTACTCTTCCATCACACGAATGTATATTAAGAATTTTGTTTTCCTCATCACACGGCTATATCCATGCATCGCCTCTGATCACTTAAGGTGCTATTTCTCTTTTCCAGGCCATACTTTCCTATCTTGTTTGTACAGCACACAGCCGTGTGAAAACATGGTCGATGGGAAGATTAGGAAATTGATCAGAGGCAACACACATTATTAGTCGTCTGACCATGCAAGAGCACCTAGTTATTAGGAGTGCTTGTTTATTTCATTCATCTTAGGCCTATATTAAAACCAAATGAGTCAATCAGGCAACAAATTATACGAATTCATCATTCAAATATTATGCATTCCTTAAATTATCCTTGTTGTAAACAGGAATTGCTTCATGCTAAGTGTACTAAGCAGGTATATTCTACCGTGAATGTGCATTTGGAAACAGTGTGGTTTGTTTTGTTTTCTACAAATAATATTACTGATTATCTTTGTTCATTCACAATTGCAACAACCGTTTCCTGAAATTATACCAAAAGAGAGTTATGCCAATTCATCTTTAGGGCGTCTGTGGAAGAGAACTTTCGCTTGTTCATCACCTCATATCAAAAAATTTATTCGTTATGTATAGCTCATGATTTTGGCTGCAGAAAGCAAATAATGAGAACTCCACTGAAGCCGATCAAGGTTGTGATGTATCATCTTAGCAACATAAGAACCTACAAGCAAGGTATATGCAAACAAACTATCTAAACTAACGTGGGTTTGTTGTCTCATACAAGTAATAATGCCATTTTTTATATATTGTATTTCGTCAGGTTATAACATAAACCTGAAGTCTATTTGTTTTCGGCAAATCTGAGAAACTAAAATAATGTTGCAGGGATAAGACTTTCATGAGTCAAGATAAAACATCTTTTGTTGGATGAACATGCTTGGAGATGAATATGGTGGAGTTCTTATAATTATTAAACATGCTACAATGATTATTTGGCCTAAGTTCATTCTAAGTACATTTAGTATGTCTAAGTATTAAATTTTTTGTCACTTTTGGTACTTGCTAATTTTTTTATAAACTTTGTGCTTTGTAGGTCAAAACAAAAAAATCTAGCTCAAACCAGACACATACAACATAGTATGTTAAATTCTTTTGTTTTTTCTTCTCTAGGGGAGACTAGGGAAACTTGCAGATATTTAGTTTTAATACTTGTATCCAGCTTTGTTGAGGATAGAAACTTATGATTTTAATTAAATTTAGGCATATGAGAAGCACGTGAATATGCTGAGGTTGATCAACAAAGGCAGACGGTGTGTATTGTTGGTACAAGCATGGTTAGCCAAGTACTCAAAATCCTGAAGAAAATCTTAAACAAACATGGTGTCAGATATGGAGAAGCTATGCGAGTTTGCATTATAATTTTATTTTGTTCTTGTTAGTCTCGTATCCTACCTTTTGTTCATCCTGAACTTGAGCCTTTATGCGTGAGAGTTCTTCAATGTCTTAGTTTAGTTAGTGTTCATGTCATGCTTTGATTAGACCACTTCATGCTGAACGAATGTTAACTGTTGTTCATAAACAAGACTTGAACTGAGGCGGACAAGCCCATTTAGCCAGTCACGGGAATATTTTTTGGAACTCTTTTTTGAATAATTCTCATTATAAAGATACATATTTTTAAATGCTAATGAATCCTTTTTAACAATAGAGACTTGGAATTTCTCACCTTCTATGTGAATTATTACTTTTCAGGTTATTTGTGGAGCTAGAAGAGGTTGAATTGGATAAAGATGGAGGATATAGAACATTGGTTTCTCTCTAGAGAAAAATATGGAGGGGTTACTATCAGCTTACAAAGATAAATGATCATAGGAAGGATATTTTATGATTTTTTCGTATTCACTATCTTTCTCGATGTACCTGCAACTTATCAATATATCCGGTTCCAATTTTTATTTGATATTATTGAAGTTATTCCAATTTTCTCGACAATTTCTATTGTTTGCTATTTTTAATGGCCCTGTCTTGTACAATAAGTAGGTGCATGCACCTAAATATGTAAAAAATCATTTTACACTTGAATTTCTGAAGAAAAATAAATTATCCTTGTATATGGAGACGCTCTATCAAAACGACAACTGAAATTCCGTTCTTAATACGTATATATAATTTGTATATGATGGATCAACCTTGTCGTATGTGTATTATAATACGTATGAACTCATGTATAACAATGTGTACATGAAAAAACGTCTCTACCCTTTGTTGCGACACAAATATGGTGTGTCTATTAAATCGTCTTTACATGTGTAGACACGCTCTCGAGCGTCATCTATACATGTAGACACGCTTTGCAAACGTCTTTGTATCATTTGAGACGGTGCATAAGGAGACGCTCCAACGACGCTTTATGGAAGCGACTATACAATCCTCTAGAGATGAAATATCACGTCTCTAACCTTCGAATTTAGCGTCTCTACATGCCTAATTTGTTGTAGTGTCGCGTACCCAGGCCGAGTATCCAGGCAAACACAAAACGCGATATATTTGAATCTTTATCGTTCCCGCCGGCGAGTGCTCGGCCACAAGGTGTTCGACAGGTACGCCCATAAATTCGGCGGCTGATTTTTTATTACAAAACAGGGGAAATGACTCTCAGTCGTCGATGGGCATGGACTCCTGCGGCGTGGCCGACGCGGCGTTGTCGTCCGTCTCGCCGTTGATGGCCGCCGGGTTGGAGGAAGTAGAAGCAGAGCTCGGCGTGGGAACATTCAGCGCATGCACGTTCGACGCAGAGGAAGGTGAAGCCGTGATCACGCCCTGGAGGATGGCATGACGTTGCGCCATGTATCAGGCCTTGACCGGCGAGCTCATCTTTGACGTGTCCTCGCCTCCCATCAGGAACTTGAGGTCCGTGTTGTGCTTCTTGGCGGCGAACTCGGGCGACGAGGAGTACCTCTGCCGAGCAGTCGTCTGGCTCTCCTGGAAGCCTACCGGAGAGATCGGCGAGAATCCGGCGGGTGAGCCCACGCTCGCCTGGTTTCCCCAGTGTGGTGGGTACGGCGCCGCCATCAACGACGAACGCGTCGCCGCCGCTTGCTTTGCCTTCGCCATCGCCTGCTCCTCCGTCGCTGCCTTCACCATCGCCTGCTCTTCTGCCGCCTGCTGTTGCCGGAGCTTCGCCCTCTCCTTCCCGTCCTTCCGCTCGTCCGACGAGATCTTCCTAGCGTGCTCCCTATTCTCCCACTTGGCCGAGGACATGCCCTCCGGCTTCGTCGGCGGCGCTCTCGGCTTTCTCGCCTTCTTCTCCGTCGGACCCTCGCCTAGGATCGATCTGGGTTGGACGAAGCTCTTGGGCGGCATGTCGGGCGTCGGGCTCGGCAGAGTGGCGGGAGTGGGGGAATGGGGAAGAAAGGCGGGAGGGGAAGAAAAGGGTGGGAGCTCGGCGAAGTGGCGGGAGTGGCGCTTTCTCTCGCCGACAGAGCTAGCCCACGCCCGTTTTCGCCGAGTCCGGCGTTTCCAGGACGTATTCGGGATCCTGGGTATGGCCTGGGTAGGCCAAACCAAAACACGCCGAAATCCGGATAAAACAAGTCTCTGGGTACACGACTGCTGACTGGACCGATTTTCGGCGTCCGGACCTAATTTCGTCGTGTGGATCGGCCTGGTATGTAGGTGAGTGGAGATGCTCTTAGCCTTCACTACACCAGACTGGATCGGACCATTCTCAGGCTGAAGACTGAACAGTTCCCGCGCCGTGTACGATCGAAGTACTTCTTTTCACTCCACCAGACTGAACAGTTCCCGCGCAGTGTACGTGTGCCGTGCGTAGTGCTGCCCCCAGGCTCTCAGTGTACTCGTACCCTCTCATCATGAGAGTTTCATGCGCGTACGGGCCCTAGCCCGTTCGCTAGTATTGACAGTGCATTTACAACAAGGCATATGTATCTCTGCTCTAGGCAATAACTAATCCACAGGCATCTTACCCCTCCTAGTATGATCGCTTGCTGAGTCTTTTACATGAACGAAGCTATTATCTGCACAACAATGAAGAGAGAGGAGAGGGTCTCCCGGCAAGACTTGATTGGGGTCCGACCAGAAGAGCATACTCGAAACGCACAACACACGACGCAGAGGACTTGTACGCGGCATCTAGCCAGCTAGTTGGGGAGAGTACCCTACGTACCAAATGGCCAGGTGACTGATTGGAGTGCACCAAATTAACAAGGATGGTTTATCGTTTGTGCCACCATGGCCAATCCAAAACTCAATTCTGCCATTTGACTCAAAACTCTAATCTTGCCATTGCTTCGTTACAATACTCCTTGATTTTGTCATTTCCGCCATCTTTCCACCGTTAGTCTATAATCGGATTTGCAATTCGTCATCTTTCTATCGATCGTCAGGCGGTAAGAGGGTGTTCCAAGTCAGTGTCAATTCCTTTCGGGTGACACCTTGATATAGGAATCAAGGCGGAGTGTCCCTTCCTGTCAAGGCTTCCGGCTCTTATCCTCTTCCAACATGACGTGAAGGTGCCTTGATGCACCCTAGTTGTGAATGACGGGCTTGAGAGACCGATGATGGTGATGCGCCGGCCAACAGGGGTAGCGCTCCTCCCCTTTGGGACCGTGGGCCGGGGTTCTCTTGGTTACTAGGTATTCTCTTAATAGCATACTTTTATCCTTCATATCCATTGAACTCATAGTATAGTAGGCTTTTTTAGTTCTTCTCCCGAAAAGATAAAGGAGACTGCTCTTAACGTCGGCGTTGGTTTTTCCAACAAAAAACAATATCGTTAGTTGATCGAACTTCTATGACAAAATGCTAGGTGTCAAATAAAAGCATATCGCATCAGAACTTCGTCCTGAAAAAGGATTGGTTGATTTGGCAACGGTTTGGCAACAATATTACTGCCTCACGGCCAGCAAACGCACCATTTGAAATCCGATACATAACTCTCTTCGGTTTAGAAGACTGTATTTCCACCAATAGGGCAAGCAAATATGAAGATGCTACTCTCCTCCTTGCATTCTTGGTGATGGGGAGAAGGGGTGTCAACATTGATTTGATGATGCCTGTAATTGCGGCTCTATCGGAACCTCGAGATCATGGCCCTCCATGTGCTCCGGCGGCTGATATCCTCTGAGGAGTGAATCAAGAGAGGCCTTATTTGCTGATGTAATCCATGGCCAAAGGGGTCACACCACGCCCAACTGTTCTTCCATTTAGGGCTCTCTTTTCCTCCAATCTGGAGGATCTTGGATCTCAGCACGAGGATCCATCCCGGGTGCACTCCAAGTGGTTTGTCCTTAAAAGGTTGATATCGCTCGTGATTTGAGGTCGGGGTTCATCGATCGTGAAGAGGAAGGACCAGATTGCTTCTCCCTGTTTTTATCCACGGACCTTTTTGCAATTAGTGAGGGTCTGGTTTTATTTTCCAATTTTGTTGTGTTCTTCTATGTAACCTTGTACTCACCGCTTGGATAATGGCAGTTTCCAGGCCATTCGTGGCATTGACTATTAAAAAAATTAACGTGGGGAATTCATATAGGGTTGGATAGGAATTCAAGTTGCAATTTTGCCCCTAGTAGATGGAGGGAGATACTTTCTCTCTCCAGTGAGTGTACTCTTTTGGTCCACCCACTTTATGCTAAATTTGTATTAGATAGCTCTCTTTATATAGGCATGAGGTTTTTGCTATATATTACATGGATTCCCTTGGGTCCTTGTTTTTATTATATTTTCTATCTAGGGCTTGTGTCGTTGTGCCATCCTATCTGACGGACTAGAGGCTTCGCACACTTTCTCAGAGAGGTAGCTAGGCGGGTCCGGGATAGTGCCACCACACCGCGTAGGTGTATCCATTGGGAGCTTCTAGGGACGTGCCGTGGTGGGGCACACTGGCAACTTGCACGCCGCCTTGGCGAGTGGCACACCAGCAAGACGACTAGGGCATGCGGTCTCTCATTAGACCCGTTCGCCATGGGCGCCATTGGAATTGCATGGCCGTTGGTTGGCCACACAAGGACTTGGATACGATGCGCTATGGTCCTGGTTCATCGTGTACTTGCTCCTTGATCCTTAGACACCGAGGAAACGATGTCTTCCTCATAGTAATATGTTCATGGGATGACCTGTCACGGTTCGACGTGAGTATCGATAAAACATCACGATTTTTCTTGATGTAAATTAGCCTTGACTTTAGGTTAACCCAAAATTCCCTGTCACCATACTTTTTATCCACAGAGCAAGAATAATATAAGAGTCTGCCGTTGGTATAAGCCATATACATATCATTTATATTCAACCTAATAGTTGTACATGCAATAGAGAAATGCAATTTATCCTACTTTAACTAATACACGAGCCAACTTTCACTCTCACTTAGTGTCTAAGAGCATAGTGCAGCTGACTCTTTCCATGAGCCCATTTCGCTTCTTTCATCTTCTCTCCTCCAACTAAACAAATTTATATTATTTAATTTGTTATAGCATACTTATATCATCTTATTGTGCTTGCTCTTAGGCTATAAATTGGTTTTGGCATTCTAGGTTCTCCGTCCATTTCTCTTTATTTGATATCTCACTGATTCATTGGACCTATATAGTATTATTATTTCAACAAGAGAAAAATGCATCAGTGGTCACAGAACTTATCCGAGATGAGTGATCTGGTCACACAACTCGTAAAACGCGTGAATCCAGCACTTAACTTACGTTGGATGAGTGTTTTGGTCATAAATAGGCTCGAAACTGTTTTTTCTGTCCATGTGGCCACGCTCATGGGCCCAGTCGCACCGGGACAGATGTATTTTTTGCAGAAAGGACCTTGTCATGGTTACTATTGCATACCCCAGGTCCTGGCTATTCGTCTCACACAGGTTCGAGGAGAAGACGCATGCAGGCGATGAGCTCTGGGCGCAAGGAGGAGGAAGGAGACCGCGGAGTAGCAGCACGGGCGGGTGTCGGTTCCTCTTCAATTCAAGCAGAGCCACGACGCCGGATGCTCTGGGATCCTCCTCCACCCGCAGGTTAGAAATCAAGGCTCTTGTTAGTAAGATTTGGCAGTCGATTTGTATTTGATTTGTTCGATTCTTACCAATTTGGCTGTAATTGGCTGGTCAATTCGTTGTTTCTTCTAGTTAGCAGATCCGGTGGTGAAAAGTTAGGGCTTTCATAAAATTTCTGTCTAATGTAGGACCTGATGATGGTGTGTTCACAGTAAAAATTCATCATGCGGGGTTTTTTTGTGGACTGGGTAAGAATCGGAAGTATGTAGACCAAAAGATAGATCATTATGATTTCTTCGAGGAAGAACTGGTGTTGTTAGTTAATAGTTGATTTTCTCAAGGAGATGTGCTACGACTGTTCTGATCCGAAGCTAGTTGTGTACTAGTTCAAGAAAACAATAGATAATAGTGGGAAATTGGTTGCTGTGAACTTTGAAACTACACTCAAACCCAATTGTCTTGTATGTAGATCATGTGGGTTTTCTTCTCAGGCAGGCTAGTGATGATGTTGCACAATCTGGAGTTTGTTTTCCCAAGGTTTTGAGTCCCAAGAAATGTGGTTTATGTGCAAGAAGATGATTGTGTTGAAGAACAATCAGAGAATGAATCAGAAAATTATCCTAACTTTACTGATTCAGACTATGATTTTGATGATGATGATGGACTGTTTGCTGAATATGTGGATGGCAAAGTAGAAGATGATCATGTTGTTCAGCAGAACCATGCGCAATGTCATCCAAGAGGTGAAGATGATGTCCCAGAAGAAGTAGATATGCATGGCATTGATGGCCCAAAGTACAAATTCAGTTATCACAATCCTTTGACAGATAAGGACAACACAAAGTTCAGGCTTGGAATGGTATTTCCTACTGTCAAAGATGTGAGGAAAGCTGTGTCCATGTATGTTGTAACAACTAGGTACCAAGTGAGGAAAACAAGGAACAACAGCATAAGAGTAGAGGCACATTGTGAAGGAACAATTGGAGAGAGTGAAGAAAGTTGTCCTTGGAAATTAATTGCTACAAAGGATAGAAGGTCCGAGCTTTTTTAGTGACAACTTATGTGGGTACACATAAATGTGAGAAGGTGTGGAAAATAAAGGAACTGACTGAAAAATTTGTGGAGGAATTCCGGATTAATGAGAATTTGACGCTCAAAGGTTTTGGACTCAAAGTTCAACAGAAGTATAACATGATACCGAACAGGTTTAAACTTGCTAGGGCAAGGTTTGCTGCACTTAAGAAGATTCGTGGTGATGAGGCAACCTAGTTTAACCTTCTCTAGGATTATGGCCAGGAGTTGAGGACAGCAAACCCTGGCAGCACCTTTTATCTCAAGTGCATAGGGAATTCCTTCAATTCTCTCTACCTCAGCTTAGATGCATGCAAGAGAGGGTGGCTTAGAGGATGTAGGCCCATCATTTGCCTAGATGGGACACATATCAAGACCAAGTATGGAGGCCAACTACTAACAGTTGTAGGGATTAACCCTAATGGCTATATATATCCAATAACAATGGTAATTGTTGAGGTGGAGTGTTACATCAGCTGGTTATGGTTTTTGAACACACTAAAATATGATTTAAACATTGTGAACACTTCAGCTTTCAACATAATGAGTGATAAACAAAAGGTACATTTAGTACAAACATTTCTACTAGAATATCTGCTTGCCATTATCTTATTTCCCATCTAAATGTAATTCTCTTTGTTATGACAAGGGCTTATAAAACTGTTAAAGAATTATTCTCCGACTCTGAACACAGATTTGGTGTTAGACACATGCATCAGAACATGAACCAACTTCACAAGGAAGAAGTAGTGAAAAATCATGTGTGGGCATGTGCTAGAGCTACATAGTTGAGCTCAATCTTAGGGCTTGTGGTTGCAAGAGATGTCAACTCACATGAATTCCATGTTCACATGTGAAAGAACATGTGGGCCCCCATGTGTGGTTTTGGTAATTAATGACAATCTTTATGGACTAATGTGTGTATTAAGTTGCACTTGTAGGATTTTTCCATTGGCATCGCTTGGAGCATGTGTTGGCTTCAAGGTCGATGAAATGAGAATAAGATGTGTTGTGCAAGCTCAAAATGCGCCATCTAGTAGATCTCATGTTTGATGCTTGCCATCCTCGGGATCATGGATCGATGATGAGAAATCAAGAAAGGCGTTCCATCTTGAGAAGGTCAAGTTCGTCTACATCGAGCTTAAGTGGAATGCTCAAGGCAAAGGTATAATTTTGATAGGTTTTTCCTTTTGCCGGTCTCACGTTGTTAGTGGGAGACCGGTTTATAAGATAGACAACCGTACTATCAAGAGGGGCTCTAAAGTGAGTAACTCGATCATATCTTTCGAAGAGAGCTCAAACCTTTCCATACTTAGCATCATCATTTTCTTTGTTGTTATTTGGATCTTATCCATGTAAGGTTCTAGAGCTTGTGGTAATATTCATAACAAGCTCTATTTCATCAAAAACGGATTTCCCTTTTATATCTTATTGCGTTTTGATCTTGGAGGTTTTACCGGTTTGTATTTTAGAGATAGTTAAAACCTTCCATTATTTGGTTCTTACTCATGTGAGGATTTAGAGCTTGTATTAATCTCCATGACAAGCTCTAGTTCATCGAAAACGGATTTCATATGCATTTTCTATTACGTTTTCGATGTTGGAGGTTTTATCGGTTCGTCTTTTTGAGAGAGGTTAAACCTTTCATAATTTTGATCTATCCCCTTGCTGTAATATGATGTTTCTTTGCATGATCTTGTATGCTTGTTGTCCTCTTCGAAACGAGCCCAAGATCATCAAATCCGGAGTCCGGATGCAAAAGTTATGGCCGTTTTCGTTTAGGGATGACCGGTAGTACCGCCCCTTAGTACCAGTTGCTACTAAATAAAGTGTGTTTGGCGTCCTGGGATCCCTAGGGAATGTCCGGTAGTACCGGGAATGTTTGGTAATACCGGGAAAAAGTCCGGTAGTACTGGGATTCGCGTTTTTGGGCTTCAACGGTTGGATTATGGGGGCCTATTTAAGGGGCCTTCTTCCCCAATGGTTCCCCAACCATTCTTGCAAGTTTTCCCCTCCATTGTTGACCTTCTTGAGCTTGCTTCCTCTCTTCCCCTTCGATGATTATTGCCCATATTTGAGTGGAAGAAAGAGGAGATCTAGATCCACGTTTTGACCAAACCAAAACATCGCTTTATGAGTGTATCTTTGGGGGATCTAGATTTTGGGGGATTTTGTGTATCTCTTTGTGTTTCCTCTCTTGTTCCACCAATAGCTTTAGTAGATTTATTGGAACTTGAGAGTGAGGGATTGGAGCACCTTTGTGGTGTTCTTTCCATTTGCATTTGGTGCATCGGTTTGAGTTCTCCTCGGAGGATTTGGTGAGTGTAAGTTGAGAAGCTTTTTAATCTTGGGTTCTTGGAACCCTAGACGGTTTGTTGGTGTTGCAGGTTGTGGCCTTGGTGGTGTTTGTTGGGAACCTCCAATTAAGTTGTGGAGAAGTGCCCCAACCTTGTGAGAGGTTCCGGTTGCCACCGACAAGTGCACCGATAGTGGAAGTGTGGATCGATCCCGTTGGGGTGAGATTCACCGGAGAATAAGGGAGGCCTTTTGTGGCATAGGTGGTTAGATACCACCCCCTCTCCAAACGATACATACTCCATGTTGGTAGGAACTCGGTAAAATATCGTCGTCCCCGCGTGCCTCGGTTATCTCTATACCCGAGCTCTTTACTTATGCACTTTACATTGTGATAGCCTTCGTGCTTGAAGCAATCTATATATTGCTATCACATTGTTCCTTGTATTTCTTAGCATAAGTTGTTGGTACACATAGGTGAACCCTAGTTGTTCTAGGTTGTGCTTGACAAAGTAAACGCTAGTTTAATTCCGCCTTTGTCGAGCCACTCTTGGAAAAGTTTTAATCGCCTATTCACCCCCCTCTAGGCGACATCTGTATCCTTTCAACATGTTTGTGCATGTTTGAGGCATGAGAATATCAACCCAGAAAGGATGGTTTCAAATTGCTATTCCATAGAGACATACATGAAGGCGTATGGTACCTATATCAGACCAGTAAGGGACATGAGAGAGTGGACTAAAGTTAATGGTCCTGAAATCAAGCCTCCTTTCTATGAAAAAGTTGTTGGAAGGCCAAAAAAGAAGAAGAAAAGCTCCCGAAGAAAAGAAAGAGGGAACAAAGCTAAGCAAACATGGAGTGCATATTCATTGTGGATATTGTAGGGGACCTGATCATAACAGAGCTGGCTGTGAGATTCTAAAAGCAGATCTTCTAGCTCAAGCAAATAGAGAGGAGCATGTAGAAGAGGACCAAGCCGAAACAAGCAAAAGGCCAGCTAGAAGGAAGAGGAAGACAGTACATGAGCAAGTTAGTGTGCCAAATCCAACAAGAAAACCCACCACTATTGATGAAAATGGATATGCTGATGTCCCAGAGATAAGAGAGGTGAACTCTTACTCAAATATGTCAATATGTTTTCTATTGGGTCTCTGAATTTAGTGTATAATGTTTATTTCTTAATGTACACCACATTGTCCATGTTGATTTAGATCCATCACATGACCCTAGTAATATGCGAGATTCAATGGTGTCACAAGTAGCTCATGAGGTAAATATTCCATGATTTAGATCCATCAAATGACCCTAGTAATAGTAGAGAATTGTAGCAGATTTACTTGAATTTGTACTTGATCCGTAGGTACCATATGTCGTATCTATTGAAGATGATCCATTTCCAGATGAGTCCCATTTTGTGGCACAACACAGAGAACAAATTCATGTGAGAGCAAGAGCTACCACATCAACTTTGACAAGAAAACGCAGAGGAAGATCTACAACAACAACAACAACAACAACAACAACAACAACAACAACAACAAGAGGAAGAGCAGCAAGCACTACAGCAGCAAGAGGGAGGGCATCAAGCACTACAACAGCAATAGGGAGGGCAGCAAGTAGTACATCAGCAGCAAGAGGGAGGGCAACAAGCAGTACAGCGGCAGCAATAGGAAGAGGAGCAAGAACCATAAGAAATAGTCAATCTGGAGCAGCAGCAAACACTACAGCAGCAAGAGGAAGAGGGAGAAATATAGGAAGGGGAGAGTGGTTGTTGTTTCGTGATGGTGACGCCAATGGAGGCCAACAACAGATGCAAGAAGATCCAACGGTGCTTCCCAACACACAGGAACCACCTGTAGTGTAGATTTGCACACGATGCTTTTGATGCAAATGTTAACTGAAAACATTTGCTTCAGTTAACTCCTACTTTTGTTTATGTAAAACTCTATGAATCTGCTAAACTATGTTCCAGCTATGTGTCGATTAAGTTAAGTGCAACCAATTATATGCAAACTTATTCATTATATGTCTAGTTAAAAGCAAACACTTCTCTGCAACTGTCATGGATAGAAAGAGATTCGGTTAAACACCCGTTGTTTTGCCGCCAAAATAGTTGCAGGGTCCTTTCTGCAAAATACATCTGTCCCGGTGTGACTGGGCCCACGAGCATGGCCACGTGGACAGAAAAACCAGTTCTGAGCCGGTTTATGACCAAAACACTCATCCAATGTAAGTTAAGTGCTGGGTTCGCACGTTTTGCGAGTTGTGTTACCAGATCACTCATCTCGGATAAGTTTTGTGACCACTGGTGCATTTTTCTCTTTCAACAACTTCAAATAAGGAGTTCATCCTGCCGAGTGTCTCTAGCCGTCCGAAAAAAACCATGTCATGATGTTTCGTTAGAACTATTATTACTCCATACCAGTTTATTAGACTAACACAGAGTTTTAAAAAATGTTTTGACTACAAATTTGATCAATAATATATGAATTATATGTCACAAAAACTATATCCTTGGAATGGCCTTTTAAATATGATCCAATGTTATAATTTTTGCGACATATAATTCATGTTTTATTAACCAAATTTTATGGTTAATTTTTTTAAAAACCCCATGTTAGCCTAATAAACCGGCACGAAGGAAAATACTACTACTATAATTGGTGGCATATCATTGGTTAGTATTTCCTCCGTCAAAAATAAGTATACTTCTAGCCATGTCTTAAGTTAAATTTAGTAAAATTTGATAGAATATTTACGACACTAACTTGGTACCATTAAATTTGTTTTTAAATTTAGTTTTATAATATGACATTTTTATATAATATATGTTGCCATATTTATCTATAAGATTGGCCAAAATTAATAAAATTTGATTTAGTCAAAAGTTAGAAGTACACTTATTTTGCAGACGGAGAGAGTAGCTTGCCGAGAGTAGTTAAGAGTACAAATTGTTCATACGGACTAGCCTTGGCTTCACTCACGATAAAAACACAATTAACAGAGAAACACAGGGCATCCGGCCGGCAGTCGTCCTGCCAGTTGCCAGTACCAATTGCTCATGCGGACTAGTCTTTCCCTTGGCTCTCGAGTGTCGAGTCCTGACTTCCTGCTCTCGTACGTCTGCATAGCCTCTGAAACCCTGTATGCATGTATGCATGTGACCTCGCATACGTACAATACGTACAAGACGACAAAGCTGACCTCTGAAACATACTAACATAGCCGTATTGTCCCCTGAAACTTACTTGCATTGGGAGTTTTATTGAATTGTTGTAATCTACAGAGTTCAAAATTTGCATGGAAGGGTTTTAGTTTAGTTCTTAATGTATTCTGTATAAACCGATTTAGTCTACTCTATGGCCATCTAGGATATAAGGCATCTCCAGTATCCAATCAATTTGTACATGCTAGTCGAGCTGCATTCAGTATAATAACCCTCCAACCTGAATAATTGACTACTACGAAGTGCAGTGCAGGACTAAGCTTGCAGGCGACATTGCCTTAACACTTATTGCAAACGTCTATATGTGTCCTCAAACCAATTGTATGTTGCGCCTTGCACAACTCTGAAAACACCCTAAGCAATCATGATCATGTGGTATCAGATTACCAGTACAAAGATTTCTCCCCTAGTGATTCAGCATATATAGAGAATGTCATGATACAGAATCTATAATGTTCTTAACTACGACCCAGGAAACCCACACAACATGCTTAATTTGTTCAGTTGCAGCGCAAAATGGGCACCCCATGTATAAATTGTCCAGCCGTGGTTGTTCTTAAAATTTTATCTGATGATAGTTTAGTTTTATATCACTAAATCTTATTAAAAGATTTTGTGTAGCACCCAACATTAGATGGTCTCCTTGTGTGCTTCTATAATGTTATCAATGGAGGTCACAGGGACATACGCTGCTCCCCTCGAGTCTCAATTCTAGAGTACGTACATCATGATCCTGCTTCTATAGTTCACCGGACATAATTCTTATTTTTTTCATTTTTTTGGGGTCTTAAATCTAGACAGTATATTTAGTTAGAGGATTACAGCAAGTTCATCATTATTTAGTTTTAGGACTGCAACAGGTTCATTTTATTTTCTGTTTGCCACTTCATCTCCACCATGAGCTTTACTTGTACAAAGACTGTCCTAACAGAGATATTATGATATTTCTAGTGTGTCCACTCCCCGCCTAGAAATTGTGTACATGTATAGTGGAATTGTAGAATGTTGTTAATCACCAGGTACATTTGTTTTTTTTCTGTTTGTGGAATGTTGTTAATCACCAGGTACTTTGTGGAAACTGGGAATGTTTTCTGATTACGTCGAAGAAAGTCTAAAAGATCTGGAGTTCTTACTATTTTTTCTGTTGGTCACTTCAATTGTTTCCAATTCCTGATGTTTCTTAGCAAATTATCCAAAATGTTCAAAATATGTTAGCACTTAACTGATACAGATAAGTTGATGCTTTGCCTTATTTGGTATATCCTCTCGTCTTTCAGAGGTATAATCCTGTAACATCCCAGTTTTGGCATTACATTCATATGCATCTGCACTTCTACATCTTTCTGAAATAAAAAAGGTTTTGATTTCAACAAGCTCAATTCTGGTTTTTGGAACTATTTTGATTAAGCCTTGCATAAATCAATTTCATTAAATCTATTTTGCATTTATTCCTGGACTGGAATGGTGTTCCCGTATGTCCAGTAAACAACCCTCTTTTCCTACAGAAAAAAATGCTTTTATCTGATTTTTTTTAGGGAAATCTGAATTTATTTGGGTGTTTAAAACTGAAACTATAAAAGAATTCAGAAAACAGTTTTTGAAAAGAATAAAATAGAAGCTGGGAAGGCGAGCCAACTGGCAAGCCCAGCCAGTCTCCCGCTCTCGCATCGCCAAGCCAGCCCATTGAGCAGCCCGCACCGCAGCTGCATCCCCTCTCCTCTCCTTTCCCTTTTCTTTTTTAATTTGTTTTTTTTCCTTGGCACATGCACCGCTACTAGAAAATAGGTTATTCATATAGCATTCGTGGCACATTATAGATGCGTCTTGACAGATCTCGTCACGAATAAATATGATTTATGGCACACTTTAATATGCATCCACAAAAAAATATACCACTTATAACTCAGTATGTGTAGCGCATTCAGGTATATGTCACGCATATTCTTATTCGTGACGCACCCTGGAATGCGCCACCCATATTACAGGATGCGCCACGAACATATGCGCCACGAATATAATTTTCAAAATTTATTTTTAAAATCGATGTACAATATATAGTTATATAGATCAAATACACGGTACAGATATACAAAAGGTTGCAATTGACCAAAACATAGATAATACGAATACAAATAGTAGTTCATCACATCAACTAGAGAATCCGTTATATAGCGATGTCAAGTTTATGTCTCTCGAAACCGACTAGAATTCAAGCTCATCGTCACATTACAAACAACGACGGATAAAGTCACCTAAACTACCATAAAGTACGGTACAAACGCAAACACGATGAGCAAGATGTGGATCATGATGAAGGTCTTCATTCGGTTCTTCTTTCTCAAGTGGTTCCTCCACTTAGCTTCCACCACCTCTCTAGTGTTGTAGCCTTTGTAGTTGTTGCTCGAGAACTTGTTCACTTGCTTCTGGCAGTCTTTCCACTCCGCGTATACTCCTGGAACCTCACCGATGTACACGACATAGCACTTCGGTATCTCCTGTATACAAGATAGATGATATTATCTAGGCAACAGAAAGCAAGAGTTCAAACATAGCAATAATAATTAAATGACAAGTGCAGAAAGATGCAAATTAAGTCTCACTTCAAGACTGACTTAGGTTGGGCACAAAAATAACCCTGAAGGCTCTAGTGAGCCAAGTAGGATGCATAAGACTCGTATTTGTGCATATCATGCGGCCCACTAGACCAAAGGAGTTTAATCAAGTAGTGCCACAACAGATTTTAATCATCGGCATTCTAAAAACAAACACAATTAATTAAAAAACAACATGATTAAGCATTAAAATAGTTTCACCATTCTTGACACTTATAGATGGTGTCGATCACAATTAAGTTCAACAATTGTCGAAACAATATAGAGCTGGCTAGGCAAAGTTAATGTAGGGATAGAGTTTACAACACAAGGATCGATAGTTCAGAACTAACAGCTAGGAAAACATCATTGCATAAAGACTTGCAACTCGACTCGGGGTAGTTGATGAAGCCTCGTGGAGCTCATTTCGCCAGCATCATGAATGGCCTGGTGTCGCCCTATATCTCCTTTACGCGAGTCTCTATCTCCGAATTGGGTGATGGATTGAAGAAGCTATCCGATTTTATGACCTGCTCCCAGATGATTGTCGCAAACTCCTACTGGATGTAAAAGAACTCATTTTTGATATCTCTATCTTGGATGAGTCCAAGATTTTGATCCCACCCATGGAGATCAGCTGGCAGCATGCGGATTTGCTGGTCCTGTACAGACGCCCGCATGTGATGGAGGGCATAGAAGACATCCTTCACGCTGCCAGATGACTTCTTGATGCAGGGGAACTCCGTCTTGGCCGAACACGTACATGTCGTACCTTAGAATTGGCTTCCTGACAGAGCCTTCCGCTTGGATGTAGTTGGTGAGAGCCTCATCAAGAACACTCTTGATAGTGATGTAGTCTTTCTTCTTCTTGTTGCCCGAGTCGAGATATGTGGCGTGTGAATATTGCAGCGACAAGTTGATGAGTACACAGTGTTCATATCTATGTAGAAAAAATTCAAACAAAATTGCTGGATAAGAACAATGGGAATCTAAGAAAATATCTTCTGGCAGCGAGCGAATGACTTACAATAGATGGTAAGGCATGAGAATATAATCCTTTTCTGAGTTTGCCATAAAGAAGTCTTTGAGGTACACTATCATGACCTGCCGATCCTCATGGCTTTTCAAGAAGCCTTCACGCATGTAATAGGGGTCCACTATCGCGATGCTCGGGATTTTGGTCTCTAGTGATCTGCACCGCCATATTGAGCAAATACAGGCGGACAAAGTTATTGTGCAGCCGATATCCTTGAAGCATGTCGAAGATGTCAGTATGCCGCAGGAAGAAATTTTTCGCATGAGATTGATGTGACGAAGCCTGGGAGATCTGGCACCTTCACCACAAAAACTAAGAACACCTGATCATTCTCTCGAATACGACGCTCCTCAATAAACAAACATGAATCATGGAGACTACCCATATTCGAAGTTGCGACTACGAGCATTGAATCACATAGCATATGTGTACCTACAAAATGAAATTGCTTGTTGTAATCTGGTGGCGGGTCATCTTGGTCCTAAGCCCGTATTGGTTTTGGAGCCTAGCTCGCAGCCTTATTATTTTTCCTTTTACATATCTTCTTATTTCTCTTTCGGTGTCATTAGTGGCTGCCATCTGCTCACTGTCCATCTTATGGAGGATGTTGGGGCTGATGATAGGTCGCTTCTAAGACTCGGAGAAGGCTACGGCTGGAGGCGTCTCGAGATTCAAAGAGAAGCACTTGACAATTGGGTTTTGTCGCAGGACCAGCTGGATCGCGAGCATCTGTATCATGGCAACCTTCATTCTCGACAACTTGCTACGTGAAGATTCTGCCATCCTCATACACATCACCATGACTGTTGATGAACGTGTGGAAGTCAATGTGTTCTTCATCATCGATGGCGTTCGGATCCTATGCCATTTGCATCTCTCTGTTGACTGGTCGTGCTGCCTCTGGGGTGGTGATGTAGGGTATGTAGCATGGAAAACAAAAAATTTATACTGCATGAACACACACAAGCAAGGATTTATCTACTAGATTGTAGCAACGAGTCGATTTAGTACTCACCCTCGAAGATTCCAAAGCGGTTAACGAGAGCAGATTCTCGTGGGTGATATAGTCGTTTATTTGCCGATCTCAAGATCGCATAGACGATCCCTCCGGCGCCGCGTTCTGTCAGCGCTCCCGCAGTCGGTCACACGTTCGGTACTCGATGAAGACCTTCCTCTTCCTTGTTCCAGCAGGCAGCGGAGGTTGTAGCTCTCTCCTCGCGATTCTGGCAGCACGACGGCATGGTGTCCGAGATTAGAGGGGAGATCCTGCAGGGCTTCGCCTTAATTCAGAGAGGGTAGGTGTAGTAGAGGGGTTCCTAGGCGTCTAGGGTTTCCAGGCCGAAGAGGAGGAGGTGGGTCCGGCGGCGGCTAGGGCGGCGGCGGCTTGGGGCTTGGGGTTGTGGTCGTCTTGGGGAAGCCCCCTCCCCTCTATTTATGAGGGGGGAGGGGAGCAGCTAGGGGAGGGGAGGTCGTATACTCCCCCAAATCCCTCTCGTTGGCACGCGCGGTGGAGGGAGAGGAGGTTTCCTCTCCTCCCTCCACCAGGAACCATTGTCTCAGTTTGACTATTCAAACTTGCCTTTTGACTTTCAATTTTGGAGTTTGATTTCTTTCTTTTAAATGTCCAGCCAAGTGACCTAGGATATGATGCAATCATTCCACTTAGTTATGACACATTCATGTACCCTTACCCTTCCGGTTCGGTGAATCCTTCTAGACCCTTCTAGATCATACCGATGAAAACACCGGAATCATTCCTGAACTCCGGAATTGGACTTTCCTTATATGAATCTTATTCTCCGGACCATTCCGGATCTCCTCGTGATATCCCGGATCCCATACGAGACTCCGAACAACATCCGGTCTTCTTACTCACATTCCATATCTACTAAACAACATCGAATCCTTAAGTGTGTCTCCCTACAGTTCGTGAATTATGCAGACATGGCCGAGACTCATCTCCGATCAATAACCAATAGAGGAATCTAGAAATTCATATGGCTCCCACATATTTCTACGATTACTTTGCGATCGAACGAACCATTTACATATGATACCAATTTCCCTTTGTGTCGCGATATTTTACTTATCCGAGGTCTGATCATCGGTATCTCTTCATACCTAGTTCAACCTCGTTAGTGATAAGTACTCTTTACTCGTTCCTGTGATATGTGATCCCTTGTGAGTCAGTCACATGCTTGCAAGCTAATTGGATGACATTCCACTAAGAGGGCCCAGAGTATATCTATTCTTCATATGGATGGATATATCCCACTCTTGATCCATGTGCCTCAACACATACTTTTCGAACACTCAATGCCACCTTTATAACCACCCAGTTACAAAGTGGTGTTTGATGACATCAAAGCATCCATCCGGTGATGGTGATTAGCATGATGTCATGGTCGAAGGAATTAGGTTACTATGTATCTAAAAGCTTATAACAATTGAACTATTGAAATGACTTGATCTTTATGCTACGCTTATCTATAGGAGTATGTCCATCACACCATTCTCCTAATGATATGATCTTGTTGTTAATAACATCTCAATGTTCATGATCAGGAAACCATGATCATCTATCAACCAACAAGCTAGTATTAAAAAGAGGATTTACTAGGGACTCTAATAAGTTTATAAATCACACAAGTATTAAAGTTTCCGGTTAATACAGTTATAGCATGAGTGTAAAAATTTATCATAAACACAAAGATATAATAATAACTACTTTTATTATTGCCTCTAGGGCATATCTTCGACAGTTTCCCACTTGCACTAGAGTCAACTAATCTAGATTACATGGTAATATACCGAACACCCATGGAGGTTTGGTGCTGGTCATGTTTTGCCCTCGGGAGAGGTTCAGTCAATGGATCCGCCACATTCAGATCTGTGTGTACTTTGCAAATCTTTATGTCACCATCTTGGACATGCTCTCGAATAGCGTGAAAACGCAGCTTGATATGCTTCAGCTTCTTGTGTGACCTTGGTTCTTGCGCATTGGCTATGGCGCCCATGTTATCACAGTAGATGGACATTGGGTCCAGCGCACTAGGAACCACACCGAGCTCTGTAATGAACTCGTTCATCCATATCGCCTCTTGTGAAGCCTCCGAAGCAGCTATGTATTCTGATTCTGTTGAAGATCTCACCATAACACTTTGCTTTGCACTCCTCCAGCTCATTGCTACACCATTCAAAGTAAATACTTATCTAGATTGATATTTAGAATCATCTGGATCAGTGTTCCAACTAGCATCGGTGTAACCATTAACAACGAGTTGTTCAACACCTCCATAAGAAAGAACCATATCCTTAGTTCTTCTCAAGTACTTAAGGATGTTTTTGACCGCTGTACAATGATCCACTCCTGGATCACTTTGATATCTGCTAGTCAAACTAACATCATATGCAATGTCGAGTCTAGTACATAGCATGGCATACATGATATTTCCTATGGCTGAGGCATAGGGAGTCTTACTCATACTTTCTCTATCTTCTTCCGTAGCGGGACTTTGAGTTTTACTCAAGGTCGTATTGGGCAACATGGGCAAGAACCCTTTCTTGCTATCTTCCATTCCAAATCTCGCTAGAACTTTGTCCAAATATGTACTATGTGATAATGATATTAAGCGTCTTGATCTATCTCTATAAATCTTTATGCCTAATATATATGCAGCTTTGCCAAGATCCTTCATTGAAAAACTATTATTCAAATAATCTTTGCCACTTTTAAGAAGATCTATATCATTCCCAATTAACAATATGTCGTCCACATATACTACTAGGAATGCTATAGAGATCCCACTCACTTTCTTTTAAATACAAGCTTCTCCATAAGTTTGTATAAAACCAAAACTTTTGATTACCTTATCAAAACGTTGATTCCAACTTCGAGATGCTTGCTTTAATCCATAAATGGATCGTTGAAGTTTGCATACCTTGTTAGCATATTTAGGATCGACAAAACCTTTGGGTTGTACCATATACAACTCTTTATCAATGTATGACATGGTTATACCCAACGGGTACACGACCTTAGCATACCTGGTCTAGCCCAAGGAAGGCCCACAAGCATACGGCCCATGAAGACTTTCGGGTGGTCCAAGCCCATGACGTCTTCGGATCCTTGGAGAGCAAGACTATATTAGATAGAATATTCAAAGGGGCAAACCCTAAAACCTGTAACCGACTCGGTCTGTGCCCAGGACCTGCCTACTTCTATATAAGGGCTAGGAGGGCATGATGAGGAGGGCACTTCATACCACCGCATACACACCTCCACGCCAGATTGCATCTGCGCACCCCTGTACTTTTCGGTTCCACCATAATCAAGAGCAGACAAGCAAGAGTAGGGTTTTCCCTCCGAGGGCCTAAACCTGGGTAAACCTCGTGTCCATGTGTTTCTTGTTTGCTAACCGTTCCGCGATCTCCAGCATCCCCATCTTCTCTAAAACCCAAGCTCGTAACAATGGGCATTGACGAGATTAAACCTCGTCAATTGGCGCCGTCTGTGGGAACTGGGGACGCTGATTGTGCGATCGTGACGGTCCCAACCAAAGCGATCTACAACTCCTCGGCGACGGAGAGACATCTCCTCTTCGGTGCTTTCGACTTCATCGCCCACTCGCCAGCCACTCTGAAAGACTTCGAGCCCGTTGGCGACGGGCTCGAGATCGTGTTCGGGAGCTTCTGCTTCCAGGTGGGGCAGACCGGCACTCTCCATATCCTAGAGCGGGTGCTCCTGCCGTCGATCAGGCCCGCTTCATGGGATCCGCATCCCGTGCTACGCACATCGCCATCGACAGATGAGTCCTATGACAGCAGCAGCTGCAACTCAGATCTGTGCGATCCACCATCGGAAGAAGGGACCTACGACTCCGGATCTGAAAGCTGCGGCAGCAGCAATCCGATCTATGAGCGCTACCAATGTGCCACAATTATTCAGAGCGACGTGGATCAGGAGCACAACCCGCCACCTAACCCACATGGTAGAAACGGCGAAAACAGGAGAAACCAGTCCCCCCGCCCGACGAGGAGGACACTGACCCCAATCGGATCATCCACCTCTGCGAGGAAGGATGGGCTCAGCCACGGGAAGCCGTGGCAGGCAACAAGATCCTGCCTGCAGGTGCCTCATGTGACCTACTGATGGCATACCATCTGCTCCTCGTCGAAGAGCACAAGAAGCAGGTAAAGATGCAAGAAGTGCTCGACAAGCGCAAGCAAGCGGCCTCGGAGTCCAGCGCGCGGCGAGCTGCGCTCTCCTCCATGGGCGGCTCCAGCTTGCACGTCAACCATGGCAACAAGCACCGTTCTCGCACGGAGAACATGGACCCCAAGGTACGTCGCGAGGTGACTCGAACCCTCAACACGTCTTTCATGGAGATGGATGCCGACGGCAACATCACCCGGAAGACGCCGCAAGCTGCGATCATGGCAGCCACTACATACCTCGCGTCCCATCCACCTCCGGTGGGGGACCCGAAAAGGGCCATGCACAAATCTGCATTAGCTGGACTCAGACTCATTGGAGCTGCGCTCCACGGAGAAGCTCCTGCGGAGCCCAAAAAGAAGGCTGCGGTCATGTTCAACCGCAGACCCACGCCTTCATCCAACGAGGAAGAACACGACCTACCTCGAAGGCACAAGAGCTCGCGACATCGTAGTCGCGATTACGACGCTCGAAGTGAGCTCACCCAACACAAAATTGACAAAGCGTGCGCTAAGCGCGTCTGCTCGTCCGAATCCGAGGAGGACGATGACGAAGGAGAACTCTGCGGAGCCCGATGCTTTAGCAGATCCATCCGGCGGACACGGATGCCGCAGAAGTTCAAACTTCCTTCGCACACTCCGAAGTTTGACGGCAAATAGGACCCTAAGGCGTGGCTCAGCGACCACCTGTCGTCCGTCAAACTACACGACGGAAACAAGGACACTGCCCTGCAATGCTTTCAGCTGCAGCTGACAG
This sequence comes from Avena atlantica, assembly GCA_910589765.1. Lineage (NCBI taxonomy): Eukaryota > Viridiplantae > Streptophyta > Magnoliopsida > Poales > Poaceae > Avena > Avena atlantica. The sequence goes on along the minus strand of OU342734.1, from coordinate 422,220,646 downwards.
GCGCAGCCTGGATCTGGCTCAGCAGCCTATCCTCCAATGTTGCGCCACGAACACATGAACCTTGGAGCCACTAAAGGCTGGCCTCCAATGCCAGATGCTACTTCACCAGCTGATTGACACCCTGAACAAAAGGCTGCGAGAAGATGAAACTTGTTAGGAGAAAGGCTTGGGGGCTGCGCCCAAGGAAACGAGCAAAGCAAATCACGCACATGAAAAGCGCTCGGGGGCTCCCCCCAAGACACGTACAAAAAAGAAAGGCATGATCAGCAGATCATCCGACAGATGCTCGGGGCTCCCCCCAAGACACAAAACAGAAAATGATCAGCGAGATCATCCGACAGATGCTCGGGGGCTCCCCTGAGACACAAAACAAAAAATGATCAGCAGATCATCTGAAAAAATGCTCGCCCCCCCCCCCCCCGCGCAAGAACGAAAGCACTTACGTGGTTAGACGGCGACTCCGTAGGTCCGGCTGTAGTCTTCTGGGGGACAACCACCCGAGCCTCCTGCGGAGAAGGGTTCGGAGCAGCGCCCTTAGAGGTGGCCACCATCTGAGGAGGAGGAGGAGCAACCTTCGACTTACCCACCATCTCCCGAGCGCCATCGATGAAGGAGCCATCGGAGGAATGGCTACAAAAGAAAACATCAGACAAGTACAAGCAAGAAAAATCGAAAGAGAGCAAAAAGCAACTACAGATACTTACGAGTCCATATCGCTCAAATTGAAGACAGGAAAGGCCCTCTTGCCTTTTTTCTCTTCCTTCTTCTCTTCCTTCTTTCGCTTCACCGGCGGCTGCGGCACCATAGCCCGCATGGGAACGACCGGAATAGGAGAGGAAGAGCCACCATGACCCCCACTGTGACGCTCAAGGCATGACGGGTTCCTAGGGGTCGGTGGAGTCGAGGCATCCGACGATTCGCTCGAGCTCCGTGTCTGCTTTCAGTGTGCTCCTCGCTCGACCCAAAAATTTCTTCAGCCGACGACCGCGCTGAAGGAACCTTAGACATGGAGTCCACTACCTCATTTTCCGGTGCATCCGGAAAACGTTCGGGTAGTGGAGGCGCCATGTCAGGCACCTTGAACTCCTGCACAAAAGAAAACAAACTCTCAGAATAAACAAACTGCAAAGAGACGCCGTCGAAAAAAAAGCGCTACGCGCACGTCCTAGATCTACACCTACGGCACCGGTCGAGAGGCCCTGAATGGAAGGGTCAGCGAGCTACCCGGAATGTCCTCGTCAGCCTTAAACTTCAGCAGCGGCCGGAGGATTCCGTCCACACCTCCCTTGGAGAGCTCTCAAGTCGAAACCCTAGTCGGGTCGTTGCGACCAGAATAAAGGAACATCGGGTGCGCCCTAGCCTGGAGCGGCTGCACCCGACGTTTGAGGAAGGTGCGGATGATATCTACACCGTTCACCTCTTTATCCGGAATCACCTGGAGTTCCTCCACCCGACGATAGAGCTCCTCTATCTCCGCCACCTCACCATCCAAGATGTGGTTCTTCTAGGACCTCTTCTGCTGGATTTTATGCGAGGGGTCGAAAGGAGCAAGGCCAAAGTTCTGCCCGCCCACTGTGGAGTCGCGGATGTAAAACCATCGCCTCCGCCAGTACTGGACAGACTCAGACATAGAAAAAGAGAAGAAGAGAAAGTTGGATTTAAGGGAAATGATGCAGCCACCGATGGGATAAACGCCATCGGAGCCAGATTGCCTCTTCACAGAATAGAGCTTCCGGAAGAGGCCAAAGTGTGGCTCGACATCGAGCCAGCACTCGCAAAAGGTGATGAAGCAGGCAATATGAAGAATAGAGTTCGGCGAAAGATGATGGAGTTGGATGCCATAAAATAAAAGCAATCTACGGAGAAAATCGTGGGTCGGAAAAGAAAGGCCTCGAAGGACAAAAGCGACGAACATGACCTGAAACCCAGCGGGAGGACGGGGAATTACCTCGTCACCGGGAATCCTGACAGCCTCCCTATCCTGCGGGATCAGACCCCGCTCAGGGAGGTTGCGGAGATCGCCCTCACGCGTCTCCGATCATCGCCAGCCACCATCGGTGACGTGAGTAGCGGCGGAACCCTTCTTGCCGCCGGCGGCAGCACTAGTACCAACTGCGGTGGAGGCCTTCTTGGACTTCCCCATCGCAGTGCGGCGATGGTGACGACGTGAACGCAAAAACAAAGATGGAAAGGTTCGAAGAAATTCCAGCGCGCGACGAGAAAAACTCACGAAGATGGAAGCAGTGAAACAAGAATGGCTTCTGTGGCATCCCGCAAAAACCACTACTAGAAAATCGCGTTATTTTTGTGCATTGCATCATCATGACCCCATGCTCATGTCATCATGCCTCCTTGCATTTGAGCATCGTCATGTCATCTTGCATTTGTTTGCATAAAACTATTTTGAAAAGCCTGGTTTTGTTTTCTAAACGCCCCGTCTTTAATTCAAAACCAAAACCCGGGTCTCCGGAATGTTTTGTTTTGTCTGCCAACGGTTTAGCAACGCCTCGTTTTTAATAAATAAAATATTTAAATTATTTTGGGAGGCAGCCAGCCAGGCCCGAAAGCCCGGCCAGCCACCTCCAAACCCTAGCCTAAAATATCTAGTCCTAATCCTACCTAAACCCTTTTCCCACCCAGTCCTATTCTACCCACCCTTCAGCCACCTCACCCTGACCAATCCCCGCCCTCCACCTCACCTCCCCTTACTCCCCCGTCCAATCACGGCTTGCCACCTCACCGGCCCCCTCCTGCTCCTCCGGTCCCACCTCCCCAGCCTGGTCGCCCCGCACCTGCCCACTTCCCCTTGCAGCCTGGCCCGCCTGCCCCTGGGTCCCACCACACCCAGCCTCCTGCAGCCCCCGCTCTCGGCCCACCTTCCACCTCGCGATCCCCACCCCATCGCCTCGTCGCTCCCCACCTGCCCCGCTTCCCCCCAGATCCCGCGCCGCCGCAGGCCGCGCGAGCTCCACCACCACCCTGCCGCCGACGCCTCCCTCCGCAGGCCGCCGCTGGAGCCCGGGCACCCCGCGACCTGCACCCTCTCCTCTCGCCTCAGATCCTCTCCTCGCCCCTGCCGCCTGCCTCTGCCGCGCGACGCCGCCGTCACTCTATCCTCCGCCCTATTATGTGCGCCGCCATTGCTGGCGGCCTCTAGTGCCTCGCCCGCTCCTTCCCTGGCGTTCCCCCTCCCTGCCTGCCCCGCCACCATCTGCGTCATCCAGGCCGCCGTGCCCCGGTCTCCCCGCCTGGAGCCCCTCCTTCCCGCTGATGTTCTCTCCCTTGGACAGCTCGAGCCTGAGCTCATCGACCCCGTGTCTGGAAGTTCGAAGCTGCTCGGGCATTGTCCCCTCCCTGCCACCATCCCTACTCCCCTCGGCTCCCTTCCGATGGCCAGACGTCGCTCACGAGCCGCCTGCACCATCCCTGTCGACCTCCGACCGTTCCTCTGCAGCGCTGGGTTCACCCTCCTCAACCTTCCATGGACACCACCGCCCGCGCATGTCTGCACCGGCGAACCATGCGCCCGCGAGGCCCCTGATCCCAACGCGTGGCCTCCTCTTGATATTGGCCCTGTCCGCTGTCGCCGCGTCGGCCTCCGCCCACATCACCCCTGCTTCCCTGAGCATGGCGTGCTGCTGCTCTCGTTTCTGTTGCATGCCAGGTTGCAGTACGACGGGTGGTTGTTCGGTCAAATGTATGTAAGGGTCTGTCTTGTGTCTTGCTACCCGTGTTCTAGCACAAGACCGTCTCGTCACAAGAGCCCCGATGCCCTTTTGTCGCCAAGATCTGCATCGTTACGTGTTTCGTCAACCAATGTGCGAGGTGGAACCCGATGACGCCGGTACCCCAAGATCTACCACACGGACGCACCACGGACTCGGAGAAACCCTCGGACGCCAAGATCGCCCACATGGAACCGAAGGTGTCGAGACCCTGAAAACCGATCCTCCCGGAGTCGGAAGACCGAACCCTGGCGTGCCAAGTTCTTCGACCCGAAGGCCACAGATGCGACAAGTACTTCTTCCCGAACGCCAAGATCGCCGATGCGAATACGCCAAGTCCGTCTTCCCGGAACGCCAAGCTCTTCATCTTGTATCCGACCTTCGGAGACCGATCCCGTCGAATCCTGAACCCTGAGACCCGACCCCGAACCCCTCTGAGCCCAAGTTCGCCGAACCCTAATGTGATTCCCTATCCGAGACCCCATTATTTTATAATATGCCATTATCAACTGATGCATATTAAATTGTTCATGCATGCATACTTGTCTGTGGTTTGGGGGCATTATGCCAATTCATCTCATAATTAAATATGTAGTCTATATGCGGGATATCTTTGTCTTATTCCGGACTTCATTTAAATTGGCATGGCGAACCGAAGCAATGTTTGGTCTTGCTAATCCAACATTTAATTTGCGGGGTAGATAAATAACTTGAACCGTTTAATATTTGTCGGGACCCCGGTTCCGCTTAATCTTGCCTAATTGCACCGCACCTTTGCCATGTCATTCATCATACATGCATCATGCCGATCTTCTGCTGTAGTATTAAATAGTGCATCCGGTGTTTCTTCTAGTGCTTTGCTTCTTCACGGATTAGGACGATGAGTTGATGCGAGAGTCGACCCGATCTTCGGATGAACCTTCGACAATGTTTTTCAGGCGAGCACCTCCCCCTTTCTACCTATCTTATTTTTATAGTATTTATTCCCTCCTGTTGATCTATTGCTATCTGTGTTGCGATGCTCTAGTTTCGTACCCGAGATATCCCTTGCAGCCTTATATTGCCTTGGACACATCCTATTACCTGTTGTTTGGTAGATAGTTGGACTTGCGCGTCGTAGTCGCTTGCTCAAGTGTTGTTGCGTGTCGTCAAGTACCACAGTTGTTGGATAATTGCCGCATGTTTAATGTTGGAGATGATCATGGCTTTAATTATCGTTAATTTAATTACTGTTTAATAACTAAAATTGAAGTAGGTAAATGCAGAGGCACAGGTGGGCAATAGATGTTATTTGGTTGTTAACCGTCCACTTGTGTCCCGTAGGACCCCGAGTTCTTGACACCTGTTCCGAGATCGAGCGCGCTAACCACAGGTGGGGTGTATGGGCACCCCATCGATTAGTACCTGATTTCAAAGTATTGTACCGGGGGACACAAGTAGTTTGGGGCTTTATTACTATCCTGTACTTATGCCATGCTTTACTGCTTAATTTAAATTGTGCGAGGTACTGCACTTGTACTGTTTTGGAAGCGGAGTGTTTTCGCGGTATCGACAAGCCCAGTCTCATTTTCGGGTTCCCGGTCGTTTACAGCCACTGACGCAAACCCTGAGTCCGTCTCGGAGACCGGCCGACTTCGTTGCGGGTAGCTTAGTGGGGTGGCCCCCATGTACTTGCTTTGGGTCTGGGAAACGTCATGACTTAGGCCCCGCCGACATACCGATGGGTGTATGTTAACTGATCTGGCAAAAAGGGTCGAAGTGCGTGTGGATACTTTGGTGCACCCCTGCAGGGTTAAATCTTTTCGAGAAGCCGTGTCCGCGGTTATGGACGACTTGGAGCACAGTTCTCGATCATAGACAACTATAACTAAAGTTTACTGCTATAATTTTGACTTGTATCCGATATGACTAGTAATGAGCTTCACTGCAACGGAATGGCTAAATAAAAGTACCAACAACTGCTGGGTTTGGGGATATCTCATGTTAATTGTATCTGACTAGTAAGTGTTGCAACTACAACGGAATGGTTAACTAAAAGTGCCCACTGCTTATTCTATCAGGATGACTATCTATACCTGACTAGTAATTGCTGCAACGATAACTGAATAAATAAAACTGCCAACGGTGTGAGTTCCTCGGTTGACTTCCTCGTTTGGTCTCGAGGGGGAAATACCAGGATGGGTTTGTTTGGTGGTAGTATCAGGTTGGTTCCGAATAGGTCTTTCTCACCCCTCTCCGATAGCCGCCAGTTATAGCGAGTCTCTATAGGTTGTTTAGTGCATGCTGCGCTGCCGCTCAGTCCACCATACCTATGTAGGCGAGGACCGCCGAATTCTAGCCTCGCCGTGTACTGGCCTCAGTACTGACCGCTCTCTCTCTTTTTCCTTTGCCCTTTGTCGGCACCCCTTTGGTTTAAGCAGGTTTTGAGATCGACGTCGTTAGCAGGGTTACCCTTCCGGCTGGCCTGGGCAGGGTTATGGACGCCATTGGTTATTCTTCAGGGCTCTTAGCCCCATTTGCATCTTGTCCGTAGTCGGACGCTGTATCATTTTCAAGGTGATTTGGATCTTTGTATTGTATATCTGTATTCTTGACTCATTGAGTCGCTGTCGTATATATATGTTCTGTGGGTTCCATCGTGGACTATTGTGTAATGATATTACTTCGTTTTCCACCCGCACGAAAGTGCCTGGTGGGCACCTTTGAATCGTTTCTATGCGGGTTTGGCGGGTTTCGCTAAAACTTGCATAGGGCCGATTCTGAGGGTGTTACAGCTGCGGTGAAAACAAACAAAACTTTTCCCCAATGATTATAAGGACGAAGAATACGCACGGTGACCGTCCATCGGGAAGCCCTAGAGCCAACATCAAGATCCGACCGTCCACGTGTCAGCACGGCAGCGAACCATCGCTCACACGCCGTCCACTACGCACGGAAATCAAGGCGACGCCGTAATAATCTCCATGTTGCACGTGACCAGTCAATTCAAAGTCAGAAAGGTGGGACCCATGTTCGTCCAGTCACGTCATCTCTGGCGCCACAGACGCTTGAGGTCACCGATCGCCAGCAATGACGTCACCAAGGCTATACTAGCAATGGTTATAATTCTTCGGCTACACAGCTAAAAGTACTCACTCGAATCTACGATTCGACTAACTACTCGGCGGCTACTCCTATCAGGAGCGCTGGCCGTGCACCCAAAAAACGATCAAAGTACTACACCATTGAACTATTCTTCGAGTCCCACGTCGAGTCCACGACTCCACTACGGACTCGGGGGCTACTCCCATAGGGAGGATGGATTCGACTGCAATCCTTCGAATGAGCATGCAAATTTTTTTTGGCAACTTTGCCCCAGTTAACGCTAAATGAGTAACATACTCTTTGGCCACCCAAAACACCTCTGCGGTGATAAACATTCAGATGCTACATCTGCGACACAAAGATAAGACCTACATATACCATCTGATGGCCTGGCAACACACACGACTGCGCTCTGCTAGTAATATTCCGTGCCAACAGGCGCGATGAAAATCCCGACGGACGCGTTGGGTACACCATTTGAAAATCACGGTAATTCCACTCCTGTAAGTCATCAACATCCTGAATCGAATTACGCCAGCATATGTTCCGGTTTCGAGTCGAGGGACTCGAATCTGAAGAAGATCATGTTGTTTTGTCCTAAGACAGTTAACTGGCCCCGATCCGCCGGGAGAGTCAGGCACACTCATTACCAATCTCTACACACTAAAACCATTCTTTGATGACCAAAAATAACTGCACCCGAAAGATTGAAGAGTCCTCAGCCGAATCTACGATTCGACTGAACACTCGGGGGCTACTGACATGGTTATACCCAACGGGTACACGACCTTAGCATACCTGGTCCATCCCAAGGAAGGCCCACAAGCATATACACGACCCATGAAGACTTTCGGGTAGTCCAAGCCTATGACGTGTTCGGATCCTTGGAGAGCAAGACTAGATTAGATAGAATATTCAAAGGGGCAAACCCTAAAACCTATAACCGACTCGGTCTGTGCCCGGGACCTGCCTACTTCTATATAAGGGCTAGGAGGGCACGGCGACGAGGGCACTTCATACCACCGCATACACACCTCCACGTCAGATTGCATCTGCGCACCCCTGTACTTTTTGGTTCCACCATAATCAAGAGCAGACAAGCAGGAGTAGGGTTTTCCCTCCGGGGGCCTAAACCTGGGTAAACCTCGTGTCCCTGTGTTGCTTGTTTGCTAACCGTTCCGTGATCTCCAGCATCCCCATCTTCTCCAAAACCCAAGATCGTAACAATGGGCATTGACGATATTAAACCTCGTCAATGTATCCATTGAGGAACACCGTTTTCACATCCATCTGTCATATCTCATAATCATAATATGCAGCGATTGCTAACAAAATCCTCACAGCCTTTAGCTTTGCTACTAGTGATAAAGTCTCATCGTAGTCAACTCCTTGAATTTGTCGAAATCCTTTTGCGACAAGTCGAGCTTTATATACGGTTACATTACCGTCAGCATCTATTTTCTTCTTGATAATCCATTTGTTCTCGACAGCCTTTTGGCCATCCGGTCCATGAAAGTACATACTTGGTTTTCGTACATGGATCCAATCTCGGATTTCATGGCTTCTTGCCATTTATTGGAATCTGGGATCATCATCGCTTCCTCATATGTCGTAGGGTCGTCGGTGTTATCCACCAACACGACACTCATAACGGGATCATACCAATCGGGAGTGGTATGAGTCCTCATTGACCTGCGAGGTTCCGTAGTAACTTCGACCGAAGTTTCATGATCAACATCATTAGCTTCCGCTCTAATTGGTGTTGGCGCCACACGAACTTCTTCCGGTGCTGCGCTACTCTTAAATCCGAGAGAAGGTTCAACAACCTCGTTGAGTTCTACTTTCCTTCCAGTCACTTCTTTCGAGAGAAACTCCTTCTCTAGAAAGGATCCATTCTTGGCAACAAAGATTTTGCCTTCAGATCTATGATAGAAGGTATACCCAATAGTTTCCTTCGGGTATGCTATGAAGACGCATTTTTCCGCTTTGGGCTCAAGTTTATCGGGCTGTAACTTCTTTACATAAGCTTCGCAACCCCAAACTTTAAGGAACGACAATTTAGGTTTCTTCCCAAACCATAATTCATACGGTGTCGTTTCAATGGATTTACATTGTGCCCTATTTAAAGTGAATGAGGCTGTTTCTAATGCATAACCCCAAAACAACAAAGGTAAATCTATTAAGTGACATCATAGAACGAACCATATCTAAGAGAGTTTGATTACGATGTTCGGACACACCATTACGTTGTGGTGTTCCTGGCGGTGTCAATTGTGAAAGTATTCCGCATTTCTTCAAATGCTTGCCAAACTCATAACTTAGATATTCACCTCCACGATCATATCATCGAAATTTAATCTTCTTGTTATGTTGATTCTCTACTTCACTTTGAAATTCCTTAAACTTCTCAAAAGTTTCGGACTTATGTTTCATGAAATAGATATACCCATATATACTTAAGTCATCCGTGAAAGTAAGAAAATAACGATAACCACCGCGCGATGCCACACTCATCGGGCCACACACATCGGTATGTATGATTTCCAATAAGTCCGTAGATCGCTTCATCATACCAGAAAATGGAGTCTTAGTCATTTTACCCATCAGACATGCTTCACATATTTCAAGTGATTCAAAATTAAGTGATTCAAGAAGTCCATCGGAATGGAGTTTCTTCATACGCTTCACTCCAATGTGACCAAGATGATAGTGCCACATGTATATTAAATTATCGCTCAATTTCAAACATTTAGCTTCTATATTATTAACATGTGTATTACTACAATCGAGATTCAACAAGAATAGACCATCGATCAAAGGTGCATGTGCATAAAACATATTACTCATATAAATCGAACAACCATTATTCTCGGACTTAAATAAGTAATTGTATCGCAATAAACATGATTCGGATATAATGTTTGAAAGAACATTTCATAATCCCTAGTGTTTTGTGTGTTAGATAACAATATCAAGGATTATTTAATGTGTGTTGAACTGTTGCAACTCTCTCTAAGGAAAAATGGAAAAGTATCTGCCTTTGGGGGGGGGCGGATAATCCGCCCCCACCAGGGGCGGATAATCCGCCCCTCCCTCTTCCCAAATAGGCACAAGCCCCAGAAGGGAGCGGAATTTCGGCCGGATTTTCCGGCCCCGCCGGATAATCCACCCCTCAGGGGGGCGGATAATCCGCCTCTCCTGCTCTCACCCAAGGCGCAATCCCTAGAGAGGGGCGTAGTTTTGGCCGAACTTTCCGGCATGGCCGGATAATCCGCCCCAGGAGTGGGCCGGATTATCCGCCCCTCCAAGATCTTCATCAAGTGCGCAGGCCCCAGCCCCAGAGAGGGGGCGTACTTTCTCCTGGAGTATCCGCCCTTGGGGTGGAGTTTTCCCAGGGGGGCGGATAATCCGCCCCAAGTGGGGGGCGGATAATCCGCCCCCAAAGTTGCTCAACGGCCAGATCTGGGCGGGGGTATTTAAGCTAGCCTTCCCCCTCCTGCCAGATCTCTTTATTCATTCGAAAAAGACAAGATCTGATCTGCAACCTTCATCCAAGAGAGCTCCACCTAGATCCACCCAAAGGCCCCGTCCCTTGGGGAATCGAAGGAGGAGATCTCGATCTTCAACATCAGCAATCAAGCGCTTCATATCCTCTCCATTCACATGGAGAATCGCCGATCTAGTATTTCTTGCAAATACCTAGATCCTTGTTTTGTTTATATTGATAAACCTTGTTCTTGTGACAGCTTGTTGTCATCTCGGGAGCCCCCAATTCAGTTGTGGGTGTGTGCCCCGGTAGCGTTGTAAAAGGCACCGGTTCCCGCCTCGAAGGGATCCAATAGTGGAGAAGGTGGATCAGGCCTCTCGTGGCGAGATCCATCAGAGAATAGGGTGAGGCCTATTGTGGCGTGGTGGTCTTAGAACCGCCCACCCCTCCAACGCAGATGTATTTCTGTTAACAAGGAAGGAACTGCGGTAAAACAAATCCCTGTGTCTCCGCGTGCTCCACTACGGTTCCTTCGCTCCTCTCTTTACGTGCTTAGTAGCTAGGGTTGCATATAGGGAAATTCTCGTAGTTACATATCTAGAGAATTTACTTTGTGTCAAGCCTAAAATTGAAAAAGTATTAAAAATTGGTTAGCACCTATTCACACCCCCTCTAGGTGCCCATACGATCCATTTCAATGTTCATGCTCAACGCATGCACCAAATAACAATTATTTAAGTATATAACTAATCTCGATGGTAGATGAAGTGGTAGCGTGCCGACCGTGATCACATCAACCTTTGATCCATTTCCAACGAGCATCGTGACCTCGTTTTTCGCTAGTTTTTGTTTATTCTGTAGCACCTATTTCGAGTTACAAATATGAGCAACCGAACCAGTATCAAATACCCAGGCACTAATATGACTACTAGTAAGATACACATCAATAACATGTATATAAGATATACCTTTCTTCTTGATGTTGCCGTTCTTCAGATCCGCCAAGTACTTGGGGCAATTCCGCTTCCAGTGACCTTCTCCCTTGTAGTAAAAGCACTCAGTATCAGGCTTAGGCATAGCCTTGGTCTTCTTCACCGACACGGTAGCTTTCTTACCGCCCTTCTTGAATTTTCCCTTTTTCTTAGACTTGCCTTGCTTCTTGAAATTGGTGGTCTTATTGACCATCAACACTTGGTGTTCTTTCTTGATCTCCACTTCCGCAGACTTCAACATAGAGAAGATTTTTGGCAACGTCTTATCCATGCGCTACATGTTGTAGTTCATCACAAAGTTCTTGTAACTTGGTGGTAGTGATTGGAGGACACGGTGAATACCCAATGCATTAGGAATTATTATGCCCAAGCTCTGGAGCTTATTAGCGTGTCTAGACATCTTAAGCACATGCTCACTGATGGAGCTGTCCTCTTCCATCTTGTAGTTAAAGAATTTTTCAGAAGCTTCATAACTCTCAACTGTCGCGTGAGGCTCAAATATCATTTTGAGTTCACGGACAGTATCATGCGGGTCAAAGTTCTCAAACCTTTTCTAAATCTCCGATTCCAAACCATACAAGATAGCACACTGAACTTTGGAGTACTGATTCTTCTGAGTACGGAAATCATTTTTCTCATTATCGGTAGCATCTTCTGCAGGTGGGTCACCTAGCGGTGCATCCAGCACATAGGTCAACTGACCAGCATTGAGGACAATCCTCAAATTATTGAACCAATTCACGAAGTTGCTTTCATTGTTTTTCAACTTTTCTTTCCCTAGGAACACATTAAAATTGAGGGTAGGGGCCGCCATTGATCTACAATATATTTGCAATAGTTTAGACTAAGTTTATGACAAATTGAGTTCTAATTAATAGTTAAATTAATATTGGTGAGCTCCCACTCAAAACAATATCCCTCACATTGTTTTAGTGATCACACGAACCAAATTCACTATATCATGTCCGATCATCACGTGACATAATGTAGTTTCGAAGGCAAATAATCAACATGTTCATCATATCTACTATACGACTCATACTTTACCTTTTGGTGATCCGTGTTTCGAGACCATGTCTGTACATGCTAGGATCGTCAAGATATCACCTTAGTTTCCGCATGAGCAAATCTGGCTTGCTCCCGTTGTATACACTCGCGGAATCTAACACACCCGATCATCACATGGTGCTTCGAAATAACAAGTCTTGGCAATGGTGCCTACTAAGGATGAACACTTTATAACTTGATATTTTTTTGAGAGGGATCATCTTATAATGCTACCGTCGTGATCTAAGCAATACAAGTTGCATAAAATGATTAACATCACATGCAATTCAAAATATGTGATATGATATGGCCTTTCTTCTTGTGCTTCGGATCTCCATCTTCAAGCATGAACATGTTCTCCATCATCACCGGCGTGGTGTCAAGGTCAATGGCAATGCTCCATGATTGTCGTCCACGAGCATCAACTATTACATCTACTTTGAATAATAGACACATAGGTCTTAACAAAATTAAAAATACAATCATAAGGCTCCTGCCGGTTGCCGACTTACAATAAGGAACATTGCATACATCATATATAATCACTATCATGGCCATATCACATCACAACACACCCCTGCAAAACAAAGTTAGATGCCTCTAATTTTATTTGCATATTTTACGTGGTTTGGGAATTTCAATAAGTACCGTTCTAACTTACGAACAAGAACCACAACATTGATACTTGAACTATCAAGTGCCCGTTGTAAATTGAATCTTTACTATGATGGGAGAGACAGACACCCGCAAAGCCACTTATGCAATACAAGTTGCATGTTGAGCGTGGAGCAAGTCTCATGAATGATGTCATGTAAGATTAGCCCGGGCCGCTTCATCCCACCATACCGCAAGATGCAAAGTACATAAGAATAAATTGATAATAAAAGCACCACTACCCATAATGACCATTGTGTTTTACTCGTGCAACAAATCTACATATAGACACGACTCTTATACCACTGTATGGGTTCATAGCTTGGAAAACAAAAAATTCTACCGCGTGAACACACACAAGCCAAGATCTATCTACTAGATTGTAGCAAAGAGTCGATAGAGTACTCACCCTCAAAGATTCCAAAGCGGTTAACGAGAGCAGATTCTCGTGGGTTATGTAGTCATTCATTTGCCGATCTCAAGATCGTGTAGACGATTCTTCGGGCACCACGTTCCGGCAGCGCTCCCGCAGCCGGCACACGTTCGGTACTCGATGAAGACCTTCCTCTCCCTTGTTCTAGCAAGCAGCGGAGGTTGTAGCTCTCTCCTCGCGATTCCGGCAACACGCCGGCGTGGTGTCGGAGATTAGGGGGGAGATCTCACAGGGCTTCGCCTTAAGCCGGAGTGGGTAGGTGGAGTAGAGGTGTTCCTCAGCATCTAGGGTTTCGAAGCCGAAGAGGAGGAGGTGGGGCCGGTGATGGCTAGGGCGGCGACGGCTTGGGGTTGTGGTCATCTTGGGGCAACCCCTCCCCTCTATTTATGAGAGGGAGGGGCATCTACGGGAGGGGAGGCCGTATCCTCCCCCAACTCCATCTCCTTGGCGCACGCGGTGGAGGGAGATGAGGTTTCCTCTCCTCCCTCCACCAGGAACCTTTGTCCCAGTTTGACTATTCAAACTTGCCTTTTGACTTTTAATTTTGCAGTTTGATTTCTTTCTTTTAAACGCCCAGCCAAGTGACCTAGGACATGATGTAATCATTCCACTTAGTCATGACACATTCATGTACCCTTCCCCTTCCGGTTCGTTGAATCCTTCTAGACCCTTCTAGATCATTCCGATGAAAACACTGGAATCATTCCTGAACTCCGGAATTGGACTTTCCTTATATGAATCTTATTCTCCGGATCTCCTCGTGATATCCCGGATCCCATACGAGACTCTGAACAACATATGGTCTTATTACTCACATTCCATATCTACTAAACAACATCGAATCCTTAAGTGTGTCTCCCTACTATTCGTGAATAATGCAGACATGACCGAGACTCATCTTCGATCAATAACCAATAGAGGAATCTGGAAATTCATATGGCTCGCGATATTTTACTTATCCGAGGTCTGATCATCGGTATCTCTTCATACCTAGTTCAACCTCGTTACCGATAAGTACTCTTTACTCGTTCTTGTGATATGTGATCCCTTGTGAGCCAGTCACATGCTTGCAAGCTAATTGGATGACATTCCACTGAGAGGGCCCAGAGTATATCTATTCTTCATATGGATGGATAAATCCCACTCTTGATCCATGTGCCTCAACACATACTTTCTGAACACTCAATGCCACCTTTATAACCACCCAGTTACGAAGTGGTGTTTGATGACATCAAAGCATCCATCCGGTGATGGTGATTAGCATGATGTCATGGTCGAAGGAATTAGGTTACTATGTATCTAAAAGCTTATAACAATTGAACTATTGAAATGACTTGATCTTTATGCTACGCTTATCTATAGGAGTATGTCCATCACACCATTCTCTTAATGATATGATCTTGTTGTTAATAACATCTCAATGTTCACGATCAGGAAACCATGATCATATATCAACCAACAAGCTAGTATTAAAAAGAGGCTTTACTAGGGACTCTAACAAGTTTACAAATCACACAAGTATTAATGTTTCCGGTTAATACAGTTACAGCATGAATGTAAACATTTATCATAAACACAAAGATATAATAATAACAACTTTTATTATTATCTCAAGGGCATATCTCCAACAGGTGCCCCTGCCGTCCCCAAACGGACCTGGCTCTTGGATAATAGGAACATGTAGTCGTAGCCATCACGGCGGAGTGTCGGCTCGCCATCATCCTATTTGGGGTTGAGAAGGAGGTTCCATGACCTCATAGCCCGGAAGCACCAGACAGAATCTAACCCTAAGCATAGCAGATGCCATTGGATTGTTGTGGAATTTTTGGCCCATAGGTTGAATGATAGAACCCTTGGCAACATCCTCAACTCGTCGTTCATCCAATGCAGTAAAGTGCATGGAGCTCTTCCTACGGAAGACATGTAGGGTGTCAGTAAAATGCCAAGGAGACAAAGTCCTCGGTTGAGCCTCCCTCACTTTACTTACCTTGACGACGTCGATCTCGGATAATGATGAGGCGCCGCCGATGGAGAGTGCGCAAGTGGCAGAGTGGCTGCTTGCTTGGATGGTGTCGGCCACCGCATCCTTCCGAGCAGATAAGGTAAGCTCCGAACCTAGGGCGGGCGGAGTCACCAACATGTCCGGCGCCACATCATTGTTCGATCGGCCGCTGGAGATGTTGGGAATCAGGCGCGGTCCTCGCTTATTTCCCTTTTTCCACTTCCCGTATTGTTCAAAGAAGGCATGAAGGATGGTGTTGATGTTCTCGTTCACTTGTGCATCGATGGTCTCTCGCATTTGTAGTGTGCATCTCTCTCCTACTTGTTCTTCGACAATCTCTCGCACTCTTTCTTCGAGCAGCTGCGGAAACTACACCCACTTGTTCCCTTAGACTTTGAACCTTGGCGCTCTCGCCCTTTTCCCCTTCTGTGACTCGACACCATAATATTCCCCTATGTGGTCGCACCATAGACAACCACACGGCCAACCGACGACAGCTTAGCATTCGTGGCGACTTCCTTACCTCGTTCAGCTCATTTATTCGGGGCGCACCCGACACATATGCGCCACGAATCACATGGCACCCACCAGACCTCGGTCCCACCTCATTTATTCGTGGCACACTCGGCCTACATGTGCCATCTATGTTTTATATATTCGTGGCGCATTCTAGTTGGGTGTGTCATGAACAAGAGGGGCCGACCCGAGCTGGACCACACAACATTTTTGGGGTGGGGGTGTCATGAATATTTTGTTTGTGACGCATATGGCAGGGATGCACCACGAACAACGATATCTCCTATAAGGGTTTTCTTAGTAGTGCCTTTTCTCCCGCTGACCGGTGGACCCCACTGTCATCCCCTTCAGTAAACCATGTTCGAGACGGATTGCCATGGAAAATCTTTGATTCTGTTTGATATTCTTCGCCCCTTGTCCTATCCTCCCCCCACATAATCCCATCTCTACCGCTCTGAACCCCCACCCTGAAAAAATCCCTAATTTCCGAGCCACCAGGCTGGAGAAATTTCTCACCGGAATTTCACGCCACCGCCGTCATAGTTGGATCTTGGTACGAGCACAAGATCATCCGCTCGCGCCCATGTCTTCCCCTTTGTATAATTAGCGCCTCAATGCGCCACCTCGCCTTGACCCTCTCCCCTCTTCTGCAGCGTACTAGGGAGACTAGGAGGAGCCGCTGGAGTATCACCGACATTGTATGCCTCCAGCCTCCCGTAGCCATCTCCCGAGGAAGAAACAATCGACACCGCGACCATCTCCATGCTTGTTGTCCTCCCCTACTTCTTGTCGACCCACTCGACACTGCCAAGGACCACCGGAGCCGCCACAACCTCCATCGTTTGAGTCGCCCCGCCACCGCCACATCATCCTTCCGGTGAGGACAAGCTCCCCTCATCGCAGCCATCAGACCCCCTTTAAAATCCTAGGACCATCATCTATCAGCAGACTGAAGGGGTACCAATGAACCAAATCACGCCACCTCGCGCAGAATATTCTAGGAATATTCACCTCTAAATTCAGAAACAAAAATAAAAATCAGAAATTGTATAAATCATGCAAAATTCATATATATAGTCTTGTAAATCCAAATTTAGCAAACTTGATGTCTATGGGTTCAAAAAAATATAAATTATATTACTATACCATTAGTTGGCAATGTTATACTAGAAAATTTTCATCTATTTTTTAAATATCATTTTTAAGTATTTTTTCTATAACTTCTGTTTTGTAAATTATTTTGAGATAAAACCAATGGAAAATGAAAGTTATAAACATTTTCTATCCCGTAGCATGCCATTCAATGTTTTTTGAAATAATTGTGTACAGGAAGATTTCATCGATGTCTATTATAAACCTATTTTAATAATAGAAAATGTAGACGGGAGTGTTTGAATTTGTTTTTCTTTTCTAGCATGCATGCATATTTTCTTGTTGTGTTTGTGCTACTATATGTTGATTGCAATTATCTTTTCCACGATAGATTGTGAAGGGTTTCGCAGCATAGTAAATCAAAAAATTCTACGGATGCGAACGGGAAAGCCAAGATCTAATCTAGGAGATGCAAACAACGAGAGAGATTAGATGAGATCTTCATACCCTTGAAGATTCGCACAGCGGAACGTTCGTCGGAACGTGGGTGATGTAGTCGTACTCGCTTCTCCTCCTCGCGATCCGCTCCGATCTAACACCGCAAGTGGCGATGCCTCCGAGAGATGCACACGTGCGGCACCTCGACGTCTCCTCCTTCCTCGGTCCAGCAAGTATGGTGGAGAGACGGATTCGATCTACAACGCGACGGCGCGGTGCAAGTGGTGGAGAGTTTCTGCAGCAGGGCTTCGCCTACACGCAGTCGGGAGGGAGGAGAGAGGAGGGCAGCAGGGCGGCTAGGCTTGAGGGGAAGGTGTGTGGGGGTGGTGCGCCCCCAGCCCTCTTTATATAGAGGGGTGGGCGGCAACCCTAGCCCCTCCCCCAAGCCTAGGCCGGCGGCCAAGGAGGGAAGAGTGGGGGGGCAAGTTTCCCCCCTCCTTCTAGAAGCTCCAATTAGGGTTTCCGCTTGTTTGGTCGGCTAGGCCCTATGGGGCCTTGTGCCCCTGGCCCAATGCGGCCAGGTCACTCCCTCATAGGCCCATGCCCCCTCCCGGCAGGTGGGGCCACGTTGGTCCCCCTCCGGAAGGTTCTAGAAGCTTCCAGTACAATACCGATTAACCTGAAACAATTCCGAACTCCAAAAACTGCATTGCCTTATATGAATCTTATTCTCTGGACCATTCCAGAACCTCTCGTGATGTCCCGGATCCCATCCGAGACTCCGAACAAAAACTCATAAACCAATTATCCAATCTATCCTAGCGTCGAGACACGTTAAGTGTGTGACCCTTCGGGTTCGAGAACATGCAGACATGATCTTCTATCAATAATCAACAGCGGGGTCTGGAAACCCATATTGACTCCCACACATTCATCGATGATCATATCGGATGAACCACGATTCCAGGATTCAATCAATCCCATATATATTCCCTTCGTCTCGCGATATTTTACTTGCCCGAGATTTGATCGTCGGTACCGTCATACCTAGTTCAATCTCGTTCACAGCAATTACTTTACTCGTTCCATAATCCGATATCACTTTGTGATTAACTCCTTAACCACATGCTTGCAAGCGGTGTTGATATCGATTACCGAGTGGGCCCGAAGTATATCTCTCCAACTTGGGAGGGACAAATCCCATCTCGATACATACAACGCAACAGGTACTTTTCGATCACCTGAGAGACACCTTTATGATCACCCTCTCATAGGATGACGTTTGATGACCTCAAAGCTTTCTTCCGATGCCAGGGAGTTGTATTGTCTCATGGTCTAAGGAATACAATATTTGACATAAGGAAAGCTTCGCAAAGATGAACACGATGACACGATCTAATTGCTCCGCTTAGTTTGGGTCTGTCCATCATATCATTCTCCCAATGATATGATCTCAATATTAATCGACAACTCATGTCTATGGTTAGGAAACCTTAACCATCATTAATCAATGAGCTAGTCCATAGAGGCGTACTAGGGACACAGTGTTGTTCACAAACCACACAAGTATTAAAGTTTCCGCTTAATACAATTCTAGCATGGAATATAAACATTATCATGAACAAGAATTATAATAATAACATCTTTATTATTGCCTCTAGGGCATAATTCCAACATTCTCCCACTTGCACTAGAGTCAATAATCTAGTTTACATTTGGCAACAATCTCACACCCATGGCACTAAGGTGTTGATCATGTTTTACACGTGGAAGAGGTTTAGTCAATGGATCTGCGACATTCAGATCTGTATGTACTTTGCTAATCTTCAGATCTCCATCTGCTATATAATCTCGGATTATATGAAACTTGCGGTTGACATGCTTGGTCTTTGGATGATATCTTAGTTCCTTAGCGAGTGCTATGGCGCCAGTGTTGTCACACAATATCTCCAGTGGGTCCAATGCACTTGGAACCACGCCAAGCTCAGTGATGAAGTTCCTGATCCAAACTCCTTCACTTGACGCTTATGCAGCAGCCATGTATTCCGCTTCTACTGTAGATCCCGCGATCACGCTTTGCTTGCAGCTTCTACAACTCACAGCTCCTCCATTCAAAATATAAACGTATCCTGTCTGAGATTTAGAATCATCCTTATCGGTGTCGAAACTAGCGTCGATGTAACCCTTTACGACGAGTTGTTCATCACCTCCATAGACTAAGAACATTTATTTAGTCCTATTTAGGTACATTAGGATGTTCTTCACGGCTGTCCAGTGTTCCACTCTTGGATCACTTTGATATCTGCTCGTCAAACTAAGAGCATTGGACACATCCGGTCTAGTACACAGCATGGCATACATGATAGAACCTATGGCCGAGGCATAAGGCACTTTGCTCATAGTTTCTCTATCATTTACCGTAGCTGGACACTGAGCCTTGCTCAATATATTACCTGACAACATAGGCACTGAACCTTTCTTTGCCTTACCCATTCTGAACCTTTTCAGAACTTTGTCTAGGTATGTACTCTGGCTTAAAGCTATCAGGCGTGTTTGTCTATCTCTATAGATTTTGATGCCCAATATATAAGCAGCTTCACCTAGGTCTTTCATTGAAAAACACTTGTTCAAATAACTCTTCACATTGTTAAGCATGTTAATGTCATTTCCAATAATCAATATGTCATCCACATATAGTACCAGAAATGTCACCGAGCTCCCACTCACTTTCTTGTAGATACAAGCTTCGTAGCAATTTGGAACAAATCCAAAGCTCTTGATCACTTGATCAAAACGAAGGTTCCAACTCCGAGATGCTTGCTTCAGTCCATAAATGGAACGCTGAAGTTTGCACACTTTATCAGCATCCTTAGGATCAACAAAACCTTCGGGTTGCATCATATAAAACTCTTCATCAATGTTGCCATTGAGGAACGCAGTCTTGACATCCATCTGCCATATTTCATAATCATGAAACGTAGCAATTGCTAATAAAATCCGAATGGACTTAAACATCGCTACGGGAGAGAAAGTCTCATCGTAGTCAACACCTTGAACTTGTCGAAAACCTTTTGCGACAAGTCGTGCTTTATAGACGGTAACATTACCATCCGCGTCCGTTTTCTTCTTGAAGATCCATTTGCACTCAACAGCCTTTCGGTCGCAAGGAGGGTCCACCAAAGTCCATACTTGGTTTCCGCTCATGGATCCCAATTCGGATTTCATGGCTTCTAGCCATTTCTTAGAGTCTGGGCTCATCATTGCTTCCTCATAGTTCGTAGGTTCACTGTCTTCTACCAACAAGACAGTCAAGACAGGGTTGCCGTACCACTCAGGAGGGGCACGCGACCTTGTCGACCTTCGACGTTCAGTAGCAGCATCGTCCGAAGCTTCATGATCCTTGTCATTAGCTTCCTCTATTGTTGGTGCAGGCGGCACTGGAACAATTTCAGGTGCTGCGCTACTCTCCAATTCAAGATAAGGTTCAACAACCTCGTCTAGCTCTACTTTCCTCCCAGTCACTTCTTTCGAGAGAAACTCCTTCTCAAGAAAGGAACCGTTCTTTGCGACAAACACTTTGCCTTCGGTTCTGTGATAGAAGGTATACCCAATAGTTTCCTTAGGGTATCCTATGAAGACGCATTTCTCCGCTTTGGGTTCGAGCTTGTCTGGCATCAACTTCTTGACGTAGGCTTCGCATCCCCAAACTTTAAGAAACGATAACTTAGGTTTAGCACCAAACCAAAGTTTATACGGTGTCGTCTCAACGGATTTAGATGGTGCCCTATTTAAAGTGAATGCAGCGGTTTCTAATGCATAAACCCAAAATGATAACGACAAATCAGTAAGAGACATCATCGATCGGACCATATCTAATAGGGTTCGATTCCGGCGTTCAGACGCACCATTGCGCTGTGGTGTTCCGGGTGGCGTGAGTTGCGAAACGATTCCGCTTGCTTTAAGATGCGTGAGAAAATCATAACTCAAATATTCACCTCCACGATCGGATCGTAGAAACTTAATCTTTCTGTTACGATGGTTCTCCACTTCATTCTAAAATTCCTTGAACTTCTCAAATGTTTCAGATTTATGTTTTATTAAATAGATATACCCATATCTACTTAAGTCATCGGTAAAAGTGAGAAAATAGCGATATCCACCGCGCGTCGAAACACTCATCGGTCCGCATACATCGGTATGTATGATTTCCAACAAGTCCGTTGCTCGCTCCATCATACCGGAGAATGGGGTTTTGATCATCTTGCCCATGAGGCATGGTTCGCATGTGTCAAATGATTCAAAATCAAGAGACTCCAAAAGTCCATCAGAATGGAGTTCTTCATGCGCTTTACACCAATATGACCTAGACGACAGTGCCACAAATAAGTAGTATTATCACTATCTACTTTGCATCTCTTAGCCTCAATGTTATGGATGTGTGTTTCATCCCTTTCGAGATTTAGAAGAAATAAACCATTCACAACATGTGCATGACCATAAAAGATGTTACTCATATAAATAGAACAACCATTATTCTCCGATTTAAATGAATAACCGTCTTGCAACAAACACGATCCAGAAATAATGTTCATGCTCAAAGCAGGCACATAATAACACTTATTAAGGTTTAAAACTAATCCCGAAGGTAAAACTAAGGAGAGCGTGTCGACGACCATCACATCAACTCTTGATCCGTTGCCAACACGCATCGTCACCTCATCCCTCGCAAGCCGCTGTCTATTCCGTAGCTCCTGTTTCGAGTTACAAATATTAGCAACTGAACCAGTATCAAATACCCAGGCACTACAACGAGGGCTAGTAAGGAAAACATCAATAACATGTATATCAAATATACCTTTGATGGTGCCAGCCTTCTTGTCCGCTAAGTACTTCGGACAGTTGCGCTTCCAGTGACCCTTGTCCTTTCAATAGAAGCACTCAGTGTCTGGCTTGGGTCCAGACTTGAGCTTCTTCTCAGCAGGGGCAACGCGCTTGCCGCCGCCTTTCTTGAAGGGCTTCTTTGCACCCTTACCTTTCTTGAAGGTGGGGGGCTTGTTGAACATCAACACATGATTATCCTTTTTGATGTCCAGCTCCGCAGCCTTCAGCTTTGCGAAGAGCTCGGTGATCGTATCAGTGGAACCAATCTGATTGTGAGTCACTACAAAACTTTTGTAGCTGGGAGGGAGTGATTGCAGAACCCTGTCAATCTTGAGCTCCTCTGGAATCTTGCAGTCCAGTTGCTCAAGGCGTTGAGTGTAGCCCGACACCTTAATGGCGTGCTCACTAACGGAACTCCCTTCCTCCATCTTGCAGTTAAAGAATTTCTCAGAGATCTCATATCTCTTAGAACGGGCCTGAGTCTGAAACATGGTTTTCAGCTCCTCGAGAATCTCAAAGGGCCCGGGATAGTCTTCAAAACTATTTTGAAGGTCCGATTCCATAGCAAACAACATGGTGCTCTTAATCACACCATAATCACCTTTGCGCCACTGATAGACAGCTTTCTCATCAGCCGGCGCATCTACAGCAGGGGCGTCACCTAGCGCATTTTCAAGGACATAGTCATTTTGACCGCCAGAGAGAATGATTCTCAGATTGCGGAACCAATTGGTGAAGTTAGACCCATTGTTTCTAAGCTTTTCCTTCTCAGCAAAAATGTTGAAGTTGAAGTTGGACTTAGCCATTTGATCTACAATGTTTGCAAGTACAAATTAGACTATGTTCATGATAACTAGTTCAACTTTTAATCAAATTACTAGATGAACGCCCACTAAATTCAACATCCCTCAAGTTGTTTAGTGAACACGATCCAAATTCGCAACACCTAATCCGATCTTCACGAGAAGAGATGTGGTTTCAATGGTGGACAACGAAGTGTCGATCATATCATTCATATGACTCATGTTTAACCTTTCGGTTCATGTGTTCCGAGGCCATGTCTGTACATGCTAGGCTCGTCAAGTTAAACCCAAGTATTTCCGCGTGTGGAAAACTGGCTTGCACCCGTTGTATGTGAACGTAGAGTCTATAGCACCCGATCATCACGTGATGCTTTGTGGCATCCCGCTAAAACCACTACTAGAAAATCGCGTTGATTTTGTGCATTGCATCATCATGACGTCAGCATGCATCTATTTGATTAAAACTATTTTGCTAAAGACCTACTTTGTTTTCTATATTAATACCCTCCCCCTTTGTTCAAACCAAACCGTCGGTCCAGCCGGATCTTTTATTCATCTAAAACTAATTACAAAATTTATTTTAAATAAAAGAAAACCCTAGACTAAAATATCTAATCCTACAACTACCCAACCCTTTTTCCACCCAGCCCTAACCTACCCACTCCTCAGCCACATCACCCCGACCAACCCCATCCCGCCACCTCATCTCTCCTCCCTTCCCCTGTCCAATTCCAGCCTGCCACCTAACCCAAACCCTCCAACTCACCCCTGCCTCCACCACCCGCCTGTCCCCACCCCTCCTGCCTCGCATGCCCCTCTCTCCCCGGTCCCACTCCCCCACCTGCCTCCCTCCTGGTCAACCACCACCCCGCCGCTTGCCGATCCCCACCCCCGAGCCCCACCCGGTCGTCCATCCCACCTGCCCGCTCCTACTCGCCCCTGGCCCCATCCTGCAGGCCTGCTCACCCCTCTCCCTCACGAGATTCCTCGCGGGACCGCCTCCCCCTGATCGACCTGCCCAGGGCCGCACGCGTTTCCCAAGGGGCCCACCCACGAACTCCTCCCTCCCCTGGCCTCTCGCCTCACCGCATCGCCCCCCCCACCAAGTCACGGCGTCGCCCTGGACCTCCTCGCCTGCCGTGGCCCGCGCCCCGCTTCCCCGACGTGCGCCCCTCCCCGTCGTCGTCACCGTCTGTCGCCTCCTCGCTGGACCTCGTCCCCGCGGCCGCCAACCTCCGGCCGTAGCCGCGCTCGCTCCTCCGTCCGCGACACCGCCGACCGCCGTGCTCCCTCCTTCGCCTCCAGGGTCCCTTGCCGCCAAGCCCGACGCCGCCCTCCTCAAGCCCACGTCGAGGCCGGACCCTGTTCCGCTGCCTGCAGGCCGTCGACCTCGCTGTCCCTGCACGCGTCGAGCTCGCCGCAACCGCGTCGCCTTCCTCCTCCCGGCCTCTCCCCGTCAAGTTCTTCAGCAGCGCGGTGCCATCCTCCCTCAAGCGCCGCCTCCCCGTCGTCTCCCCTCCGTGCCTAGCTCACCGTCGCCGGAGTCCGAGGCCGCCCCTCCGCCTCTCTGCAGCGCCCTGCTTTGCTGTGCGTGCCCAGGAGACGCGCCATCGCGGGCGACCTCTGTCCCGCGTCGCTGCTGCCGCCCGTCACCATCCCGGATCTGTCAACGG
The DNA here is from genome assembly GCA_910589765.1 of Avena atlantica. Taxonomy (NCBI): domain Eukaryota; kingdom Viridiplantae; phylum Streptophyta; class Magnoliopsida; order Poales; family Poaceae; genus Avena; species Avena atlantica. The sequence goes on along the minus strand of OU342734.1, from coordinate 422,195,819 downwards.
CGCCCTCGTTTCTGCCGCCGTTCTGGCCCGCGACCTCCGCGTCGCCAAGATCCTCACCGGCCTCCGTGACCTCCCTCGCAGGCTGATGCCCCTGCCCCCTCTCGCGGCCGCCTTGATGTGGTGGTTCTCTTCCTTGCAGGCTACCGTTGGGGCGATAGGAACGGTGGTGATGTTGTGGCCACCTCCATGTCGTTCCATCACTGTCTGTGAGGCGTGACGCTGCTCGAGTGCGTGTCCCTGTCGGCCAAGGTTTTGCTAGCCGAACAAGGACGACCTTCAGCGCTTCTTGTCTTTGGGTACGCTTGTGTACCTGGGAAGCTTCTTCCGTGCCAAACGTCTTAGCCAAGTTCTTCACCACATGTTTTCCCGGTGACAAGATCTATCCCGATGTTGTGTTTAGTGTCACAAGATCTCCTTCATGAACATTCGAAGACACCAAGATCTCCCAGTGCCGAGACCCGAGTCCGACACCGACAATCGAAACCGCGGGATCGCCAAGTTCGTCTACCCCGGACACCGTGCGACAAGATCTACTTCACGGATCCGAAGACCCCGGTACCCGATCCACTCAAGTTCGCCATCGACGACAAGATCGGCACCGACCAGGGCGGATCCGATGTGCCCCCGACGCCAACCAAGTCCTCCTTCCCGGAATGCCAAGATCTACCTCCGTTATCCGAGAACGATTCCCCCGAGACCGAACCCCAGATCCGGACCCTGAGAGCCGACCCCGAACCCCCGGAACCCAAGATCTGCCGAACCCAGATGTGTGACCCTAAGCCCCTATTTTTATAAATGATATATCTTGTTGCATATTAAATTGCGCATCCTTGCATACATATTGTGGTTTGGGGGCCTTCTGCCGATTCACCTCATAATTAAATATGGGACCCATATGCGGGCAAATCTAGTCGTATATTGGCCCCATTTAAATTTGTGCATCAAACCGATACTATATTTTTGCCTTGCTATCACAACATTTAATTTGCAGGGTAGCTAAACAACATGAACCTATCAATTAATTGTCGGGACCCCCGGTTCCGTTTAATATTGCCTAAATGCATCGCACCTTTGCCATGTCATACATCATACATGCATCATGCCCGATTTTCTACCGTAGTATTAAATAGTGCATCCGGTGTTTGTGCTAGTGTTTTGCTTCTTCACGGACTAGGCCGATGAGTTGATGCGAGTGTCGATCCGACCTTCGGATGAACCTTCGACAATGTTTTCCAGGCGAGCATCTCCCCCTTTCTACCTATCTTACTTTTATAGTATTTATTTCCTCCTGTTGATCTATTGCTATCTGTGTTGCGATGCTCTAGTTTTCGTACCCGTGATATCCCTTGCAGCCTTATATTGCCTTGGACACCTCCTATTACCTGTTTTTTGGTAGATAGTTGGACCTGCGCGTCGTAGTCGCTTGCTCAAGTGCTGTTGCGTGTCGTCAAGTACCACAGTTGTTGGAGTATTGCCATGTGTTTATTGTTGGAGATGATCAAGACTTTAATTACTGTTTAACAACTAAAATTGAAGTAGGTAAATGCAGAGGCACCGGTGGGCAATAGATTTTATTTGGTTGTTAACCGTCCACTTGTGTCCCGTAGGACCCCGAGTACTTGATACCTGTTCCTTGAATATTCGCGCTATCCACATCCGGGAGGATTATGGGACCCCCCTGAGCCAGAGCTTGATTCATTCTTATTTCTTGGGGCCACAAACTAGTTTGAGGTTTTATTTACTATCCTGTACTTATGCCATGCTTTACTGCTTTATTTACGATTGTGCGAGGAGCACCTGTACTGTTTAGGATCGGGACACGTTTTCGCGGTATCGACAAGCCCAGTCACACTTTCGGGTTCCCAGTCGTTTACAGCCGTCCACCCAAACCTTGAGTCCGTCTCGAAGTCAGCTAACTTCGTTGCGGGTATACTTAATGGGGTGCCCCCCTGAAATATTTCTGAATCTGGTGATTGCTTTGTCGTGAAGGCCTCGTTGGGTTTTGATTTGGTTTTTCCGAGGTTGATCGAGTGTGTGTTGCTATTTGTGCACCCCTGCAGGGTAAAACTTTCTGAAAGCCGTGTCCGCGGTTATGGACGACTTGGAGCACAGTATCTCGATCATAGACAACTATAACTAAAGTAGTGCTATAAATTTGACTTTATAATGACTAGTAATCAGCTTCACTATAATGGAATGGCTAAATAAAACTGCCAACAATTGCTTGTTTGGGTTGGCGCTTGCTACCATTGTATCTGACTAGTAAGGATTGCAACTATAACGGAATGGCTAAATAAAAGTACCAACAACTGCTGGGTTTTGGGATATCTCATGCTAATTGTATCTGACTAGTAAGTGTCGCAACTACAATGGAATGGTTAACTAAAACTGCCCACTGCTTATTTTATCAGGATGACTATCTATACCTGACTAGTAATTGCTGCAACGATAACTGAATAAATAAAACTGCCAACGGTGTGAGTTCCTCGGTTGACTTCCTCGTTTGGGTCTCGAGGGGGAAACACCAGGATGGGTTTGTCGGATGGTAGCATCAGGTTGGTTCCGAATAGGTCTTTCTTATCCCTCTCTGATAGCCGACAGTTATATCGAGTCTCTATAGGTTGTTTAGTGCATGCTGCGCTGCCGCTCAGTCCACCATACCTATGTAGGCGAGGACCGCCGAATTCTAGCCTCGTCGTGTACTGGCCTCAGTACTGACCGCTCTCTCTTTTTCCTTTGCCCTTTGTCGGCACCCCTTTTGTTTAAGCAGGTTTTGAGATCGACGTCGTTAGCAGGGTTACCCTTCCGGCTTGGCCTGGGCAGGGTTATGGACGCCATTGGTTATTCTTCAGGGCTCTTAGCCGCATTTGCATCTTGTCCGTAGCTGGACGCTCTATTGTTTTCAAGGTGATTTGGATCTTTGATCTGTATATCTGAATTCTTGACTCATGGAGTCGTGTTGTATATATATCTGTTTTGTGGGTCCCATCGAGGACTGTTGTGTAATGTTATTACTTCGTTTTCCACCCGCACGCAAGTGCCTGGTGGGCACCTTTGAATCGTTTCTATGCGGGTTTGGCGGGAAGCGTTAAAACTTGCATAGGGTCGATTCTGAGGGTGTTACAGAGTGGTATCAGAGCTCAGCAGTTGCGATACCCCACAAGTCCAGCCTGTAGGATAACCTAGCTAACGGCCGAAGTAGAGTGTCAAAACTATTTTGGCAAAATCGGTTGGAAAGTTCTGATTAGGTCTGATTTTTACTCCTTACCCCTCTGGTGCTCTCCTCTCACCTCTGCATGTTTTGAATCCGCTCTCTTCTCTCTCTTCGAGTCCAGGATTTCTCGTGGTTGGGTTCCATCGTACCTTCAGGGTTTCGCTTCCTCCTTTGGTAATGGTGTTGCTACATCTGGTCTTCATGCTATCCGAGGAATCCTTCGTCTGGTGGACTTCTCTTTGTTCCTTCTTGTGCCTTCCGGTGTTTTCCGACGCGACGACATCATCTACGCCAGATCCGATGCAGAGTCTTCACCACTCCTTGGTTCTGCACCTCGATTGTCGAGATCTTCAGTCTAATTCCGAGAGTTGGTTGCATAATTCGCCTATTCGTGTGCAGAGTAATGGTTTGGGTGCGCGATGGACTGATCACCATCCGACTACTCTTATCATTCGCTTTTGTACATCGAATCAGTGGATCCAGCAATTTTACTCCGTCCACGGAAGCTAGAGGTGGCTTTATTTGTTGATACCTCTACCTTCGACCTTTTGTTACAGGAGTGTTCCCTCGACGATCACGTACAACGACCTCTTGTTAGTGGTGTCGCGAGGATCTACACGAAGCGAGAAGATTCAGATCGCCGACCTTCTTCCCTGTACCATGAGGCGGATCTCGAGGGCGAGATCCATTGTTAGTGGTGTCGAATTATGGCATCCCGCTAAAACCACTACTAGAAAATCGCGTTGATTTTGTGCATTGCATCATCATGACGTCAGCATACATCTATTTGATTAAAACTATTTTGCTAAAGACCTACTTTGTTTTCTATATTAATACCCTCCCCCTTTGTTCAAACCAAACCGTCGGTCCAGCCGGATCTTTTATTCATCTAAAACTACTTACAAAATTTATTTTAAATAAAAGAAAACCCTAGACTAAAATATCTAATCCTACAACTACCCAACCCTTTTTCCACCCAGCCCTAACCTACCCAGTCCTCAGCCACATCACCCCGACCAACCCCGTCCCGCCACCTCATCTCTCCTCCCTTCCCCTGTCCAATTCCAGCCTGCCACCTAACCCAAACCCTCCAACTCACCCCTGCCTCCACCACCCGCCTGTCCCCACCCCCTGCCTCGCATGCCCCTCTCTCCCCGGGCCCACTCCCCCACCTGCCTCCCTCCTGGTCAACCACCACCCCGCCGCTTGCCGATCCCCACCCCGAGCCCCACCCGGTCGTCCATCCCACCTGCCCGCTCCCACTCTCCCCTGGCCCCATCCTGCAGGCCTGCTCACCCCTCTCCCTCACGAGATTCCTCGCGGGACCGCCTCCCCCTGATCGACCTGCCCAGGGCCGCACGCGTTTCCCAAGGGGCCCACCCACGAACTCCCTCCCCTGGCCTCTCGCCTCGCCGCATCGCCCCCCCCCACCAAGCCGCGGCGTCGCCCTGGACCTCCTCGCCTGCCGTGGCCCGCGCCCCGCTTCCCCGACGTGCGCCCCTCCCCGTCGTCGTCACCGTCTGTCGCCTCCTCGCTGGACCTCGTCCCCGCGGCCGCCGACCTCCGGCCATAGCCGCGCTCGCTCCTCCGGCCGCGACACCGCCGACCGCTGTGCTCCCTCCTTCGCCTCCAGGGTCCCTTGCCGCCAAGCCCGACGCCGCCCTCCTCAAGCCCACGTCGAGGCCGGACCCTGTTCCGCCGCCTGTAGGCCGTCAACCTCGCCGTCCCTGCATGCGTCGAGCTCGCCGCAACCGCGTCGCCTTCCTCCTCCCGGCCTCTCCCCGTCAAGTTCTTCAGCAGCGCGGTGCCATCCTCCCTCAAGCGTCGCCTCCCCGTCGTCTCCCCTCCGTGCCTAGCTCGCCGTCGCCGGCGTCCGAGGCCGCCCCTCCGCCTCTCTGCAGCGCCCTGCTTTGCCGTGCGTGCCCAGGAGACACGCCATCGCGGGCGACCTCTGTCCCGCGTCGCTGCTGCCGCCTGTCACCATCCCGGATCCGTCAACGGCGCCCTCGTTTCTGCCGCCATTCTGGCCCGTGACCTCCGTGTCGCCAAGCTCCTCACCGGCCTCCGTGACCTCCCTCGCAGGCTGATGCCCCTGCCCCCTCTCGCGGCCGCCTTGATGTGGTGGTTCTCTTCCTTGCAGGCTACCGTTGGGGCGATAGGAACGGTGGTGATGTTGTGGCCACCTCCATGTCGTTCCATCACTGTCTGTGAGGCGTGACACTGCTCGAGTGCGTGTCCCTGTCGGCCAAGGTTTTGCTAGCCGAACAAGGACGACCTTAAGCGCTTCTTGTCTTTGGGTACGCTTGTGTACCTGGGAAGCTTCTTCCGTGCCAAACGGCTTAGCCAAGTTCTTCACCACATGTTTTCCCGGTGACAAGATCTATCCCGATGTTGTGTTTAGTGTCACAAGATCTCCTTCATGAACATTCGAAGACACCAAGATCTCCCAGTGCCGAGACCCGAGTCCGACACCGACAATCGAAACCGCGGGATCGCCAAGTTCGTCTACCCCGGACACCGTGCGACAAGATCTACTTCACAGATCCGAAGACCCCGATACCCGATCCACTCAAGTTCGCCATCGATGACAAGATCGGCACCGACCATGGCGGATCCGATGTGCCCCCGACGCCAACCAAGTCCTCCTTCCCGGAATTCCAAGATCTACCTCCGTTATCCGAGAACGATTCCCCCGAGACCGAACCCCAGATCCAGACCCTGAGAGCCGACCCCGAACCCCCGGAACCCAAGATCTGCCGAACCCAGATGTGTGACCCTAAGCCCCTATTTTTATAAATGATATATCTTGTTGCATATTAAATTGCGCATCCTTGCATACATATTGTGGTTTGGGGGCCTTCTGCCGATTCACCTCATAATTAAATATGGGACCCATATGCGGGCAAATCTAGTCGTATATTGGCCCCATTTAAATTTGTGCATCAAACCGATACTATATTTTTGCCTTGCTATCACAACATTTAATTTGCAGGGTAGCTAAACAACATGAACCTATCAATTAATTGTCGGGACCCCCGGTTCCGTTTAATATTGCCTAAATGCATCGCACCTTTGCCATGTCATACATCATACATGCATCATGCCCGATTTTCTACCGTAGTATTAAATAGTGCATCCGGTGTTTGTGCTAGTGTTTTGCTTCTTCACGGACTAGGCCGATGAGTTGATGCGAGTGTCGATCCGACCTTCGGATGAACCTTCGGCAATGTTTTCCAGGCGAGCATCTCCCCCTTTCTACCTATCTTACTTTTATAGTATTTATTTCCTCCTGTTGATCTATTGCTATCTGTGTTGCGATGCTCTAGTTTTCGTACCCGTGATATCCCTTGCAGCCTTATATTGCCTTGGACACCTCCTATTACCTGTTGTTTGGTAGATAATTGGACCTGCGCGTCGTAGTCGCTTGCTCAAGTGCTGTTGCGTGTCGTCAAGTACCACAGTTGTTGGATTATTGCCATGTGTTTATTGTTGGAGATGATCAAGACTTTAATTACTGTTTAACAACTAAAATTGAAGTAGGTAAATGCAGAGGCACCGGTGGGCAATAGATGTTATTTGGTTGTTAACCGTCCACTTGTGTCCCGTAGGACCCCGAGTACTTGATACCTGTTCCTTGAATATTCGCGCTATCCACATCCGGGAGGATTATGGGACCCCCCTGAGCCAGAGCTTGATTCATTCTTATTTCTTGGGGCCACAAACTAGTTTGAGGTTTTATTTACTATCCTGTACTTATGCCATGCTTTACTGCTTTATTTACGATTGTGCGAGGAGCACCTGTACTGTTTAGGATCGGGACACGTTTTCGCGGTATCGACAAGCCCAGTCACACTTTCAGGTTTCCAGTCGTTTACAGCCGTCCACCCAAACCTTGAGTCCGTCTCGAAGTCAGCTAACTTTGTTGCGGGTATACTTAATGGGGTGGCCCCCTGAAATATTTCTGAATCTGGTGATTGCTTTGTCGTGAAGGCCTCGTTGGGTTTTGATTTGGTTTTTCCGAGGTTGATCGAGTGTGTGTTGCTATTTGTGCACCCCTGCAGGGTAAAACTTTCTGAAAGCCGTGTCCGCGGTTATGGACGACTTGGAGCACAGTATCTCGATCATAGACAACTATAACTAAAGTAGTGCTATAAATTTGACTTTATAATGACTAGTAATCAGCTTCACTATAATGGAATGGCTAAATAAAACTGCCAACAATTGCTTGTTTGGGTTGGCGCTTGCTACCATTGTATCTGACTAGTAAGGATTGCAACTATAACGGAATGGCTAAATAGAAGTACCAACAACTGCTGGGTTTTGGGATATCTCATGCTAATTGTATCTGACTAGTAAGTGTCGCAACTACAATGGAATGGTTAACTAAAACTGCCCACTGCTTATTTTATCAGGATGACTATCTATACCTGACTAGTAATTGCTGCAACGATAACTGAATAAATAAAACTGCCAACGGTGTGAGTTCCTCGGTTGACTTCCTCGTTTTGGTCTCGAGGGTGAAACACCAGGATGGGTTTGTCGGATGGTAGCATCAGGTTGGTTCCGAATAGGTCTTTCTTATCCCTCTCTGATAGCCGACAGTTATATCGAGTCTCTATAGGTTGTTTAGTGCATGCTGCGCTGCCGCTCAGTCCACCATACCTATGTAGGCGAGGACCGCCGAATTCTAGCCTCGCCGTGTACTGGCCTCAGTACTGACCGCTCTCTCTTTTTCCTTTGCCCTTTGTCGGCACCCCATTTGTTTAAGCAGGTTTTGAGATCGACGTCGTTAGCAGGGTTACCCTTCCGGCTTGGCCTGGGCAGGGTTATGGACGCCATTGGTTATTCTTCAGGGCTCTTAGCCCCATTTGCATCTTGTCCTTAGCTGGACGCTCTATTGTTTTCAAGGTGATTTGGATCTTTGATCTGTATATCTGAATTCTTGACTCATGAAGTCGTGTTGTATATATATCTGTGCTGTGGGTCCCATCGAGGACTGTTGTGTAATGTTATTACTTCGTTTTCCACCCGCACGCAAGTGCCTGGTGGGAACCTTTGAATCGTTTCTATGCGGGTTTGGCGGGAAGCGCTAAAACTTGCATAGGGTCGATTCTGAGGGTGTTACATGCTTGCACACGACGAACTTTCGCAATGGTGCATACATGGGGAGAACACAGTTTTATATTGATCTTTAAGTGGGGAATCATCTTATAATGCTACCGTCGCGATCTAAGCATAATAAGATACATAAAAGGATAAACATCACATGCATATAACTTTATGTGACATGGTATAGCCAATCTTCGCGCAATGATCTCCATCTTGTGCGTGCCGGCATGATCTCCATCACTCCACCATGATTGCCTCCACCACGAATAGCAACTACAACTATTGTTAACTACTTAGCGATAAAGTGAAACTATTACATGGCGAATAATAAGTTGACACATAGGTCATACACAATTATAAATACAACCATATGGATCCTGCCGGTTGTGTACTCATCGACATGCAAGTCGTGAAACATTACAAAACATGATCATCGCATACAATATACACATCACATCTTGGGCCATACCATATTACAGAAAACACTCCCTGCAAAAACAAGTTAGACGCCTCTACTTTGTTTTTGCATGTTTTACGTGGCTTATGGGAGTAGATGCTAAGAACGATTCTTACCTACGGAAAGCCACAACGGTGATATTATGGTTGCCAAACTCCGGTGTTAATCCCATGACAACTATAGTGAGAGAAACTGATATCCACCAGCCGCATGTGTGGAACAAGCCACACGTCAAGTGCGGAGCCGGTCTCGCGAACGACGTCGCGTAAGGTTGGCCTGGACCGCTTCAATCTCACTATCCCGCGTCATAAGAAGAACACAAACAAGAGGCTTGCAACAGAAAACATCAACGCCCGCAACAACCATGTTGCGTTCTACTCGTGAAACACATCTACGCATAGATCTAGTTCTGATACCACTGAAGGGTTTCGCAGCATAGTAAATCAAAATTTTCTACGGATGCGAACGGGAAAGCCAAGATATAATCTAGGAGATGCAAACAACGAGAGAGATTATATGAGATCTTCATACCCTTGAAGATTCGCACAGCGGAACGTTCGTCGGAATGTGGGTGATGTAGTCGTACTCGCTTCTCCTCCTCGTGATCCGCTCTGATCTAACACCGCAAGTGGCGATGCCTCCGAGAGATGCACACGTGCGGCACCTCGACATATCCTCCTTCCTCGGTCCATCAAGTATGGTGGAGAGACGGATTGGATCTACAACGCGACGGCGCGATGCAAGTGGTGGAGAGTTTCTGCAGCAGGGCTTCGCCTACACGCAGTCGGGAGGGAGAGAGAGAGGAGGGCAGCAGGGCGGCTAGGCTTGAGGGGAAGGTGTGTGGGGGTGGTGCGCCCCCAGCTCTCTTTATATAGAGGGGTGGGCGGCAACCCTAGCCCCTCCCCCAAGCCTAGGCCGGCGGCCAAGGAGGGAAGAGTGGGGGCAAGTTTCCCCCCTCCTTCTAGAAGTTCCAATTAGGGTTTCCCCTTGTTTGGCCGGCTGGGCCCTATGGGGCCTTGTGCCCCTGGCCCAATGCAGCCAGGTCACTCCCTCATAGGCCCATGCCCCCTCCCAGCAGGTGGGGCCACGTTGGTCCCCCTCCGGAAGGTTCTAGAAGCTTCTGGTACAATACCGAATAACCTGAAACAATTCCGAACTCCAAAAACTGCATTGCCTTATATGAATCTTATTCTCCGGACCATTTCGGAACCTCTCGTGATGTCCCGGATCTCATCCGAGACTCCGAACAAAAACTCATAAACCAATTATCCAATCTATCCTAGCGTCGAGACACGTTAAGTGTGTGACCCTTCGGGTTCGAGAACATGCAGACATGATCTTCTATCAATAATGAACAGCGGGGTCTGGAAACCCATATTGACTCCCACACATTCATCGATGATCATATCGGATGAACCACGATTCCAGGATTCAATCAATCCCATATATATTCCCTTCGTCTCGCGATATTTTACTTGCCCGAGATTTGATCGTCGGTACCGTCATACCTAGTTCAATCTCGTTCACAGCAATTACTTTACTCGTTCCATAATCCGATATCACTTTGTGATTAACTCCTTAACCACATGCTTGCAAGCGGTGTTGATATCGATTACCGAGTGGGCCCGAAGTATATCTCTCCAACTTGGGAGGGACAAATCCCATCTCGATACATACAACCCAACAGGTACTTTCCGATCACCTGAGAGACACCTTTATGATCACCCTCTCATAGGATGACGTTTGATGACCTCAAAGCTTTCTTCCGATGCCAGGGAGTTGTATTATCTCATGGTCTAAGGAATACAATATTTGACATAAGGAAAGCTTCGCAAAGATAAACACGATGACACGATCTAATTGCTCCGCTTAGTTTGGGTCTGTCCATCATATCATTCTCCCAATGATATGATCTCATTATTAATCGACAACTCATGTCTATGGTTAGGAAACCTTAACCATCATTAATCAATGAGCTAGTCCCTAGAGGCGTACTAGGGACACGGTGTTATTCACAAACCACACAAGTATTAAAGTTTCCGCTTAATACAATTCTAGCATGGAATATAAACATTATCATGAACAAGAATTATAATAATAACATCTTTATTATTGCCTCTAGGGCATAATTCCAACAGATTTCCTAGAGCGTGATTCGTGTATTTGCAAGAACATCAACCGAGGCAAGTGTCACTATCATAAATCTCCTAATGTTTTTCCCATGCATGCAGATGTTTACTTCTAGTAGATTGCATATGTAGGAAATGTTTAACCTTATATATATTATGCTATGCTAAAATCCTAGTAGGATAGCCACCAGTTGATTCCTTGATAGCCATCATATTGTAGTAGCGGTTTAGCCATGCTACAAGCTGCGTGGTGGTTTTCATGATATTGTATGAGATGGAAATTATGTTTTGATGTATTGAAAACCATCTAATCAATGAATCACCTGGGTGGAATGGCATTGATTGGGTCTTCGAGTGGTTTTATGGTGAGGATGGCCAACTAGGCTTAAAAGAGATATTAGACGTTCATGATTAGAAACTTCCATATACAACCAGTTGTCATATGGGCTCTGGCTAGAATAACTAAGTGGGATCTTGTTCTACAGTGACCAGCTTATGTAGAAATTTTAGGTGGTATGGGTCCGGAGCTAGGCTCAAGTTTTTGTTTCTAAAATGTCTCGTCCTGATTTTTTCCTGATCATGTTACAATTGGGTTTCATGGTTGAGGGATTGGTTGAGTCTTGTGGGTAAAGTGTAATAGCCTCCGTAGAGGGTCAAAACTTAGTGTTTTTCCCTGTTTCCAGTAATGGACAGTTATGAGTAACTTCTCTTAAAGCTATCGAAAACTCTCATTCATTCCAACTTCTCTAATAAAATTTATGGGTGAACTTAATAGGTTTGAGGAGCACTTGGTTGAATCCTATGTGTCCTTAGTTATATTAGGAGCACCTGGTGGACTCCAGTGGTCCTTAATTATTTTTGAAAAAGCTAAAACTCATTTGGAAAGGTAAGAGAAAATATTGTTTTCGTAAATAGCCCAAACTCTACCAGCCAGATTATGCTTGTATAAGCTAGGTTGCCAGCTGATTCTACTTACTAGTGACATATTGCCAATACAATTCAAATATATTGACCATTCATGACTATAACTTTTCATGTTGCAGGATATTCTGAGGACAAGTAAGGAATTTCATTTAGATCGCGAGTCTTTGAATGATGGAGGCTTACTTTATTGTTTTTTTATTTGAGCTAGCCATGGGCTATGCAAGTTCGTAATAATTATATACTTGGATCAACGTTGTACTAATGTGACGCACTGATACTCTTTTATTCATCAAACTGTTTGTGTGCTAGCTGATTGATCCAATAGACAAGCATTGTAAACACATGATCTAATCTTTTAACGGGCTGGATCGCTTCAAATCCTTGTAGCCTTGATCTCCTTACCTTCTTTCGCATTTAAACATGTGCTGAAACTTCTTCCAGCTGTCATGTACTTATTCTCTTGTGAAGACAGCATCTTCATTCACTACACACTCTACGTTCCTAGGGACTAGCCTCTGCAAGAAACTGAAAGTGCTTTCAAGTATAAGATTTTTTATTATGTTTTTTGTGAAAGTATAGATTCATGAACATGAGAGTAGCTACACCAGCAAATACAATTATACAAACTACCATTGATCATATAAGATTTCCAAATGAGTAGCTACATCCATGCTGAAAATCTTGCAACACGTCCAAAACTACCACTTCTTTAGGTGTCAGTTTTTCACATGTCACATATCTTGTTTGGTTGAATGTAAGCTGATTTGGCTTCTATATGCCTTGTAGTAATCTGGAGACCATCTTACAAGGTGCAAACTATCTTCTACAAAGGCAGATAACCGTCATAGGAAAAAACTTATGTTGATGGAGTGTGGCATCCTGCAAAACCACTACTAGAAAATCGTGTTGTTTTTGTGCATTGCATCGTCATCATCATGCATTGTTTGTCTGCATTATTTTGAAAAAGCCTAGTTTTGATTTGTACAAACACCCTCTTATTTTTCAAACACAAAACCCTGAGCGTATCGGATATTTTGTTTCCCTAAAAACTAATTTGCAAGGTGGCTTTGTTTAATTTGAACAGAAGCAAACAAACACAAAAACTAACACAGCCCCCTCTAAAACCTAGTTCCACCAAATCCTATCCTACCCACCACTCTCAGCTCGCCACCTCACCCTCTCACCCAAAACATACCCACCTGCCACCTCATCCATCCACCATCCCACCCTCTCTCCTTTTCTCACCCCAGACCTATCTACCCTCCCTCTCTCTCTCCCCACCGACAACAGGGCCCCACTCTCCACTCAACTTTCCTCCCTCACAGCCACCTCCCTCCCTGCCCTGTGGGACCCGCCCCCCCTGCGGCGCGCCAGCACGCGCCGGCCACGCGCCAGCACGCGCCGGCCACGCGGGCCCCACGCGCCAGCCACTGCTCTACCAACCGCCCCACCCCCGCGCGGTCCCACTGCCCAGGCTCCAACCCACCCACACGAAAACGCACGCACGCACACCTCTGCACTGACCCGTCCCTCTCTCTCCCTGTCCAACCGCCCCGCGGGACCCACCCCTGGGTCCCACCCCAGACACGCACCCACGCAACCCGGCCGACCCCATCTTCCTCCTCGGTCGCCTCCCACCTGCGCCTGCCGCCTCCGCGCGACGAGCCCTCCACCGCGCCGGGCGCCTCGCGCCTCCTGCCGTCTCCCCGCCGCCATAACCACCCCAGACCTCCTCTCCGCCCCCGCCGCTCGCGCCGCCTCGCCCCGAGACCGAGCCGACCCGTTCGCCTCCCCCTGGCCACTTGCTTCCCGCGCCGGCGAGCTCCTCAGCCGCCCTGGCCGCCGCCCGGTCCACCCCGCCACCGCCGGGCCGGACACGAGCCCTGCCTCCGCCGGCCCCGTCCGCCCAGCGACGCCAGGGCCCCAGCACCCCGCCGCCCCCAAGCTTCCCGGCCGTCCCCGCCTCAAGCCCACCGCCGCGCCTCCTCCCAGGCAAGCCGCAGGCAGCCAGCGCCTCCTCGGGCCCCGCTTCCTCGCCGGCCGCGGGCCCCACGTCGAGCGCGCCGCCAGACCCCGTCGTTCCCGCAGCAAGCCTTGTCCGCCTGTGGGCCCCGCAGTGCCCGCTGACGCCTCCTCCGCCTCTTCGCGGCCCACGCAGCCGCGGCCCCGAGCGTCCTCCGCCGTCTCGCAGCGTCGTCCTGCGCCTCCCTCCTCGCAGATGCCAAGAACAACCGTACCGAGGGCCGAGAACCGAAGTTTTCACGGCACGCCGAGTTCTTCTCGAAGCTAGAACAACGAGATCGTCTTCCCGTAGCCGGGAACCCCGAAGCCGATCCCGGTGGTTCGCAGGCCACACCAAGACCTTCCTGGAGACCGAAGACCGTACCAACCGGTGGCGCTCGTCGAACCACCCTAAGATCTCCGCCTCGGAAACCAAGGCCGTCGATGTAGGACGACAAGGCCTTCTCCACGGTTTCCAAGACACCGACCTCGAACGACAAGACCGCCGACACGGATGCGACAAGTACTCCCTCACAGACGCCATGACCCGACGCCCCCGGATGCTGAGACCGACGCGATGGCGCGGACCCAACAAGACCCTCGATCGCAACGGCAAGACCTACCCCTGAGTCCGAGAACGACCCCGTCGAACCCTAAACCCTGGACCCCGAGACCGGACCCTGGACCCTGTCGAACCCCGGACCCCGGAACCCCAAGTTCGTCAAACCCTAACAAGATCGCCGAACCCTAATGTGTGACCCCTTTTCCGAGAACCCTATTTTTATAACATGATAACAACTTGTTGCATATTGAATTGTCATTCTCGCATGCATATCTGTGGTTTGGGGGCCTTCTGCCGATTCACCTAATAATTAAATATGGGGCCCATATGCGGGCAAATCCAGTCTCATATCGGCCTCATTTAAACATGTGTAGCGAACCGGTTCCATCTGTGGTCTTGCTAAACAACATTTAATATGCGGGGTAATTAAATAACTTGAACAATATAATCAATTGTCGGGACCCCGGTTCCGCTTAATCTTGACCTAATTGCATCGCACCTTTGCCATGCCATGCATCATACATGCATCATGCCGATCTTCTGCCGTGTATTAAATATTGCATCCGGTGTTTCTTCTAGTGTTTTGGTTCTTCGCGGATAAGGCCGTTGAGTTGATGTGAGCTTCGCCCCGATCTTCGGTCGAACCCTTCGGCAATGTTTTCAGGCGAGCATCTCCCCCTTTCTACCTATCTTACTTTCTAGTATTTATTCCCTCCTGTGGATCTTTGCTATCTGTGTTGCGATGCTCTAGATTTCGTACCCGTGATATCCCTTGCAGCCATATATAGCCTTGGACACATCCTATTACCTGTTGTTTGGTAGATAGTTGGACCCGCGTGTTGTAGTCGCTTGCTCAAGTGTTTTCGCTTGTCGTCAAGTACCACCTTTGTTGGAGAATTGCCGCATGTTGACGTTGGAGATGATCATGGTTTACTTATTGTTCACTTTAATTCCTGTTTAACAACTAAAATTGAATTAAGCAGAGGCATCGGTGGGTGATAGGTAAGATTTGGTTTCCGACCGCCCACTTGTGTCCCGTAGGACCCGAGTTCTTGACACCTGTTCCGAGATCGAGCGCGCTAACCACAGGTGGGGAGATATGGGCCCCCTATTGATAATTACCTGATTTCAAAGTATTGTACGGGGGGCCACAAAATAGTTTGGGGCTTTATTACTATCCTGTACTTATGCCATGCTTTACTGCTTTATTTACGATTGTGCGAGGTACTGCACACTGTACTGTTTAGGAAGCGGAATGTTTACGCGGTATGGACAGTCCCCGATTGGGGACCTGCTGTCGCATACTGCCATTGACGCAAACTCTGAGACCGTCTCGGAGACCGGCCGACTCCGTTGCGGGTGTCGACTCGGTGGGGTGGCCCCCCGTGCTTGCTTTGGGTCTGGGAACGTCGTGACTTAGGCCCCGCCGACATACCGATGGGTGTATGTTAACTGATCTGGCAAAAAGGGTCGAAGTGCCTGTGGATACTTTGGTGCACCCCTGCAGGGTTAAAAATCTTTTCGAGAAGCCGTGTCCGCGGTTATGGACGACTTGGAGCACAGTGTCTGATCATAGACAACTATAACTAAATTTTATTGTTATAAATTGACTTGTTCCGATATGAGTAGTAATCAGCTTCTCTACAACAGAATGGCTAAGTAAAAGTATTAACAACTGCTGGGTTTTGGGGTTATCTCATGTTAATTGTATCTGACTAGTAAATGTTGCCACTATAACGGAATGATTAACTAAAAGTGCCCACCGCTTATTTTTTATCAGGATGATTATCTAAACCTGACTAGTAAAGTGCCGCAACTATAACTGAATAAGTAAAACTGCCAACTGTGTGAGTTCCTCGGTTGACTTCCTCGTTTGGTTACGAGGGGGAAACGCCAGGATGGGTTTGTTTGGCGTTAGTCGCAGGTTGGATCCGAATAGGTCTTTCTCACCCCTCTCTGATAGCCGCCAATTGTATCGAGTCTCTATAGGTTGTTTAGTGCATGCTGCCGCTGCCGCTCAGTCCACCATACCTATGTAGGCGAGGACCGCCGAATTCTAGCCTCGCCGTGTACTGGCCTCAGTACTGACGCTCCTCTTTTTCCTTTGCCCTTTGTCGGCACCCCTTTTGTTTAAGCAGGTTTTGAGATCGACGCCGTTAGCAGGGTTACCCTTCCGGCTTGGCCTGGGCAGGGTTATGGACGCCATTGGTTATTCTTCAGGGCTCTTAGCCCCTTTTGCATCTTGTCCGTAGTCGGACGCCCCATCGTTTTCAAGGTGATTTGGATCTTTGTACCGTATATTTGTATTCTTGACTCTTCGAGTCGCTGTTGTATATATCTGTTCTGTGGGTCCCATCGAGGACTGTTGTGTAATGTTATTACTTTGTTTTTCCACCCGCACGAAAGTGCCTGGTGGGCACCTTCGAATCGTTTCTATGCGGGTTTGGCGAATTTTGCTAAAACTTGCATAGGGCCGATTCTGAGGGTGTTACATGGAGTTAACTAGTTCCCCTTGTAATTTCGTCTATTTGATTAGTTTTGGCTGAGGAACTAGAAAGAAACAGTTTATCTGTAATCTACATCTGTTGCTGCTGTATGTTCCCAGGAAGATGTAAGTTTATGGCATTTGATTTTGTGAAGCAAACATATATGTGATGTGTACGGTTGACATTTAGTATTGTCCATGATTGTTGTAATATATTAATTTTGCTTATTCTAGGTTGCCTGAAACTTTCATAAATAATCTTTTCATCTCAGTTTGCACATCACTAAGCCTACAACTGTAGTCCTAGTTGTGCAATTTTTAGTTGTTCTCATTTCTCATCATCTTCAAAGTGTCTTGTTCCCATCGAGATCGGCTAAATCGCCTGACGTATCCTCTAGGTCTTTAGGGAGACTGTCCATGCATACTGCCCTCTGCATTTCTTTCTTTTCTTTTTTTATACAGTAAAATTTAGGATTTTTAAAGAACTATTTCTGTTAGTTATGTATAATGTCATATGAATATTCACACTCACGCCTTACCTTTGATGTCCTCTGTGGACAAACTGAGAGAGAAGTGCAAAAATTCAATGAAAACACTTGGTTAATCTTGCCGAATCAAAGATGGCTGAGGTCTAAACAACGAGCGGTTTGGTTAGACGTACCAATCTATCAACGTTAGCTGGTGGTTTCAATGTCGTTTTCCTCCACGGAGGAATCCCAAAATAATCCTAGCCTTTCTGAAGAAATAGTAATCTTAGCATCTTCTCTGTAGTAAAAGTCAGATTTCGATGACGATCTGAAGCAACCTAGTTACCTAGAGCTAGTCCAGGCTTACATGCCAGTTTGTTCGGAAGAACCAATTGTATGCCAAGGCTTCGGAGTGTTCGTTCGCACAGGACAAAATTGAGTACCTGTGACACGTGATTTCCCGTGATGGCGTCACCACTGATACTCAAAAGACACAAGCAATGCACGCCTGGCCAGTTCCCACATTAGCTACAGAGCTCTGGGGTTTGTTGGGTCTAACAGGCTATTACCAAAAGTTTGTTCCTACTATGGTATCATCGCCAAGCCCTTAACCCAATTGCTGACGAAGAAGGGCTTCAAGTGGAATGACCAAGCACAGGAAGCATTTGATCAATATAAGAGAGGTTTAGATAATGGTGATCCAGATGCCTTATCTCGAGTTGGTCATTTACTATCGGTACATGCTTTGTCAGTCTGGAGGACAGAAGAGGTTGCTAATTCTTACTCCCTCTGTTTAGAAATATAAGATGTTTTAGGTTTGTGAAGGAGATGTATCTAAACACCTTTTAGTGTATAGGTTTAAATGAATCTAGACACTAAAATGTGTCTAGATACATCTCATTCACAAATCTAAAACATCTTATATTTCCAAACGGAGGGAGTATGAAACAAACTTGATGGCTCAAGAATTACTGATTTGCTTAGCTGTGTATTGCCCTAATGAAGAAGGATATGCTTCGAACCAAGGTTTGATCCGTTACAATGGCAGACTATGGATTGGTGCCAACACAACATTGTAGACGAAACTCATTAGTGCTCTTCATCAGAGTGCTGTCGGAGGCCATTCTAGCGCCACAGCCACATACCGGTGAGTGAAGAAGTTGTTCGCATGGCGGGGAGGTAGGGATGAGCTGTCTGGGAGGCAGGGATGAGTGGGGAGCAGAGGATTGTGCGACGGAGTAGCATGGAGCGGAGACGGCAGGGGCATGCACCCATGTATGCAAGTGGAGGCTTCGGAGACCAGCCGGTTCGGGATGGGAAGTGTGGATCTAAGCTGGGTGAAAACCCTATCTCAGGTGCCTGACCTGAGCCGGCAACGGCGACATCCACGAATATCGTAATCTTCTTGAAGACGTTGCTGTGGTGACTTGATCCTCTCCTCCTTCAAGTGTTCTTACTCAGAGGGAAACTTTATATCAGTTCTTCTCGACCGGACAATGATGATGTTTTGTGTCATTCCCCTTCTTAGAGGCATTGTCTTTGTAATACACGCCGGCTGAGGGACAAGTGGTTGGCAAGGTGGCGATGCTGCGTTTTGGCGGACGATCGGCAATGTTGCGGCGCAGCAGAGGTGGCTGGCGACCGACAACGTCTGGCGGAGGCGGCTAGCGACTGGCAATATCACGGCGTGGCTAAGCGGCTAACGACCGGCACGACTGAGTTCCATGGCTGCCGGCGACTGGCGATGTTGCGGTGCGGTAGTCGGGCCAACGACTAGTAATATTGCGGCGCGTCTATGGTGACCGCGACCGACAACGTTGCGGCACGGCGAGCTTTTTGTGGTGGCTGGTGACCGGTGCTATTGCGACGTGGCTGGGCTCCTAGTTTGGTGGTGTTGTAGGGGTAGACTCGCTCTGTTGTACTGGTTTTTGTCGGTTTTCTTAATAATAAACCTGGTAATATGAGGTTTTCAGGCCCGATTTATATATAAACTTGGTCAATTTGATCATCTTCGACTTCTTCTTCTAATGATCAGGATATAAGACAAAAATCACACAATTAACCTAATTAATGATAGAAAAAAGCATAAAATAACATGTTTTTTTAATTATAATCTATAATACGAAGACGCCATCTGAAACGATGCCACGAAGCCCACAATACTCTCAACAGCGCCATATATCAGGCTGACATGGCGGCCCACCTTGGTAGGATGTCGCCATGGCAAACGACGCCATGGCTATTAAGCAGGGGATGCATGCTTCGACCCTATTTTTTTTAAATGGGCGTATTTATTAATCAAACTGTTTAATGCTTAAACCCGGCCTCTGCATAACCAAGATGCACACAGCCACACGAACGACAAAACTAAGGTAAAAAGTAGGCAAACATTATAAAAAGGCGCAATCTAAATAAATGTCTAGAATCTAAGATAGATCAATCCTCAGATCACGCGGCCATCCAAGTCGGGAGAAAATATCCCTCGCCGTGTACTCCAATCGCGTACATCCCTCCATAAATAAGTCGCGAAACTTCATGTGTTGGAGGATATTCCATGATCGGAGGATAGTCGTGGCTCGATAGATAACCTGCAGAGGAGAAGACACAATATTATTAAAAATCTTGTCATTTCTACAAAGCCATAGAGACCATATAATGGCAAGCGCTCCCATCCTAAACAAAGTTCAGTACTTATCAACAATTTTATGCAAACAATTACCAAAAACATTAGTTACAGAACGTGGTGGAGATATACCAGAAGCTATTTGGATGAATGACCATATAGAGCGAGCAAATTTGCAATGGAAGAATAAATGGCGAATTGTCTCATCTTGATGACAAAAAATACATTGTGTACTTCCATGCCAATTCCTCTTTGCAAGATTATCTTTTGTTAGAATTACCCCTTTCCGTAGATACCATGCAAATATCTTCGTCTTAAGGGGTATTTTCATTTTCCAAATTTTACTATTATCATCGACCGGGATATCAGGTTGGACCAAGGCTTTATATAGTGAGCCAACAAAAAATTTACCACTTTTTAGTAATTTCTATTTAAACACGTTAACACCGTCCGACAATTGTATCATGGATAATCATAATAATAGATTATTCCAAGATACTAGTCTAGGTCTGATGAGACTTCTTCTGAAAGACACATTAGGAGGATAGTCTTCCATCACTGTGGAAATTGTATCCCCTTTGTGTCTAACAATCGAATATAGAGCTGGATATTGTTCGCGAAGAGTAGTTTGGCCAAGCCACTTATCTTTCAAAACCTAATCTGTGATCCATCCTTAATCTCGAAAGCACAAAAACGAAAAAAATGTTTCTTGGTGGCCATAAGACCCGCCCAAAAATATGAATCTCCGGGTTTCCAAACCACTTGAGACACAGCTTTGAACCCCACATATTTCCTCCATAACATGGTTTGCCAAACACCATCTTCTGTAAGTAGTTTAAAAAGTCATTTGTCCAGAAGTGTGGTGTTTTTGACTTGCAAATCGTGTATGCCCAGTCCACCAAACTCCTTCAGGCGAACCACATTCCATCTGGCCAGTCGATATTTTTTTTTCACTATCCCCTTGCCAAAAGAATCTAGAACGGAAATAATCCACTTTGTTCAAGACACCTTTTGGTAATTGGAAAAACGAGATCATATACAGTACCATATTAGTAAGTACTGAATTTATGAGTACTAGTCTTCCACCAAGGGATAACAATTTACCTTTCCAACTATTAATACGTTTTTGTAGCCTTTTCTCAACAAGTTTCCATTCAGCAATTGTGAGACGCTGATAATGAATTGGTATTTCCAAATAATTGATTGAAAACTGACCCTGACCACAGCCCAAAAGTTCAGCATATAGGTGGGCCTCGTTTTGGGCCTCGCCAAAACAATACAAATCACTCTTATGAAAGTTTATTTTAAGCCCAGATAGTTGCTCGAATGCTGATAATATTAATTTCGGATTGTTAGCCTTTTCTAGATCATGTTCCATAAATTGTATCATCGGCGTATTAAAGAATAGAAATCCCACCATATGTGGAACCACTCCTTCAATTTGACCATCAGCCTTTGATCTCTCAATCAGGATAGCCAACATATCAGCCACTATATTAAATAGTAAAGGTGATGATGGATCCCCTTGTCTCAGTCCTTTCTTGGTTTGGAAGTATTTGCCAGTATATTCATTTACTTTAATGGCAACACTACCCCCAGACACGAACGACTGAATAAGAGCGCGGCACTCCTCAGAAAAACCTTTCATGCAGAGTGTTTGCTGGAGGAAAGACCAATTAACTTTGTCGTATGCCTTCTCAAAGTCAATCTTGAACAATACACCATTTAATTTTTTTGAGTGTAGTTCATGGATTGTTTCATGCAGAATTACAACACCATCTAGGATATTTCTTCCTTGCATGAACGCAGTTTGAGACGGGCTAACAACATTGTCAGCAACTGAGTTTAGTTTAATCGTGGCAAGTTCAGTAAAAATCTTAAAGCTAACGTTAAGCAAGCAGATTGGACGATACTGTTATATACGTTCTGCATTGTTAACCTTAGGCAGTAAAATTATATTGCCAAAGTTAAGTCTAAAGAGATCCAATTGTCCGACTTGTAAAAACCCAAACAAATTCATCAGGTCCTCCTTGATAACGTCTCGGAATTTTCGGGTCCTGGTGCTTTGTTATGTTCCATTTGAAAAACCTCTTAATTGACCTCTTACTCAGTATATGGGGCAGTTAGAAAACTATTTTCTTCATCAGAAACCTGGGGGATATCGGACGTTTGAGACTCATCAATAGAGAAAGAATTTTCCTCTAGGGCCCCGAACAAGGATTTATAATAGATAGTGATATATGACTTCAGATTCTCCTGTCCCTCAATCATACCTTCATCCTGAATGAGAGAGTGAATAAGTTTCTTCTTATGCTTGTCATTGACAACATCATGGAAGTACCTAGTATTCGCATCTCCTTTTAGAATGAATTTTGCCTTAGAGCGTTGGTACCATTTGAGTTCCTCCTCGCACAGAAGTCGGGCTATCTCCGCATTCGATTGGCTTTTAAGCTCAATTTCTTGTGCAGTTAATGGATTGAGTTCCGCGGAAGCCTCTAAGTCATCAATTATAGATGTTAGGCGTAATTTTTCGTTTTTAAGGATAACAGCTGTGTGCCTGGCCCAGCCCCGAAGGAACTTGCGTAAAGTACGCATTTTGTTATTCCATCGTAGGATAGGCGTTTGGCCACCAACCGGTTTCTCTCAAATAGCCTTAACCATCTCGTAAAAACCATCACGGATCATCCAACCGAGTTCAAATTTAAACTCATTCGTAGACTTTTGTGGCGGTGATCCAAAAAAGTAAAGGAGCATGATCCGACAAAGCCTTAATACGCTCTAGAGTGTGAACAGTTACCATAGGGAACTTTTGTTCCCAGTCAGTATCCATAAGCACTCTATCAAGTTTTTCATATGTTGGCTCTGGAAGACTATTAGCCATGTAAATTTCCTTCCTAACATTGTAACCTCTCTCAAGTCCAGACTGTTTATAACAACATTGAACAAAAAAGGCCAATGTTCATAGAACCGGCCCCGATTTTTCTCGTGAGGAAATCTGAGCAAATTAAAATCCCCTCCTACAAGAATAGGATATGGATTGTCCTTTGCCAAATTCACAAGCTCACGTAAAAATTCAGCCTTATAAACATCCTGAGCGGCTCCATATACGGCGACTAAAGACCATGTGAAATTGCCAGCCTTGTTACGGATATGGAGTTTTATAAAAAAATCTTCTATCGAACTAGCTAAAACTTCCATAGTCTCATCTCGAACGCCTAACAGGATCCCCCGGATCGACCATGCGGTGGACGTGATATCCACGTAAAGTCCACTCCACCAGAAAAACGATTGAGTAGAGCTTGTGAAAAATCCCGTCTACCAGTCTCAGAAATACCCAGAAAATCCAAATTATGGTCTCTCACACAATCAGCAAAGAATAAATGTTTAGCCAAGTCCCGAAGACCTCTGCTATTTGAAAACATTCCATTCATTGAGAAACTATAGGAGATTTGGATACACGGGATCTCTTTCGCGACCGCTGGCTCTTTGATTTTCGACCAGAAGCTTTCAACTCATACATAGAGGCAAGCCCAGTCTCATCAAAGTCCACCTCCGACACTTCACCAACTAAGTGAGAAAGGAGTTGACCATCTACTATGGCATGCAACTCCTCTTCCTCAGTTAGTGAAGCATCAGAAAATACACCAACATTAGGAGTAACCATTAGACGGTCAACCTCCATGTGTCGCAAAACATTAGAAGAAAAAGATACTTCCTATACAGAGCTACCCAAACTAATGCCAACATTGGATAGTTTAGAAGAAATAACAGGAGTAGAAAAAGACTAAAAGGACTTCGAAGAACTCATTATACCTGGCGAATCTAAGTTCCTCTCTGCCTTACGCCGCATGGCCTTGAGCATGGAGTCCTCATCAGTCACGGACGCCCTAGAGGCATCGACTCCATGGCGCGCGCTCCGCCTGAAGGGAGTACCACTACCCTGCACAGCGACTGGCGAAGCGTCACCTGGAGAAGAAACACGTGCTGGAGACCGAGACAACCCAGACCCCTCCTGGGTCCGGTCGCCCCCCATCAACCACCAAAGTCTCCTGACCTACCAATGTAGGCAAGACGTCCCTAAGCATCCCCAGGTCCTCCCTGACCAGGGAGACGCGGTTATCCACCTCGTCATGTTTGGCCAACCCCGCCTGGGTCGGACCAAGCACAACAACATCCTGAAGCTGGTCACGAACGTCGCGGTCAGCCGACCCCTCCTGGGTCAGCTTCCACGAACACACCGAAGGAACAACCTCCTCAAGTACAGGAGTGGAAACAGGAATAGATCTGCCCAAAATATGCGTTCTGGACCTCGCTGGCGAAGATGATCAAGATCGTATCACAGGAATGGAAACCGAACGAAGAGCCTCCTGTAACTGAGCCAGAGAAACGCGATGCACCGAAGTAGAACCCTTCCCGTGAAGAGGGGAATCCAAAGGAAGAGTATCCAGAAGTTGTCGACCTCGCGGAGTAACCGGATTAGCATTAAAAGGAGTGACATCAAACACCCTCTGCACCCCCGTGACTGCAAGATGCAGGCGCGGAAGTACCCTGCACAGCCGAGGAAGATCCAGAACCCACCCCCTGAGTGGCAGCAGCAGCCTCAGAAGTATCCATAGCATCCTCAAAATGCTTCCCATTGGCATCATCATCCGCGTCATCATCTCCTTTTCTCCACAAGAAAGGAACAAACTCTGGTTCCGGAATATAACCCTCAGGTTCAATCCGTCAACGAAACTTAAATACATTATGCTTAACCACTGCATCTAACACAATAAAGTGGCCAAGGGAATCTTTCGCCTTGAGAAAAACATTCGTATCAAACATCTCCACGAGAATACGGACGACCCCCCGCTTCCGTAGGCTGAACAAATCCACATCAAGAGTGTTCCCCATGAGTCCTCCAACAGCCCACAAACCCTGAAAGGATCACAAAATATGGGGTACCCCCTCCACATGTAGCCAAACCTGTTGCATCTCAAACTTATGTGGCACTTCCTCCGTCCTGTAAACTGAGAAAGTAAGGTGAGCAGTACTAAGTGGTACAGTCATCAGGATCCCATCAACCCTGTGTAGGGTTCGCAGCATAGAGAACAAAAAATTTCCTACGATGGGAACAACTATGTACCAAGATCTATCTACTAGATACAAACAACGGGCGGATGTATATCCGTAGAGAACATACCCTTGAAGACCGACAAAGCTTAACGAGTCCAAACTCGTGGTTGATGTAGACGATCTCTTGCCGATCTCAAGATTGAGAGGAAGTCCTAGCGCCGCAAAACAGCAGCGCATCCGTTCTCACACACACGTTCGAGGCACCGAGCAACCTCCGCCTCCTCGCTCCAGCGATGCAGCGGAAGCACAACTCTTTCTTGCCGAATATCCACCGGGAACATGTATCTCGCTAGTCCGATACCATGGGGAATAAATTCTAGAGGGGGAGAGAGATCCTTCACGAGGAGGTGTGAGTGAGAGAGAGGGAGGGGGGCTCCTTTTATAGGGAGAGGGGGGGCACCCAAGGGGCCATGCGCCCAGCCATGGGGCTGCCCCCACCTCTTGCACATTCTGTTGGAGATATGCCCAAGAGGCAATAATAAAGTGGTTATTATCATATCTTCATACTTATGATAAATGTTTACATACCATGCTATAATTGTATTAACAGGAAACATTACTACTTGTGTGATTTGTAAACATAAAAGAGTCCCTAGTAAAGCCTCTTGTTAAACTAGCTTGTTGGTTAATATATGATCATGGTTTCCTGATCATGAACATAGAGATGTTATTAACAACAGGGTCATATCATTAGGAGAATGATGTGATGGACATACTCCTATAGATAAGCGTAGCATAAAGATCAAGTCATTTTAATAGTTCAATTGCTATATGATTTTTGATACATAGTAACCTAATTCCTCCGACCATGAGATCATGCATATCACCTTTACCGGATGGATGCTTTGATGACATCAAACACCACACCGTAACTGGGTGGATATAAAGGTGGCATTAAGTGTTCGAAAAGTATTGGTTGAGACACATGGATCAAGAGTGGGATTTGTCCATCCATATGACAGATAGATATACTCTGGGCCCTCTCGGTGAAATGTCATACAGTTAGCTTGCAAGCATGTGACTGGCTCACAAGGGATCACATATCACGGGAACGAGAAAAGAGTACTTATTGGTAACGAGGTTGAACTAGGTATGCAGAGATACCGACGATCATAACCTCGGATAAGTAAACTATCGTGAGACAAAGGGAAATTGGTATCGTATGTAAGTGGTTCATTCGATCGCAAAGTAATCGTAGAAATATGTGGGAGCCATATGAATTTCCAGATTCCTCTATTGGTTATTGTTCGGAGAAGTGTCTCGATCATGTCCGCATAATTCACGAACCGTAGGGAGACACACTTAAGGATTCGACGTTGTTTGAGTAGTTATGGAATGATGAGAAAGAGACCGAATGTTGTTCGGAGTCTCGAATGGAATTCGGGATATCACGAGGAGATCCGGAATGGTCCGGAGAATAAGATTCATATAAGGAAAGTCTTGTTTCGGAGTTGGGGAATGGTTCCGGTGTTTTCATCGGGAATGTTCTAGAAGGTTCCAAAAATGTCCGACACTCCGAAGGGGAAGGGTACATGAATGTGTTATACCAAGTTGGAAGGATTGCATCATGTACTAAGTTTCATCGCTGAACAAAATAGAGGATTTAATCAAATCCTTGTTTGAAAAGTCAAACGCCAATTTGAAAGTCAAACGGCTATTTTTGGGAAGTGGAGAGGGAGGTGGAAACCGAGTTGGGGAGGAGTCCCTCCTCCACCGCCGGACCACTTGGGATCCGAGTTGGGGAGGGATTCCCCTCCCCTTGGCCGGCGCCTCCCTCCTATAAGAGGAGGGGCAGGGCTCCCCTCCTAACACACAAGATTGCCCCTCTAAACCTAACCCTAGCCGCCGCCTAGGGTTTCTCCCCTAGTCGCCGACTTGGGCACCTCCAAGCCCTAGCCGCCAGCCCTAGAACCTCTTCCTCAGTGTGTCTAAACCCTAGATCGCCGAGGGATCTCTCATAGTCCACCATACTCGCTCCGGCTTAAGGCGAAGCCCTGCGAGATCTCCCCTCTACTTCCGGTACCACGCTGTTGTACTGCCGGAATCGCGAGGAGAGTGCTACAACCTCCGCTGCCTGCTGGAACAAGGGAGAGGAAGGTCTTCGTCGAGTACCGAATGTGTGACCGACTGCGGGAGCGCTGCCGGAACACAGCGCCGGAAGGATCGTCTACGCGATCTTGAGATCGGGAAGAGTACGACTACATCACCCACGAGAATCCGCTCTCGTGAAACACTTTGGAATCTTCGAGGGTGAGTTATTCCATCGACTCGTTGCTACAATGATCTTGGCTTGTTTGTTTGTATGCGATAGAAAATTTTTGTTTTCCATGCTACGAATCCCTACAGTGGTATCAGAGCCGTGTCTATATGTAGATCTGTTGCACGAGTAGAACACAATGGTCATTGTGGACATTGATGCTTTTATTGTCGATTTCTTCTTGTGTACTTTGCATCTTGCGGGATGTTGGGATGAAGCGGCTCGGGCTAACTTTACATGACATCGTTCATGAGACTTGCTGCACGCTTGACATGCAACTTGTATTGCATAAGTGGCTTTGCGAGTGCCTGTTTCTCCTAGCATAGTTAAGATCCAATTTACAACGGGTGATTAACAATACTAGTATCAATGTTGTGGTTCATGTTCATAAGTTAGAACGACACTTATTGAAAGCCCCAAACCACGTAAAACATGCAAAGAAAGTGGAGGCGTCTAACTTTGTTTTGCAGGGCTGTGCTGTGATGTGATATGGCCATGATTATGATTATATTTGATGTATGCAATGTTCCTTATTGTAAGATGGCAACCGGCAGGAGCCATATGGTTGTCTTTAATTTTGTTAAGACCCGCGTGTCTATTCAAAGTAGTTGTAATAGTTGAAGCTGGTGGACGACAACCATGGAGCGGCGTCATTGACCTTGATGCAATGCCGGTGATGATGGAGATCATGTTCGTGCTTGAAGATGGAGATCGGAAGCACAAGAAGAAAGGCCATATCATATCACATATTATGAATTGCATGTGATGTTAATCCTTTTATGCATCTTGTATTGCTTAGTTCACGACGGTAGCATTATAAGATGATCCCTCAAGCACACAATTTCAAGTTTTAAAGTGTTCATCCTTAGTAAGCACTGTTGCTAAAGCTCGTTGTTTCGAAGCACCATGTGATGATCGGGTGTGTTAGATTCTGCGAGTGTATACAACGTGAGCAAGCCAGATTTGCTCATGCGGAAGCTAAGGTTTGATCTTGACGAGCCTAGCATGTACAGACATGGTCTCGGAACACGGATCACCGAAAGGTAAAGCATGAGTCATATAGTAGATATGATGAACGTGTTGATTGTTCGCCATTGAAGCTACATCAACTCTCGTGATGATCGGTTTTGATGTGGTGGATTTGGTTCGTGTGATCACTAAAACAATGTGAGGGATATTGTTTTGAGTGGGAGTTCAACGGCAATATGATTAAAAGTTGAACACTATTTATCATAAATTAAATCAAAGTGAATTTGCATAGTTGTTGTAGTCATTGGCATCCGTTTACCACCTTACGCTTAGTTTTAGTTGAGATGATAGAACTATAGAATTCTGGTTGGTTACTTTACGAACTGGTATCGTATTGTTTTTGAAGTGTTAATCTAAAGTTTGAAAGTCCGATTGCAAAATTTCAGTAAGTTCTGGTTACTCCATGAAGTTTAAATAATTGGTATTAAAACAAGAGTGACAATTCCAAGAGTTAGTGTATGAGTATCATGTTTGTCTCCATGATTCTTGATTCAAAGAATTGTCTTAATATCAAGGTTATCTAGGATCTGAAAGAGTTGTTTCAGAAACCATGATGAGTGGAAGATATTGTGATATCTGAAACAAAGTTTTGGTTGCAACATGATAGAGTATAATATGGCAAAAGTCATGTTCTCATATTTGATGAGAATTTGCAAAAGGTTGGAGACACTAGTTTTCCTAATCCACCAAAAGGTTTTGGAGAGAAACATTATACTCGCGATTCATCTTTATAAGCTAAAAGTAGCTTGATCATGAATAATTCCATGATAAGGGTGAATATTTGATGTAGGTAAAATATTTACCACACCAAGAGATTACTAAAGAATGGAATTTGAAAGCACACCAAACATTTGATGATGGTGATCTACTTCAAAGTGCAAGTCCAAAGACATTGGTATTTAATTATACACGCTTTGGACTATGTGTCATATGTATGACTACACTATTGATGTTGATAGATTCTTTCAAACAGAAAATAAATACTGAAAGAGAATCTCATAAATATATGGCAGAAAAGAAAAGACTAGAATTGTTCAGTTTAAGTATATAGATGATATACATGTTATGGCTATATTCTTTGCTTATTAAACAATGTGGTTCTTAAGTATTTTGATACTGAATTTGTTGGTGTGAATCGTCATACGAAACAACACAATTCATGAACTACCATGGCCTAAGTAACTAGCAAAAGAATATGTGATGATGTTCATCGAGAACAAATAAAGGCTTATTGCGTTGCTCGTTAAACATCAAAGCTTGCCTTTAAGATTTGTTTTATCAGGTATTATGAGAACAAAAGAGTTGTTCAAATAATTGCCGTAATCCATAAAAGATGGATGATTCACAAATCTCGTTGGAGAAATCACATCCATAAAACTAGTGCTAAAAATGTCGAAAGACAAATTGATTGAAAGATCGCTTAGGAAGTGACATCGCCGTTTAAATTATATTGGAAAGAAAACATGAAGAAACTCCATGTGGATGGAATTTTGGAGTCTTTTGATTTTTGATCACATGACGCTTGTGAAACTTTCCTAGAGATAATTAAAACTTCGTTCATAGGCCAAAAAGGAACGAATGACTAGCTTATTGGAACTTGTACATATTGTTGTACGAAGTCCATTATGTGTAGTCAAGAGCGATGGATTTCAACTTCATATGTTTCTCCGAAAATTTGAGTGAATACATGAATATTTACTTAATAAGGATGAAGTATGAAACATTTGAAAAGTTCAAAGACTTTCAAGATGAAGTGCAAAATCATTGTAACAAGAATATAAATAGTTTATGATAAGATCATAAAGGAAGATATTTGAGTTACAAGTTTAGCATAATACCTAAGATTTAAGGAATCGTTCCGTGGATTTACATTTCCCGAAACACCATAAGAGTATGGAGCATTCGAGATATGAAATTAAAACCTTGTTTGACATGGTAAAATCAAAGGAGTAATTCATAAAACTGCCATTATATTTTAAAAGATTAAAAGCTTGAGAGACTACCGTTTTTCCACTGAAAAGAGCTTCATCATAATCCGTTGAAATGACACCATATAAAGTTATGGTTTGGGATAAAACCCAAGTAGTCCTTTCTTAAACATTGGTATGCTATGCATAAGAAAGATGTTTGCAACCAAAGTCGGATGAACCTGTCTTTGTATGTTATTTCGAATAACTGTTCCTCCATAACATCGGAGACAAAAGTGTTTGTCGCTTAGAATGTCAAGTTTTTTTGAGAAGGAATTTTCTGTGAAAAGTTAAGTGGGAGGACAATAGAACTTTGATGAGGTTAAAAGAACATTAGCTATATGTGCAAAGTTGCGCAGCGCCGAAAAGTGTTCCGGAGGCAGCAACAATGCTCATGGCTCACGTGCCTCAAAGGTTGTGGTTACGAAGGTCAAAGTTTCTATTGAACCAAGTAGGTCGAGTAAACAATCAAATACCAAGATTTGAGGGTTGAATCATTATTTGAGAATA
This sequence comes from Avena atlantica, assembly GCA_910589765.1. Classification (NCBI taxonomy): domain Eukaryota; kingdom Viridiplantae; phylum Streptophyta; class Magnoliopsida; order Poales; family Poaceae; genus Avena; species Avena atlantica. The sequence continues at coordinate 422,164,970 of OU342734.1, read as the reverse complement.
ATGAACGTACTACATGCAAAGAAGCGATGATGGGCCCTGACTTCGTAAAATGGCTTGAAGCCATAGAATCCGTGATAGTTCCATATACGAGAGATCAAGCTTTCAACTTGAAAGACCCTCTCGAAAGGTACAAGACCTTATAGTCGTATTTGGATATATAAAGAAATAGACATGGATGTTTCACATCTATGAAATAGTCGACGTGTTGGGAAAGAATTCACAACAATGTTCAAAGGTTGACTATGACAAGATTTGATCTTTCATAGCGATATTTAGTCTAGACGGATTAATATAGCAACCACTACATATAATTTTGTTATGTGGTAGTTGAATAAACAAAACAAGTTCTTCTAATAGAATTGTTACCTAGGACATGTGCATAACACGGTCCATAGGGTTTTTGTTAATTCAAAGGATGCTAAAAGCATATGCAAACTTCAATGGTTGAAGTGAGAATCGCGGAGTTGGAATCTTCACTATGATGAAACTGTTAAAAGAGTTTAATTTCATCAGAGACAATGAAGATGCTTGCATTTGCAAGAAATTAAGTGGGAGCGCTAAGACATGTTTCTAATACATTATGTGGAAGACATATTGTTGATTAGAAATGATGTATCTTTTATTAACACATATTAAGAATTTCATCCCGATGAAAGACTTAGGCAAAACCCAAATATTTGGCATCAATAGACGCTAATATGGTTGTGCCGAAAGTACATAGATGATGTATTGAATGAGTTCAATATAGAAACTACAAGAAAGATTCTTGTCACACAGAAAGGATTGAATGAGTTCAATATTGATGATATATTCAAGTGTATTGACACTGGGTAAGTGAAACAAAGATTCAAGTATAGATTGATACTTGATGTATGAAATCACAAAGAGTATTTATATCAATCATACTGTGATATGTACAAATCCAGATATGTCCTATACTCTAAATGTTATGAGCATATACCAGAATGATTCATAAGTTGATCATTGGATAATATTAAGGATATTCTTATGATCTTTTTGAAGAACTAAGAGTATATTATTTGTAGAAGTGACAAATAGATGGTTAGTTCATTGTAAAGTACTACATTGATACTAGTTTTGTCACAAAGTACAAATTAAGTTTATCTCAATCTAAACTAAGGGTGGCACAATATAATGGAAAGTAAGTTCCATAATGGATTTGGATGAGTTCCAAAATTAAGACATTGTGACAGATACTACAACAAAAGGCTAAGTATATGACTGCTATAATAGCAGCTAAAGAGGGCATTTGTGTCAAGTAGTTTGTTATCAAACTAGGTGTAGTTCACAGCGGGATAATACTATGAAGATATATTGTGTGACAATATTAACAACATGTTTTAACCCCAAAGAACTAAAGGTCTCACCAAAGGACCAAAATTATACAAATCCATCTCATTAGAGAATGAGTGATGCGTGGAGACGCAAAGACATGCAATTACACACGGACCTGGAAGTGTCAGATCCGGAGATCAGTTCACCACTAGCAATCGTGTACATACAACACCGGAAAGCCATAGGTGTTGAATACACAAAGGTTTGAAACTAGATTACTGACTCTAGTGCAAGTGGGGGACTGTTGGAGATATGCCCAAGAGGCAATAATAAAGTGGTTATTATCATATCTTCATACTTATGATAAATGTTTACATACCATGCTATAATTGTATTAACAGGAAACATTAATACTTGTGTGATTTGTAAACATAAAAGAGTCCCTAGTAAAGCCTCTTGTTAAACTAGCTTGTTGGTTAATATATGATCATGGTTTCCTGATCATGAACATAGAGATGTTATTAACAACAGGGTCATATCATTAGGAGAATGATGTGATGGACATACTCCTATAGATAAGCGTAGCATAAAGATCAAGTCATTTTAATAGTTCAATTGCTATATGATTTTTGATACATAGTAACCTAATTCCTCCGACCATGAGATCATGCATATCACCTTTACCGGATGGATGCTTTGATGACATCAAACACCACACCGTAACTGGGTGGATATAAAGGTGGCATTAAGTGTTCGAAAAGTATTGGTTGAGACACATGGATCAAGAGTGGGATTTGTCCATCCATATGACAGATAGATATACTCTGGGCCCTCTCGGTGAAATGTCATCCAGTTAGCTTGCAAGCATGTGACTGGCTCACAAGGGATCACATATCATGGGAACGAGAAAAGAGTACTTATTGGTAACGAGGTTGAACTAGGTATGCAGAGATACCGACGATCATAACCTCGGATAAGTAAACTATCGTGAGACAAAGGGAAATTGGTATCGTATGTAAGTGGTTCATTCGATCGCAAAGTAATCATAGAAATATGTGGGAGCCATATCAATTTCCAGATTCCTCTATTGGTTATTGTTCGGGGAAGTGTCTCGATCATGTCCGCATAATTCACGAACCATAGGGAGACACACTTAAGGATTCGACGTTGTTTGAGTAGTTATGGAATGATGAGAAAGAGACCGAATGTTGTTTGGAGTCTCGAATGGAATTCGGTATATCACGAGGAGATCCGTAATGGTCTGGAGAATAAGATTCATATAAGGAAAGTCCTGTTTCGGAGTTGGGGAATGGTTCCGGTGTTTTCATCGGGAATGTTCTAGAAGGTTCCGGAAATGTCCGGCACTCCGAAGGGGAAGGGTACATGAATGTGTTATACCAAGTTGGAATGATTGCATCATGTACTAAGTGTCATCGCTGAACAAAATAGAGGATTTAATCAAATCCTTGTTTGAAAAGTCAAACGCCAATTTGAAAGTCAAACGGCTATTTTTGGGAAGTGGAGAGGGAGGTGGAAACCGAGTTGGGGAGGAGTCCCTCCTCCACCGCCGGCCCACTTGGGATCCGAGTTGGGGAGGGATTCCCCTCCCCTTGGCCGGCGCCTCCCTCCTATAAGAGGAGGGGCAAGGCTCCCCTCCTAACACACAAGATTGCCCCTCTAAACCTAACCCTAGCCGCCGCCGCCCACCATAGCCGCTGCCGCCTAGGGTTTATCCCCTAGCCGCCGACTTGGGCACCTCTAAGCCCTAGCCGTCGTCCCTAGCACCTCTTCCTCGGTGTGTCTAAACCCTAGATCGCCGAGGGCTCTCTCATAGTCCACCATACTCGCTTCGGCTTAAGGCGAAGCCCTGCGAGATATCCCTTCTACTTCCGGTACCACGCCATTGTACTGCCGGAATCGCGAGGAGAGTGATACAACCTCCGCTCCCTGCTGGAACAAGGGAGAGGAAGGTCTTCGTCGAGTACCGAACGTGTGACCGACTGCGGGAGCGCTGTCGAAACACAGCGCCGGAAGGATCGTCTACGCGATCTTGAGATCGGGAAGAGTACGACTACATCACCCACAAGAATCCGCTCTCGTTAAACACTTTGGAATCTTCGAGGGTGAGTTATTCCATCGACTCGTTGCTACAATCTAGTAGATAGATCTTGGCTTGTTTGTTTGTATGCGATAGAAATTTTTTGTTTTCCATGATACGAATCCCTACACATTCATGTGGGTGGACACTCCACTCACTCAAATGCCTTTCAATTCCCTCCACTCAAAAACCCACTCAAATTCCCATTAAATTTCCACCAAATTTAATGCAAACTCTCATTAAATAAAACTCTATTATTTTATTCAGAATTTTGTCAATTACTTTAATGACAAACATTCACAAATAACCCCTTGCTAGAATTCTATTTCACATGCATAACCACTTTATGCAATTTCACCCGAAAACCTGTTTTGGTATCTAGTGAAATAAATTCCTGCGCTTGTTCATTCTTTCGGCATGAAACTTTTGCTCCAATTGGATGTCGGTGTCTCTTAAGTGTGTTACCCTACGGTTCGTGAATAATGCGGACATGATCGAGAGCCCTCTCGGATCAATAATCAGAAGCGGGATCTGGAGACCCATACTGACTCCCACACATTCAACGATGACTTTCTTGTGATCGTCGGAACCTTTTACGCTAGTATCTTTATCCCTTTGTTTCGCGATATATTACATGTCCGAGATTCGATCATAGGTATCTCCATACCTAGTTTGATCTCGTTACTGACATGCACTCTTTTCTCGTTCCCGTGATATAACATTCTAGTGATCAAATCACTTGCTTGCAAGCTAATCAATGTGATATCACCGAGAGGGCCCAGAGCATATCTATCCGTCATCGGGAAAAAAAATTCCACTCTCGATCCATGGGCCTCAACATAACACTTTAGTAGTTCTGAACCCATCTTTATAATCACCCTGTTACGGTGTGACGTTTCATGTTATCAAGAAACTCTTCCGGTGTTAGTGATTGACATGATCTCATGGTCTAAGGATTAGGATCACTTCGTAAGTTGTTATAGCAATATAAGCTCAATGACTTTGATCGTAATGCTATACTTCGGATGAATGTTCATCACATCATTACACAAATGTTGTGACCTCGTTATTAACAACATCCAATGTCCATGATCAGGAAACCTTGATCATCTTGTTAATCAACGAGCTAGTTTATGAGAGAGGCATAACTAGGAACTTTCTGTTTGTTTATTAAACACACATGTATTAATGTTTCCGTATTAATACAATTATAGCATGCAAAATAAACATTTATCATAAACAAGGAATACGATAATAACCACTTTATTATTGCCTCTCGGGCATATTCCCTTCAGTCTCCCACTTGCACTAGAGACAATAACTAATTTGAAAACTTTGCGTATTGAACACCTATGGCTTTATGGTGTTCCATATACGCAATTGCAAGTGGTTAACATAATCTATGGATCTGACGCTTCAGGTCCGTGTGTATTTGCATGTCTTTGCGTCTTCACGCATCACTCATTCTCCAATGAGAAGGCATTGTATAAATTTGGTCTTTTGGTGAGACCTTTAGTTCCTTGGGGTTAAATCATGTCGATACTATTGTCATACAATATATCTTTAGTGTTAGCCCGTTGCGAACCACACCTTAGTTTGATAACAAACTTCTTGACACAAATTCCCTCCTTTGCTGCTACTATAACAGTCATATACTTAGCCCTTTTGTTGTAGTATTCGTCACAATGTCTTAACTATGTATTTCATCCAAATCCATCATGGAATATTCTTTCCATTACATTGTGCCACCCATAGTTTAAATTGAGATAAACTTAATTTGTATCTTGTGACAAACCTAGTATCAATGTAACGCTTTACAATGAACTATTTGTAATTGTTTGTCACCTCTACACAAATATATTCTTAGTTCTTCCAAAAGATCATAAGAATATCCTTACTATCGTCCAATGATCATTTTATGATTCATTCTGGTATATGCTCATAACACTTAGAGCATAGGACATATCTGGATGTGTACATATCATGGTATGATTGATCAAAACATCCTTGTGATTTCACTCATCAAGTGTCAAAGCACTTGAATATTGTTTCACTTATCAAGTGTCAATACACTTGAATCTTGATTCAATTCCTTTCCATGCGACAAGAATCGTTTCTTGTTGTTTCTATATTGAATTCCTTCAATATCTCATATATGTACGTTTGGCACAACCATATTAGCGTCACATTCTATCCACTATAGACATTCATGCTAAATATTCGGGTTTTGCCTAAGTATTTCATCGAAATGAAATTCCTAACCTCTGTCAATAAAAGATACATCATTTCTAATCAACAAGATGTCCTCCACATAATGTATTAGAAATATGTCTCAGCGCTCCCACTTAATTTCTTGCAAATGCAAGCATCTTCATCGTCTCCTAATGAAAACTCTTTTCATCACGGTGAAGATTCCAACTCCGCGATGCTTAATTCAACCATTGAAGTTTGCATGCCCTTTTTAGCATCCTTTGAATTAACAAAATCCTTTGGATCGTGTCATGTACACGTCCTAGGTAACCATTCTATTATTCATCTATCATATAACAAATTATATGTAGTGGTTGCTACTTTAATCCGTCCAGACTAAATATCGCTATGAAAGATCAAATCTTGTCATAGTCAACTCCTTGAACATTGTCGTAAAATACTTTACGACATGTCGACTATTTCATAGATGTGAAACATCCATGTCTGTTTCTTTATAGATCCAAATACGACCGATAGGTTTTTACACCTTTCCGGAGGGTCTTCCAAGTTCAAAACTTGATTTCTCGTGTATGGATCTATCACGGATTTTATGGCTTCAAGCCATTTGACGGAGTTAGGGCCCATCATCGCTTCTTTCCAAGTAGTCGGTTCATCATTGTAAAACAATAATGATTTACTCTCAAATCTCAGTATTTGATTGTTTATCCGACCGACTTGGTTCAATAAGAACTTAGTCCTCCGTGACCACAACCTTTGAGGCACATAAACTATGAGCATTATGGCAGCCTTCAAAACGATTTCCGACGCTGCGCAACTCAACACATTTAGCTAAGGTTCGTTAACCTTATCAAAGTTCTATTGTCCTCCCACTTAACTTTTATGAAAAATTCCTTCTTCAAGAAACTTCACATTTCAAGCGACAATCCCTTTTGTCCTCGGTGTTATGGAGGAATAACAAATTGTTATTCGAAATAACCTACAAATACATGCTCATCCGACTTTGGTTGTAAACATCTTACTTATGTTTAGCATACCAAAATTTAAGAAATGACAACTTGGGTTTTACCCCAAACCATAACTTCCATGGTGTCATTTCAACGAATCTAGATGGAGCTCTTTTCAGTGTAAAAGCGGTAGTCTCTAAAGATTTAATCTTTTAAAACATAATGGCAGTTTTATAAATAACACCTTTGATCAAACCATGTCACACAAGGTTTCATTACAAATCTCAAACACTCCATATTCCTATGGTTTTTCGGGATATGTAAATCTAGGTGTTTTGCTAAACTTGCAACTCAAATAAATCCCTTTATGATAAAATCATAATTCATTTTTTTTCTTGTTACACTTGTAACTCAAACAAATCCCTTATGATAAAATCATAAACCATTTATTTTCTTGTTACAATGATTTTCCACTTCATCTTGAAAGTCCTTGAAACATTTTCAAATACTTCATACTTCATTCTCATTAAGTGAACATTCACTCAAATTTCCGGAGAAAGTATATGAAGTTGAAACCCATCGCTTACGACTATACATAATGGACTACATACATCGATATGTATAAATTCCAATATTTTAGTCGTTCGTTCTTCTTTGGCCTTTGAACGAAGTTTTTAATTATCCCGAGGAAAGTCTCACAAGCGTCACTTGATCAAATCAAAGACTCCAAAAATCCATGAATATGGAGATTCTTCATGTTTTCTTTCCAATATAATTTAAATAGCGATGTCACTTCATAAGTGATCTTTCAATCATTTGTCTTGCGACATTTTAGCATTAGGTTTTATGGATGTGATTTCTCCAACTAGATTTGTAAATCATCCATCTTATATGGATTACGGTAATTTTTTGAACAACCTTTGTTCTCATAATACCTGATTTAAATAACAATTATTAAAACAAATCTTAAAGTCAAGCTTTGATGTCAACGAGAAATACAAACAACGGTTTGTTTGTTTTCGATGAACATCATCACATATTCTCTTGCTAGTTACTTAGGCCATTGTGGTTCATGAATTGCGTTGTTCCGTATGAAATTTTATACCAACCAATTCGGTATCCAATACCCAAGAACCACATTGTTTAACAAGCAAAGAATACAACCATAACATGTATATCATCTATATACCTAAACTGGATATTTCCAGTCTTTTCTTTTCTGCCAAATATATTTTATAGATTCTCTTTCAGCATTTTCTTTTCCTTTTTAAAAGAATCTATCAACATCAACAGTGGCGCCATATATATGACACATATTCCAAAGCGTGTATATTCAAATAATAATACCTTTGGACTTGCACTTTGAAGTAGATCACCATCATCAAATGATCGGTATTCTTTCAAAATCCATTCTTTAGTAACATTTTAGTGTAGTAAACACTTTACATACATCTTCTATTCATCCTTATCATGATGACTTTCATGATCAAGCTATTGTAGCTTATAAAGGCGAATCGTGAGTATACCATTACTTTCCAAAACCCTTTTGGATGATTAGGATGTCTAGCATCTCCAACCTTCGTAAATTCTCATCCAATATGAGAACATATATTATATTCTATCATATTGCAACCAAAACATTGTTTCAGATATTGTTATATCTGCCACACATGATAGTTTCTGAAACAATTTTTTTAGCTCCTAGATAAACTTGATATTAAAACAATCAAGAATCATGGAGGCAAACATGATACTTAAGATACTAACACTGGAATTGTTACTCTCGATTTAATACTAACTATTAAATTTCACGGAGTAAATAGAGTTTGATGAAAGTTTGCAATAGGACTTTAAACTTTAGATTGACACTCAACACAATACGATACCAGTTCGTAAAGTATATATACAGAATTCTATAGTTCTATTATCTCAATTACAACTATGCATAAGGTGGTGAACGAAATCCAATGACTACAACAAATTATGCAAATTCACTTTGATTTAATTTATGATAAATTGAGTTCTACTAATCCAAATTAGAAATGAACTCCCACTCAAAAACAACATCCCTCGTGTCTTTTTGGTGATTACATGAACCAAATCCACCATACCAAGTCCGATCATCACGTGAGTCGGTATAGCTTCAAAGGCGAGCATCAAATGGTCATCATATCTACTATATGACTCATGCTTAACCTTTCGGTCCGTGTTCCGAGGCCATGTCTGTACATGCTAGGCTCGCCAAGTAAGGACCTTAGTATTTGCGTGTGTAACTGTCTTACACCCGAAATATGGTCGTGGATCCAAAAAACACCCGATCATCATGTGATGTCTTGGAGCGACGAGAACATAATCGGTGCATACTAAAGGAAGAACACATTCTTATCTTGATATTTAAATGAGGGATCATCTTATTATGCTAATAAAACGCCAAACAAGCAATATAAGATGCTATCAAACATCACATGTTTATTAGTGGAATGATATGGTTCCCGCATATGATCTCTATCATGTGCACCGTGGTATAATCACTATCATACCTATATGTGTAAGTCCAAGGTCTATGGAGATTACACGTTATGTGTGTTGTAAGAGTATCATCTCATACTTCTACTTACAACATCACCATATCATAACACTAGCCCAGCAACAATCTAAACTAGACGCCTCTAATTTATCCATTGCAAATTTTACATGACTTAGGGCTTTCGAAGATAGAACCGTTCTTACCTACAAACATGAACCACAACGAGGATAACCAAATTATTGACAACTCGTTGCAAATTATATATTGACTATAGTAGGAGAGACAGACACCCGCTAGCCACTTATGCAAAACTAGTTGCATGTCAAGCGTGGAACAGGTCTCATGTGCGAGGACATGTAAAGTTTGTCCGGGCCGCTTCATCCCACTATGCCACCAATATACAAAGTACAACTAAGAAGCAATAAAATGATCATCATCGCCTACATACTCATATGTGTACTACCCATGCAAAGTATCTACGCATAGATCCGGCTCTGATACCACTGTAGGGTTCGTAGCATAGAAAACAAAAAAATTCCTACGATGGGAACAACTATGTACCAAGATCTATCTACTATATACAAACAACGGGCGGATGTATATCCGTAGAGAACATACCCTTGAAGACCGACAAAGCTTAACGAGTCCAAACTCGTGGTTGATGTAGACGATCTCTTGCCGATCTCAAGATTGAGAGGAAGTCCTAGCGCCGCAAAACAGCAGCGCATCCGTGCTCGCACACACGTTCGAGGTACCGAGCAACCTCCGCCTCCTCGCTCCAGCGATGCAGCGGAAGCACAACTCTTTCTTGCCGAATAGCCACCGAGAACATGTATCTCGCTAGTCCGAGACCATGGGGAATAAATTCTAGAGGGGGAGAGAGATCCTTCACGAGGAGGTGTGAGTGAGAGAGAGGGAGGGGGCTCCTTTTATAGGGAGAGGGGGGCACCCAAGGGGGCATGCGCCCAGCCATGGGGCTGCCCCCACCTCTTCCACATTCATGTGGGTGGACACTCCACTCACTCAAATGCCTTTCAATTACCTACACTCAAAAACCCACTCAAATTCCCATTAAATTTCCACCAAATTTAATGCAAACTCTCATTAAATAAAACTCTTTTATTTTATTCAGAATTTTGTCAATTACTTTAATGACAAACATTCACAAATAACCCCTTGCTAGAATTCTATTTCACATGCATAACCACTTTATGCAATTTCACCCGAAAACCTATTTCGGTATCTAGTGAAATAAATTCCTGCGCTTGTTCATTCTTTTGGCATGAAACTTTTGCTCCAATTGGATGTCGGTGTCTCTTAAGTGTGTCACCCTATGGTTCGTGAATAATGCGTACATGATCGAGACCCCTCTCGGATCAATAATCAGAAGCGGGATCTGGAGACCCATACTGACTCCCACACATTCAACGATGACTTTCTTGTGATCGTCGGAACCTTTTGCGCTAGTATCTTTATCCCTTTGTTTCGTGATATATTACATGTCCGAGATTCGATCATCGGTATATCCATACCTAGTTTGATCTTGTTACTGACATGCACTCTTTTCTCGTTCCCGTGATATAACATTATAGTGATCAAATCACTTGCTTGCAAGCTAATCAATGTGATATCACCGAGAGGGCCCAGAGCATATCTATCCGTCATCGGGATGAACAAATTCCACTCTCGATCCATGGGCCTCAACATAACACTTTAGTAGTTCTGAACCCATCTTTATAATCACCCTGTTACGGTGTGACGTTTGATGTTATCAAGAAACATTTCCGGTGTTAGTGATTGACATGATCTCATGGTCTAAGGATTAGGATCACTTCGTAAGTTGTTATAGCAATATAAACTCAATGACTTTGATCGTAATTCTATACTTCGGATGAATGTTCATCACATCATTACACTAATGTTGTGACCTCGTTATTAACAACATCCAATGTCCATGATCAGGAAACCTTGATCATCTTGTTAATCAACGAGCTAGTTTATGAGAGAGGCATAACTAGGAACTTTCTGTTTGTTTATTAAACACACATGTATTAACGTTTCCGTATTAATATAATTATAGCATGCAAAATAAAAATTTATCATAAACAAGGAATACGATAATAACCACTTTATTATTGACTCTCGGGCATATTCCCTTCACCCTGTCCAAATCCTCAAACGACGGGAAGCTCACTAAGAAAGCAGAATCTCCATATGGCAACGCCTCCCACTTCAACTGAACATGTACCTGACACCTCCTAGCAATCTGCCGCTGAATGACATCCGCAGACACCATCAGGCCAGTAACTCGCACTAGAGCTATAGGTGTCTGACTGTGCGCCAGATGATCATGAGTCACCGCATCCGGGATCTGAGTAAACAGGGTTTGCTCACTGCCAATACTAGCCATATACGGAGTCATGCGCGGCTGCTTCAGCACCGGGCATCTCAAGGTAGGATGTGTCGCACAATCATAGATGTAACAATAGCGGACCGCCTTACAGTCCTTGGTCGCATGAGTATTAACCGCGCACTTCCAACAACGAACAAATTTTTTATTCTTCTTACCAACATCAGCCACATAAGGTACCTCAGTTACCTGTGGAGTGACAACCGGAGATCGGTTCAGCTGCTAATCCTGCAAGGTGAACGGTTGAGCGAAAGGAGAGACGAACTCCAGCTGCTCAACATGAAACTGATGATCAGGTTGGACCTGACCGACCTGTGGCTGAGCCCCCTGAGACTACGGCTGCTTCTTATTCTTCTTCCTCTTCGGAACAACAGACGGCACCGCACCCACACCCACAGAAAAAGGCGGCGCAGGCTGCGACGGGGTCACACCCTACGGATCACCAGCGTACCTCCCACCATGATACACAGGGCCAGGTACGGCTCCCTGCATGAAACCCGCGGACGGCTGACCTGTGAACATAGGAGGCGGCGGCCGACGATATGGCGGCTGCAGCGGACGTGGCGGGGCGGTCTGCAACGCGTTGAAGTAGGGCACAGGGGCCTGAACTGAACCCCCGGTGGAAACAAGGGGGGTCCTGCCGCCTGCTGCTGAAGGCCCGGCGTCGCGGCCGCTGCGGACTGTCCGGGCGTAGCAGCACTCGCCGTAGGTGTATGACCAGCCGCCGCAGAAGACGTCACTGCCGCTGGAGGCTCCGCTCGACGCCGGCACAAGAGGCGGCCCCCTCGGGAAAGAACCACGGCCTCGTCCAGCCATGGGGGAAGCGGTCACCGCCGACGCAAAGGACCTGCCCGGCGTCGTCCGACCACACGACAGAAACAGAAGCTCCTGGCGGCTCGAGACAGAGAGGGATAACGGAGTTCCTGGCGATAGCTGGGCTTCTGGCGAAACGACCGGAGGCGTGCGTCTATGGGAATCCCGATCCGATCGAGACCAAGCGAACCGAAGTTTGATGGCCACACCAGACCAAGTGCAAACCGACCTAGAGTCCAACTCGGTAGGACCAACCTGGCTGACCGGCCCGTCTATAGCGCGCGAGAGCCGCGTCAGTTAGCGATCGTCGAGGACACAGATCAGGACGCCGCTCCATCGCCGCCGCCACAAGCATCCCCAGCACCGGAGGCGCCGAGGCCCTCCTCGGAGGAAGAGGACCCCTCCAGGGTTTATCCCTAGGGGCCCGAGACAGAGCAATTCCCGTCGGCGACAAGGAGGCAGCACGCACAGGGAGAGAGGACATCCCAGGTGAGCACGATCTCCTCCGACCGCCAACACCATCAATCTCCGGCGAGTTCATAGGCGTCGCAGCATCCGGAACAGCCGACGCCGACGAACCCCTTTCCCAGAACCTGGACACGCTGGAGTGGGGAAACCCATTTCTTCCCAGAACTCTTGGCGCATCTCCTCGTCGGACTTCCGGCGCCGGCAAGACACCGTCGTCCAGCCCAACTCCCCGGAGACGTCCTTTAACGCATCGAGCGCACGCCGATCCTGCAGCCCCTTCTCATCCTCAGAATCCGAATCAGACCCGAGACATCGAAACCAAGATCCACTCCCCAACTCCCACGAAGCCGCCGACTTGGTCGAGAGCGCCGGTGATAGGCCCGCCGGGGCAAGGGTAAGCCGCCGGCCACGCATCGCCGGAAGACTCACAGGAAGGAGCCTCGAGATGGCAGTCAGTTCACAGGAAGGAGCTTCGACCCTATTGAAGCATGGCAAACGGCGCCATACTAGCAGCACATCGTGGTAACCATTTTACTGTTCAACCAAAGTCTTCCACAACGTCCTAGGAAATTACCACAGCAGCTGTCAAGCAGGGGAGCAGCCACCGTATAACTCTAGCACAGCTCACTTTTCTGTAGAAGCCATCGGTGAAGGGATGGATTGAGGCAAGTCTCTACTGTAGGTTCCCATCAGACCCTTCATTCTTTCACACGTACTGTAGCATTTCTTCCCAAATCGAAGCCGACCTCCATCGCGGTAACTTGGGCGGCGAAGCACCAGCGAGCAAGGGGGCGGGAGAAGCTAGGTAACCCCCTGACCTTAGGGACAATCAGTACTTTGAGGAGACAAAGAGACCCAGCACCACCACCAACCGATTTGAGCTTTGACATCTGAAGCGACTAGGTAATTGGTTATCTGAATATATGCCACCTTGGTGTTTACCTGTGGCCTGGGAGTTAGAGAAGATCTTTGGTGCTTCAAGGGATTGTCCAACTTCTATTCTCGTTGGTAATTAGGAGCCTTTGCTAGAGTTTTCCCTAGACTATATATTTTGGGCATATGAATGCATATACGCACATGAATTTGAGTGAGGAGTGAAATAGTTCAGAAATACATGTTAGATCTCTGAAAAACAATACAGTGGCCTGTTCTGAAACTAAAAACTGCTACTGCTCATCTCCCAAAATGCAGTAAACTCATCCTCTGAAATTTAGGACTGCTATAGCATTTGCGCTTGCCTGATTAACCATAGTCGCACATCCTGTAAGAGTTTACTGTCGCCGAAGTTCAGTACCAGTGCATACTTAGTTGAGTCGGGGTTTGAACATGATCACTTGCATAGCTGAACTGAGAGGAACACTTGATTCCTGCTCTTGTTAGCATAAGGCTGATTTATTGGCTTGTGTGACTTCTCTGCCTGTTTGCAAATCTGAATTGTAGGCCATTCACAATGTGCGAATAATTGCTAAAGTGAATCTTTTTAATTCAAAATCCATTAGCAAGCAAACCATGGTTTGTAGTACTCGGAGGAGTAGTTGTGCATCAGTACCACAGCCCAGTTTACACTTGACAACTTAGTTTCAGTGTAGCATACATTCAGGTTTGAGACAAAAGAAATTGAACGACACATGCTTAGTACTACTGAGGAGGACATCACAAAAAGAGAACAGCACATGCATGGCAACTGGATTGAGAAAACACCACATGTATGGCGCTGTCCACAATGGCGCCATCCAACCAAGGTGGGCCCGAGCCTAGCAACGACCGTCACATCAGACTGATATATGGCGCCGTTGACTGGAGCGTCATGGGCACCATGGCGCCATTCCAAACGGCGTCGTTCTATTGACCATGGAGTCGTCTGGTAGGGCGCCAAATAAAGGTTATATTGTAAAATCTTTCTAAAAACATGTTATTTTGTGCTTTATTTCCATTTGTTAGGTTAATTCTATGATTTTTGCCAGGATACAGTAGTTCTCCTACTGTCATTCGAATTTTTTTCGGAGTTGCAGTGTGTCAAGATAGAGCAAGAGAGAGTTGGCCTTGGGCCGTTTCTAGTAAATGGCCGCTTCTGGCCGTTAAGCGTTGAGTGTGTTGGGGGGATAAGTAGAGTTAAATGAGGTAGCGGTCTTGCACTTGTGTGTGTGGTTCAATTTAGTCTTTGTACTTGAAATTTGCCGAATTTTAACTGTGTACTTGTCAATTGGAATCGTTTAGTCATGAATTAGATTTGCGTCTGAATTAAGCTGATGTGGACGACACGTGGATGTTTGTCTCACTTGCAAGAGAGCTGCTACCCAAAAAAATTGCACTTAGCCCTTTCCGCGGGACTCCGTTATGGTACACTGGATTACAATTAAAATGGTAATTTAAGGAAATTCATATGCGGAGAAGATTATTATGCTTATGGTGGCTTTGTTTGATGTAGGGAAGACTATCTTAGGAGTATTGAAGATTTGAAGTTGATTTGTGCTCTTTTTTAGGTATGTGATTGTTGTTCAGATCATCAACCTTTATGGTTATCAACCTTTGTGGTAGGCAGTAGTGAGCAAATATTGATGATGTTGTATCTCAATGATGACAATGTTTCTTCTTTCTACCAGTATTTTGTACTAATCAACTCGATATCATTGTTTTTAGCAATGAAAAATGTGAGATAAAATTCAATGTATAAATTCACTTGCAATTTAGTGTGTTGTAATGGAGTCCCATAGGAGGGTCTAAGTGCCAATTTCGAGGACAGCTATTCTCCTACAAGTGCGATCAACGTCTATGTGTCTAGGGCTGTCAACGAGCCGAACTCGAGCGAACATTGTTAGGCTCGGCTCGAGCTCGGTAGAAGCTCGAGCCGAGCTCGAGCGAGCCTAGGTTGACCTTCGAGCCTACAGTTAAGCTCGAGTTCGGCTCAACCAAAGCTCGAGTAGGCTTGAGCTCGGTTCGTTGAAGCTCGGTAAGAAACTTTTAGTACATCCAAAGATAATAGCAAGAAAATAGTAAAGCTTGACAACGGAATAGCAGAAATGGCTCGGAGTCTCATATAATAGTAATACAGTGCCAACATGCCAGCATAATTATTTTAGCAGTCTTACAGTAGATGGAATAATAATAGCAGTCTCAATTTTGCGGCTATACAAAAATCACGAGCTTTATCGAACTGTTTGAGTTCGGCTCGTCTAAACTCGCGAGCTCGAAAACAGGCTCGAGTTTGGTTTGTTAGAGAGACGAATCAAGCTCGAGCCGAGCTGTTAACGCGCCGAACTCGCACAGTTTGTCAAGCCCGAACTTTTTTGACAGCCCTATATGTGTCTTCCACCTCAGCTCAATTTGGATACCAAATTTAATTTAGGACTAAATCAAGTTCAATTGGTAAGTACACGGCTAAAATTCTACAAATTATGAATACGAGAACTAAATAATGAATTCAGCCCCAGAGTGTTGGCAATTAAGGGCCAAGAAAGAATCCCAAGTCTATCATGTCTTAAACGGTCGAAAGCATAATCCCTTTCTCTTTCTATATTGAAATCGTCGTTTCATTCCTCCGCCACAGCAGGAACAACTGCCTGTGGTCTCGGATGTAGATACCAGTCCCCTAGCCCCAGGAGTAGTAAGCCCGGACCGAAAAATAGAGATGCAGTGTCAGCCAGCGATACTCGAGTCGCATGCACAAGTGTAGAGACTGCGGTGTATTTAACTCGGCCGTGTGAACTCCAACTCTCTGTGGCCTTGGACGTAGATACCGGTCCCTTAGCCCTAGGAGTAGTAAGCCCGAACCAAAAAGTAAAGAGACAGTGTCAGCCAGACACTCGAGTCACACCTACAAGTGTAGGGAATACTACTACTCGTCTATGTATTGAACATGCTAGTACAATATCGATGAAGTAAACTCAGAATCGAGTCCCTCACCTTGTGTGTCTATCTCCCGTCTCCTGCTTGCTTCCTCAACTACCTCCAATTCGTTTATCTCCTTGTGCGATCCAGATCTCGATCGGACTGGGATTCCCCACAGCAGATCACGCTGTATCTGGCCCCTCCCATCCACCATCCATTATCCATCCAACTGTCTACAGCTAGTTGACCAAAAACTGAACCGGTTAACTTTTGTTTACGCTAAATCTAACTTCAGACTTGTAGTTTTCACAGGTACATCCATAATCTGCAGTAGAATAACTGATGGGAAGCTGACCAAAACAGTGTGATCTAGAATAACTATTGTTTACTTGAAGTAAAAATAGCTCGTCTATGTATTGAACATGCTAGTACAATATTTGATTTCAAAATGTCCAGTGACAACCTATCGACAGTTCGACACCAACTCGCATTTAAACGAGCAGACGGGATCGATCCAAATCCTCTTTAAAAGTCCACCCCGATCGCTCTAAACACCACGCCCTTCTTCCTCCTCTGAAAATTCCAACACCCCGCCGCTTCCCTCAGATCTGAGCGATGGATCTAAGGAGCGGGGTCTCTTTGGGGAGCACGAACTGGATCGGGCGCAAGATCCACCTTTACAATGTCAACATCGGCCTTTACATGCTCGATTGGTGGGAGCGCTACCTGTTTAGTATCCTTCCGCAGCTACTAGCTTCTCGTTTTCTTTTTGCTCTACTGTTAAGATTTCGCCTTTTTCGTAATTTGAAGTGCAGTTTACTTGCTGAATCTGATGAAGCCGTGCTGGGTGTAGTAATTTCTTTAGTCTATGGTATATTTAGGGTCTTTCCGACTTTGAATCACATGCCTTGTGTGTAAAAGGAAATTATCTTTCCCCTTTTTACTAGCATGATTTGGTATTGGCAGACATCATGCAAAAACACCGTCATCATCAAGTGTTTGCTTGGTCCTTAATCTTGACTTTAAGACCTCTTTTGAGTTTATTGAATTGTTGTAACCTACAGAGTTCAAAATTTGCATGGAAGGCTTTTAGTTTAGTTCAAAATTTACATGCAAGCCGAGCTGCATTCAGTATAATACCCTGCAACCTGATATTTCTAGTGTCCACTCCCTTGCCTAGAAAATGTGTACTGGTATAGTGGAATTGTGGAATGTTGTTAATCAGCAGGTACACTTTTTTTTTCCATTTGTTCATCAGTAACTTTGTGGAATCTGGGAATATTTTCTGATTACGTTGAAGAAAGTCTAAAAGATCTGGAGTTCTAATATTTTTTTCTGTTGGCCACTTCAATTATTTTCAATTTCTGATGTATCTTAGCAAATTATCCAAAATGTTCAAAATATGTTACCACTTAACTGATACAGATACGCTGATGCTTTGCCTTATTTGGTACATCCTCCGGTATCTCAGCGTGTTCTTTCAGAGGTATAATCCTTCTAGCCTTGCTCTCCTTACCTTCTTTCGCATTTAAGCATGTGCTGAAACTTCTTCCAGCTGTCATGTTCTTATTCTCCCGTGAAGACATCACCATTCACTACTCACTACTATGTTCCTTGCAAAAGTAACTGAAAGGGCTTTCAAGCATAGGATCTTTTTTTACTATGTCTTTTGCAACGAACATGGGAGTAGCTACACCAGCAAATACAATTATACAAATTACAAACTACCATCGCTCATATTGGTGTGTCCATGCTGAAAATGTTGCAACACCTCCGGAACTACCACTTCTTTAGTTGTCAATTCTTCGCATGTCACATATCTTGTTCGGTTGAATATATAATCTGATTTGGCTTCTCTATGCGTTGTAGTAATCTGGGGACCATCTCACAAGGTGCAAACTATCTTCTACAAGGCAGATAATCGTCAAAGGCAAAAACATATGTTGATGGCGTTTAATAACTAGTTCCTCTTGTAATTTCATCTATTTGATTAGTTTTGGCTGAGGAACTATAGAAATAAAAAAGGGCCGAGGAACTAGAAATAAACAGTTTATCTGTAATTTACTCCTGTTGTTTTGTATCCCTTGTGCTGTACTTTCCCTGGAAGATGTAAGTTGCCTGAGACTTCAATAAATAATAGTTTGCACATCATTATGCCTACAACCTCAGTCCTAGTTGTGTCATTTTTAGAGTGTTCTCATTTTTCATCCTCTTCAAAGTATCTTGTTCCTCTATGTCTTCAGGGAGACTGCCCATGCATACAACCCTCTCTGCATTTTTCTTCTTCTTTCTTATACAGTAGAATTTAGGAATTTTAGAGTACTGTTCTGTTAGTTTTATATATTTTCATACGAACATTCACACTCCGCACCTTACCTCTGATGGACAAACTGAGAGAGAAAGAGGTAAGGTGCGGAGTGTGAATGTACTATCAACACTTGGTTAATCTTCCTGAATCAAAGATGGCTGAGGTCTAAACGACGAGCGGTTTTGGGTAGACGCCCAATCGGAATCGATCAACGTCAGCTGGTGGTTCCGACGTCCTTTTCCTCCACCGAGGAATCCCAGCAGTAATCCTAGCCTTTCTGAAGAAACAGTAATCTTAGCCTCTTCTCTCTAGTAAAAAGGCAGGTTTCAGTGACCATCAGACACGCAGTTGAAGCAACCCAGAGCTAGTCCAGGCTTACACGCCAGTTTGTTCGGAAGCCTTAACCGCTCCCGCTGAAACCAGGCTCGCCTACTCCCCAGGTCGGTGCTTATCGTCTCTAGCACGCCGTGTGCGTGACTGCTGTGAGGTTCCCTCGCTGTCTAGGCGTTCCAAATATCTCTTGCAGACTCGTTACTAGACGAGGAGAGGAAGCAAGAGAGGGCTAGCTTCTGGCTTTGTTCGGCCATGTTTTACCTTGTGATATCGATCCCGGCGATTCTCCTGCTGCTCGTGCTCGCGCTGGGGTGTTATGTACTCGGCCGGAACCGCGGCTGGGCGGAGGCGGCGGCGCCACAGCAGTTCGCGCCACCGGCACCGCCCAAGTAGGAGAAGGAACGTGGAGATCATCGGTGATACCATGTCGGTTTCTCCTCCCCTGGTTTGCTCGTGGTAGTACTGTACCGTTCTTTCTCTCTTTTTGTCTTGCAACTGCTACTATTATGTTCTTCATGTTGCACGAGCGTCTGTACTGCTGTGTGGATGTCTCCTTTATTATCGAGTAAACGAGTGAACTGTTCTTCCTCTGTTCTTCATGCAACCGTATTGGTTGCTGCAACTTTGTGAATGGATTTTCCGTTCCGTCATGACAGCACGCTTACAGTTACAGGACTGAATTATCTGGTAGTATTATAGTTCAGGTGTTAGCCTATTTAAGTGCACTCGTTTTCTTTCATGTAAATAAACAGATAAATATGTTCTGGCTTAGTCCTTTTTTTCCGAGAGTGCGCTAATAGCGCACCATATTTCTGGCTTGACCCAACAAGCCTCCAACGAGCTCGTGCTAACTGAAATCTCGTCGAGTGGATCAGTGGACAGCAATAAAACAGTTGATATTGTGAAGTCGATATTTCTTGGCAGATGGCACGCAGGTTTCCTAGGAATCCCGTGAAGGGACAAGGTATTCCATACCTGATTGATGCTAAGGAAACAATAGCAAAGATGAAGCATTTTCATATTGCAAAAATAAAAAACCATCCTACAACCACTCCGAGCACAAAACATGGACAAAAATGAAAAAAAAACAAATGATGGAAGTTAAGCACAAAATAACCTGGTTCTGAAAACATTTCACAAAATAACCTACTCGCATGGCGCTCTACCGGACGGCTTCATCCTCTACAACACGAAGTCCGCAACAACGTCATACTATACAACATGAAGCCATCCTTCGTGGCGGTCGTCGTCACTGACGGGCCTAGACCTCATAAGTATGGCGCCATGGCATAGAGCGTCATGTTGTGATGCATAGCGCCTTCGCTGATGGCTCCATGCCCCTTGGGCCAAATAACCGCACATACCCGGAGATGGGCTGTCCAAACCTGCTAGTCCCAAGTGTTCTCTCCCCATCCTCTCCTCAAATCCTTCGAAGTCGGTTCCATTTCTTCGTGGATATTGACCCCCTATGTCCCAAGAGGTATCTCCCTCGCTCCCCATATTTTGGTCTGGTTAGATTCTTGCATTTTCGTAGAAATGTTGAAACCCTAGATCTTGCATTTGGTGGGAAATCTATGGTTTGTTGTTGTAATGTTGACTAATGGTTGTTGGTACTATGGTTATTAGTCATTAGATGTAGGAGTAGGCTAGGGTTAGGTTTTTTATTAGATTTAGTTAGAGTTAGGGTTTGTAGGCTAGGGTGTTATAGCAAACTTGGCATGACTTGTTTATTTGTGATGCTTTCGTTGGTGGTAATAGAATTATCCTTCATGCATTTTGGTTGTTGTCATTGTTATTTAGATGGCGAGAATCATGATTTTTCATCTAGTGGACAAGACCGCTTTCTTAAAAGACAATGCCGAGCATGACCCAGCGGACGTAGTCATGGTGTTTGGCACACATCCTACCTATGTCGAGGTTGTGGAAAGAGTCGATATGTATTTGAAATGGATGGACTCACGTGGTGTATTTAAATTGGTAGGAAGTTATAATGTCAGGTTTGGCCATCACGGTATATTTATGATAATGTCTATCAACTCCGAGTTAAATTGGAGTGCATAGAAGGGGAAAGTGGTGGAACCCGAAGATACATCACTTGAGCTATTTTTCACAAGGAAGGTTGGAGCTCGGTTGCACATTGAATTTATACGACATGCTTCCATTAGACCCGTTCGAGGTGAGCCACATGTGTATGCTACAAAAATGAGCCAGCCTCCCATGAATCAACCTCACAATGAGCTAACCTGCAATGAGTCAATCTCCCATGAGCCCGGCTCACAATGACCAATATGAAGCACCCCAAATGGAGGATGGTGACTTCGAGGGTGATGAATTGGAGCATGGGCTTCTTGACAATTCGGTAGGTGACATGGAGGCAAATTGTGTAGAGGAGGACATGGACCATAAGGGCACCATGATTTGCATACATCCCAACAATGAATAGCAATGAAAATACATGTGTAGGGTTTCGTAGCATGGAAAACAAAAAATTTCTACCGCATACAAACAAACAAGCCAAGATCTATCTACTAGATTGTAGCAACGAGTCGATAGAATAACTCACCCTTGAAGATTCCAAAGTGTTTAACGAGAGCGGATTCTCGTGGTTGATGTAGTCGTACTCTTCCCGATCTCAAGATCGCGTAGACGATCCTTCCGGCGCTGCGTTCCGGCAGCGCTCCCGTAGTCGGTCACACGTTTGGTACTCGACGAAGACCTTCCTCTCCCTTGTTCCAGCAGGCAGCGGAGGTTGTAGCACTCTCCTCGCGATTCCGGCAGCACAACGGCGTGGTACCGGAAGTAGAGGGGAGATCTCGCAGGGCTTCGCCTTAAGCCGGAGCGAGTATGGTGGAGTATGAGAGAGTCCCTCAACGATCTAGGGTTTAGACACGCCGAGGTGGAAGCTTGGCCGGCGGCTAGGGTTGCTAGGCGACGGCGGCTTGACCTAGGGCGGCGGTGGCAGCAGGTGGCGGCGCCGGCGGCTTTAGGGTTTGGAGGAGAGGATCTTGTGTGTCTAGGAGGGGAGCCCTGCCCCTCCTTTTATAGGTGGAGGGGCCGGCCGGCCAAGGGGAGGGGAGTCCCTCCCCAATTCGGCTTGCTCCTGCTTCCCCACTTCCCAAAAATAGTCGTTTGACTTTCAAACTAGCCGTTTGACTTTTCAAACTAGGATTTGAATAAACCCTCTATTTTGTTTAGCGATGACACCGAGTACATGATGCAATCATACCAACTTGATATAACACATTCATGTACCCTTCCCCTCCGGAGTGCCAAACATTCCGGAACCTTCTAGAACATTCCCGATGAAAACACCGGAACCATTCTCCAACTCCGAAACGGGACTTTCTTTATATGAATCTTATTCTCCGGACCATTACGGATCTCCTCGTGATATCCCGAACCCCATTCGAGACTCCGAACAACATTCGGACTCTTTCTCATCATTCCATAACTACTCAAACAACGTCGAATCCTTAAGTGTGTCTCCCTACGGTTCGTGAATTATGCGGACATGATCGAGACACTTCTCCGATTAATAACCAATAGAGGAATCTGGAAATTCATATGGCTCCCACATATTTCTACGATTACTTTGTGATCGAATGAACCACTTACATACGATATCAATTTCCCTTTGTCTCGCGATAGTTTACTTATCCGAGGTTATGATCATCGGTATCTCTGCATACCTAGTTCAACCTCGTTACCGATAAGTACTCTTTTATTGTTCCCATGATATGTGATCCCTTGTGAGCCAGTCACATGCTTGCAAGCTAATTGGATGACATTCCACCGAGAGGGCCCAGAGTATATCTATCCGTCATATGGATGGACAAATCCCACTCTTGATCCATGTGTTTCAACCAATACTTTCCGAACACTCAATGCCACCTTTATAGCCACCTAGTTACGGTGTGGTGTTTGATGTCATCAAAGCATCCATCCGGTAAAGGTGATATGCATGATCTCATGGTCGAAGGAATTAGATTACTATGTATCAGAAAGCATATAGCAATTGAACTATTAAAATGACTTGATCTTTATGCTACGCTTATCTATAGGAGTATGTCCACCATACCATTCTCGTAACGATATGATCTTGTTGTTAATAACATCTCAATGTTCATGATAGGGAAACCACAATCATCTATTAACCAACAAGCTAGTATTATATAGAGGCTTCACTTGGGACTCTTATTTTAGTCTACAAATCACACAAGTATTAATGTTTCCTTGTTAATACTATTATAGCATGAATGTAAACATTTATCATAAACACAAAGATATAATAATAACTATATTTATTATTGCCTCTAGGGCATATCTCCAACAGTCTCCTACTTGCACTAGAGTCATCTAATCTAGATTACATGGTAATATACCGAACACCCATGGTAGTTTGGTGCTGGTCATGTTTTGCCCTCGGGAGAGGTTTAGTCAACGGATCCGCCACATTCAGATCTGTGTGTACTTTGCAAATCTTTATATCCCCATCTTGGATATGTTCTCGAATAGCATGAAAACGTAGCTTGATGTGCTTCAGCTTCTTGTGTGACCTTGGTTCTTGCGCATTGGCTATGGCGCCCATGTTATCACAGTAGATAGACATTGGGTCCAGCGCACTAGGAACCACACCCAGCTCTGTAATGAACTCTTTCATCCATATCGCTTCTTGTGAAGCCTCCGAAGCAGCCATGTATTCCGATTCAGTTGAAGATCTCGCCACAACGCTTTGCTTTGCACTCCTCCAGCTTACTGCTGCACCATTCAAAATAAATACGTATCCAGATTGTGATTTAGAATCATCCGGATCGGTGTTCCAACTAGCATCGGTGTAACCATTAACAACAAGTTGTTCATCACCTCCATAAGAAAGAACCATATCCTTAGTTCTTCTCAAGTACTTAAGGATGTTTTTGACCGCTGTCCAATGATCCACTCCTGGATCACTTTGATATCTGCTAGTTAAACTAACAGCATATGCAATGTCGGGTCTAGTACATAGCATGGCATACATTAGAGATCCTATGGCTGAGGCATAGGGAGTCTTACTCATCCTTTCTCTATCTTCTGCCGATGTCGGACTTTGAGTTTTACTCAAGGTCGTATTGGGCAACATGGGAAAGAACCCTTTCTTGCTATCTTCCATTCCAAACCTCTTTAGAACTTTGTCCAAATATGTACTTTGTGACAATGATATTTGGCGTCTCGATCTATCTCTATAAATCTTTATGCCTAATATGTAAGCTGCTTCGCCAAGATCTTTCATTGAAAAACTATTATTCAAATATTCCTTGACACTATTAAGAAGGTCTACATCATTCCCAATCAACAATATGTCATCTACATATAGTATTAAGAATGCTACAGAGCTCCCACTCACTTTCTTGTAAATACAAGCTTCTCCATAAGTTTGTATAAAACCAAAACTTTTGATTACCTTATCAAAACGTTGATTCCAACTTCGGGATGCCTTGCTTCAATCCATAGATGGACCGTTGAAGTTTGCATACCTTGTTAGCATCTTTAGGATCGACAAAACCTTTGGGTTGCATCATATACAACTCTTCATCAATGTCTCCATTGAGGAATGCTGTTTTGACATCCATCTGCCATATCTCATAATCATAATATGCAGCGATTGCTAACATAATCCTCACAGACTTTAGCTTCGCTACTGGTGAGAAAGTCTCATCGTAGTCAACTCCTTGAATTTGTCGAAACCCCTTTGCGACAAGTCGAGCTTTATAGACAGTAATATTACCATCAGCATCTGTTTTCTTCTTGAAAATCCATTTGTTCTCGACAGCCTTCCGGCCATCCGGTAAGTCCACCAAAGTCCATACTTGGTTTTCGTACATGGATCCAATCTCGGATTTCATGGCTTCTTGCCATTTATTGGAATCTGGGCTCATCATCGCTTCCTCATATGTCTTAGGGTCATCGGTGTTGTCCACCAACATGACACTCATAACGGGATCATACCAATCTGGAGTGGTACGAGTTCTCGTTGACCTGCGAGGCTCTATAGCAAATTCAACCGAAGTTTCATGATCATCATCATTAGCTTCCTCTCTAACTGGTGCAGGAACCACAGGAACTTCTTCCGGTGCTTCGCTACTCGCAATTTCGAGAGAAGGTTCGACAACCTCATCGAGTTCTACTTTCCTTCCAGTCACTTTTTTCGAGAGAAATTCCTTCTCTAGAAAGGATCCATTCTTGGCAACGAAGATTTTGCCTTCGGATCTATGATAGAAGGTATACCCAATAGTTTCCTTCGGGTATCCTATGAAGACGCATTTTTCCGCTTTGGGTTCAAGCTTGTCCGGCTGTAACTTCTTTACATAGGCTTCGCAACCCCAAACTTTAAGGAACGACAATCTAGGTTTCTTCCCAAACCATAATACATACGGTGTCGTTTCAACAGATTTAGATGGTGCCCTATTTAAAGTGAATGCGGCTGTTTCTAATGCATAACCTCAAAATGATAGCGGTAAATCTGTGAGTGACATCATAGAACGAACCATATCTAAGAGAGTTCTATTACGATGTTCGGACACACCATTACGCTGTGGTGTTCCCGGCGGTGTAAATTGTGAAAGTATTCCGCATTTCTTCAAATGCTCGCCAAACTCGTAACTTAGATATTCACCTCTACGATCAGAACGTAGAAATTTAATCTTCTTGTTACGTTGATTCTCTACCTCACTTTGAAATTCCTTAAACTTCTCGAAAGTTTCGGACTTATGTTTCATGAAATAGATATACCCATATCTACTCAAGTCATCCGTGAAGGTAAGAACATAACGATAACCACCGCGCGATGCTACACTCATTGGACCACATACATCGGTATGTATGATTTCCAATAAGTCTGTAGCTCGCTCCATCATACCAGAAAATGGAGTCTTAGTCATTTTACCCATCAGACATGCTTCGCATCTTTCAAGTGATTCGAAATCAAATGATTCAAGAAGTCCATCGGAATGGAGTTTCTTCATACGCTTCACTCCAATGTGACCAAGACGACAGTGCCACATATAGGTCGAGTTATCGCTCGATTTCAAACGTTTAGCCTCAATGTTATTAATATGTGTATTTCCACTATCGAGATTCAATAAGAATAGACCATCTATCAAAGGTGCATGTGCATAAAACATATTACTCATATAAATCGAACAACCATTATTCTCGGACTTAAATAAGTAACCGTCTCGTAATAAACAAGATCCCGATATAATGTTCATGCTTAACGCAGGCACCAAATAACAATTATTTAAGTATAAAACTAATCCCGATGGTAGATTAAGGGGTAGCGTGCCGACCGCGATCACATCAACCTTTGATCCATTTCCCACGCGCATCGTCACCTCGTTCTTCGCTAGCTTCCGTTTATTCTGCAGCACCTGTTTCGAGTTACAAATATGAGCAACCGAACCAGTATCAAATACCCAGGCACTACTATGAGTACTAGTGAGATACACATCAATAACATGTATATCAGATATACCTTTCTTCTTGATGTTGCCGTTCTTCAAATCAGCCAAGTAATTTGGGCAATTCCGCTTCCAGTGACCTTCTCCCTTGCAGTAAAAGCACTCAGTATCAGGCTTAGGTCCAGCCTTGGTCTTCTTCGTTGGCGTGGTAACTTTCTTACCACCCTTCTTGAAGTGTCCCTTCTTCTTAGACTTGCCTTTCTTGAATTTGGTGGTCTTATTGACCAACAACACTTGGTGCTCTTTCTTGATCTCCACTTCTGCAGATTTCAACATGGCGAAGAGTTCTGGCAACGTCTTGTTCATGTTCTGCATGTTGTAGTTCATCACAAAGTTCTTGTAACTTGGTGGTAGTGATTGGAGAACACGGTAAATCCCCAAAGCATTAGGAATCACAATACCCAAGCTTTGAAGTTTGTTTGCGTGCCCAGACATCTTAAGCACATGCTCACTGACGGAGCTGCCCTCTTCCATCTTGCAGTTAAAGAACTTTTTAGAAGCCTCATAGCTTTCAATTGCCGCATGAGTCTCAAAGATCAATTTGAGATCCTCGACAATATCATATGGGTCTGAATTCTCAAACCTTTTCTGAATCTCCGATTCTAAACCATACAAGATAGCACACTGAACTGTGGAGTACTGAGTCTTCCGAGTGAGGTCAACATTCTTTACTTCATCGGCAGCATCAGCTGCAGGTGGGTCACCCAGCGGTGCATCCAGCACATAGGTCAAATTACCAGCTGTGAGGACAATCCTCAAATTGCGGAACCAATCCGCGAAGTTGCTTCCATTGTTTTTCAAATTTTCTTTCTCTAGGAACGCATTAAAATTGATGGTAGGGGCTGCCATTGATCTACAACATATTTGCAATAGTTTAGACTAAGTTTATGACAAATTGAGTTCAAATTAATAATAAAATTAATCTAGGTGAACTCCCACTCAAAACAATATCCCTCACATTGTTTTAGTGATCACACGAACCAAATCCACCACATCAACACCGATCATCACGAGAGCTGATATAGTTTCAATGGCGAACAATCGACATGTTCATCATATCTACTGTATGATTCATGCTTTACCTTTCGGTGATCCGTGTTCCGAGACCATGTCTGTACATGCTAGGCTCGTCAAGATCAAACCTTAGTTTCCGCATGAGCAAATCTGGCTTGCTCACGTTGTATACACTTGCGGAATCTAACACACCCGATCATCACATGGTGCTTCGAAACAGCAAGATTTAGCAACGGTGCTAACTGAGGGTGAACACTTTATGACTTGAAATTCATGTGCATGAGGGATCATCTTATAATGCTACCGTCGTCTACTAAGCAATACAAGATGCATAAAGGATTAACATCACATGCAATTCATAATATGTGATATGATATGGCCTTTCTTCTTTGTGCTTCCGATCTCTATCTTCTAGCACGAACATGATCTCCATCATCACCGGCATCGCATCAAGGTCAATGACGCTTCTCCATGGTTGTCGTCCACCGGCTTCAACTATTACAACTACTTTGAATAGACACGCGGGTCTTAACATAAATTAAAGACAACCATATGGCTCCTGTCGGTTGCCAACTTACAATAAGGAACATTGCATACATCAAATATAATCACAATCATGGCCATATCACATCACAGCACACCCCTGCAAAACAAAGTTAGACGCCTCTACTTTCTTTGCATATTTTACGTGGTTTGGGGCTTTCAATAAGTGTCGTTCTAATTACGAACATGAACCACAACATTGATACTAGTATTGTTAATCACCCGTTGTAAATTGAATCTTAACTATGCTAGGAGAAACAGGCACCCGCAAAGCCACTTATGCAATACAAGTTGCATGTCAAGCGTGGAGCAAGTCTCATGAACGATGTCATGTAAGGTTAGCCCGGGCCGCTTCATCCCAACATCCTGCAAGATGCAAAGTACACAAGAAGCAATCGACAATAAAAGCATCAACGCCCACAATGACCATTGTGTTCTGTTGGAGATATGCCCAAGAGGCAATAATAAAGTGGGTTATTATCATATCTTCATACTTATGATAAATGTTTACATACCATGCTATAATTGTATTAACAGGAAACATTAATACTTGTGTGATTTGTAAACATAAAAGAGTCCCTAGTAAAGCCTCTTGTTAAACTAGCTTGTTGGTTAATATATGATCATGGTTTCCTGATCATGAACATAGAGATGTTATTGACAACAGGGTCATATCATTAGGAGAATGATGTGATGGACATACTCCTATAGATAAGCGTAGCATAAAGATCAAGTCATTTTAATAGTTCAATTGCTATATGCTTTCTGATACATAGTAACCTAATTCCTTCGACCATGAGATCATGCATATCACCTTTACCGGATGGATGCTTTGATGACATCAAACACCATACCGTAACTGGGTGGCTATAAAGGTGGCATTGAGTGTTCGGAAAGTATTGGTTGAGACACATGGATCAAGAATGGGATTTGTCCATCCATATGACGGATAGATATACTCTGGGCCCTCTCGGTGTAATGTCATCCAATTAGCTTGCAAGCATGTGACTGGCTCACAAGGGATCACATATCACGGGAACGAGAAAAGAGTACTTATCGGTAACGAGGTTGAACTAGGTATGCAGAGATACCGACGATCAAAACCTCAGATAAGTAAACTATCGTGAGACAAAGGGAAATTGGTATCGTATGTAAGTGGTTCATTCGATCGCAAATTAATCGTAGAAATATGTGGGAACCATATGAATTTCCAGATTCCTCTATTGGTTATTGTTCGGAGAAGTGTCTCGATCATGTCCGCATAATTCACGAACTGTAGGGAGACACACTTAAGGATTCGACGTTGTTTGAGTAGTTATGGAATGATGAGTAAGAGACCGAATGTTGTTCGGAGTCTCGTATGGAATCCGGGATATCACGAGGAGATCCGGAATGGTCCGGAGAATAAGATTCATATTAGGAAAGTCCTGTTTCGGAGTTGGAGAATGGTTCCGGTGTTTTCGTCGGGAATGTTCTAGAAGGTTCCGGAATGTCCGGCACTCCGGAGGGGAAAGGGTACATGAATGTGTTATATCAAGTTGATATGATTGCATCATGTACTAGGTGTCATCGCTGTACCAAAATAGAGGGTTTATTCAAATCCTAGTTTGAAAAGTCAAACGGCTAGTTTGAAAGTCAAACGGCTAGTTTTGGGAAAGAGGAGAAGGAGGTTTGAAACCGACTTGGGGGAGGAGTTCCTCCTCCCACCACCGGACCACCTTGGGTCCGAGTTGGGGAGGGACTCCCCTCCCCAGGCGCGCCTTCCTTCACCTATAAGAGGAGGGGCAGGGCTCCTGAAAGGACTATATCTTCCCATGATGTTTTTTTGGTGTTAAATGACAATCCCAACCTTGTTTTTAACTGTGCTCTTGAGTTTCAGGGGAAACGTCGTTGTTGTCTCATTGTATTGTGATGGATGCTCTCTTGTGATCTTTTGAAGACGGTGGCCTTTTTTAGTCTCCTCCTAGTTTCTTTCTGGTTGATGTTTTTAGGTCACCGTACTATTAATAGGGGGTCCATGTTGGAGGGCTGTGGGAAATCACTTGTTTTTTGCACAAACCTATATGCACCGCCACAGCCATCCCATTATTCCGTGAGAGAGAGCATTTTCCTGTTCTGTTGGGGCCTTTTGAGTCTCACCGGAACTTCCGGTCATAGACCGGAAGTTCCGCTCAAACCTTTTTCTGCGGGCTGTTCTACAGTTTGTTCCGACGCTAGTTCCGCCCAAGTTCTGGTGGTAGTTCAGTAACCTTCTGTGTTGAAGTGTGCTATTTGCCGGAACTTGGCCGGAACTTGACCGGAACTTGCTCGGAACTTATCCTGGCAAAAGTTCTTGAGCGGAACTTCCGCCTGAAGGCCGGAACTTCCGGTCAGACTCGCTTCGTGACCCAAAAGTTCCGCCCCTGTTCCGCCCCAAGTTCCGGTGAAGGCTCAGAATGTTTCTGTTTTGAAACGTGCTATTTGCCGGAACTTGATCGGAACTTGCTCGGAAGTTCACCGGAACTTCCGGTCTGCTTTGACCGGAACTTCCGGTTGCGCTTCTGGAGCGGGCGTCAACGGTCTGATGACCGTTGGAGCCAGGCTCAGGCGGAACTTCCGGCCTCTCACCGGAACTTCCGGTGAGGTCGCGGGGGCTGTAACGGTTCAGTGCGAGGGGGGCCTATTTAAGGCACCCCTCTTCTTCCTCCCACTCCTCTCGCATTTTTCTCTCTCCTCCATTAATGCTTGAGCTTCACCTCACTAGATCTCTCTCTCTAGCCACTCAAACGACCTGATCTTTTGAGAGGTGAGGGAGGAGACCTAGATCTACACTTCCACCAAAGAAGAATTGATTTCCCCCACCCATCCTTTGTGGATCTTGTTACTCTTGGGTTTCTTGGAACCCTAGACGGTGTAGGGCATCCCCAGAGCTGAGGCATGTCTTGTTAAGCTTCGAGGTGTCGTTGAGGGCCTCCAATTGAGTTGTGGAGCCTCCCCCTCAACCTTGGTGTAAAGGTTTCGGTTGGCGCCTTCAAGGTCACCGGTTAGTGGATTGTGAGGCCTCCTTTGTGGGGGAGCTCACCGGAGAAGAAGGTGAGGCCTTTGTGGCGCTCAGGTGACCTTGTGTGGCCCCGACACCTCTCCAACATAGGCGTAGCTCCTTGGGAGTGAACTACGGGAATTACATCTCCGTGTCCCCTCGTCGGTTACTTCGTTCCCTTCCTTTATTCCTTGCTATTTACTGTTTTTGTGGTTTGTGTTCGCTTTCTTGCATTTAGGTTGCTCACTTAGTTGCATCTCTAGATAACTTTCTTTCTCGTTGAGCCTAAAAGTGTGAAGCAAATTAAAATTGGTAGACGCCTATTCACCCCCCTCTAGTCGATTCAAGTCGGTACTTTCAATTGGTATCAGAGCCAAGGCTCTTAGTTCGGGCTTTACCGCCTAAGATACTATGGCCGACGAAGGGGGTAGTGAAACTGAAAAAGCCAAGAACTTGGCCACTATGGATGACCTCAAGCAATTGGAGTCATCCATGATGTCCAAGTTCGAGGAAATGATGACACTCTTGCAGTCTCTCAAGCCAAACCCCATGGTTACTATTGACACACCCCAATCCAACGAGGTTCCTCCCACCGTTACGGTGTCCGCCCCCGGGGTAACTCCCGCGGCTGCCACCACTCACTTGGGACTTGGTTTTGTTGCTCAAACCTCTACCAAGGTTCCAAGTGAGAACATCGAGGAGCCCGAGAACCCAACTTCCAAAGGGGATAATGGAGGAAAGGACTACTCGGCGGTACCCCCACCGCCGAAGTATACTCTGGATCCACCCATTCCCATGCCACACATTATACCTCAAGGAGCACCACCCATGCTAGATACGTCTAATTTCGCCAATTGGCAATATCTAATGCGCTCACATATTTCCAGCTCATCTATTGAGTTAATGAGGATTGTGGAGGATGGATTCTCTCCATTTGACCCAAAGAAGTTGACACGAGGTGAAGTGGTGGATAAACAACTCAATGCTACAGCTTTGGGAATGATTCAAAAGGCCTTGACTCCAAAGGATTTTGCTCACATTCTCCAATTTGACACTGCCAAGGGAGCTTGGGATCAACTCACCGAGCTCTTTGTTGGGAATGCTAGCATCCAAAGCTCAAAGTTTGATGAGATCAACAACGAGTGCGATGGTTTCGCAATGCAAGATGATGAGACTCCTGAAGACATGTATAGGCGCCTTAAGGTCCTTTGTTCCACTATGAGGGACCTCGGGGCTCACTATGTTGATGACAAGTTTATGAAGAGGAAGTTCATTCAATCTCTTCTTCCATTTGAAGAACAAAAGCTCAACTCTATCAAGGGAAGAACCAACTTTCACTTAATGACCTCCCAAGAAGTCTTGAGTGAAGTAATTGCCATGACCATTGCTAAGAAGAATGCGGAGTCCGCTCGAGCTAGAGCCATTGGATCAACAAAAGTGAACCTTGCTTTGAAGGCCAAGGCTATTGAAGTTGATGATGATGATACATCAAGTGAGTGGTCTCAAGAAGATCTCAAATGTGCCTTCAACGAACATCTTGCTCTCGCTTCAAGGGCCTTTTGGAACAAGTCCGGATTCAAGTCAAGATCAAGGGACAACTCAAGATTCAACTCACCCAACAAGTCTCCCAAAGCAAGATCATGCTACAATTGCAACAACAAGAGTCACTTTGTGGCCAAGTGTCCCTTTGAGAACCGTGAAGACAATGGTGGTCGTCTCATTCGCAAGGTCAAGTCAAGATCTCCTCATCCCATAAACAAGAACTACACCGTCAAGAACGCCACCAACAAGAAACGAGCAATTGTGGTCCATGAAGAATATCTTTCGGGCACGGATGAAGATGATGATGATGATGAAGGTCATGGTGGAGAGATTGTGGGGGTTGCTGCTATTGCCACTACCTCAACTCCACGTCTATCCCTCTTCGACTCGCCAAATGAAAATGTCATCTCCTCCAACCAAAAGTGCTTCATGGCCAAGGCCACCGAGGTATCATCGAAACCCACTCCTCAACCCATCTCTAGTGAGCCTTCCTCTCTTGATCTTGTTGGTCTAGAGGTGAAGAAAGAGATGATTGACATGTGTGAATTTGTTGCTACCTTAGATGAAGAAACTAAAAACTGCTTTGAGTCCTTACTTGCACAACTTGAAAATGCTAGAGATGCCTTAGATGAAAAGGAAGAACTTCTTGACTTGCTAAGTAAAAATGAAAGAGATGCCGCCGATGAAATTGCCTCTCTCACTCAAAGTCTTGAGGATGAAAAAAATATGAGAATTAATCTTGAAGAAAATGTGTCTAAGCTTGTAGATGATCATAACAACACTTTGACCTCTACAATTAAAGAACGTGACCATGCTCTTGCTTTGATTAAGGTTCTCAAGAAAGAAAATGCTGAGTTTGTGGGTGGTCATGATAAGACTCAAGAGGATCTTGAGAAACTCAAAGAGGAACACAAAGCCTTAGAGAGTAAATTCTCAAGTCTTTTTGAGGCTCATGAACAGCTTCAAACTCAATTAACTTGTGATCTTTCTAAGTCTTCCGCTGTGCAAATTATAGACTTGTCTAGCTCTCCTAACCCTTGTTGCAAGCATGAGCATCTCATAGAGGAGGTCAAGGTTTTGAAGGATCAACTTACCAAGACTAAGAAGAAGAAGAAGAAGAAGAAGAAGAAGAAGAAGAAAAAGAACAAGGGCATGGCCCAAGGAGTTCCAAATGGCCTAACCCTCTTGCAAAGTGACAACTTTGCCGGAAAGAACAATCCCTCTTATATTCTTTGCAAATCTTATGATGGTCATGTATATGCTAGATATGTGGGGACATCTTACACGCATGATTATCATTGGGCCATTTGGGTGCCAAAGGTTCTTGTCACTAACAAAAGGGGACCCATTGCAAAACGGGTACCTAAAACCAAGGCTTGATTTTCTTGTAGGACTATGCTTCCGGAGGATCAAAATGGGTGCTTGATAGTGGTGCCACGAGTCATATGACCGGAAGCAAGTCTATCATGACCGAGTTGAGACCCAATATTGCCAACACCATGGTCTCCTACGGTGACAAAACAAGCTCTCAGGTTTTGGGTTTTGGCAAAGTGGTGGTAACCCCGGATGTATCCTTGGTTGACGTCATGCTTGTCAAAACTCTTGGTTACAACTTACTCTCAGTTCGTGCTCTTGCTCTTATGGGTCTTTCTTCTTTCTTTAATTCTCATTCCGTGGTCCTCATGTGGAGCAAGTCTCTCAAGGTGGCTTTTGTAGGGTATGTAGAACATGACTTGTACGTGGTGGACTTTTCAGGGACCACTACTCCTCATGCTCTATGTCTCTATGCTAAAGCCGACAAGGGCTGGTTGTGGCATCACCGCCTAGCCCATGTTAACATGAGAAATTTGCAAAGACTTCACTCCGAGGGCCACATCCTTGGAATTAACGATGTTTCCTTTGCCAAAGATCGTGTTTGCAGGGCTTGTATTGAAGGGAAGATGCATGAAACTCCTCACAAAGCGCTCAATCAAATCACTACCGAGAGATGTTTGGAGCTCTTGCATATGGATCTCTTTGGTCCTCCCTCTCATGATAGCCTTGGAGGCAAGAAGTATTGCTAGGTTATTGTGGATGATTTCTCAAGATACACTTGGGTGTTCTTTTTCAAGTACAAGAGTGAGACTCAACAAACCGTCATTGACTTTGCTAATGAGGTTCAACGGAAGCACAATGCAACTATTCTCTCAATTCAAAGTGACAATGGCACCGAGTTCAAAAACTATACTTTGGATGAGTTTCTCAGTGATGAAGGAATCAAGCATCAATACTCCACTCCCTACACCCCTCAACAAAACGGAGTTGCTGAAAGTAAGAATCGCACTTTGATGAATGCGGCTCGGTCTATGCTAGCTGAGTTCAAGTCTCCATACAACTTTTGGGCCGAGGCCATCTCCACCGCTTGCCATGCAACCAACCGGCTTTATCTCCACAAGAATAAGAACAAGACCCCCTATGAACTTCTCACCGGGAAAAAGCCTAATGTTAGATACTTTCGGGTGTTTGGGTGCAAGTGCTACATACTCAAGAAAGGAGTTCGGTTGTCAAAGTTTGAATCCAAGGCTCAAGAAGGAATTTTCGTTGGTTACTCAAATCAGTCCCATGCTTATAGAGTCTACAACAAAGCCAATGGAAGAGTTGAAGAGACGAGCAACGTGAAGTTTGATGAAAATCATGAGTCTCTTGTTAGGCAAGATGGTGTTTGTGATCCAAGTGATGAAATTCCTCCCAAGGCCATAGGAAGAATGGGTGTGGGTTTCCACCTCCCCATTGAGGATCCCCTTATGGACGAAGGAGAAGGACCAAGCTCTACTCAAGTGGAGCCCTCACTCTCACAAGATCATCTTGCACCTCAAGGACCTACCTTCTTGGCACAAGCTCCCTCAAGCTCTTCCGAAGCTTGCCATGCTCATGACTCTCCAAGATCTAAAGAACAAGCTCTTCATCAACAACATCAACCTCCCCTCGATGGGGCTCATCCTCAAGGCACCTCTCACGGACAAGCTCTTCATCAACCTCATCATCCTCCCCAAGATGGGGCTCCTCCTCAAGGTCATGTTTCTCCCCAAGGTCAAGCTCGTCGAGATCAAGATCAAGTCAATGATCCTCAAGGATCCTCTCCAAGTGATGACTCTCCCGAAGTGGAAATTGATGAAGATGACCCTCGTGTTCGTGCTTATAGTCAAGGGGGCGGCTCGATTGGTGGAAATGACCAAGTGGTCGCTCAAGAATCTCGAATTGAAGCACAAGCCCGTCGTCAAGCCTATCGTCTCGCCAAGCTTGTTCGAGATGGCCATATCCTTGATAATGTCTATGGAGATTTCAATAAAGGTTCCACTACTAGGAGGCAACTAGCTTCCTTTTGATCTCACC
This sequence comes from Avena atlantica, assembly GCA_910589765.1. NCBI lineage: Eukaryota > Viridiplantae > Streptophyta > Magnoliopsida > Poales > Poaceae > Avena > Avena atlantica. The sequence goes on along the minus strand of OU342734.1, from coordinate 422,128,748 downwards.
ATGCGTTTATCTCTCTTGTGGAACCACAGAAAGTCTTCGAAGCTCTTGAAGATGACGATTGGCTTGATGCTATGAACGAGGAACTTCACAACTTCAAGAGGAACAATGTTTGGACATTGGTTGAGCGGCCCAAAGATTGTCAAAATGTCATTGGAACCAAGTGGGTCTTCAAGAACAAGTGCGATGCGAATGGAATTGTCGTGCACAACAAGGCAAGGTTAGTTGCCCAAGGATACTCACAAGTTGAGGGCATCGACTACGGTGAGACTTATGGCCCCCGTTGCTCGCCTTGAATCCATTCGCATGCTCCTTGCCTTTGCTACCCATCATAACTTTAAATTGTATCAAATGGATGTTAAGAGTGCTTTTCTTAATGGTCCTTTGAAAGAGTTGGTATATGTCAAGCAACCTCCGGGCTTTGAGGATCCACTTCTTTCGAACCATGTCTACAAGCTCAATAAGGCACTCTATGGCCTCAAGCAAGCTCCACGTGCGTGGTATGATTGCCTTAGGGAGCTCTTGTTAGACCGTGGCTTCGAAGTGGGCCTCATTGATCCCACTCTTTTTACTAAGAAAGTTGGAGGCCATTTGTTCGTATGCCAAATCTATGTAGATGACATTATCTTTGGGTCTATTAACAAAACTTTTAATGAGGATTTTGCCAAGCTCATGACCGACCGCTTCGAGATGTCCATGATGGGGGAGTTGAAGTTTTTCCTTGGATTTGAAGTCAAACAATTGAGGAAAGGGACTTTCATCAACCAAGCCAAGTACATCCAAGACATGCTCAAGAAGTTCAAGTTTGATCAAGTCAAAGGTGCCAAGACTCCCATGCCAACTAAGGTTAATCTTGATCTCGATCCCAAGGGTAAGGAGGTGGATCAAAAACTCTATCGTTCGATGATTGGTTCTTTGCTCTATCTTTGTGCATCCCGGCCGGATATTATGTTGAGTGTGGGTATGTGTGCAAGATTTCAAGCCGCACCAAAGGAAAGTCACATGGTGGCTGTCAAGAGGATCTTCCGATATTTATTCATACCCCAAACTTTGGGCTGTGGTACCCCAAGGGAGCCAGCTTTGATCTCATTGGTTACACGGACTCGGACTGGGCTGGTGACAAAGTAGGAAGAAATTCAACCTCCGGATCTTGTCAGTTTCTCGGAAGATCTTTGGTTTGTTGGTCCTCGAAGAAGCAAAACTGTGTGTCTATGTCTATTGCCGAAGCTGAGTATATCTCTGCCGCAAGCTGCTGTGCTCAATTGCTATGGATGAAGCAAACCTTGAAGGATCTTGGACTATCTTTTGACAAGGTGCCTCTTCTTTGCGACAATGAGAGTGCAATTGCTATTGCTCACAATCCCGTGCAACACAACCGGACCAAGCACATTGAGATTCGTCATCATTTCATTCGGGACCATGTTGCTAGAGGAGACATTTCTTTGGAGTATGTTCCCACCAAGGCAAATCTTGCGGATCTTTTCACGAAGCCTCTTGATGAAGCAAGGTTCCGAGAGTTAAGGCATGAGCTAAATATCATTGATTCGAGCAATGTTGCTTGAGCCCTTGCACACCTACCCGTGTCTCAATGTGTATCTTGTTTGGATGTAGGCATGGATTTAGGGGGAGTGTAGTTCCTCTTATGAACAAACACTATCCCTATTATGCGCACATTAAAGTTCTCATACTCTATTTTCTCTAAAGGAGACCATTTGAGCTTCATGATGAGTGTTGGTAATGAACCCAAGATATATCTTCGCGGTGTCAAGCCATTTACTCTTATATAAGGTGGCTTCGGCCACCGACTTCTTTTTATTTGGTTCGTTTTTATTTCGTGTTTATTTGTGTTTTCTTGTTTTGGTGTTTTTGGTTCTTCACAGTTTGAGCTATCTATCCTAAGCCTTTCCTTACCTCAAGCCCTCTCTATTCCCTGCACAAGTTCCTCCTTGTTATCCTATCCTGAGATGTTCCTACCGGTGTCAGCGAAACTTCCGGTCCCTGACCGGAACTTCCGGTGGTGCTCCCTGTCCTATATAAGGTGGGCCCTGGGGGAAAACGGGATCTTCTTCCTTTTTTCCCCCAAGACCCATCTTCTATCAGGAGCGCCGCCGGCCAGGACGTCTCCAAGAGGGCGCTCCGGCCCCCTCTTCTCCAACCGCTCCTCTCCAGATCTGCTCCGTGGGATCCTTCCCCACCTCGATCTCCCGCCATGGACTCCGGTATTTTCCCTTAACTCCCTCCATTAATGGAGATCTTGCTCTCACCATGGCTTGAGTTAGGGCACACCTTGTCTAGGCTAGTTCTTTGGCTAGAACTTGTTGGGAGATCTTGGTAGGCCTAGGGTATCATGCTAGAGTAGATTGGTCCAATACATCCTTGGAAAAATTTGTGCATTGGTGGTCTTTAGATCTACATCTAGGGAACTCCTGTTGAAAATGTCAGTTCATGGCCTCACCGGAACTTCCGATGAGCCACGACCGAAACTTCCGGTCTAGACCGGAAGTTCCGACGTTTCAGCGGAAGTTCCGGCTACACTGCATTTTCTTTTCCTGTTTGTGATGGAAGGGGTTAACCTCTTGGGTGCCCGATCTTCATGGATCTCGTGGTCAAATCGATGGGAAAGCGAGGGGAAAGGGAGAAGGTAGCGGAAGCGAACACACACCTCGCGAAGAACACGATGAACACACGCAAAACTCACACGATACAAGGCCGATTGCTCCCGAACGGCGGCCACCGGTCCGATAGAATCCTCGCAAGGAAAGATCGGTCAACGTGCTCCCTCAAATCCACATCGGAGAGGGAAGAACACCTTGAGGAGGGTCTTGACGACTTGGGGGCGAGAAACCGAGAACCCAAGGCCTTGTTCAACGATGGATGCGTGATGCAAAGTCCAATCGAGGTTGGTGACGATAGTCGGTCCCCTTGGTAAAGGGGATGAGGCAAAACTAGAGATTCCACAATGGGGTTTTTCTTTAGTCTATCATCTATGCCTAAGGGATACATGAGGGGTGGGGGCTCTATTTATAGGCCAGCCACTAAACAAGGGTAGTTTGGGAATAAACTAGGCGAATAGGTAAGTAAGGGGAATACATGGGCTGTGGCCCAACAGGTGCGCGCAGGCACACATGACCGGTAGTACCGGTCCGGCAACCGGTAGTACCGGTCGTCACCGGTAGTACCGCTCCGGGAGCGGTAGTACCGCTTGCGGTCTTGGAGCATCCGTTGGAGCCGTCAATAGCGAGCGGTAGGAGGGGGCGGTAGTACCGCTGACCGGTAGTACCGGTTACGACAACCGGTAGTACCGCTTGGACCTGGCAGCTATCGACCTGTCTTCTTCCGTCTCCTCTTCCAAGCCTCCGTCTTGTCGGGCTTGATGTTCCGGGCTTCCTCCCTTGCCTCCGTACTGGTTGGTGTGAACCTATCATGCATATGTGACGGAGTATGAAGTAGCATACCATTCAATAGGGCAGGAAGGGGGCTCGCATAGAGGAACGGATTCACCTTTGGAGTCCATGACGACTTGGCGTAAGTTGGGGACCTTGATGTAGTAACGACCGTAGGTCGGGCTGCATCATCTCCTCTCCCTTCAAAAAGAGTCGTCCTCGACTCTCCATGTTCATCACGAAGTAGAAGAGGTCGAAGGACATCCTTGATCCTGGGGTTCACCATATAGTCGTCCTCGGGAAGATTGACTTGACAACACTTCAATGTTCCTTCACCTTCCATGAAGCCTACAAAGCTCGCGACAAAAGCGAAGCAACACTCAAAGCGTAGCCAATTCATGAAGATTATAGCATGAGTCCTCAAGTAGAAGGAAGTCACCTTAGCTTGTAGATATAGCTCAAAGAAGTGTAGCCATAGGTAACTCTCTTCGGTTCTTCTTGTCAACATATAGTCCATAGAGGTTGACATGTATGCATTTGTACCTTCATACAACAAAGACCAAGCAACATATGTTTGTGTGTGATAGAGGAGCATGTCATTTGTGGCATGTCCATTCTTGTTCACAACACGATTAGCACAACTCAAGTATAGCAAACGGGATGCATATGCAAGGTCAATGTGCATGGAAAATGTTTGAACATCATCCAAATGTGGAAACTCAAAAACTCCATATAACATAGAATTGGGGCATTCAAAGCATTGGATCCAAATTTCAAACAACATCTTTGATGCAAGAATAGGAGAATTTGGCAAAAACACACAAGGAAGAATGTCCAAAGAAACATCATTATGTGTGCAAACCAACCATTGGAAAGAGAAATTGTTCAACATGTTGGATGTCACACACAAATCATCAAAATCAAATTTCATGGGAATATGAGTATCCCAAGCGGAAGCCAAAGTAACGTGTTTGCAAACAAACGAAATGAAAGAGCAAGTGGTCCTTATGTTTGTTGCAACAACAAGACGAGATTCTTGGAAGTTTTCATGACAATACATGCTCTTCATGGAATTGCGGTTGCACACAAAACATCGGAAAGAGAAAATGTTCAACATTTTTGTTGCAACACACAAAACATCATTATCCAAAAGCAAAGAAACATGAATGTCACAAGGTGAGATAATACCATCAACATGCTTGCAATCAAACCATAGGAAAGAGAAATTTGCCAACATGAAAGATACAAAGCATGCAAAAGGTATCAGAGCTGGGTTCGATCTTGAACTCACTTGTGGGATGCTCTCAAGAGCTCTTTTTGTCAACTCGTGCTCAACCGAGGTTGACATGATAATGCGGGTACCTACACACATCATACACAAAAGGGAGAATGTGTGTGCATGGTAGAGATACACATCATCCATTATGACGTATCTCTTCTTGTGCACATCACCATTAATGTCAATCAAGTATGAAAGTGATGCATGGTGAGTATGCAAGTGGGGAACATGCTTATCATGGCCATCATCAAAATCTCCAAAAATTGAGAAAGCTATGGGGGCCATCTCATTATAACGCATATGATCAATATTGTTGGAAGCAAAACAAGTGAAATAGCAAGCACTCATCTTATCGCAAGCAACGGGAGAAATTGAATGACTAGCATGACAAGGCAAGTCCAAAGCAATTGGAGGATACACACAAGATGCATAGCATGGCATGTTTATGGCAATGATATCGCAATCAAACAATTCCACATGATCAATATTAAGCAAAGTCAAAGCATCACATGGGAATATGGATGAAGCATAAGTCATGTCACAAGTATCATCCATAGCATGCATATCCTCACAATTCATCATGTCCACTAGTGGGATCATGGCATCATCAACACCCTTATTGTTACCTTGGACATACCTCTCATATGAAGTGGGTGTTGTGGAAGTAGTGGCCTCCTTGCGGACGACTTCGTTTTCTTGATGTAGCCATGGCATAGCATCATCTTTGTGCACCATGTACATATTCTCCAATTGAGGCATCATTGCTTCATGGCTTGGCGCTTCTTCATTCATGGAACCTAGCACAACACAAGAGAACACACTAGAGGTAGAAGGTGAGTTGTTAGAAATCGAAATGGTCTCACTTGACCTATCAACTACCACTCTCAACTCACTAGGAGTATCACTCATGCCCTCCAAGTGGAAGCACTCAATCTCACATAAGGTGGAGTCACTCATCTCACTCTTGTTCTCACTCAAGTGGGCTAAGTGGCTCTCATACTCACATGGGATTGGTACCACATCATCACTCAAGCATATGGGGGTAGGCTCGGTTTCCTCAACTCCATGTGCCTCCTTTGGTGAAGGGAAGATCCCATGCTCACCATTCTTGACCTTGTCGCCTCCAAGGTTGGATGCCATAAGATGGGCATCATTTCTCTCCTCCATGGTCGAAGGGAAAATCCCATGCTCGACCGTCTTGTGTCCATCTCGTAGTAGTGGTGGAGGTAGGCTCATGCTATCCAACTTGGCGAAGTAGGCGTCTACATTTTCCTCGTTCGCGAGGTCGTAGAAGTCAAGCGTCGGCTTTGAAGCTTGATGGCGTGGAGGAAGGCTTGCTCTTGGTGCCATTATGGTGGTGGCATGAGTAGTTGAAGGTGCCCTATGATGGTGTTGACGGAGGTCATTGGCGTGCCTTGTCGATGGTTGATGTAGGTGGCGCACTTGGTCGTCCACATGACACTCGCGACGATGATCATTTGCCTTGGCACTCTTCTTGTGCTTCTGGTGCCTTCTTGAGCTTGCTTGAGCATTATGGTTGGTGCTCATCTTGAATTCTTCGTCTTTATGGCGAAGATGCCTTTGACGATGTCTTGTATCCTCTTTATGGTGGTGATGCTCATGAGAGGATGTTTGTCGATGAAGAGTTTTGTTTCTTGGCGCCTCTTGATGCATATGATGTTTGGACGCCACTCTTGTTTGGATTGGAGTTGGAGCTTGGCGCCTTGGCGGTGATGAAGCTTGGCTCCTTGGAGATGGTAGAGCTTGACACCTTGGAGGTGATGGAGCTTGGTGCCTTGGAGATGGTGGCGCTTGACGCCATCTAGGTGGTGGCACATGTCGCCTTGGAGGTGAATCATCGAAGTAGGTGGTGCCCTTTGGTGTGGCACGCTTGGCCTTGAAGGTCATGGAATCTTGATGATGCGCCTCCTCTTGCTTGGCGTAGTAGGCCTCCATCTCCACACGGTGGAGGAATTCTGCATGGCTCATGGAGGAGCCATCAAATTCGATGAAGTTCTCCGTGTCCTCCGTGCTTGGCGAGGCGTCATCGATGTCGCACTCGAAGTCGTCCATGCTTGGGGAGTAGTTGTTGGTGTAGTACTCCATATCACCCAAGCATGTGGAGCCATTGTCGGTGTAGTGCTCCATAGGCTCCATGCATGAGGAGCCATTGTCGATGTAGAGCTCCATGTCTTCCATGCATGTGGAGTCGTCGTAGGTGTAGTGCTCCGGGTCCTCAAAGCATGCGGAGCCATTGTCGGTGTTGTGCTCCGTCATGTCCTCTATACTTGTGGAGTCGTAGTCATGGTGGCTCATCATGGATTCTTCATAGATATCATCCTCGGTTCCGGAGTCCCTAGACATGATGCACAAGACCAAGTGGTGTATATGGAAGTGGTAGTGGGAGTTAGGGATACAACGTCAAACCTTACTTTACCTTGGAAGATCGTATCGTGCAAGTGGCCACACTTGAGAGCAATAAACCAAGCAAAGTGAAGTTCACGCGGAACACCAAAACTAACTACGAACCAAAAAACAAACACACACAAGGCCTATGGTGGATAGGTATGGAAAGTGGCATGTCAAGAACCAATCCGAAATCAAGATGTTGTAATGGCAAGTAAAGAACCACAATGATCACCAAGCAAACAAGTTAATCCACAAGATAGGAAATATATACAAGGGAACACACACGGTGGGATAAATGGGACTTGTGCGACGGAGAAAGTGAGCTAAGAACCAAATGATTACCTAGCGAAGACTATAAGCTCGTGTCACACAAGTACAAGGAGAGACGCTAGTTCGATTGCACAAAATTGGTGGGCTACAAGATATGCACAATAAGTACCACCTATATGATGTTCATCGAGCTTGCGCTTCCTATTCTATAAAGCACATGTATATTTCTTTCTTTTCTTTTCTTTTTTTTCTATTTTTTTTCTCTTTTTCTCTCTTTTCTTTTTCTTTTTATTTCTTTTTCACTTGCCTCTTCCTTGTGCCAACAACTATACAAGATAACTATATGAGATAGCGCTCACAATGTTTGCTCGGAATCTACAAGGTATCAAATGTGCATAGCCCAAGCAATCATAAGAGGAACTAGTCTCAATAGGTGTTTTTTGCTCGCAAAGATAGTGGGGTTCACAAAGGAATGCAAGTGGGGAGAAGTCGCGGAATGTTTATACCTTTCGTCGACGATCTTCACCCTTTATTGTTGGATTCCGCCTTGCTCACGGAATTTGGATGGAGTAGATAGCATGAACTACGTGGATGATGATGTAGGGCTCCTTCTCCTCTTCGAAACGAGCTAAAGAACACCAAAATCCGAGTTCGTATGCAAAAGTTATGCCCAAAACGGTGAGAGGCTGAAATCTGGAACTTGCTGTTTTTGATCAGAATGGGGCGGTAGTACCGGTCTTTTGGGTCCGGTAGTACCGGTTAAGTGCGGTAGTACCGGTTTTTGGACCCGGTAGTACCGCTTGGACCTGAAACTCCCAGTTTTGACTCGTTTTCGCGATTTTGGGGTGATTTGGGCGGAAAATCTTCAAGAAAAACACCAAATCGAAGGGGGAAATCAAGGGATTAGGCCATGGGAACGCAAAGGAAGGTAGATCAACAAGTTTAGCAAGAAATCCATGGATCAAAACCTACCAAAACGCACTCAAATCACAGATCGATCCAAAACACGAATTGGGGCTGTTTTTGGTGGAATTTTCGAATTTATGGGGAAAAGACCAAATCAATGAGAAATCCGTGGCAACCAAAAGCTGCTGATACCAGATGATGGAAGGGGTTAACCTCTTGGGTGCCCGATCTTCACGGATCTCGTGGTCAAATCGATGGGAAAGCGAGGGGAAAGGGAGAAGGTAGCGGAAGCGAACACACACCTCGCGAAGAACACGATGAACACACGCAAAACTCACACGATACAAGGCCGATTGCTCCCGAACGGCGGCCACCGGTCCGATAGAATCCTCGCAAGGAAAGATCGGTCAACGTGCTCCCTCAAATCCACATCGGAGAGGGAAGAACACCTTGAGGAGGGTCTTGACGACTTGGGGGCGAGAAACCGAGAACCCAAGGCCTTGTTCAACGATGGATGCGTGATGCAAAGTCCAATCGAGGTTGGTGACGATAGTCGGTCCCCTTGGTAAAGGGGATGAGGCAAAACTAGAGATTCCACAATGGGGTTTTTCTTTAGTCTATCATCTATGCCTAAGGGATACATGAGGGGTGGGGGCTCTATTTATAGGCCAGCCACTAAACAAGGGTAGTTTGGGAATAAACTAGGCGAATAGGTAAGTAAGGGGAATACATGGGCTGTGGCCCAACAGGTGCGCGCAGGCACACATGACCGGTAGTACCGGTCCGGCAACCGGTAGTACCGGTCGTCACCGGTAGTACCGCTCCGGGAGCGGTAGTACCGCTTGCGGTCTTGGAGCATCCGTTGGAGCCGTCAGTAGCGAGCGGTAGGAGGGGGCGGTAGTACCGCTGACCGGTAGTACCGGTTACGACAACCGGTAGTACCGCTTGGACCTGGCAGCTATCGACCTGTCTTCTTCCGTCTCCTCTTCCAAGCCTCCGTCTTGTCGGGCTTGATGTTCCGGGCTTCCTCCCTTGCCTCCGTACTGGTTGGTGTGAACCTATCATGCATATGTGACGGAGTATGAAGTAGCATACCATTCAATAGGGCAGGAAGGGGGCTCGCATAGAGGAACAGATTCACCTTTGGAGTCCATGACGACTTGGCGTAAGTTGGGGACCTTGATGTAGTAACGACCGTAGGTCGGGCTGCATCAGTTTGTATTTTTCCAATCTAATTCTTTTGTTTCCTCTTCCGAACTTGTGCACTTATCCCAACTTCCCTCCCTATTCTTGATCTTTCTTCTCAGGGGAAGGAGAGACTCGCCAAGGCAAGCGTGCCCGCAGACCATCCGCTGACATTCCTCCTGAGATTGACGAGGAAGATGCTGAAGTTGTGCGTCCAACCACACAGACTTCTCGTCAGAAGGCTGCTGCTGCTTGCCGTGCTGCTGCTGCTGCAGGGAAGAGGCCTGCTCTTTCTCAGAAGGACACTACTGCAGGGCCAGATATGACCAAAGCCAAGATTTCCAAGTGGTCTCAGAAGGCTTATGCTGCATTCAGGGCTACAGATCCCTACCTCTCGCCTCGTGATCGTCTCTGCTTGGACCCTCATTTTCACACCTGCCGTCAGGAACAGATTTATGAAGAAATCTATGCATCAAAGAAGAAGTTCGTGGTTGCTCCTCAGAAGTACATCAATGTGACTCACATGGAAGAGAAGTAAGTCTACTTTGGGGAGGCTCTTGATATCTGCAAGAAGTTTGGACTGATTCCCCTCATGGAGCACCGTCAGAACTTTGATGTAACTGCTATTGCTCAGTTCTACTCCACTCTATTTCTTCACATGCAGTCCTCTACTGAAGGTGAGATGAAGTGGATGACCAGGGATGTGTACCTTACCGCTACTTGGGCTGAGTTTGCTGAGCTTCTAGGCTACCCCATTCAGCCTGGACGCGGGGCGAATGGTTGGCGTGTTCATGGTCCTACTGCTGCTGATCCTGAGGTTCTGGAGCCTCTCTACATTGAAGGATGGGGAAGTGTTAGGTTTGTGAATCATCTGCTTCCAGCTTATGACATATGCGTAGGGTGTACTTGAACACCATCTCTCCAAAAGCTGGCAACTTTGATCAATTTCATGGATATCAGGTTGACCTCATGCATCAGACCCATCTTCGTCGAGACACTGACAGGTCAATGGATGTTATGCACTTCATCCACTCAGAGATGTGGGGGGCTCTCATCGAAAAGCGCTACTGCATCTATGCTCCCTACATTCAAACTCTCATCAATCACAAGTGGCTCGAGAAGACTGGCACTCACTTCCCTCAAGACAACATCACCATTCATGAAGAGAAAAGGCTCCGTGTGAGTAAGCACCAGAAGCCTCGTACTCAGGAAGAAAAGGAAGCTGCTCTCAAGAAGACTCAAGATGTTGCTAGTGGTCCCTCCTCTGCTCCGGGTGGCTCTAGTGCTGGTGGTCCTTCTCTTCAAAGGCAGCCATCTTGGGCAAAGAAGCTGCTTGGGAAAGTGAAGAAGACTTTCTGCTTTCTGCAGGACCGCGAGTATCAGGCTTATGTTGATCAGCGTCACAACCTTCAGAGCCAGAAGGCCATCATGACAGCCCTCAATATTCCTTGCTCACCGGTCTCTAGCTCTGTCACTGCTCCCAAGGAGGATTGGGTTCGCACCAACTGCAACTGGTCTGAAGATGAGTCTAAGGAGGAAGTCACTGGTCCGCATGAGTCTTCTCCTCCTTCCCCTTCTCATGGCTGGGACGAGTAGTTTGATCTCTTCTTCCTTTTTGGTGTCTCGATGCCAAAGGGCGAGAAAGATGTCTATTAGGTTGTCTACGGGATTTGCATTGGTTGAGTCGCGAGCCTGTTCTTGCCTTTGATCTTTTCTTACTCGCGAACTCTCTAGTTTATTGGTGTGCTTGTGGTTTTATGTCCGTGAACTTATGTGTGCTTGTGGACCATGTGGTATGTTATGTTTGAGACTATGTGGTATCTCTATGTGATATCTTTGTGGTATCTTATTGTCATCTCTTGGGCTGTTGTTATGGTGGTGGAGCCTCATTGATCTTGTTACTATTATTACTTCGTTTGTCTCCACCACTGTTTAGTTGGTTCTGGTATGATCTCTATCCCTTTTTGTTCTTGTGCTATCTTTACAATTGTTAGGGGGAGCCTCCGTTGTGTGCTAGCTCAATCCTTAGGGGTCTTCTCTCTACCTTGCACACATACAGGGGGAGCCTGTCCTGTCCATTGCAAAGATTGCTTTGTTTCTATGCAAATCTATGGGATTGTCATCTAACACCAAAAAGGGGGAGATTGGAAGGACTATATCTTCCCATGATGTTTTTTTTGGTGTTAAATGACAATCCCAACCTTGTTTTTAACTGTGCTCTTGAGTTTCAGGGGAAACGTCGTTGCTGTCTCATTGTATTGTGATGGATGCTCTCTTGTGATCTTTTGAAGACGGTGGCCTTTTTTAGTCTTCTCCTAGTTTCTTTCTGGTTGATGTTTTTAGGTCACCGTACTATTAAGAGGGGTTCCATGTTGGAGGGCTGTGGGAAATCACTTGTTTTTTGCACAAACCTAAATGCACCGCCACAGCCATCCCATTATTCCGTGAGAGAGAGCATTTTCCTGTTCTGTTCGGGCCTTTTGAGTCTCACCAGAACTTCCGGTCATAGACCGAAAGTTCCGCTCAAACCTTTTTCTGCGGGCTGTTCTGCAGTTTGTTCCGACGCTAGTTCCGCCCAAGTTCCGGTGGCAGTTCAGTAACCTTCTGTGTTGAAGTGTGCTATTTGCCGAAACTTGGCCGGAACTTCACCGGAACTTGCTCGGAACTTATCCTGGCAAAAGTTCTTGAGCGGAACTTCCGCCTGAAGGCCGTAACTTCCGGTCAGACTTGCTTCGTGACACAAAAGTTCCACCCCCGTTCCGCCCCAAGTTCCGGTGAAGGCTCAGAATGTTTCTGTTTTGAAACGTGCTATTTGCCGGAACTTGATCGGAACTTGCTCGGAAGTTCACCGGAACTTCCGGTCTGCTTTGACCGGAACTTCCGGTTGCGCTTCTGGAGCGGGCGTCAACGGTCTGATGACCGTTGGAGCCAGGCTCAGGCGGAACTTCCGGCCTCTCACCGGAACTTCCGGTGAGGTCGCGGGGGCTATAACGGTTCAGTGCGAGGGGGGGCCTATTTAAGGCACCCCTCTTCTTCCTCCCACCCCTCTCGAATTTTTCTCTCTCCTCCATTAATGCTTGAGCTTCACCTCACTAGATCTCTCTCTCTCTCTAGCCACTCAAACGACCTGATCTTTTGAGAGGTGAGGGAGGAGACCTAGATCTACACTTCCACCAAAGAAGAATTGATTTCCCCCACCCATCCTTTGTGGATCTTGTTACTCTTGGGTTTCTTGGAACCCTAGACGGTGTAGGGCATCCCCGGAGCTGAGGCATGTGTTGTAAAGCTTCGAGGTGTCGTTGAGGGCCTCCAATTGAGTTGTGGAGCCTCCCCCTCAACCTTGGTGTAAAGGTTTTGGTTGGCGCCTTCAAGGTCACCGGTTAGTGGATTGTGAGGCCTCCTTTGCGGGGGAGCTCACCGGAGAAGAAGGTGAGGCCTTTGTGGCGCTCGGGTGACCTTGTGTGGCCCCGACACCTCTCTAACGTAGACGTAGCTCCTTGGGAGTGAACTACGGGAATTACATCTCCGTGTCCCCTCGCCGGTTACTTCATTCCCTTCCTTTATTCCTTGCTATTTACTGTTTTTGTGGTTTGTGTTCGCTTTCTTGCATTTAGGTTGCTCACTTAGTTGCATCTCTAGATAAATTTCTTTCTCGTTGAGCCTAAAAGTGTGAAACAAATTAAAATTGGTAGATGCCTATTCACCCCCTCTAGTCGATTCAAGTCGGTACTTTCAGCTCCCCTCCTAGACACACAAGTTGCCTCCCTCTAAACCTAAACCCTAGCCACAGCCTAGGGATTTCTCCCAAGCCGCCGAGTTAGAGCTTCTAATTGCCCTAGCCGCTGGTTTAGCCCCTTCTAATTGGTGTGTCTAAACCCTAGATCACCAAGGCTCTCTCATAGTCCACCATACTCGCTCCGGCTTAAGGCGAAGCCCTGCGAGATCTCCCCTCTACTTCCGGTACCACGCCGTCGTGCTGCCGGAATCGCGAGGAGAGTGCTACAACCTCCACTGCCTGCTGGAACAAGGGAGAGGAAGGTCTTCGTTGAGTACCGAACGTGTGACCGACTGCGGGAGCGCTGCCGGAACGCAGCGCCGGAAGGATCGTCTACGCGATCTTGAGATCGGCAAGTGTACGACTACATCACCCACGAGAATCTGCTCTCGTTAATCGCTTTGGAATCTTCGAGGGTAAGTTCCTCTATCGACTCGTTGCTACAATCTAGTAGATAGATCTTGGCTTGTTTGTGTGCATGCGGTAGAATTTTTTTGTTTTCCATGCTACGAACCCCTACAGTGGTATCAGAGCCGTGTCTATATGTAGATCTGTTGCACGAGTAGAACACAATGGTCATTGTGGGCGTTGATGCTTTAGTTGTCGATTGCTTCTTGTGTACTTTGCATCTTGTGGGATGGTGGGATGAAGCGGCCCGGGCTAACCTTACATGACATCGTTCATGAGACTTGCTCCACGCTTGACATGCAACTTGTATTGCATAAGTGGCTTTGCGGGTGCCTATTTCTCCCAACATAGTTAAGATTCAATTTACAACGGGTGATTGACAATACTAGTATCAATGTTGTGGTTCTTGTTCGTAAGTTAGAGCGACACTTATTGAAAGCCCCAAACCACGTAAAATATGCAAAGAAAATTAGAGGCGTCTAACTTTGTTTTGCAGGGGTGTGCTGTGATGTGATATCGCCATGATTGTGATTATATTTGATGTATGCAATGTTCCTTATTGTAAGTTGGCAACCGATAGGAGCCATATGGTTGTCTTTAAATTCTGTTAAGACCCGCGTGTCTATTCAAAGTAGTTGTAATAGTTGAAGCTGGTGGACCTCAACCATGGAGCAGCGTCATTGACCTTGATGCAATGCCGGTGATGATGGAGATCATGTTCGTGCTTGAAGATGGAGATCGGAAGCACAAGAAGAAAGGCCATATCATATCACATATTATGAATTGCATGTGATGTTAATCCTTTTATGCATCTTGTATTGCTTAGTTCACGACGGTAGCATTATAAGATGATCCCTCAAGCACACAATTTCAAGTTTTAAAGTGTTCATCCTTAGTAAGCACCGTTGCTAAAGCTCGTTGTTTCGAAGCACCACGTGATGATCGGGTGTGTTAGATTCTGCGAGTGTATACAACGTGAGCAAGCCAGATTTGCTCATGCAGAAGCTAAGGTTTGATCTTGACGAGCCTAGCATGTACAGACATGGTCTCGGAACACGGATCACCGAAAGGTAAAGCATGAGTCATATAGTAGATATGATGAACATGTTGATTGTTCGCCATTGAAGCTACATCAACTCTCGTGATGATCGGTTTTGATGTGGTGGATTTGGTTCGTGTGATCACTAAAACAATGTGAGGGATATTGTTTTGAGTGGGAGTTCAACGGCAATATGATTAAAAGTTGAACACTATTTATCATAAATTAAATCAAAGTGAATTTGCATAGTTGTTGTAGTCATTGGCATCCGTTTACCACCTTGCGCTTAGTTATAATTGAGATGATAGAACTATAGAATTCTGGTTAGTTACTTTACGAACTGGTATCGTATTGTTTTGAAGTGTTAATCTAAAGTTTAAAAGTCCTATTGCAAACTTTCAGTAAAGTTCCGGTTACTCCATGAAGTTTAATAATTGGTATTAAAACAAGAGTGACAATTCCAAGTATTAGTGTATAAGTATCATGTTTGTCTCCATGATTCTTGATATTCAAAGGATTGTCTTAATATCAAGGTTATCTAGGATCTGAAAGAGTTGTTTCAGAAACCATGATGTGTGGAAGATATTGTGATATCTGAAATGAAGTTTTGGTTGCAACATGACAGAGTATAATATGGCAAAAGTCATGTTCTCATATTTGATGAGAATTTGCAAAGGGTTGGAGACACTAGTTGTCCTAATCCACCAAAAGGTTTTGGATAGCAACATTATACTCACGATTCATCTTTATAAGCTAAAAGTAGCTTGATCATGGATAATTCCATGATAAGGGTGAATATTTGATGTAGGTAAAATATTTACTACACCAAGAGATTACTAAAGAAAGGAATTTGGAAGAACACCAAACATTTGATGATGGTGATCTACTTCAAAGTGCAAGTCCAAAGACATTGGTATTTAATTATACACGCTTTGGATTATGTGTCATATGTATGACTCCACTATTGATGTTGATAGATTCTTTCAAACAGAAAAGGAAATACTGAAAGAGAATCTCATAAATATATGGCAGAAAAGAAAAGACTAGAATTGTTCATTTTAAGTATATAGATGATATACATGTTATGGCTATATTCTTTGCTTATTAAACAATGTGGTTCTTAAGTATTTGATACTGAATTTGTTGGTGTGAATCGTCATACGAAACAACACAATTCATGAACTACAATGGCCTAAGTAACTAGAAAAAGAATATGTGATTATGTTCATCGAGAACAAATAAAGGGTTATTGTGTTGCTCGTTAAACATCAAAGTTTGCCTTCAAGATTTGTTTTATTAGGTATTATGAGAACAAAAGGGTTGTTCAAATAATTGCCGTAATCCATAAAAGATGGATGATTCACAAATCTCGTTGGAGAAATCACATCCATAAAACTAGTGCTAAAAATGTCGAAAGACAAATTGATTGATAGATCACTTAGGAAGTGACATCGCCGTTTAAATTATATTTGAAAGAAAACATGAAGAAACTCCATGTGGATGGAATTTTGGAGTCTTTTGATTTTGATCACATGACACTTGTGAAACTTTCCTAGAGATAATTAAAACTTCGTTCATAGGCCAAAAGGGAACGAATTACTAGCCTATTGGAACTTGTACATATTGTTGTACGAAGTCCATTATGTGTAGTCAAGAGCGATGGATTTCAACTTCATATGCTTTCTCCGAAAATTTAAGTGAATATATGAATATTTACTTAATAAGGATGAAGTATGAAACATTTGAAAAGTTCAAAGACTTTCAAGATGAAGTGCAAGATCATTGTAACAAGAATATAAATAGTTTATGATAAAATCATAAAGGAATATATTTGAGTTACAAGTTTAGCATAATACCTAAGATTTAAGGAATCGTTCCGTGGATTTGCATGTCCCGAAACACCATAAGAGTATGGAGCATTCGAGATATGTAATTAAACCTTGTTTGACATGGTGAGATCAAAGGTGTAATTCATAAAATTCCATTATATTTTAAAGATTAAAAGCTTGAGAGACTACCGTTTTTCCACTGAAAAGAGCTTCATCATAATCCGTTGAAATGACACCATATAAAGTTATGGTTTGGGATAAAACCCAAGTTGTCCTTTCTTAAAACATTGGTATGCTTTGCATAAGAAAGATGTTTGCAACCAAAGTCGGATGAACCTGTCTTTGTATGTTATTTCGAATAACTGTTAAGTATTCCTCCATAACACCAGAGACAAAAGTGTTTGTCGCTTAGAATGTCAAGTTTCCTTGAGAAGGAATTTTTCGTGAAAAGTAAAGTGGGAGGACAATAGAACTTTGATAAGGTTAAAAGAACCTTAGCTATATGTCCAGAGTTGCGCAGCGCCTAAAAGTGTTCCGGAGGCAGCAACAATGCTCATGGTTCACGTGCCTCAAAGGTTGTGGTCACGGAGATCTAAGTTCCTATTGAAACAAGTAGGTCGGGTAAACAATCAAATACCAAGATTTGAGGGTTGAATCATTATTTGAGAATAATGAACCGACTACATGCAAAGAAGCGATGATGGGCCCTGACTCCGTCAAATGGCTTGAAGCCATAAAATCCATGATAGTTCCATACATGAGAAATCAAGTTTTGAACTTGAAGGACCCTCGAGAAAGGTGTAAGACCTTACAGTTGTGTTTGGATCTATAAAGAAATAGACATGAATATGGTCGACATGTTGGGAAAGAGTTCGCAACAATGTTCAAGGGTTGACTATGACAGGATTTGATCTTTCATAGCAATATTTAGTCTAGACGGATTAATGTAGCAACCACGACATATAATTTTGTTATGTGTTGGATAAACAAAACAAATTCTTCTAATAGAAGGGTTACCTAGGATGTGTGCATGACACGGTCCAAAGGGTTTGGTTAGTTCAAAGGATGCTAAATGCATATGCAAACTTCAATGGTTGAAGTAAGCATTACGGAGTTGGAATCTTCACTATGATGAAACTGTTAAAGGAGTTTAAATTCGTCGGAGATAATGAAGACGCTTGCATTTGCAAGAAATTAAGTGGGAGCGCTAAGACATGTTTCTAATACATTATGTGGAAGACATATTGTTGATTGGAAATGATGTATCTTTTATTAACACAAGATAAGAATTTCATCTCGATGAAAGGCTTAGGCAAAACCCAAATATTTAGCATCAATAGACGCTAATATGGTTGTGCCGAAAGTACATAGATGATGTATTGAATGAGTTCAATATAGAAACTACAAGAAAGGTTCTTGTCGCACAGAAAGGATTGAATGAGTTCAATATTGATGATATATTCAAGTGTATTGACACTTGGTAAGTGAAACAAAGATTCAAGTATAGATTGATACTTGATGTATGAAATCACAAAGAGTATTTATATCAATTATGCTATGATATGTACAAATCCAGATATGTCCTATGCTCTAAATGATGTGAGCATATACCAGAATGATTCATATGATGATCATTGGACAATAGTAAGGATATTCTTATGATCTTTTGGAAGAACTAAGAATATATTGTTTGTAGAAGTGACAAATAGATGGTTAGTTCATTGTAAAAGTACTACATTGATACTAGTTTTGTCACAAAGTACAAATTAAGTTTATCTCAATCTAAACTAAGGGTGGCACAATATAATGGAAAGTAAGTTCCATAATGGATTTGGATGAGTTCCAAAGTTAAGACATTGTGACAGATACTACAACAAAAGGCTAAGTATATGACTGCTATTATAGCAGCTAAAGAGGGCATTTGGGTCAAGTAGTTTGTTATCAAACTAGGTGTAGTTCATAGCGGGATAATACTATGAAGATATATTGTACGACAATATTATCAACATGTTTTAACCCCAAAGAACTAAAGGTCTCACCAAAGGACCAAATTTATACAAAGCCATCTCATTAGAGAATGAGTGATGCGTAGAGACACAAATACATGCAATTACACACGGACCTGGAAGTGTCAGATCCGGAGATCAGTTGACCACTAGCGAACGTGTACTTACAACACCAGAAAGCCATAGGTGTTGAATACACAAAGGTTTGAAACTAGATTATTGACTCTAGTGCAAGTGGGAGACTGTTGGAGATATGCCCAAGAGGCAATAATAAAGTGGGTTACTATCATATCTTCATACTTATGATAAATGTTTACATACCATGCTATAATTGTATTAACAGGAAACATTAATACTTGTGTGATTTGTAAACATAAAAGATTCCCTAGTAAAGCCTCTTGTTAAACTAGCTTGTTGGTTAATATATGATCATGGTTTTCTGATCATGAACATAGAGATGTTATTGACAACAGGGTCATATCATTAGGAGAATGATGTGATGGACATACTCCTATAGATAAGCGTAGCATAAAGATCAAGTCATTTTAATAGTTCAATTGCTATATGCTTTCTGATACATAGTAACCTAATTCCTTCGACCATGAGATCATGCATATCACCTTTACCGGATGGATGCTTTGATGACATCAAACACCATACCGTAACTGGGTGGCTATAAAGGTGGCATTGAGTGTTCAGAAAGTATTGGTTGAGACACATGGATCAAGAATGGGATTTGTCCATCCATATGACGGATAGATATACTCTGGGCCCTCTCGGTGTAATGTCATCCAATTAGCTTGCAAGCATGTGACTGGCTCACAAGGGATCACATATCACGGGAACGAGAAAAGAGTACTTATCGGTAACGAGGTTGAACTAGGTATGCAGAGATACCGACGATCAAAACCTCGGATAAGTAAACTATCGTGAGACAAAGGGAAATTGGTATCGTATGTAAGTGGTTCATTCGATCGCAAAGTAATCGTAGAAATATGTGGGAACCATATGAATTTCCAGATTCCTCTATTGGTTATTGTTCGGAGAAGTGTCTCGATCATGTCCGCATAATTCACGAACCGTAGGGAGACACACTTAAGGATTCGACGTTGTTTGAGTAGTTATGGAATGATGAGTAAGAGACCGAATGTTGTTCAGAGTCTCGGATGGAATCCGGGATATCACGAGGAGATCCGGAATGGTCCGGAGAATAAGATTCATATAAGGAAAGTCCTGTTTCGGAGTTGGAGAATGATTCCGGTGTTTTCATCGGGAATGTTCTAGAAGGTTCCGGAATGTCCGGCACTCTGGAGGGGAAATGGTACATGAATGTGTTATATCAAGTTGATATGATTGCATCATGTACTAGGTGTCATCGCTGTACCAAAATAGAGGGTTTATTCAAATCCTAGTTTGAAAAGTCAAACGGCTAGTTTGAAAGTCAAACGGCTAGTTTTGGGAAAGAGGAGAAGGAGGTTTGAAACCGACTTGGGGGAGGAGTTCCTCCTCCCACCGCCGGCCCACCTTGGGTCCGAGTTGGGGAGGTACTCCCCTCCCCAGGCGCGCCTCCCTCCACCTATAAGAGGAGGGGCAGGGCTCCCCTCCTAGACACACAAGTTGCCTCCCTCTAAACCTAAACCCTAGCCATAGCCTAGGGATTTCTACCAAGCCGTCGAGTTAGAGCTTCTAATTGCCCTAGCCGCTGGTTTAGCCCCTTCTAATTGGTGTGTCTAAACCCTAGATCACCAAGGCTCTCTCATAGTCCACCATACTCACTCCGGCTTAAGGCGAAGCCCTGCGAGATCTCCCCTCTACTTCCGGTACCACGCCGTCGTGCTTCCGGAATCGCGAGGAGAGTGCTACAACCTACGCTGCCTGCTGGAACAAGGGAGAGGAAGGTCTTCGTCGAGTACCGAACGTGTGACCGACTGCGGGAGCGCTGCCGGAACGCAGCGCCGGAAGGATCGTCTACGCGATCTTGAGATCGGCAAGTGTACGACTACATCACCCACGAGAATCTGCTCTCGTTAACTTCTTTGGAATCTTCGAGGGTAAGTTCCTCTATCGACTCGTTGCTACAATCTAGTAGATAGATCTTGGCTTGTTTGTGTGCATGCGGTAGAAAAATTTTCTTTTCCATGCTACGAACCCCTACATGTTCTACTCGTGCAACAGATCTACATATAGACATGGCTCTGATACCACTGTAGGGTTTCATAGCATGGAAAACAAAAAATTTCTACCGCATACAAACAAACAAGCCAAGATCTATCTACTAGATTGTAGCAACGAGTCGATAGAATAACTCACCCTCGAAGATTCCAAAGTGTTTAACGAGAGCGGATTCTCGTGGGTGATATAGTCGTACTCTTCCCGATCTCAAGATCGCGTAGACGATCCTTCCGGCGCTGCATTCTGGCAGCGCTCCCGCAGTCGGTCACACGTTCGGTACTCGACGAAGACCTTCCTCTCCCTTTTTCCAGCAGGCAGCGGAGGTTGTAGCACTCTCCTCGCGATTCCGGCAGCACAACGGCGTGGTACCGGAAGTAGAGGGGAGATCTCGCAGGGCTTCGCCTTAAGCCGGAGCGAGTATGGTGGAGTATGAGAGAGTCCCTCGACGATATAGGGTTTAGACACGCCGAGGAGGAAGCTTGGCCGGCGGCTAGGGTTACTAGGCGGCGACGGCTTGACCTAGGGCGGCGGCGACAGCAGGTGGCGGCGCCGGCGGCTTTAGGGTTTGGAGGAGAGGATCTTGTGTGTCTAGGAGGGGAGCCCTGCCCCTCCTTTTATAGGTGGAGGGGCCGGCCGGCCAAGGGGAGGGGAGTCCCTCCCCAACTCGGCTTGCTCCTCCTTTCCCACTTCCCAAAAATAGTCGTTTGACTTTCAAACTAGCCGTTTGACTTTTCAAACTAGGATTTTAATAAACCCTCTATTTTGTTCAGCGATGACACCGAGTACATGATGCAATCATACCAACTTGATATAACACATTCATGTACCCTTCCCCTCCGGAGTGCCGGACATTCCGGAACCTTCTAGAACATTCCCGATGAAAACACTGGAACCATTCTCCAACTCCGAAACGGGACTTTCTTTATATGAATCTTATTCTCCGGACCATTACGGATCTCCTCGTGATATCCCGAACCCCATTCGAGACTCCGAACAACATTCGGACTCTTTCTCATCATTCCATAACTACTCAAACAACGTCGAATCCTTAAGTGTGTCTCCCTATGATTCGTGAATTATGCGGACATGATCGAGACACTTCTCTGATCAATAACCAATAGAGGAATCTGGAAATTCATATGGCTCCCACATATTTCTACGATTACTTTGCGATCGAATGAACCACTTACATACGATATCAATTTCCCTTTGTCTCACGATAGTTTACTTATCTGAGGTTATGATCATCGGTATCTCTGCATACCTAGTTCAACCTCGTTACCGATAAGTACTCTTTTCTCGTTCCCGTGATATGTGATCCCTTGTGAGCCAGTCACATGCTTGCAAGCTAATTGGATGACATTCCACCGAGAGGGCCCAGAGTATATCTATCCGTCATATGGATGGACAAATCCCACTCTTGATCCATGTGTTTCAACCAATACTTTCCGAACACTCAATGCCACCTTTATAGCCACCTAGTTACGGTGTGGTGTTTGATGTCATCAAAGCATCCATCCGGTAAAGGTGATATGCATGATCTCATGGTCGAAGGAATTAGATTACTATGTATCAGAAAGCATATAGCAATTGAACTATTAAAATGACTTGATCTTTATGCTACGCTTACCTATAGGAGTATGTCCACCATACCATTCTCCTAACGATATGATCTTGTTGTTAATAACATCTCAATGTTCATGATAGGGAAACCACAATCATCTATTAACCAACAAGCTAGTATTATATAGAGGCTTTACTAGGGACTCTTATTTTAGTCTACAAATCACACAAGTATTAATGTTTCCTTGTTAATACTATTATAGCATGAATGTAAACATTTATCATAAACACAAAGATATAATAATAACTATATTTATTATTGCCTCTAGGGCATATCTCCAACAACATGACCTACTTATTAATTGATCTCTATAAACTAAGAGAGAAGAGCTTAGCTAAGCACACAACACAAGATCCTGTTTGAAGTATGAGCTACCATCAACTAGGTTTAATATCAAAATAATTTCTAGAAAATTGGATGAACTAGGGTTCATGAAATAGGGCAATGGGACAATTTAAAATGACAAAAACAAGGGAATTAAAAGAAATTACCTCAAGGGATGGAAGGGCATGGGAGAGGGGCACCGCTGGGCTTCAGATCTATGGGTTTGGGGGTAGGGATTTTAGGGGCGGGAGAGGGGAGCTACCGGATGTTGTCTCTATTCTTCCTTCCTCTTGAACAGGTAAGTGAGGCACATGTTCACAATTTAGATTATTTTCCTAGCCTGCATGGTGCCATGACCGAGGGAGTCATGTAACATACCACTACATTAGCCTCCAGAGCGCCATACTTAGAGTCCTAGGCCCTACCACGTCAGATGACCCACACCGCCGTTGACTGCGACGTCATGGTTACCATGGTGCTCCTGGTGGCGGCATCATGCTGTAGAGGATGGCCCCAATCCGGTAGAGCGCCATGCGGATAGGTTATTTTATGAAATATTTATAGAACCATGTTATTATGTGCTTAACTTTCGTCAATAGGTTAATTTTGTATGTATAAAACATGCTTCAATCACTTCATGGATTTTGAAAACCGCAACTGGAACCGATCTTCATGGGAAGGACAATTACATCGTTGATCAAGCATTTAGAGGGTCATGGAAATGTTCCCTATGTGGGTGGTGGTGTTGGGCCATTGTCGTGTAGAAAAGGAGTAGGAGAAGATGTATTTTTGGTCAGCTCTTTCGTTGAAAAATGGTTCGAAAGAAACTTAAGACATCTGTACAGACGAGGTGGGGGAAGAAGCTATTGCTCCCAGCTTCCCTTGGTGGGAGATGAGTTACTGGAACATTAATAAACAAATAGGTACTTCCTCCTATCAATTTAACCGTCGCTTTGCCTAAGCCTGTGACAATTAAATCGAATAGGAGGTTATAGCTTTTTTACACTAGGGTAATTACGTTAGCTATACCACAAAACATTGAAAATATATCTTGCAAAATTTCAAAGATAAATTCAGATTTAACAGTCGGTGGCATTTGTCTTCTTTTGTTTGTCGCCATTTAAGAGGAATTTAGAGTTGACATTTTAGCATTGTATGTGTAACTTGTGTCAATACACTTAATTAGTCATTGATTTTCAATGGAATTGTTTGACACGTCAATTGGCTAGGACAATGAAATCATAGACATTTTCTCGAACATGGGCTTATGATCATATGGGTTAGTAGCATAATCATATGTATGCAATTAGTAGTAGAATCCATTGCATTATTTATTACTTAGTGATTACTATTATCAATGATATTTCAATAGTTAGCATGTACACATTGTCAAATTATTATTGGATCCACCGTAACTCGCAAACATTTGATTGTAAGATACACGGTACAAAATCATGCCAGCAATTCAACTTAGACTCTAGAAGTTTCTACCGGTACACTTACATAATCATACAATAAAACACTATTATGATATTTCCTTGGAACATGTGCTTTATAGATCTTACCATAGATATGTATACATTACGCAATTGTCCAAATTAATTCATAGAGAAAATAGCGTTGCATAATACAATTTACAGTCAACACATAACAAGTGTATTTATCAAACTATATACATGTATAACAAACAACACTACAACTATTCAACAACTTTGTTTGATGTCCATCTATGCCAAATAAGTAATATGAAACTGTACTCGTTAAGACTGTTGAATTATTATTATTCAATGTATAAGAGTTTAGTATAAATATTTCAATTCGTCTAGCGTCTAAATTAATTTGGGACGACTCTTTCCAATCCTTGAATGCGTGAAGAGTTGCTCTGAGTGCCTCCCAAGGTGTTGGGATTGCAACATCAAGGTTATGGTTCCATAACGCCGTGTCGTTGAAGCATGTAGCAGATCATGTCGGTTACTTTATCCGATCCTTACAGCCAATGTAACTTATAGGACATTGTCCAAGGAGAAGCTCAATGCAAGACTTGCCCAACTAGGCAAGCCACTAGGGGTTGGTCTTCCCTACTCGCGAGGTGTACCAACTAGGCAAAAGTTAGCTCAATTACCCTTCACACCTATGAGGTCTGCCCACATACACATAGCACCACTCTTACATGTTCGTCTTTGCTTTGTGTAAAAGGATTAATAGAAAGGTCCCATTTTGAAACACAAAGGTGTATGTATTGGCCAAACTATCACGGAAACTTTTCACCAGAGACTAATATCATCACACAACTCCCACATGGGTCTCCACTAATCGGGCCAAGGTACTACACAAAAAGGACAAAACTCTAGACATGTGATGATGTGGCCTCCATTAATACAGTCAACTAGAGCTTTGGATGTGTGTCACATCACCCAACATGGGGTTGATCCGTCGCAGTTGGTGGGACCTTCACGAAGCTCTGTCATGCTGCTGTAATTCTCTAGTCATATAAGATTTTAAGCTCCACTTTATTTCATTTTACGGAGACAGTTTCTATAGAGCCACATCGACTAGAGGGACAAGTGGATGATGATGCACATAAAAGCATTACGATTTGTGTGCTACTAACATGTCCTAGCATTTTCAGTTTGGTGCACCGGTTGAGTGTCTCTTACTTGGTGCAGACCGAGCATCATGGTGTCAACTATACTTTCAAAGGGTGTTTTTAGTTGTGGGGCTCCCTGGTTGTCTTGGAAATAGGGCACGCAAGGCTTGCGACTTTCTTCTATATATGTTGGCCGTTGGCAAAATCGAAGCTTCCTTTACCCTGAAACATCGCTCGATTATTTGGTAGGGCACGTGGTTTCAGTGTGACGTCTACAAATCATGGTGGTTGTCCCAATGTGAGGTCGAATTCGTACAACCAACTCCGACGAGTGATGGTCATGGTGTTGTGCAACCTTGATGTTTAAGTCGCATATATAGTTGTTCATATCGAGACTGTCTTGGTGGCTAGGCCAGTTGAGGGTGCCCCGGTAGGGTGGTAGGATTTCATGTTCTATGACAACCGTGTGGACGTGTTGTAATATTACTTTTGTCTCTGGGGTTTTCTCCATTCATATGGCATTTCTATTGTTCATAATTAATAAAAATAACAAACAATTTTAGACGAAAACGTTGAAGGTTTCTTCTCGTTACTACTATATTCGTTCCCCTTTGACAAGAAATTTTGTCAAGCTTAATCTGTATTTGCCTAAACGTCCTACAATATGGAGGGAGAAGGCAAAACCATAATGATATTTTTTTTCCTAACGACAGGCTAGAAGGCCAGAATAGCTCGGCCATAGAACTTGGGCGGCGAGAAGCTACTGGATCATGCAGGCCCTGTTGTCGCAATTTGTCTTGGAATAAAAATAAAAAACCTGGCAATCTGGACGGTCATAGACCAATGGCTCAATCCCAAGGCATGGGCTTGGACCCCAGTCATCTCTTTTGATGGCCAGCAGCAGCCACGGAGTTTCTTGCTATGCTGCTGCCTCACTTCTTCATTTGTGACTGGGCCACGCCTCCAATCTGCAGCTCAATCATTATTACAGGACAGGGGACTGGAACAAAAGGAGATAACGATCCACATCAATAGTTGTTCATCTCCATATGGACAAAAAAACCACTCTGGTGGGTGACTCCTTGGCCAGCACATACATATCACACCTTTCGGTGCGCACGAAACTCTTGGTGCTACGCCGCCCAGATCGACAAACACAAAGTGCAAACAAAGGAGCGCGCACGACACACCAACCAGTCCGCGGGGAGGTTTGCTCGCTCGTTGTTCGGTCTTACTAGCTTCTTGTGTGGCGTACGTACATGGCAGAGATGTGGGGCAAGCGTCGCGACCGGTGCAAGGCACGCACGCTCGCACGCACTCGCCCACGCAGCCCACCTACCAGGCTACACCCTGCGGGCCATGCGCCAACCGTTTCCGTTGTACTGTATGTGGTAGGTGGAGCCTGTGGATCCTCGTCTCGCCAGGCCGACCAGCAGAGCTACGGGCGCCAATCGTCTACTTGCCGGCGGACGATCGGTGGAAAGGAGCGAGAGTACGAATGAATGTGCGGGATCTGCATTGAAGAGCTAGCAGCGGACGGATCGGATCTAATACGGGCTAGCTAGCGTCAGGCTCATGCATGGGCCACGCCGGCGATCGATAGGCCGAAAGTGACACAAACGGAGCATATGCGTGCATGCAGGTTCCTGTCTCCATGATGAATGCTCCGATCGGTCGATCCATAAGCTGAGCTGCAGGACTTGTCTAGGCCGCCCAAGGCTACATTTCACGTACGCACTTCAGCTACTACTGCCACGAATCATGTGCGTCCTCGTGTGGCCAGCTTTGTCGTGCGTCGCCGGGTATATATCCATGGGCGCCGGTCGTCTACCTTGGGTGCATAACGTAAGTAGCATATGTTTATAGGGTATAATATATATCCATGGATATATGAACGGTGAATATCATGCTACAAAAATAAAAAATTCAAATAAGGATTTTTTTCTTTTGTGAAAAGGAATAGTATTTCTTTATCCTTGCTTTATGCCAAGACTCTCCATCGAGGATCTGCAGCAAATCCGACCAAAACCATATTATATCGTCTACTCACAGAAGACCACGATTTTAAAGTCCAAGGACCTTTAGTCTCGGGTCAACACGACCCTGGACTAAAGATTTTTTTTTCAATTTCTTTTTAATTTATTTTTCAAATTTTGTTTTCAAATTTTTTTTGAACTTTTGAATTGTTTGACTCGTAATCCTCTTTTTAGCATTAAATATATTTAATCTTAGGTTAAATTATACTTGTGGTCAAACTTTCCGGTCGGTCACCCATCCTAGTAGTACTCCACCACTCAGCATGCTTAACTTCTCTGTTTCATCAGGATGTCCTTATGAAGCCCATTTATACTTTGTTGTCAACACTACCATATCAATTCTATTAGCCCATATCAATATGCCATACATCTTTAATTTTTTGAAATTACAAACAACTATTTTAGTAAACAACAATAAATAAGTAATAATAATAATATTTTAATCCAATGAAAGTAAAAAAAAATTAGATTTTATTCAATTTTTTGCCATTTATTCATTTAATATGGCATAAATAATATCTTTAAATCTTTAAATCGAAATTCGACAAATAATATATCCATAATTATTAGAAAAATGTGAGGAATCCAAATATGGAATAAATAAAATTGCAAAAAAATTAACTTTTTAAATAACTTTTTTTCCTTTACGAATTTAAAAAATCTAAAATAATCCAAAACGGCCTAAGGCTATTGAAATCGAACTCACAATTGTTTTTCTCACATTTTGATAGGTTGTATATATTTTCTGACATCGTACGCAAAAGTTATAGCCATTTTAAGTTTTCCTTCCACGGCCCGCACCCGACCCAGGACTAAAGGTACAAAACAACCTGGGACTAGAGTTTTATCGGGCTCCTAGCCACCGAAAACGATACAAATCGGGACTAGTGCTCATATTAGTCCCGGCCCGTAACAAATCGGGACTGGTGTTAGACTCTGGACCAAACCGAAGACCCTTTTTTCTACTAGTGTAGACCACCAACTAGCCGAACGAACCAACAAACACGACTTCATGGTTCTATAGCGCGGAGGTGATTCATGACAACACCTCCAAAAAATGGAAAGATGCTCGAGAGTATCATTATTGTTGACACTTCTCGGAGTGATGCAAAGCTTTTAACGAAGCCCCAACCAATCACTCAAGGAGCACTTGAGGTGCTACCTCATTACCAGGGTAGCCCCTGGCTAGAGGAAGGAAAACCCTTGTATTCTATGTCATGGCACCAGCCTCGACTACAATCCTAGGATCAAGACTGGATGCACAAATTTGATACCCACCCTTCTCAAGAAATTGGGGTGCCACCAACAAAGTACAACAACATACATAGATAGAGTGTGCTTTGGTGTCCCCCATCTCCACCAAACTTATGATACTAAAAACAAAAAGGAAGAATAGGATTGGCCGATACCCATTCATGCATTCAGAATCGAAGGGGTATTGACCAATTCTAGTCGTCCTTATGTTTTTAGTTCCGTAAGTTTGGAGGAGATGGAGGACAACAAAGCAAAAGCCACATAGATGACACAGGATGAACTCAAAGACGACGCATGTTCGATGGAACTGCAAACACAACACATGGAGACAACAATCGGCAAGATATACGCTCATAATTCGTATGTTCTGTATTGACATCACAAAATTCAACATAAGTTTTAGACATCCTACTAGTACGTGCTCCCACATCATCGTGTACGCATGCAACTCATTGCTTGGCATTCGATCCACTTGATTCATGGTATAACTAACCGAGGACATCATTGAGATGGCCGTCAACATCCACACCAGTCGCCAGTGCCCACCGCACCATGGCGTCGGTGAGTGTATGCACTTTTGGGGGTTTATGGTGTGCTGCTTGATCGATGTACTCACAACTCGCAAGCTAGGAATCAATTGACACGTGCGCCGAATTAATTGAGCTAGGGTGAATTTTGAGCTGGCGGAGTGTGGTAGATATTACTACCGCAAGCAAAAAACCTATCACGACGGTTGTTTTGATTGCAGTCAAAGTTTTTATTTAGCATTAAGTGAAAATCCATAGCATCCATGAATCATGAAGATGGAGACATACATTAATCAATTTTGGCTTATCTCCAGCGTGACCCATGCATGCCGATCCATAGATCCACGCTCATTGCAGTTCTTCGATTACCATACACGATTACCATACACACCCATTGTAGTTCATCGATTATCACAGTAATGGAAGAACTGCAATGGTTGTGGATCTATGGCTATGGCCACGCTGGAGATAAGCCGAAATTGATTAATGAAGGTCTCCGTCTTGGTGATTCATGAATGCTGCGATTGACGAAAGACAGATCCAGCCCGGGCCGGGCTACAGTTCATGTCAGCTACCAAGGATCAGGCAGTTTCATGTGGCCAGCTTTATCGTGCGTCGGCAATTATCCATGGCATTGATCGTGTACGGAGGCGTGGATAACGTGGCACCTGTTTCAGCGACATGTCAGATTTACAGTATATGTTTGTTCTGTGACCACTCGCCAGTGTCGACGTGCGTGGGTGATGGATTTTGTTGGGGTGCAGGTACGGCTACAATACCAATATGGACGTGTACGTACATTTGGCTTGACTGACAGGGTCCAGCTTGCAGGGTGCGGTTGCTGCGGTTTGCGTCTCGCTTTACCCACCACGCATCCCCTTGCTTTCTGCGGCGAGGCCAGCCAAGATCCGTGATTAGATCAACTTTATGTGTGCACTATGAAGTCCAATTTTCTACACCCTCCGGTCAGAAAACAAGTGATTTAAGTTTGTTTAAATTAAATAATGTGAATCTAGACAAATATAAGTTACTTATTTTTAGACGGAGGTAGTAGTATCTTCCGGCACAACGGAACTCTATTTTTCGTATCCAAGAATAGTACTTTCTCCATACCAGTTTAAAGGGCCATCAGGTAGTTCAATAAAAAAAATTGACAATATATTTAGGCTGGTTATAGTGGGGAGTAATTTGAGCTAGTGTCATGCACATTACACTAGTCTAAGTTACCACCTTCATAGTGGATAGTAACTTATGTCTAGTAACATGCAAGACCTTATTTATTAACTTGTAGACCCATCTTGTCTTGGAGTGTGTGATGTTAGGTTAGTCCTAGTGCTAGTATCATAAGATGTATCAGAGCAAGTACATGAAGGGAATATGCCCGAGAGGCAATAATAAAGTGGTTATTATCGTATTCCTTATTTATGATAAATGTTTATTTTGCATGCTATAATTGTATTGATACGAAAACGTTAATACATGTGTGTTTAATAAACAAAAAGGAAGTTCCTAGTTATGCCTCTCTTATAAACTAGCTCGTTGATTAACAAGATGATCAAAGGTTTCCTGATCATGGACATTGGATGCTGTTAATAACGAGGTCATAATATTGTTGGAATAATGTGATGAACATTCATCCAAAGTATAGCATTACGATCAAAATCATTGAGTTTATATTGCTATAACAACTTACGAAATGATCCTAATCCTTAGACCATGAGATCATGTCAATCGCTAACACCAAAAAAGTTTTTTGATGACATCAAACATCACACTGTAACTGGGTGATTATAAAGATGGCTTCAGAACTACTAAAATGTTATGTTGAGGCTCATGGATCAAGAGTGGAATTTGTTCATCCCGATGACAGATAGATATACTCTGGGCCCTCTCGGTGATATCACATTGGTTAGCTTGCAAGCAAGTGATTTGATCACTAGAATGTTATATCACGGGAACGAGAAAAGAGTGCATGTCGGTAACGAGATCAAACTAGGTATAGAGATACCGATGATCGAATCTCGGACATGTAATATATCATGAAACAAAGGGATTAAGCTACATGCGTATAAGGTTCACACGATCACAAAAGTCATCGTTGAATATGTGGGAGTCAGTATGGATCTCCAGGTCCCGCTGCTGATTATTGATCGGAGAGGGGTCTCGATCATGTCTGCATTATTCGCGAACCGTAGGGTGACACACTTAAGGGATACCGACACCATTTGGAGAAAATAATATGCCAGAGAAAGAAAAAGGAAAGTGAAGGAATTTATTTCACTAGACACCGGAACTGTTTCGGTTGAAATTGTTGAAACTGGTTCTGCATATGAAATGGAATACTATCAAGGGGTTTTATGTGAATGTTTGTTAATTAAAGTAATTAACAAAATTCTGAATAAATAAAGAAAAGAGTTTTATTTAAATAAGAGCTTGCATTAATTTTGGTGGAAAATTAATGCATGTGAGTGGAATTATGAGTGGAGATGTTTTTATGTTAGTGGATCTTCCACCACATGAATGAGGGAGAGGTGGGGGAACCCTCCTTGGACGGCGGCCATGCCCCCTTGGGCTGCCCCCTCCCCTATAAAAGGACCCCCTCCTCTCACTTGTCACTCACACCTCCTCGTGAAGGATCTCTCTCCCCCTCTAGAATTTATCCCCCATGGTCTCGGACTAGCGAGATACATGTTTCCGGTGGCTATTTGGCAAGAAAGGGTTGTGCTTCCGCTGCATCGCTAGAGCGAGGAGGCGGAGGTTGCTCATCGTCTTGTACATGTGTGCGAGCACGGATGCGCTGCTGTTTTGCGGCGCTAGGACTTCCTCTCGATCTTGAGATCGGCAAGAGATCGTCTACATCAACCACGAGTTTAGACTCGTTAAGCTTTGTCTGTCTTCAAGGGTATATGGATGTATATCCACCCATTGCTTGTATATAGTAGATAGATCTTGGTATTTAGATGTTCCCATCGTAGGAATTTTTTTGTTTTCTATGCTGCGAACCCTATAGTGGTATCAGAGCCAGGTCTATGCGTAGATGCTTTGCACGAGTAGTACACATATGAGTATGTGGGCGATGATGATCATTTTATTGCTTCTTAGTTGTACTTTGGATATTGGTGGCATAGTGGGATGAAGCGGTCCGGACAAACTTTACATGTCCTCGCACATGAGACATGTTCCACGCTTGACATGCAACTAGTTTTGCATAAGTGGCTAGCGGGTGTCTGTCTCTCCTACTATAGTCAATATCTAATTTGCAACGAGTTGTCAACAATTTGGTTATCCTTGTTGTGGTTCATGTTCGTAGGTAAGAACGGTTCTATCTTCGAAAGCCCTAAGCCACGTAAAACTTGCAATGGATAAATTAGAGGCGTCTAGTTTAGATTGTTGCTGGGCTAGTGTTATGATATGGTGATGTTGTAAGTAGAAGTATGAGATGATACTCTTAGAACACACATAGCGTGTAAGTTCCATAGACCTTGGCCTTACACATAAAGGTATGATAGTGATCATACCACGGTGCACATGATGGAGATCATATGCGGGAACCATATCATTTCACTTATAAACATGTGATGTTTAATTGCATCTTATATTGCTTGTTTGGAGTTTTATTAGCATAATAAGATGATCCCTCATTTAGATATCAAGATAAAAATGTGTTCTTCCTTAAGTATGCACCGACAATGTTTCGTCGCTTCAAGACATCACGTGATGATCGGGTGTACTTGAATCTACAAGCATATCTCGGGTGTAAGACAGTTACACACGTGAATACTAAGGTTCTCACTTGGCGAGCCTAGCATGTACAGACATGGTCTCGGAACACGGACCGAAAGGTTAAGCATGAGTCATATGTTTTGATATGATGACCATATGGATGCTCGTCTTTGAAGCTACACCGACTCACGTGATGATCGGACTTGGTGTAGTGGATTTGGTTCATGTAATCACCAAAAAGACACGAGGGATGTCGTTTTTGAGTGGGAGTTTATTTCTAATTTGGATTAGTAGAACTCAATTTATCATAAATTAAATCAAAGTGAATTTGCATAATTTGTTGTAGCTATTGGCATTCGTTCACCACCTTATGCATAGTTGTAATTGAGATAATAGAACTATAGAATTCTGGATATATACTTTACGAACTGGTATCGTATTGTGTTGAGTGTCA
Organism: Avena atlantica; assembly: GCA_910589765.1. Taxonomy (NCBI): domain Eukaryota; kingdom Viridiplantae; phylum Streptophyta; class Magnoliopsida; order Poales; family Poaceae; genus Avena; species Avena atlantica. Next base: position 422,095,561 of record OU342734.1, on the reverse strand, counting down.
ATCTAAAGTTTAAAGTCCTACTGCAAACTTTTAGCAAAATTTGTTTACTCCATGAAGTTTAATAATTAGTAGTAAATCGAGAGTAACAATTCCAGTATTAGTATCTTAAGTATCATGTTTGGCTCCATGATTCTTGATTATTTTAATATCAAGTTTATCTACTGAAAGAATTGTTTTAGAAACCATTATGTGTGGCAGATATAATGATATCTGAAATAATGTTTTGGTTGCAATATGATAGAGTATAATATATTTTCTCATATTGGATGAGAATTTGCAAAGGTTGGAGATGCTAGACATCCTAATCATCCAAAAGGGTTTTGGAAAGTAATGTTATACTCACGATTCGCCTTTATAAGCTACAGTAGCTTGATCATGAAAGTCATCATGATAAGGATGAATAGAAGATGTATGTAAAGTGTTTACTAAATAAAAGATTACTAAAGGATGGATTTTTGAAAGAATGTCGATCATTTTGATGACGGTGATCTACTTCAAAGTGCAAGTCCAAAGGTATTATTATTTGAATATACACGCTTTGGACTACGTGTCATGTATATGGCGCCACTTTTGATGTTGATGGATTCTTTTAAAAGGAAAAGGAAATGCTAAAACAGAATCTATAAAATATATTTGGCAGAAAAGAAAAGATTGGAAATATCTAATTTAGGTATATGGATGATATACATGTTATGGTTGTATTATTTGCTTGTTAAACAATGTGGTTCTTGGGTATTGGATACCGAATTGGTTGGTATGAAATTTCATAAGGAACGACGCAATTCATAAACCACAATGGCCTAAGTAACTAGCAAGAGAATATGTGATGATGTTCATCGAAAACAAACAAACCGTTGTTTGTATTTCTCGTTGACATCAAAGCTTGACTTCAAGATTTGTTTTAATAATTTTTATTTAAATCAGATATTATGAGAACAAAGGTTGTTCAAATAATTACCGTATTCCATATAATATGGATGATTTACAAATCTAGTTGGAGAAATCACATCCATAAAACCTAATGCTAAAATGTCGCAAGATAAGTGATTGGAAGATCACTTACGAAGTGACATCGCCATTTAAATTATATTGGAAAGAAAACATGAAGAAACTCCATTTTCATGGATTTTTGGAGTCTTTGATTTGATCAAGTGACGCTTGTGACACTTTCCTCGGGATAATTAAAACTTCGTTCAAAGGCCAAACAAGAACGAATGACTAAAATATTGGAATTTATACATATTGATGTATGTAGTCCATTATGTGTAGTCATAAGCGATGGATTTCAACTTCATATGCTTTCTCCGGAAATTTGAGTGAATATTCATTTAATGAGAAAGAAGTATGAAATATTTGAAAACTTTCAAAGACTTTCAAGATGAAGTGGAAAATCATTGTGACAAGAAAATAAATGGTTTATGATTTTATCATAAGGGATTTATTTGAGTTGCAAGTGTAACAAGAAAATAAATGAATTATGATTTTATCATAAAGGGATTTATTTGAGTTACAAGTTTAGCAAAAACACCTAGATTTACATTTCCCGAAACAATATAGGAATATGGAGTGTTTGAGATTTGTAATGAAACCTTGTGAGACATGGTTGGATCAAAGGTGTTATTTATAAAACTGCCATTATGTTTTAAAAGATTAAAGCTTTAGGGACTACCACTTTTACACTGAAAAGAGCTCCATCTTGATCCGTTGAAATGATACCATGGAAGTTATGGTTTGGATAAAACCCAAATTATCATTTCTTAAATTTTGGTATGCTAAACATAAGTAAGATGTTTACAACCAAAGTCGGATGAGCATATCTTTGTAGGTTATTTCGAATAACAATTGGTTATTCCTCCATAACACTGAGGACAAAAGGGTTTGTCGCTTGAAATGTGAAGTTTCTTGAAAAGGGAATTTTTCGCAAAATTTAAGTCGGAGGACAATAGAACTTTGATAAGGTTAACGAACCTTAGATAAATGTGCTGAGTTGCACAACACCGGAAATAGTTCCAGAGGCTTCCATAATGCTCATAGATTATGTTCCTCAAAGGTTGTGGTCACGGGGATCTAAGTTATTATTGAACCAAGTCGGTCGGATAAACAATCAAATGGTGAGATTTGAGAGTAAATCATTATTGTTTGACAATGATGAACCGACTACATGCAAAGAAGCGATGATGGGCCCTGACTCCGTCAAATGGCTTGAAGACATAAAATCCGTGATAGGTCCATACACGATAAATTAAGTTTTGAACTTGGAAGACCCTCTAGAAAGGTGTAAAAACCTATCGGTCGTATTTGGATCCATAAGAAACAGACATGGATGTTTCACATCTATGAAATAGTCGACATGTCGTAAAGTATTTTATGACAATGTTCAAGGAGTTGACTATGACAAGATTTGATCTTTCATAGCGATATTTAGTCTGGACGGATTAAAGTAGCAACCACTACATATAATTTGGTATATGGTAGATGAATAAACAAAACAAAGTTCTTTTAATAGAATGGTTACCTAGGACGTGTACATGACATGATCCAAAGGGTTTTGTTAATTCAAAGGATGCTAAAAGGGGCATGCAAACTTCAATGGTTGAAGTAAGCATCGCAGAGTTGGAATCTTCAGCATGATGAAAAAGGAGTTTTCATCAGGAGACGATGAAGATGTTTGCATTTGCAAGAAATTAAGTGGGAGCGCTGAGACATATTTCTAATACATTATGTGGAGGACATCTTGTTGATTAGAAATGATGTATATTTTATTGACAATGGTTAAGAATTTCATTTCGATGAAAGACTTAGGCAAAACCCGAATATTTAGCATGAAAGTCTATAGTGGATAGACTATGACGCTAATATGGTTATGCCAAAAGTACATATATGAGATATTGAAGGAGTTCAATATAGAAACGACAAGAAGCGGTTCTTGTCGCATGGAAAGGAATTGAATCAAGACTCAAGTGTCTCGACACTTGATAAGTGAAACAAGATTCAATTGCTTTGACACTTGATGAGTGAAATCACAAGAATGTTTTGATCAATCATACCATGATATGTACACATCCAGATATGTCCTATGCTCTAAGTGTTATGAGCATATACCAGAATGAATCATAAAATGATCATTGGACGATAGTGAGGATATTCTTATGATCTTTTGGAAGAACTAAAAATATATTTGTGTAGAGGTGACAAACAATTACAAATAGTTCATTGTAAAGCGTTACATTGATACTAGTTTTGTCACAAGATACAAATTAAGTTTATCTCAATTTAAACTATGGGTGGAACAATGTAATGGAAATGATATTCCATGACGGATTTGGATGAATTCCAAAGTTAAGACATTGTGAAGAATACTACAATAAAAGGCTAAGTATATGACTACTATAGTAGCAGCAAAGGAGGGAATTTGTGTCAAGTAGTTTGTTATCAAACTAAGGTGTGGTTCGCAACGGGCTAACACTAAAGATATATTATATGACAATAGTATCGACATGTTTTAACCCCAAGGAACTAAAGGTCTCACCGAAAGACCAAATTTATACAATGCCATCTCATTGGAGAATGAGTGATGCGTGAAGACGCAAAGACATGCAAATACACATAGACCTGAAGCGTCAGATCCGTAGATTATGTTAACCACTTGCAATCGCGTATATGGAACACCGGAAAGCCATAAGTGTTCAATACGCAAAGTTTACAAACTAGATTATTGTCTCTAGTGCAAGTGGAGACTGAAGGGAATATGCCCGAGAGGCAATAATAAAGTGGTTATTATCGTATTCCTTAGTTATGATAAATGTTTATTTTGCATGCTATAATTGTATTGATACGGAAACATTAATACATGTGTGTTTAATAAAAAAAAAGGAAGTTCCTAGTTATGCCTCTCTTATAAACTAGCTCGTTGATTAACAAGATGATTAAAAGTTTCCTGATCATTAACATTGGATGTTGTTAATAACGAGGCCAAAACATTGTTGGAATGATGTGATGAACATTCATCTAAAGTATAGCATTACAATCAAAGTCATTGAGTTTATATTGCTATAACAACTTACGAAGTGATCCTAATCCTTAGACCATGAGATCATGTCAATCGCTAACGCCAGAAGAGTTTTTTTATGACATCAAACATCACAACGTAACTGGGTGATTATAAAGATGGCTTCAGAACTACTAAAGTGTTATGCTGAGGCTTATGGATCAAGAGTGGAATTTGTTCATCCCGATGACGGATAGATATACTCTGGGCCCTCTCGGTGATATCACATTGGTTAGCTTGCAAGCAAGTGATTTGATCACTAGAATGTTATATCACGGGAACAAGAAAAGAGTGCATGTCGGTAACGAGATCAAACTAGGTATGGAGATACCGATGATCGAATCTCGGACATGTAATATATCATGAAACAAAGGGATTAAGTTACATGCGTATAAGGTTCACACGATCACAGAAGTCATCGTTGAATATGTGGGAGTCAGTATGGATCTCCAGGTCCCGCTACTAATTATTGATCGGAGAAGGGTCTAGATCATGTCTGCATTATTCGCGAACCGTAGGGTGACACACTTAAGGGATACGGACACCATTTGGAGCAAATAATATGCCAGACAAAGAAAAAGGAAAGCGCAGGAATTTATTTCACTAGACACCGGAACTATTTCGGTTGAAATTGCTGAAACTGGTTCTGCATGTGAAATGGAATACTAGCAAGGGGTTTTATGTGAATGTTTGTTAATTAAAGTAATTAACAAAATTCTGAATAAATAAATAAAAGAGTTTTATTTAAATGAGAGCTTGCATTAATTTTGGTGGAAAATTAATGCATGTGAGTGGAATTGTGAGTGGAGATGTTTTTATGTGAGTGGAGCTTCCACCACATGAATGAGGGAGAGGTGGGGGCACCCTCCTTGGCCAGCAGCCATGCCCCCTTGGGCTGCCCCCTCCCCTATAAAAGGACCCCCTCCTCTCACTTGTCACTCACACCTCCTCGTGAAAGATCTCTCTCCCCCTCTAGAATTTATCCCCCATGGTCTTGGACTAGCGAGATACATGTTCCCGGTGACTATTCGGTATGAAAGGGTTGTGCTTCCGCTGTATCGCTGGAGCGAGGAGGCAGAGGTTGCTCAGTGTCTTGTACGTGTGTGCGAGCACGGATGCGCTGCTGTTTTGCGGCGCTAGGACTTCCTCTCGATCTTGAGATCGGCAAGAGATCATCCACATCAACCACAAGTTTGGACTCGTTAAGCTTTGTCGGTATTCAAGGGTATATTCTATGGATGTATATCCACCCGTTGCTTGTATCTAGTAGATAGATCTTGGTACTTAGATGTTCCCATCGTAGGAATTTTTTTGTTTTCTATGCTGCGAAGCCTATAGTACAATAAGGTGACATCAGCTGGCTATAAGACATTAAATAGTATATTTGTGCTGAGTTAGAAGAGAGAGAAGAGGAGAGAGAAAGAGAGTGGGCTCTCAGACTAGTCACAATGAGAAGTATCATATAGTAGTATCATGCATATGATACTGTACATGATACCATCTCCACAATGCATAGTATCATGTAGTAGTACCATAGTCTTAATTGTTTTATTATTTTGTAGAATTTTAATGTAAATTTGTGTACAAGATTTATTTGGTATTAGTTTTTCTAGTTCTATATGCTATGATACCGTATCTACCTATGATACCAACACAATCTCTTTCATCATTAATTGCAGTGACACATAACCATTTTGCATGCATGTGATGCATGATACTACCTATGATACCCCAATTGGGGCTAGTCTCATGCAAGAGCCAGCTCTAGCACGTGCTCCTAAGCACTTTGTGAGAGTGAATGGTGGGCCAATTATTGATAAAGTAGTACATTTCTATAGCTCGTTATTGTACATATTGGCTATTTGGTTGACTATAGATGACATGGCATTACCTTATAGTCAGTAGTTGGCTATACTATTGTTCTTGCTCTCATGTATGCCAACTTGGAAAAAATCTGATGTGGCATTACAATTAATAAAGATAGAGGTGGTTAGAGTATCATAGGTAGATACTGTATCATAGCATGTAAAACTAGAAATCATAATGGCAAGTAAATCTTGTACACATATTTTACATGAATCAATAAATATACCACTACTATGATACAATGCACTAGAGACATAGTATCATACACTAGTATAGTATGCATGATACTAGTATTATGATACTCCCACTATGACCAGCCTTATGGTAACATAGCTAGTTACTCCAAGCCTCTCTTCCATTATTTAATGACATGCCACATCATCAAAATGCCTAGTTGGCATTGCATGTGGATGCATGTTACCACCTTAGTTACTCCCACTATGACTAGCCTTAGCCAATGAAACACGAATTGTATGTAACAAAAATTATACCATTAAAAAGTTATTTTGAATATGAATCCAATGATATAATTTTTGAAAATTATAATTCATATTTTGTTGATCAAACTTGTGACCAAACTTTTTTATTGAACAACATGCTGACCCTTTAAACCGGTATAGAGGGAGTACTCCCTCCGATTCATATTAATAGCCTCAACTTTATGTAGATATGAATGCATATAACCTAAATGCTTAACTAAATACATACTCCCTCTGTCCACAAATAAGTGTACGTTTGGGTTTAAAATTTGTCCACAAAAGAGTGTACTTCTACTCTCCCAATGCACTTTAAAGAAAGAAAAATTGCTTCACGGAAATCAAGCCCACTAACATTTAGCAAATGGTATCTCCATTCTATACATGCACTTACCTCATTGGAGGTGAGAGAATTAAAGATGAGAGAGAACATGACTAACACATTCCAATGCACTTTCTACTTCATCCCATAATTTGTCTTAAAATTTCTAAACGTCCACTTATTTGCGGACTGATGGAGTAAAAATCTAGATAAAATTGAGACCATTAATATACACCAGAGGGAGTAGCTTACCATATAGGATTTGTCAAACTACATCTGGGCCAGTTTGTTTGAGTTCTGAAGTTTAACTCCACTACATGATATGTACCGTATTTTTCTATGTTTTTCATCAGCTCCACCGTTTTGATGGAGTCCGGCGACAAATATGTTCCATACTTAAGATAAAGATCAATGATTATATCATCATCATATATGAATCAATAATAAAATCGTCATATAGAAAGTCATGTCATCTACTTGCGACCTCCTTTCCGGCATAAAGGGTGGATGGTGTTAAAATAATTAGCAGTTTTCGTATTAATTTAATCCAAGTATAAATCATGACTGGACAATTTCCAAGATTAATAGCATACGCATAGTAGACATGCACCATATATGCAAGTGAAAACCTAGTATATCTACACATACTGCAATACTAGTAATCATCATAGGAAATAACAGGAGGGCAAAGAACACGTACGAGTTTGTCGATGATATGACCAACGGCACAACTGAAGTGGATTCGCCACCGGCAGTAGTAGCAATAGCCTTCTTGGAAGCATCATCAGACATGGCGATGGAGTCGAAGAAGCCAGACGTAGAGGACGAAGAAGAGCTTGAGCAGTCACGCCTAGACGCTCCCCAAAAACCGTATCGCCTCTCTTCCGGTACAGGATCAGAGAGATGGGGTTCCAGAGGCCTGCTCTCCTGGACGGCCGTGCACGCAGCCGGCGGGATGGAGTAGCAGAGGGCATCACAGAGAAGTGGAACAACGATGCGCAGGTAGGCAGATGCCGACTAGGGTTCGCGTCTGCCTGCTTATATAATGTGGTTCGGGTAGGACGTGGGCAACAGCCCACGACTGAGTCGGCATCAGCCCACGATATGGAAATGGCCGGTTGATTAACGCGTCCATTAATAACTAGTACACAATTAATTTTTCCTAAACAGCAAAATAAAGCTCGGCTCGGCGAGATTCCCGCAACCCGTGGTGCGCACGCGCGAGTCGCGTCATGACGAGGCGAGGCAAGGCGAGGCAAGGCGGGCGGCGTCGGAGGAGGAGTACGCGAGGGCTTCTCTTCTTCTTAGACCTTAGTGAGTGGTGCAACACTCTACTATATAAGGTGGTCTAACTCCCCTTCGACTAGCAATGTGGGACTAAACTTTGGCACCACTAGCACACACATGAGCTGCCATAATAATGGGCCAAAGAGAATTTCAGAATTTGTATTTGTTATGGGCCAACCCAACATCAAATATGCCTCAAATTCCAACAATCCCCCACAAAGTCTCATTGGCACATCACATCATTCTCTTCCAAATCACTGTTTTGATATACCAGCGTTTTTCAGTGGAGAATGTTAAGTTGAACTTCCACCTATACCATTAGACTACACTCATCAACAACTGTTAATGAATAAGCCTTGAATTGCCAGTTTTGTGTAAATGAGTTTCACCTAATGTCATACTGATACTAGGATGCCGAAGGCTACCCGTCGGGTGGAGCATATAAGTCACACTCCTGGCCTTTTTCATGAGCTTCCTAGAGATTACCCTATCTCATAGACTGTGGCCAGCAGTCGGGCTCACATAGGTGCGTTCTTTCAAGACTGCTCTGTAGGATAGCATCTTGGCTTATACAAGCCTATGAACACATTAAGACTAAGTCAACCTGCCATATAGATCGTGAGAGTAATGCATCTTCAGCGGAGTGGATTAATAAAAGTTACTCTCCTCTAGTTAGCCACTGGCTTGTTTCCCCAGGTCCTAATTCACGGGATCTCCGATCACATAGGTTGGATTACTACCACGGTAACTCATGTGGATCTCAAACCCATCTCCTTTGATGCAGTATCTGTCACATTTCTTGATAGACCTTTTGTGAAAGGATCTGCTAGATTCTTAGCTGTTTGGATATAATCCAATGCTATTACTCTGTAGTTTCTCATTTTCCTAACAGATGCTAATCTTCTCTTTATATTTCTTGATGACTTCATATTATCCTTTGAACTACTCACATTGACGATCACAGTTTGATTGTCGCATTTCATAAGGATACCCGACACAGGTTTATCAACAACCGGCAAGTCAATCAAGAGTTCACGAAGCCAATCTGCTTCGACAGTAGCTGTATCTAGTGCTGTGAGTTCTGCTTCCATTGTTGACCTCGTTAAGATGGTATGCTTGCAAGGCTTCCATGAAACAGCGCCACCACCATGAGTGAATACATATCCACTTGTGGCCTGCAGCTCATCAGCATTAGAGATCCAATTTGAGTCACTATACCCTTCAAGTACCGCAGGGTCTCCGGTATAGTGAATACCATAACTCGATGTACCCTTTATATAGTGCATTACTCTCTCAAGAGCATGCCAATGATCATCTCCCATATTGGAAACAAACCGGCTAAGTTTTCTCACAACAAACGCGATGTCAGGCCTTATTGTGCTAGCTAAATACATTAATGAGCCAATTATCTGAGAGTATCTCAGCTGATCTCTTGTTGTTCTTTTGTTCTTTTGAAGCATCTTACTAGGATCATATGGTGTCGGCGAAGGAGTACAATATGAGTAGCCAAAGCAACTCAACACCTTCTCCACATAGTGAGATTGTAGAAGTGTAATTCCGCCATTTTCATCTCTCAGCGGCTTGATGTTTAGAATAACATCAGCTTCTCCAAGGTCTTTCATGTCAAAACTTTGAGACAATAAACTCTTGACCTGTTCGATGACAATCATATTTGTCCCGAAAATCAGTATGTCATCAACATACAAACAAAGTATAACTCCTTCGCCCCCACCATGGCGATAATATACACATTTGTCGGCTTCATTTACAACAAAGCCAGCAGATGTTAAAGTTTGATCAAACTTGTCATGCCATTGCTTAGGTGCTTGTTTCAGTCCATACAAAGACTTCAATAGCTTGCACACCTTGCCTTCTTGACCATCTACTACAAAACCATCTGGCTGATCCATATAAATTTCCTCATCCAACTCTCCATTAAGGAAAGCTGTCTTGACGTCCATTTGATGAACGATAAGACCATGTGAGGTAGCCAGTGAGAGTAGAACTCGAATAGTGGTCAATCTAGCCACAGGCGAATAAGTATCAAAGAAGTCTTCGCCTTCTTTTTGGGTATAACCCTTGGCAACAAGTAGAGCCTTGTACTTTTCAATCGTACCATCAGGCCTAAGCTTCTTTTTGAACACCCACTTACATCCTACAGGTTTGCACCCATAAGGACGATCAGTGAACTCCCAAGTTTCGTTAGCCATGATGGAATCCATCTCGCTACGAACAACTTCTTTCCAGTAGTCTGCATCAGGAGATGCATAAGCCTCTGAAATAGAGGTGGGAGTATCATCCACGAGATAGACAATGAAATAATTACCAAAGGACTTTGCATTCCTCTGTCTCTTGTTCCTTACAGGAACTTCATTGTCTACCTCCTCAGGAATTTCATCATGTGCTCGTTCATAATATTCCATGGGAATGGCAGGTTCAGGAGTTTCAACAGATTCCTGTCTAGATGTACTAGGCATATCTTTCATCGGAAAAATATCCTCAAAGAATGTAGCATCCTTAGACTCCATAATTGTACCGACCTTCATGTCAGGTACCTCAGATTTCACCACTAAAAATTTGTATCCAACGCTATGATGAGCATAGCCAAGAAAGACACAGTCTACAGTCTTTGGTCCAAGTTTACGCTTTTTGGGAATTGGAAAATTCACCTTTGCCAAACAGCCCCAAGTACGTAAGCACGAGAGTGTTAGTTTTCTCTTCTCCCATAATTCATAGGGAACAATTTCATTGTCTTTTGTGGGAACTTTATTCAGGTCATGACATGATGTCAATATCACCCCCCCACCATGCCTTGGATAAACCCGAAGTACCTAACATGGCATTCACCAAGTCTATTAGAGTACGGTTTTTCCTTTCGGCAACCCCGTTAGATTGGGGAGAATGGGGAGGCGTCCTCTCATGAATAATGCCATGTTCCGCACAAAATAAATCAAACTCATTAGAGAAATACTCTCCACCGCGATCTGACCGGACTCTCTTAATCTTTCTCTCAAGTTGATTTTCAACTTCTGCTTTATAGTTTTTAAAGTGGTGTAGAGCCTCATCTTTAGTTTTCAAAAGATATACATAGCAAAATCTAGTAGAATCATCAATCAACATCATGAAGTATTTGTTTCCACCTTTAGTCAACACACCATTCCTCTCACATAGATCTGAATGTATAAGCTCCAGTGGTGCCAAGTTTCTTGCTTCCTGCACATGCTTGTGAGGCTTGCGCGGTTGCTTAGCTTGAACACACTCTTGATATTTAGAGCCTTTGGCTAAAGTAAAACTTAGAATTAAATTCATCTTAGCTAGCCGCGTCATACAGCCAAAATTAATGTGACAAAGTCATGAATGCCAAACATCGGTATCATTGCCAGGGGCACAAATATGGTTCACAACCTTATTACAAAAATCTTATAGGGAAAGACGGAACAAACCGCCGCACTCATAACCTTTACCAATAAATTGTCCTACTTAGAGGTGACTACTTTATTGGACTCAAATACCAACTTAAAACCTTCTTTGCAAAGAAGGGAACCACTAACGAGATTCTTATTTATTAAGGGCACATGCTGCACGTTCTTCAGTTGCACGATCTTTCCCGAAGTAAACTTCAGATCCACCGTGCCAACACCACGAACAGAAGCATGCGATCCGTTTCTCATCAAGACGGAGATATCTCTTGTGACCCGATAAGAAGAAAACAAAGAGATATCAGCACACACATGAATATTAGCACCGGTGTCGATCCACCAATCTGTAGATCGACAAATTCACAAAATAGTAGGTAAATTACCATACCCAGATGCACCCTTATCATTGTTTCTCATAGTCACATTGACAGACTTAGAGTTCTGTCCATTTGGATTCTTCCTTCCTTTGCGCTGCTTGCAGTTTGGAGCCCAATGTCCAACCTCGCCGCACACAAAGCAGGGATCCTGTGACTTGTCCTTCTTATTCTTTTTGAAGTTGGTGGTACGAACAGCCTTGGTCTTCCCCTTAAACTTGTTGTGGAAGTTCTTTTGCACCACATTGGCGCTTGACTGGGGTGCCTCGGCTCCCTTTGGGTGTGCGTCTTTTGCCTTTGCCTTTTCCTCAAGGTCCAGAAACCCAATGATATTCTCAACAGACATCTCTTGCCTCTGGTGTTTGAGGTTAGTGGCAACACTCCTCCAGGATTGAGGAAGCTTTGCAATAATGCATCCCGCAACAAATTTTTCGGGCAACGCATACTTCAGGAGCTCAAGTTCTTTTGCAATGCACTGAATCTCATGAGGCTATTCAACGACAGAACGGTTTTCAACCATCCTATAGTCATGAAACTGCTCCATGGCATACAGTTCACTGCCAGCATCAGTAGCATCGAATTTTGCTTCGAGTGCATCCCACAGTTCTTTGGCATTGCGCATATGTAAATATACGTCCACCAGCTTGTCTCCAATGACGCTTATGACACAGCCCACAAAGAATATGGTGGTCTCCTTGAACGTCTTCTCCTGTTTAGTAGTAATTGTTCCTTTAGGATTACCAGCCGATACCCAGAATGCGTCCATAGCCATCTGCCAGAGGGTACACTTGGTTTGCCAGCGCTTAAAGTGCGCACCCGTAATCGGGTTCGTTTTCAGACAAGCGGCAAAGCCTTGACGCGAAAACAGCCTAAAATAAGGTTTTTGGATTGTTGAAATAATTAGCAGTTTTTGCATTAATTTAATCCAAGTATAAATCATGACTAAACAATTTCCAAGATTAACTAGCATACGCATAGTAGACATGCACCATACAGGCAAGTGAAAACCTAGTAGATCTACACATACTGCAATACTAGTAATCATCATAGGAAATAACAGGAGGGCAAAGAACACATACGAGTTCGTCGATGGTATGACTAACGGCGCAACAGAAGTGGATCCGCCACCGGGCGGTAGCAGCAGCAGCCTACTTGGAAGCGTCGTCAGACATGGCGATGGAGTCGAGGAAGCCGGACGTAGAGGACGAAGAAGAGCTGGAGCAGTCGCGCCTAGATGCTCCCAAAAAACCTTATCGCCTCTCTCCCGGTGCAGGATCAGAGAGACGGAGTTCCGGAGGCCTGCTCTCTCGGACGGCCGTGCATGCAGCCGGCGGGATGGAGTAGCAGAGGGCAGCACAGAGAGGTGGAACGGCGATGCGCAGATAGGCAGATGCAATCTAATTGCTGCTGCCGGCTAGGGTTCGCGTCTGCCTGCTTATATAGTTTGGATCGGGTAGGACATGGGCAACATCCCACGACCGAGTCGGCATCAGCCCACGATGTGGAAACGGCCGGTTGATTAACGCCTCCGTTAATAACACGTAAACAAAACCCGCGGCGCGGCGCGGCGCGGCGAGGCGTCGGAGGAGGAGTGCGCGAGGGCTTCTCTTCTTCTCACACCTTAGTGAGTGGTGCAACACTCTACTATATAAGGTGGTCCAACTCCCCTTCCACTAGCAATGTGGGACTAAACTTTGGCACCACTAGCACACACATGAGCTGTCATAATAATAGGCCAAAGAGAATTTCAGAATTTGTATTTGTTATGGCCAAAAGCCCAACACCAAGTATGCCTCAAATTACAACATATGGTGCATCGACAAGGGGTGTTCACGTGGAACTCTCTTCGGAGGTGACCAGCTTTCGTCGAGACATACCTTTGTTGTTTATTTTAGGATAGACTCTTTTGTGTTGTAGTTGTAATATTGGCGGTGGTTGTCTTCCGACTAGATAGCCTTGGTTTGAAATTCATACCGCGCTCGTTGTTCACAATGAGTTATAGTCATATTGTACGTGCATTTCTTTTTTCTATAAGAATACAGAAATTCTATTCTCAGACCGGTCGGTAAGTTTCAAAACCTGGCAGGAGGTGTGAATGTGTGCTGTCAGCCAGCTTTAGAATCTTATCGAAAATTCAAAATATCTTATAGATCAAACCGTTTGATTTAAGATCTGTTTTCACTGTTGAATTAGTCGCGACTAGATCTTCAAAACTAGATCCCATGTTGATATGTTTTAACGAAATTTTTTTCGGACCAAAAAGTTATCCACCCTAAACACATGAGTTATCCATGTCATAATATATAAGTTATCAAACCATTAACACATAAGTTACCCGCAATATAGACATGTTGGATAGAGGTTTCTTACATACGTAGTGAGGAAGTTTAATTGAAATATCATAACTAGTTATCAGAGTACCGACACTTCACTGTCATTAATGTGTTAGCGTCGACGAGCGATTACGGCTCCGTACCCTAACACCATTTGAGGCTTCGTCACCTGTATTCTATGGTAGCGGTTACTGACGACGAAGTCAAGCCGCTAGATTACTGGTTGCGTGATCGGTAAGCATAAGACCCCATTTATTTATATCGTATGCAAAATAAGGTTAGATTTAGTTCCTTTAAAAAATATGTTTAATATTTGATGTGGTAACCTTTTGAGGTTGAGTACTTCGTACGCTGTGAGAGCGGCGATGGGCGATGATGCCAAGCCGTTAGATTCTGTGGGTAGATTTTTATAGTGATGAATAACTTACATGTTATTTGGTGGATAACTTACATGCTAAAGCCTGGATAACTCTCATGTTACTGATGGGTAACTAGTGGGTAAACATAAAAGTTACACATCCTGAACATGTGATCCGTGGGTAAATTTTGTAGTGGTTGATAACTTATATGTTACTGGGTGGATAACTTATATGCTGAAGCATGGATAACTTGTGTGTTACGGATGGATAACTTTTGGTCCAAAAAAAAGTTGTGAGAACATATCAATATGGGATCTAGTTTCGAAGATCTCATCACGACTAGCCTAACAGTGAAAACGGATCTTAATTCTAACAAACGGTTTAATCTAGAAAACTTTTAAAATTTTCGTATTTGAATTGAGCTAGCTAATTAAAAATCTTATCCTTTAATGCTTAGCAAGCCACCGTGGGTGTATGCAATTGCTGGTCTAAGACGTCCACCATATTTTAGCTTTTTCAGATCGATTGTTACGTAGCAACATCCTAAGAATATGGTATGCTTTGCCATACTATGAAAAAATATCATTTTATATATAATTAAAAAACATAAACAAAACTCCTTTAAAATACTCTTAGAAAATGTTGAGAACAAAAGGCGGAGACGCTGATATATGGCCGATATGTACGACCAAGGCGTGGTCGACTGCCTTTTTGTTGCAACAGTAGACCAAGTCCCCATCATATATTGGGCGACTAGTTGGGATGAATGCCTGGAGTTTGTAGCAAGCATACATCACATGCAGAGTTGTACGTCGAGGACAGCAAATTATTGGACTGGCAAATTCTGTTTTATTGTATAACAATGTCTTTGACCGCCGTGTGTCGCTACGGATAATTTTTTCCCCTCCGCTCACTTTTCTAAGTATCGGTTTTCTAAGTCAGCCGAAAGAGACCAAGATCGTGTTAAAAAGTATCCCTAGGGTTTTAGTTTTCCTGTCCTGGCGGCGGCGAGTTTAAGACAATCCCGTACTTCGACCGATCAATCTCCGTTCTTCTCCCCAATTTGTAGGGTTTGTTGCATGAAAAACAAAAAAATTCTATCGCAAGAACACATAAAACCAAGATCCAATCTAAGGCAAAGCCAAAATCTAATCCACGAGATTGGTGCAACGAGACTGAAGAGAACTAACCCGCATAGATCCAAAGTGTTTAACGAGATCAGATTCTCGTGGTTGATGTAGTTGATCACTTGCCGATCTCAAGATCATGTAGACAATCCTTCCGGCGTCGCGTTCCGGCAACGCTTCCGCAGTCGGTCACACATACGGTAGTCGATGAAGACCTTCCTCTCCCTTTTTCCAGAAGGGCAACGGAGGTTGTAGATCTCCTCGGAATCCCAACAACACGACGGTGTGGTGGTGGTGGTGGAGGAGGAGAGATTTCTGTAGGGCTTTGCCTATGCCGGAGCAGGACGGTGGACGAGAAATAAGAGAGGTGGCAGCTAGGGTTAGGCGCCAAGGAACAAGGGGTGTGTGTGTGTGGGGGGGGGGGGTGCGCCCCACCCCTCATTATATAGGTGGGAGGCGGCCGACCAAGGGTTCCCATCCCAGGCCGTGTTCCCCCCCAACTCGGCCATCAAGGGGAGAGTTGGAACCTTTCCCACCAAGTCTTCCCTCTTACCAAAAACTAGAGTTTGACTTTTCAAACTAGGATTTGACTATTCAAACTAGGGTTTGATCCTTTTACTAGTGTTGGCCGAATTGTCCCTTTAGGGTTTGGTGCGGCTATCCCCTAGGGAATGCCACTGTCCAAGTGACCCCTCCCAGGGTGGTGGAACCACTGGTGGTACCTCTAGAACATTCTAGAAGTATCTGGTCAAAACACCGAAACTTTTCCCGAACCCTAGAAAACCACTTTACTTATATGAATCTTATTCTACGGACCATTCCAAATCTCCTCATGATGTCCTGGATCCAATCCGAGACTCCGAACAACATTCTTTATCCAACTCATATTCCATATCTACTTAAACAACATTGAATCCTTAAGTGTGTCTCCCTACGGTTCGCTAACTATGCAGACATGATCGAGACACCTCTCCGGTCAATAACCAATAGAGGGATCTGGAAATCCATATCGTTCCTACATATTTCAACGATGATTTCATGATCGAATGAACCATTTACATACGATGTTGATTCCCTTTGTCGCGTGGTACTTTACTTATCCGAGGTTCGATCGAATCGGTATCTCTATACCTAGTTCAACCTCGTTACCGATAATTACTATTTACTCGTACTATGAAGTGACATCCCTTGTGACCTTGTCACATTCTTGCAAGCCAATTGGATCACACCCCACCAAGAGGGCCCAAAGTATATTTATCCGTCATATGGATGGAAAAATCCAACTCTTGATCCATGCGCTTCAATCCATACTTTCAGAATAGCCAATGCCATCTTTATAACCATCCAGTTACGGAAGTGGCGTTTGATGTCATCAAAGCACTCATCCGGTGATGGTGATTAACATGATCTCATGGTCGAAGGATTAGGTTACTATGTATTTGAAAGCTTGTAGCAAACGAGCTCTAAATGACTTGATCTTATGCTATGCTAACTATAGGCGTGTGTCCATCACATCATTCTCCTAATGACCCGATCTTGTTATTAATAACATCTAATTTCCATGATCAGGAAACCATGATCATCTATTAATCCACAAGCTAGTTTAACAGGAGGCTTACTAGGGACTCTTTTATGTCTACAAAACACACAAGCATTAATGTTTCCGGTTAATACAATTATAGCATGTAATGTAAACATTTATCATAAACACAAAGATGTAATAATGTCACATCCCAAGATTTTCCAAATCTTGTAATGTGAAAAATAAATAAAGAAAATAAATTATTGTTGATTTTTAGGGTGAAAAGAAACTTTTGTTTCTAAATGGAAACTTAAAATCCCATCTTGAACAAACTTTGGTTAATGTTTGAGTCCAACTAAAATTCAAATCAAGTGGAATGCATTTCTCTTTAAAAAGCATCTGGAAATTTAAACACTTGGAAAATAAATCCAAACCCTAAACCCTAGTGGAAGAAAATCATTTCCAAGTTATCTCCAAGCCTATGGATTTGATCCATATAAATATTTGTCAACAAACATTTACAAAAGATCAAGAAAGAAAAATAGAAATATTATAAGACCATAGAAATTGGTTTCACTTAATTTGGAGCCATAGATAAATCTTATGAATTTAATAAGATAAGGAAATTGAATTTTCAAAGCTAATAAAGCCCTTATCTAAAAACCATACCAAATGGTGAGAAAACAATCCTAAAGATATTTAAAAGATAAATAAATCTCAAATAAGATTTTACAAATTGGAATCACCAAGTTTGGATCTATAAATAAAAAGATATGGATTTTATAAGATAAAGGAAGAAATATTAAATAAGGAATATTTAAAGGCCAAATCAAATCTTGACCTAGACCATTAGGAAATGGAATGAATATAATCCCAATCCAAATAAAATAAAAGGATAAAGAATTCCAAAATAAAATAAAATGGCATTAACCATTCTATCCCTATTTTAATAAAGACAAATCTCTAATAAGAATAATTATACAATTCATGAGAAAATAGTATTTTGGAATTTACCCAAGTGAAATAAAAGTTGTTTAATTCAACTTAATTAAGATTAAAGAAATCTTCCAAATAAACTTTAGGGAATTAAAACTATATTTAATTCCATTGGAAATAAAACAAATACCCAATTCAAATGATTTATGAATCATATTAAATACTTTCCAAATAATTCAAGATGAATTATTTGACACCCTACTAAACAAATAAAAACCTATTGAAAAGATTTGGAAGGTTTAAGAATTCAAATAGTGTTTTGAAGATATTATTAAATCTTGTTTGATTTAAAATAAGGGCCTTTTTGAATAATTAAAAGACCCCAAAAAGAATAAAACTTTATTCCAAAATTGACTTCAGATTATATTACTAATCAGTATTTAAACTTACACAAATTTTGGCAAAGGTTTGATTTGAAATGAGTGTTTGAATTAATTAAATAAAACCAAAACAGAAAATAGAAATGGAAAAAGATCAGAACAAAAAAAATAGAGCAAGCCAAACCAGCCCAGCAGACCCAGTCTGGCCTAGTTAGCCCATCTACCCACCCCGTGAGAAAAACGATTCGCACCATCGTCTGCACCCACTCAGCAACTGACCGATGGACCCCACCCCCACTCTCTCTCTCTCTCTCTCTCTCTCTCTCTCTCTCTCTCTCTCTCTCTCTCTCTCTCTCTCTCTCTCTCTCTCTCTCTCTCTCTCTCTCTCTCTCGCTGCCAAGCGACCCCACGCCACATCATCATCTTCCTCAACCCCCCGCGAAGACCACGCCCTTCCCCGGCCGTTTCTGCCGCTGAATCCTCCGCGTAAATTCCCGATTAAATGCTGATCAATCCTCGCCAACGTTCATGCCATCTTAAACGCCATCGCCCACTCTATCTTTCCCCTCAGTCCTCGTTTCCCCGGAGCCACCAGGCTGCCTTGATTTCCCGCATGAACCCCACTGTCTCCGGCAAGCTCCAGTAGCAATTCCGGCGAGCCCAGCTACTCCTCTGCCCCCTGGAGCACACGAGAACCTACCCTAGCCTCTGGCGCACCTCACTGTACCCCCCGTTCATCCGCGCGAGCACCACAACGTCGGCAACGACGACACCAAACATCACCGCCGCCTGCCATTTCCTCCGGCGAGTCCTCTGGTAAGAATCTGACCGCCCCTTTATTTCTATTTCACGCACGCACCCTCGCCACGTCCTTGCGCATGTAACCATGCTTTCCATTTTCTCTGGCATGATCGGAAGCCTCGTCTTCAACCTCGCCTGAGCACGCCCGACGACTCCACGAACTCCGGCGAGCAATTGTCGTGAACCCCGAGCGCCCCTCGACGAGCTACCACCACCTTGAGCTTCCCCACGCCAAGGCGAACTCGGTGAGCACCTCCCTTCGCCCTCTCGCATCCTGTAGCATCGTCACCGCCACCGTCTGACCGCACCGCCACCACCTGCCGCCTCCAGCGCCACCCATCTCTGGCTAGTGTGCTGAGCGCCGTTCGATCTTGATCGAGTCGCTTGGAAAGAAACTAAGCGAAGGGGTAAGTAGTAACCTGTGCCGTGCGATCAAGTTGAATCCTACGGTCTGAATCGCTCGATCCAACCGAAGCGGTACCGACGAGTAGTATCACGCCACGTGGCCCTGTCCATTTGAAAGAAAAACAGAAATGTCTATTAGATGTTCCATTTTGAAAAATTCATAACTTTCAAACCACACGTCCAAATTTTGCAAATTTTATATCAATGGAATCAGCAAGACAAGTACTTTCTGACCATGCACTTTGTTTAGTAAATTGCTTCTGTTAAATTGTTTGTTTTTGCAGAAACTTGTGTATGCATGTTTAGAATATAAAAATTGTTCTAAAATTATTTTTGAGTTAAAATTTTTGGTAAATGGTTTGATTTGAACCTACTTACCATATAAATCAATTTGTGGTTTCAAAATTTTTTTTGGTGAAGCAAAAGAATAAAACCTTGAATTAAAGCATTTCTAGTCAAATAAAAATATGGTTTAATTATTAAAAATGATTTTGGAGGAAAACCTTTGAGAAATGTTTTGGAATAAACTCTCTGACCCCAAGCACCATGTTTTATGATTTTAAAATGTATTTGATGAACCCTATAAAGATTGCTACTTGATAAAGGCATTTTCAACCACATAAAATAATGGTTTGGTTTAAAAATGGTTTATGAAGTGAAATCTTTTGTAAATAGTTTTGCCACTTTATAAAATGACCAAATAAGTGTTTTAGAATGTTTATAACCAATTATAAACCACTTTTGTAAATAAAACAAAGTTTGGCATGCTTGCATGCATTGTTTTGTTGATATTATTTTATGTGATGGTTGCTTGAATGGTAGATTGAAATTGTGCCTTGCTTGATTGAATTGTAGTGATTTGAAGAGTGTGATCATTGCAAAGACAAGGAGTGAACTTATATTCTCTACCAAAAATGCAAGTGATGCTTCATACCTTTGTCCCATTATTTTCACTATGCATTAGTGATATTTCTAAGTAGGACTTGCATGGAATTTTGCTAAGTATAAACTATGCTATGGGAAATCCTAGTAGATGAAACCTTAGTAGAATTTCCTAAGTTAAGATTCCTACTACTATCATTCTTAGCTTAGCTAGTAGAAAACAAGGGTGGAATATATATTCATACTATGGAAATATTTCTAAGTCTATGGACTTGTGTTTTGTTTAATAAAACAACTAAGTAAATGAATCACCTAGGTGGAATGGAAGGAATGGTTTATGTTGAGTGGTTCACAAGGCCCATTTCTATGGTTTAACTTGTGTATCTCACTTGTGGATGGCCACCCAGGGACAAAGAGATTTGAGATGTCAAATGTTGAGAAGCTTCAAGTGCAGCCACTTGGCATTATGGGCTCTGCCTGGATCATATAGGTTGCAATAACTTAGCCAAATGGACAGTTGGTGGTAGGGATTGATAGGTTGGAACGCGTCCATTTTGGTCTAAGGGAAGGCTTCTGAAAGATCTTGTCTTGGTGAAACCAAGTCTTGTGGGGAAAGTGCACCACCTCTGCAGAGTGTAAAATCTAAGTACTTAGCCATGTCCCTGGCAAAGGACAATTTGAGCATCAAGACATGGAAGCTATCAAGAATCTCCTCATCCCAATTTCTAATTTAAAACCTTATGAGTGAACAAGGGTTGAAGGATCACCAATTTCTATTGGGAGATGCCTTGGGTGTTTTTGTCAAGCAAAAACTTAGTGTTTTCAAATGATAAAGAAAAATCTATTTTGAGCAAAGCAAGCCTAAGCTCCACTTAGACAAATGCATATAGATGATAGACTCCACTATACTACCATAGTATCACTTGCTAATACAATTCAAATGTATTGACCCTTCTGGCTGTAACTTATTATGTTGCAGGTTTGTTTGATGTTAGTGAAGTTTATTGATTAGGATTACAAGTCTACAACCAACATGTCTGCCTGTGGCACTTTGAAGATGAAGGACCCCATGCTATTGTTATATTCTGCTGCATTGTAATGAGATAGCCAAATGAGCTATGTAAGATGTAATAAGTTATTTTATTCCTGGTTATAAAGTTGTATTATGACCTTTGTTTCTTGATATTACATCTTAACTGTGGATGCTAGCTATTGATCCAGGGACTAGCATTGTAAACACAGGGATCTCTACCTTATTAAAGGTTGGGAACCTTACAAATAATAACCACTTTATTATTGCCTCTTAGGCATATCTCCAACACAATTACCACTCGTTACCTTACACCTCTCCGGCTACAAGGGTGGGTGTAGAGGACCGAACCCAATAAGGTACAAGTCCCTGTGTTTATAGTGCTAGTCCCTGGATCGAATAGCTTGCACTCATAGTTAAGATGTAATATCAAGAAACAAAGGTCATATTACATCGCATATCCAGAGATAAAATTATTCATTACAACTTACATAGATCATATGGCTATCTCATTACATAGCAGCAGATATAACTATAAAGCATGGAGTCCTTCATCTTCATGTGCCACATGCAACATGTTGGTTGCAGGCTTGTAATCCCTACTCAACAAACTTCACTATCAACAAGTAATCCTGCAACATGATAAGTTATAGCCACAAGGGTCAATACATTTTCAATTGTATTGGCAAGTGATATCATATTGATATAGAGAACCTAGCATCTACATGAATATGTGGCTAAGTGGAGTTTTGGCTGGCCTTTGCATAAAATAAGTTTTCCCTATCCTTTGAAAAATAGTTTTTCTCTTTTCCAAAAACACTTCATCAAACAAGACACACTGGATACTCTCCAGATGCTTCCCTTGTTCACCCAACAAGTTTTAACTTAGAGAAATTAGAATGATGAGATTCTTGAACTGCTTCACTGTCTTGATGCTCAAAATTTTCCATAATAGGGGACACGACTAAGTAATTAGGTTTACCCTCTAGAGAGGTGGTGCACTTTCCCCACAAGAATTGACATGCATCGAGACGAGACTTTTCAGAAGCCATCCCTCAGACCACCATGGACGTGTTCCATCCTATCATCACTACCACCTTCTGTCCATCTGGCTGAGTTCTTGCAACCTAGTTGGTCAAGGCAGAGCCCATATGCCATGTGGCTGCACTAGAAGCTTTCGCGAGAAGAATGTCTCCAATCTCTTTGTTCCTGGGTGGCCATCCACAAGTGAGATACACCAGGGTAAACCATAGAAATGGGCCCTGGGTAAGCACTCAACATAAATCCATACAATTCCCATTTCCACCCAGGTGTTTCATTAACATCAGTTGTTTTCATTAATCCAAAAATACTCATATTTTCATAATACATCATATCATGATTTCTACCCACGAATCTATATAGCAAGACTAAGCATTCTAATCTTACGATGTCTCCTATCTTTAGGAAATACTACCAAGGTAGATACTTGTAACAACCCTAGTTTTATTAAATGGTAATTAGAAATTGATTATGCATTCATGAGCATCATCATTTAAATGCATGCAAAAACAAAACCAAAACCTAAAACCCTAATAGCTCCCCTCTCTATTTGAAACCTTTCAAATGGTTTTGAAATATTTTGAAAAATATCAAAACCAATGGAACCCAAATGGTTATAAAGGGTCCTTGCAATATTTTAAAGTGTTTATAAAAGTTTCTATATTTTGAAAAGAATCAAAATCCTACGCACGGCCCACCGTCGGCCTGGTACCGCTTCGACCTTGCTCGTCTTCCTCCCGCTCGCAAGCACCTGCGCGGCCGCCGCGCTGCGATGCCCGTCGCCGCTATTCGACATAAGGATAAGAACGACCACCTCATACTCTCTCTCCCCATACCCGTTTCACTCCTTATCGCCCTCTCTGTCGATTTTCCCCAACTCACCGAAACCCTAGTTTCGAGGTCCTCCTCCTCCCTGTCGTCTCCGGCCACCCCATGGAACACCAATCTCACTGTTGGACTCCCCTCCAAGCCCTCATTCTTCCTGTCAAGCCACATAAGCTAGGACGCCAGGTGACATGGTTATACCCCATAGGTACATGACCTTAGCACACCTAGTCCAGTCCAAGGAAGGCCCACAAGAACATACACGGCCCATGAAGATTTTCCGGTGGCCCAAGCCTAGGATGTCTTCGGATCCTTGGAGAGCAAGACCAGATTAGATAGAATATTCAAAGGGGCAAACCCTAAAACCTATAACCGACTCGGTCTGTGCCTAGGACCTGCCTACTTATATATAAAGGCTAGGAGGGCATGACGAGGAGGGCACTTCATACCACCGCATAAACACCTCCATGCCAGATTGCATCTGCGCACCCCTATAACTTTCGGTTCTGCCGTAATCAAGAGCAGACAAGCAGGAGTAGGATTTTCCCTCCAGGGGCCTAAACCTGGGTAAACCTCGTGTCCCCATGTTGCTTGTTTGCTAACCGTTCCGCGATCTCCAGCATCCCCATCTTCTCCAAAACCCAAGATCATAACAATGGGCATTGACGAGATTAAACCTCGTCAATTGGCGCTGTCTGTGGGAACTGGGGGCGCTGATTGTGCAATCATGACGGTCCCAACCAAAGCGATCTACAACTCCTCGGCAATGGAGAGCCATCTCCTCTTCGGTGCTTTCGACTTCACTGCCCACTCGCCAGCCACTCTGAAGGACTTCGAGCCTGTTGGCGACAGGCTCGAGATCCTGTTCGGGAGCTTCTGCTTCCAGGTGGGGCAGACCGGCACTCTCCGTCTCCTAGAGCGGGTGCCCCTGCCATCGACCAGGCCCGCTTCATGTGCTCTGCAACCCGTGCTACGCACATCGCCATCGACAGATGAGTCCTATGACAGCAGCAGTTGCAACTCAGATTTGTGTGATCCACCATCAGAGGAGGGGACCTACGATTCCGGATCCGAAAGCTGCGGCAGCAGTGATCCGATCTACAAGTGCTACCAATGTGCCGTAGTCATCCAGAGCGACGTGGATCAGGAACACAACCCGCCACCCAACCCGCAGGGTAGAAACAACGAGAACAGGAGAAACCAGTCCCCCCACCCAACGAGGAGGACACCGGTCCCAATTGGGTCATCCACCTTAGCGAGGAAGGATGGGATCAAGCACGTGAAGCCGTGGCAGGCAACAAGATCCTTCTTGTGGGTTCCTCACGTGACCTACTGATGGCGTACCACCTGCTCCTCGTCGAAGAGCACAAGAAGCAGGTGAAGATGCAAGAACTGCTTGACAAGCGCAAGCAAGCGGCCTCGGAGTCCAGTGCGTGGCGAGCTGCGCTCTCCGCCATGGGTGGCTCCAACTCGCATGGCAACCACGACAACAAGCACCATTCTTGCATGGAGAACATGGACCCCGCTACATGTCGCGAGGTGACTCGGACCCTCAACACGTCTTTCATGGAGATGGAAGCCGACGACAACGTCATCCCGAAGACGCCGCAAGCTGCGATCATGGCAGCCACCACATATCTCGCGTCCCATCCACCTCCGGTGGGGTACCCGAAAAGGGCCATGAACAAATCCGCACTAACCGGACTCGGACTCATTGGAGCTGCGCTCCATGGAGAAGCTCCTGCGGAGCCAAAAAAGAAGGCTGCGGTCAGGTTCAACCGCAGTCCCATGCCTTCATCCGACGAGGAAGAGCACGACCTACATCGAAGGCACAAGAGCTCGCGACATCGCAGTCGCGATTACGACGCTCGAAGCGAGCTCACCCAACGCAAGGTCGACAAAGCGTGCGCCAAGCGCGTATGTTCGTCTGAATCCGAGGAGGACGACGACGAAGGAGAACTCTGTGGAGCTCGATGCTTCAGCAGATCCGTCCGGCGGACACGGATGCCGCAGAACTTCAAGCTTCCTTCGGACACTCCGAAGTGTGACGGCACACAGGACGCTAAGGCGTGGCTCAGCGACCACTTGTCGTCCATCAAGCTACACTGTAGAAACAAGAACACCGCCCTGCAATGTCTTCAGCTGCAGCTGACAGGCCAGCCCGGATCTAGCTCAGCAGCCTATCCTCGGGATCCATCCGAAGCTGGGAGGAACTGGCGTACAGTTTCATCTAAAACTTCAAGGGCACCAGCAAGAGGCCAGCCTCGATCGAGGAGCTACGGGCCTGCACCCAACGAACGGGCGAATCTATTCGCTCGTATATACTACGCTGGTCCAACACCAAGAACTCGACAACGCACATATCTGAGGAGAGAACGATCGATGCCTTCAAGGTTGGCGTCAAACGCCAGGATTTCAAGGAAGAACTTGGGCGCGTCAAGCCCAAGACACTTGACCACCTCATGGACATCGCCAACAGGTGGGAAGACAAGGAGGACTCCGTCCACCGAGCGCACTCGGATGAGGAAGATGATTACGGCCGTCGACGTGAACGCCATAGCAAGAGAATATCACGCGTCTATGACGATCGCGACGGACCCGACATGGTCGTGGCTGGCTACGCCGACCGCCGCACCGAAGGCAACCGCAGCACTGACGGATACCGTGGAAACAACTTCTGCGACGGAGGATGCCCAACACAGTCATGGCAATGCCGCAGCCGCGACGACGGACCCTCAGCATACGATAAGTTGTTGGGCCCATGCACCATCCACTTCTACATCGACAAGCAGGATGGTAAAAAGAAGGCAAGCCACATGCTCAAGGATTTCCGCGAGTTCCAGAAACTCAGCGAGAGCATGTCCCAGATGAGGCAACAAGCCCTGAACCCTGGGTGCGGGAACGCACCCGCACTAGGTGACATCACCCACGGAGCTCCTCCACCACCACCCGTGGGACCTTCTAATCATCCAATCGCACCTGCGCAGAACAACCGCGGAAACGGGTACCCCATGCCAAAAGGATCACTGATGATCCAAAAAGGGCATCCAACAAACAGGGTGGAAAAGAAAATCACCCGTCAGATCAATCTGGCTGTGATCGCTCCACCCGCCATCCCTGAGTCCCTCAGCGGTTCGGAGTCCTGCATCACGTTCAGCCGTTCGGATCACCCCTACCAGGTCCCTCGCCCAGGTCATGCTGTCCTGGTGCTCGAGGCGCAGATCGGAGGGTTCGATATGATCCACGTCTTCATGGACGGCGGCAACGGCATCAAACTGATGTTCGCCAGCACCTTAGCAGCAATGCGGATCCCGCTGTGCAGCCTGGAACAATCCGACACAACGTTCCACGACATCGTCCCAGGGAAGGGCATATTCCCCCTGGGAAAGATATGGCTCGACGTCATCTTCGGCAAGCCCGATAACTTTCAGTGCAAGCGACTCGAGTTTGAAGTGGTGGACTGGCCATCACAATACCACGCCATCCTCGGGCGTGTGGCATTCGCACGGTTCCTGGCAGTACCACACTATGCGTACCTTCTACTCAAGATGCCAGGACCTAAGGGCGTCATCACGATCCATGGGAGCTTCACCCGATCGGACCACTACGACAGGGACTTCAACAGAATCTTCTAGTCATTCGGAATGCAGGAGGATCTCATAAGGCTCCGAGAGGTGACAGACAACGGGGCACCCCCAGTCGCAAGACAGAACGCACCGGACATGTCTTTCGACTCCATCGTCAACACAAAGAAGGTGCATGTCCACCTGGCAGATGCCTCCAAGACGGTGCTGATCGCCAATGACCTCAGCCCCGTATAGGAAAGCGCGCTCGTCGAATTCCTCCGTGAGCGCTGGGAAATCTTCGCCTGGTGTCCTGCGGACATGCCAGGAGTTCCCAGGGAATTCGCTGAGCACGCACTTAACGTCTTTCCAGACGCCAAGCCCGTCAAACAGTCCATCCGGTGACTGTCCGAGCCACGGGATGAAGCCATCGGAGTCGAAGTCAACAGACTACTCGACGCAAATTTCATTAGGGAGATCAAGGAAAGCGAGTGGCTCGCCAACACCATGATGGTCCCCAAAAAGGACACGGACATCCTGCGGATGTGCGTGGACTTCACATCACTGAACAAGCACTGCCCGAAGGATCACTTCCCTCTTCCTCGGATCGATCAGATTATCGATTCGACTGCAGGATGCGAGAAACTCTCCTTCCTCGACGCCTACTCAGTCTACAATCATATTCGACTGAAGGTCGAAGATCAGGAGAAAACAATGTTCATTACACCGTTCGGAGTGTTCTGCTACAACATAATGCCCTTCGGGCTGAAGAATGCAGGCGCCACGTAACAATCAGGGGAATCGAAATTCCTCACCGCGGCCAGTTGCCGCCGGTCACCGATGATCCTGACGCCGTTCATGCTTGCCTTGCTTCCTCGAACCCTCTGCTAGATTCTCGGTGAGCTCATGGTCCTCGTGGACCTATTCGATTTGTCCCTTGCCCTCTGGTTCTCCTTGCCGTCGTCGACCTCTGTCCGCGGCCGCAGAACCTCGCCGCCGTCCATCTCCGATGACCAAGTCCAGGAGGCGCCACCACTAAACTGTTTGCCTTGTCCCCCTCTCTCCAACAAGCCCAGCCATGAGGTCACGCACGCAGCTAATCGATGGGGGCATGCTCAACCTGAGAGCACTTCCATTGCTGACATCATGCTAACATCAGCTTGAGGTCATAATCCCTTTTTGTTTAATTAATTTTTTGTAAATTGTTTTCTGGAAAATAAATAACCTCTATGGGCCCAGGTTGTCAGGGTTTTAATAATTTCGATAATTATTTTCTAAAAAGAATAAAAATATGACGGGTGGGACCAAGTGGTTGAATATTTAATATGTTCTAAAAATGATTTAAAATGAATTAAAAATTGAAAATTCATAACTAATTTTAAATTAGAAAATACAAATAATATATCAAAATGTTCAGAAAAATGAGATCTATCTCATAGCATCATAATCATGCATTGTTAAGCAACTATCATGGCAAGTATAATTAGAAGAACAAAATGAACCCCACAGGTGATTCTAAGGATCACCCTATTCTAGGGTTTGCACCTCTCGGACCCTGTTTAAAATGGTCGAGCATGTTTAGGATTTCAATTTCAGTGCAATTTAACTTGTTATATCATCATCCTTGTTTGAGCATTGCATCAATGACATGTATTGATTGTTTCCCTTTCTTTCCGGTGTTTGGTTCTTCTCCGGTAGAATACGATATCGGAATCGAGATTGAGATTGAAGACCGAGATCAACACCGTCGAAGCTCGAAGACCAATACTTGATCAACTATAATCAAGTCAAGTACCAGGTGTTCGGAACTCTGCTTTCTAGATATCAACAGGCAAAGGCAAGCGAAGCCCCACACATACATATGAATCCTATGCTTTCAAAGTATTTCAATTCTTGCCATGTGCATGTGATTCTAAAGTCTTTTATCGATATATAGAATAATTCTATCTGATGCATGTTTCCTTTGTATTTCAATTATTGCCATGTGCATGTAAGTTAAACATGCTAAGGCTTGTATGGGAGTCCACGGTGGGCAGTGGCGGATCTAGCAGGTATGCCGGGTGGGCCACGGCATACCCTGGATCCCATGCATGCTACTACATATAGTAGGAACTGATCGATGCAAAAGTGGCCAACTGATGTGTGTAGTCCAACGGTGCGTTCACCGTCCTATAGAAAAAAAGAGAATACACAATCGATCGCTGGTTTATTGCAAACCGCTTGGCCTTGGCATACACCTATGACTCTAACGATCTACGTCATCTAATACCTAGACCTAAACGACAACGCCGCCACCGCCACCGCGCCACGCCCACACCCAGCCACCACCGATCAGACCCAGTAGGAGACGAATGGATCGCTAGATCAGGACTGCAGTCTCGCCGGTCTATGGTGCCCACCCGCGCACGCCATGACCTGGACGTCGGCCGGCGCGCCCGCTCATCGCACACCACGAAGTTGAGCACGATTTTCTTCTCCGCCGCTGGGAGCCCACTACCATGATACCATGATAATCTCGCACACTCTGCGGTAATTGTATGTTTTTTAATCTTTCTTTCTCCTTTTCCTTTTTATTTAAATTATTGATATTTTTCCTTACATATTTGATCAAACTTTGTAAATTTTGACTTTGAGTTAACTTAGAACATGAAGTAAATAAAAACATGGGAGTAATATTATTTATTGTTTCTATTCCATTTTACAATGCTAATTGTACAATTATTTATTAAATTAGTAAAAAAATAAAAATATTGACGTCTAAATTTAGTGCCCCATACCCATCAATAAAATCCTAGATCCGCCACTGACGGTGGGTTGTGGTTTTTGCAGTCCCATACTTGCCACTACTAGGACCTAAGTTCTTGCCTCTTGAACCAAGACGAGCGTACAACCACACGGGGGCCTAGAAACCCCCTCGACCAACTAACTTGCCTAGTAGATTCCATGAGTCACATAGTTCGGGCTTCCCATTCGACATACGCATATTGGTTGTTCTTGAATGGAGGTGAAACAGGTGCATTCATAATAGGTAGGTAAGCGTGGCTGGGAACAAGAGATGCACAACATCCGTAATCTTGAACACTGCACACATCATTAGGGATCGACTTCGGGACTCGACCTGTTACAGCGACATCTCCTTAGTGCGTGACTCATGGTCTCGGCGAAAGCAAGGTAAAGGTCATGGTCAACCACTCTCTGCCGGCCTTCCAAGGAAGAGGGATAATCTATAGTGGCATTAAGAATCGGTTGGTGCGTGTGGGTAAAGTTGTACACCCCTACAGGGTATTAATCTTTTTGAAAAGCCGTGTTCGCGGTTATGGACGACTTGGGAACGAACGTGATGATCATAGAGAACTTGAACCTAATCCTAAACTTGGTAGATCAATGTGTGCTTAAGGATGCTTCCTCAGGGATCAAGGGGGTGATCCTAGATAGGTTCAGCTGATGATGATTCGGTGGATGTCAAAAGATGATCAAAGCTAGAGATACCGCTCTCTTATCCCCTTTTAAATTATTCTGATTTGTCGAGATTCTTCTCCCTCTTGTATAACAAACAAAGATTAATTTATGCAAAATAACTCCACCAGACATAAGTCTTGCGGAGTACACCCTGTACTCACCCTTGCTTTGTTGATACTTTTGCAGCATAGTAAGTGTTACCATATAAGATGAGTTCCTCATAGCATCAACATCGACGAGTAGTTTGGAGTTCCTAGTCGGCAGCCTGGAATCTATGGATTGGACGTCATCATTATGCTTCAGGCCTATTAGGCCATTTTTTAAGTTTGCTATACTTAATAGAATAATTTGCCTTCCGTTGTTTGATGTTTGTGGTCAGTGACCTCTGCTTGTAATATTTTGGTTCGTTGCTCAGTTATGAGCTTTCTGTAATAAATTGTGTGGTGTAGGGTCACTGTTGTGTTACCGATTCTCTCTCTGTACGCTTTCGAGATTAGGTTAGGCTTATGTTCAGACGAAGGTCTGGGATTTGTCTAGCCTTAATCCCGGGGGTGTCACAGGTTTTGGTATCAGAGCAGTACCGACTGTAGGAAACCCTTTCTATTGGTCTATGTTGAGTCTAGTGCTTGTGAAAACTATTTTGAAAGCTAAAAAAAATTATGTGCGAAAACTCTGGTATGATTCTTTTACTCCTTATCTAGTTTCGCTCTAGTTCTGGGTCATCTTTATCTTGTGTTTATTTGGAAAAGCCTTGCAATCTTGTCTTATCTTTCAAAGCTTAGGTGCCTTTCTAGGCATGTCGTTTCTCAACCATTTGACCTAGTGTTAAGTTCTTCAGAGTCTGGTGTGTGTGTGCTCCATGTTCCCTTTGATCCTATTAGTTTGAGAGATTTCTTTCTATCATGATCTGTCTACCTCAAGGGTCCACAACATCGTGTTGATGGTTCCATATTGATCTGTTCTAGGTCTCGAGGTTTTATTTCGCCTCGTGTGCCTCCTTTTCATTCGTTTGGGTACTTTAGAAGTTGTATTTTCATTCGGAATCCACCTCGTGATTACTACCTTGTGGTACCCTCTATGCTCCTAAGATAGTAGTTACTCCTTTCTTTTGGGTTTTAACCCTCAGACTTGAACCTAAGATCCCTGATTGTGCTGGATTCTTGTAACATCCCAACATTTAGGACCTAACGAAGGGTAGATTAAGGAATATGGATTGTTGCATACATCTATTTGTGAAAATGTGGGTAAATTTTTCACCAAATAAAAACCTAAGTGATCAATGTTTCTTTCATACTTTGAGATTAGGTTTAGTCTTAAAGGATGATTGCTATAAACTTTGAAATGATCTTAAGGAGCTATGTGTTTTCAAATGGATTTGAAATATTAGACTTGAGTGTTTGAATTATAATTCAAATGAATTAGATATAAGTTTTGAATCTTAATTCAATTAAGAGATAAATAATACAACTTGAATTCCATCCAAAGAAAAACAATAATGAATATAAAGTTTATTTCTTATCATCAATATATATAATCAAGTTATAAAATTATAACTTATTAGAATCATCCACATAACTTACAAAAGTAAATATACAAAGAATAGGAATATTCTTTATTAATAATAATATAATCTTTATTAAAATTGAATAAAATAAAGATTACAAGAATAATAAAATAAAATACAAAAGTATAAGAAAATTACATTGGAATATTTACTAACTATCCTATATGAAAATCTAAACTAAATCTTCATCTTTATCTTTGTACCTGCAAAACAAAGACTAAAAAAAAGAAAACAAAAGAAGATTAGTGTTAGTATTATTTCTCTTAGACATGTCAGTGAAATGCACTTGACAAATTCATCATTGAGAAATGTTATAAAAGGGGCAAGTTTCACCAATATGAAAGAATTCATCTTTCATCAATTCAAAGCCAGAAGTCAAATGACATCCAAGAGGGACAAATTCACCAGCCAGATGAAAGTAACCAGGTAAAAGTAAATATCCATATTCTGAAAATATCCACAAGTGCATAGCAGGCACACAAGCTGGACACACACCAACATGCATATGGTGTGTTGTCGACATCACAGGCATAGATCAATCTCACAAAACCACAGCAGAGCCGTGGGGGGCACTAGTGCATCACCCACTACATAGCACACTAGAACAACCAGTGTAGACATCAGCTAAACCAAGAACAGCAGCCAAACCAAACCACCCAGATCAACCCAAACATCACCAGGATGGTGACATAAGGAGGGGGAAGAATCAGGTGGACAGCAAGGCCAAGCCCAGGAGCTAGGAGGAGTAGTCTAGCTCAAGAGCAAGCACATGAATCCAGCAGATCAAGATCAAGATCATCACCAACTTATTCCACACACAGCAAGATTTTGTGGTGAGTTTCATAAAACCTTCACATGATCTAATCATCTTATTCAGAGAGAAGCATGTGTTGTTTTATAAAACAAACCCTCAGAAAGCACCCAAGTGGGGTGAATCCATCATAGGGATTTCAGAAACTCTAAAGGCAAACAACAAAGTACCAAGGTCCAACCAGAGCTTAGAGCAACATCCTTGCTCTGGTTGTCAAACTATATTTTACTATTCAATCATGCATATACATATGATTTATTTCTAGGCACATCCCTAAAGGAAGGGTAGTACCTTAGGAACAAATCCATAGAATCCATACCATGATCAAGATCACTATAATTTTTCCAAGGTTTGATTCAATAAAGAATAGCTGGTACCACTACCAGGACTATCTAGATGAACCATTTAGATAAGATTTGAATCCCTAAGCCTCAGAGCAACATCATTGGTCTTAGGGGATTCAAATAAGAGCATCTATATTTATCTTTCAAAGCCAAGATTGTCTTAAGCATAAACTAACCAAATCCATGGTTTAGAATCAAACTTGTGTGCCATACATGATGGTGTCACAAGAACAATCCAATATGAATCAGGAAAGACAGCAAATAATCATAGATTCAGACAATCAAATAACTAATCATTTTCCTATAAAACAGGAATCATAACTAGGATATTCCTATGATACAATTTACTGTTTGAGATCAAACACATGTTAATTCCTAAGCTAACAGCACTAAGACAGTAGCTGTATCTTATCATAATCATGACCATGAATCAAATAAAGAGTGGAAAGCTATCAGATCATTAGCTTAACCCAGCATGTTTCCCAAACAACAATATCATCTTAATCAGATGCAATCTAAGCATCAAATCATCTAGTAAGCCACCAGGAACATCATCTATTATTTTTAAGAAACAAGCTTCAGGCCAACACACATTTAGCATGTGTATAGACCATCCAAACATGAATAGAAGGAACCCTAAATGAATGATCATCTTATCTGAATCAGATAGTAGAGAGGACACAGCCAACATCTAGCATCGAATCAGCAAGCACAGCAAGCACTAGGGGGAAGAAACCAAACTCACCGTAGGTCCTCGCTGAAGGAATTGAAGAGGAAGCAGATTGGCCGACGAACCGCGGTGGCACAGGGAGCACCCAGGGGGCGCTGCAACCTGCACCAGCCACGACGTCGGCCACATCAGTACACGAATCCACCACACCATCATAGGCGAGACCACGATGGTGGCAGTAGCACTTGAGCACATGTCAAACCCTAAACCCTAGGGTTCAGAGAGGCATCGAACCATTGCAGGAGAGACTCAGGCTCAAATCCAATTGGATAGAACGAACGAGCATCGTCGACAACCCCCACTTCCACCATGGCGGCGACCAGAACGGCCGACGATGGCGGGAAACGACGGTGGCGGCATCGCCTGCCACGAGTTCGGGGTCAGAGGAGGAGAGGATAAGGTCGAGGGAGAGAGAGAGAGGCAGTAAGGAGTGGGCCGAGCTAGGTAAAACCCTTCGGGGTGATCCTTTTGTCTAAAATTAAATGGGCCACTAGGGCCCAATAAGAATAATCAGCCCAGAAACAATTCCAGGCCTGTTTTAATAAATAGGAAAAGACCAAAATACCCCTAGACTTAAATAAATTATAGAAAATAAAATATAAGTCCAAAAATTATAAATTAAATACTTTTAGATTCACAATAATCCACTCTATCCAAATAAAATAATATATGAAATTTTGGACATTTTAATTTTTATAAGAATTTTGTAATTTATATATTCCTTATGGAATTTTAAAAAATTATTGAAAGATGATAAAAATAAATAAAAATCAGTTTCAATATGTATTAATATTGTAGTATTTTAGAAAAATACTAAATAAATATTTAATCACCATTTTTAATGTATAATTGATAATTCCTAAAAGAATTATTAAATCAATAAAAGTCAAATAAAAAGAAAGTAAAATAAACTAATTCAATATATGTTATAAATATTATAAAGTAATATTTATAAATACTTTTTTAAAAGGCACCTTATATAGGGAAAATGCATATAGACTTAAATAATGCATTACATTACTTGCATAATCATTTTGCTTCTTTAAATATTGTCCTTACCGGGCAATAATGATGTTTTGTAGAACTAGAAGCTCAAGGTCCAGTGCAAGCATCAGACTTCACTACCTTGCCATCATAAGGCAAGTTCATCACTTGCTCATGTCCTTTGAAGAGTCTTTATCAAAGTATTTGCAAATTGTGTGTTATCATATATGCTATAAAAGAAAGAACATATTATTTTCATAAATAAAGAAATCATAGATATCATCCTAAGTGGTGATATAATGGAGCAATAGAACTTAGGATTCTATTTTCAACAATGATGATCAAGTAGGGACTTAATAACCCCTGACATTAGTGATTCTAGCGCCGTATATTACGCGTTAGCCATGAGATTTGGAATGGGACAGAGAAGTCAGCTGTATCTTCTTCCTCTCGCATGAAGCCGGATGTGCAGGTCGTGGCTGTTATCCTCATAGCGTGCATATTAATTGGTAATTTGTAGAGGATATGCAGCATATGGGTGGGAACCCTCGTCGTCCCACGATAGTTCTAGCATCTAACCGTTTGTATAAACCATTGCCGTAATTCATTATGTGGGCATGGTGTACACCAAGGAGGCATGCGGGGTCACGAAGGGGGAAGTGATTGGCTTGGACCAACTACTGGGCCCCACATCATGGAATTGTGGATGGGAAAGTACGCCCGGTTGTGCAACAAGGAGTTGATCTCTCATGGGTAAAGTAACGCACCTCTGCAGAGTGTAAGAATTGTAACTTGTTACTCCCTGTTCCGGGAAGGAGCTACAAACGCGGCAGGAAAGGAACTCCATGAAAGTTCTGGTCAACCTGTGAAGGCTGATTGTCATAGTTTTTCAGAATAAAATCAATCTTTGAAGAAAGATTTACAAAAACTACATAGTGCCAAGGATTTATAATCCGAGGTGGTAGTTAGAGCATCAAACTTCCCACCTTGCATATAATGAACTTGTTGGTTAACACTGTTACTCATTCTTTCCTTTGATCCCTTGCTTAGACTCTGAGGATCCCGAAGACGTGCCAATGTATGCAGCCGAATGTCAAGAAGATGTGTTCTACGAGGAACCTGATCTATCCAGAGGAGTTGAAGGAGTGGATTACGAGATCCGC
The DNA here is from genome assembly GCA_910589765.1 of Avena atlantica. Taxonomy (NCBI): domain Eukaryota; kingdom Viridiplantae; phylum Streptophyta; class Magnoliopsida; order Poales; family Poaceae; genus Avena; species Avena atlantica. The sequence continues at coordinate 422,059,510 of OU342734.1, read as the reverse complement.
TACGGTGTCGATGAGAACGGGTCCAACTAAGTACCTAGTTAGTAGTAACTAACGGAGCCGGGCAGCATGAACTCTATAGAATAAGCTACTGAGCTCAACTCCTAGTCGGAGTTGCTATTTTTTTTAAATTCCGCTGAAACACTTTATATTTTGGTTTGTAAGTTGAATCTTTTTGAAGTCTTGAACTTCTGGTATTGTAATAATAATAATGTGTGTACTTTTATAATATGAACCCGCAATGTTTCTGTTGTACCACTCTGAGGGATGTGATATTTACGGAATGATGTTCTGTGGATGTCATGTCAACGACTATAGTGTACTACACATGCAGTGGTATGCTGGGTCACCGCAGTTGGTATCAGAGCAAATTGCTTTGACCTTAGGTTGGAAACCTAGTAAAGGGTATTACCTGTAGGAAAATTTAGCAACGATAAAGAATTCTCTAAAAGTGATATAATGGGTATTCAAATGAGAATATTCCGTTATATATTTTAGTGCGATAATTCTTTGTTATATTTCATTGGATACTAATCAAAAATTATTTTTCTAATATACAGAGATATGGCACCAAAGTTTCCAAAACAGATTTTGGTAAGGAAAGAGGAGACTCTTGATGATTATCAAGGATCATTCACAGACCAACTTCGTCAACTTTTAAAGCTCTTTAGTTGTCCAACTAGAATTCCAGTGAACACTATCACTTACCTTGATGGTCGAATGTTATCCAAGTATCGTGTGAGTATCCAACTTCCAGAGAAGCTTGGATTATATCACGATCTACCTATAGGAGAAGGTAGGAGTCATCTAGCAGCCTATCATGTTGCTGTTGTGGAGGCGATAGCTAATATTCAAGAGCAGAAAACTAAGGAGTTAGAAGGTAGCACATTCTCTGTGATACCTCATGATTCTATAGACTCGGAGCCTATACCGGATCATCTTACTTTGGTTAAGAAGCATCCTAAGTTAGCTTCCAAGTTTATGGATAGATATCGAACACTCGTTGCGTCTTTTTATAAGACTCATCAAGTGATTGTTGAAGACAAAAATGACATGTTAGAGGATCTAACTGATCCGGAACGGAGGAAGCAGTTATCATTCCAGTTAGAGAAAGAAGCAAGTAGTAGTGCAACACCTATCTTTAAGGATATACCTATAGATCCGGAATCTTTTACACCATATCCTTATTCACCTAGACCTGAACCTATACATGATCCTACTATGGATATGCGGTATGCAGTACCACAGGGCTCAGAGGATGGTTCTGACTCAGAACTTCCTATTGAGAATTCAGATGGTTGGAGAATGGGATCATATAATGGATCTCAGGAATACCAGATGTCCACAGATGGTTATGACAGGAATGTTGGACAATCTAGTTGGATGGGTGCAAGAATGAACCCTAATAGTAGTAGTAGAAATACCATGTCAATAGATGATCAGGATGAAGAAGAAGATCCTAAAGAGAGAGTGTTTAAATCATCAACATCTTCTCAAAACCCAGGGAATATACATTATCCAGTGTTTAACTATCTTGCCCACGAGAGCACCTGGGAGGCAGCAGGATCTGCGTATCCTGTTGACAACTCAAGGAATGAAGCTCCGGAGATGCAGGCTGGAGATAATGTTGAATATGTTTCTAAAGACTTTTCAGCTGAGCTGGAGGGAGTCAATGCGCTCAGGTTGAGTAATGACTCAAGTCCTGACACTTCAGATACAGAGTATGTTCCTTCTGGAAGGCCATATGTTCCACAAACTGTGCGACGAACAACACGTCATCATGGTTGGACATCAGGCATGTACGATGAGCGTGATCAATAGTATCAAGAACTGTGTATTGTACCCAAGTAATAAGGTAGTTTTGTAACGATACCTATATGGTATATGTTGTAATGACTTTGTATCATTATGATAGTATGTAAAATATGTGAAATGCATATTTGGATTTTCTTTGGATCTTCATTGTGTGACTAGTTCTGTGCGTAAAGTCGAGCTCAGAACACATGTGCATGATGTAATTATGAGTATTCGCTTTATGTTGCAGGACTAGAGGGTCATGGATACGGGTGTAGGAATGGAAACTGAGCCGCATCGGATGGAGCGAGAGGCCAAGGAAAAGGCCGATGCAAATACAACAAACCAAGAAGCATTACCACCACCACCAATGAGGCCGTTAATGGAGCAAAACTTTTTGCAATGCATGCAAATGATGCAAGATACCCAGAACAAGTTCATGGAAGAGTTGCTGGGGCGAGCAAATCAGAGGGCACCTGAAGGTGGAGGAGTGAGTCTATCGGATTTCCAGAATGCAAGACCATTACCTTTTGCATCAGCTCCTGAACCAATGGATGTAGAAGACTGGCTAGCAGATACTGAAAGGAAGCTGAAAACTGTAGGTTGCAATGATGAGGAAAAATTGAGGTATGCAACTCATCTGCTAACTGGACCTGCAGCATCATGGTGGGAAAATTAGTTAGCCATGCAACAACCAGGAAGGGAGTTTACCTGGGAGGAGTTCAAGCAGAGATTCCGTGAATATCATGTTCCGGAAAGTGTCATGGAGTTGAAGCAGAGATAATTTGAGGAGCTTCAGCAAGGATATACTAGCGTCATGAAGTACATCCGGGAGTTTAGTCAACTGTCTCGCTATGCTGAGCAGGATGTTAACACCAAAGAGAAGAGGAAGAAGCGTTTCCTGCGTGGATTAAATCCGTTTGTGAAGATGTAGCTAAGGTTAGCCAATAAGCAAACTTATCAGCAATTGTTGGATGCAGCCATTACTTTTGAAGATGACTACAAGAATGTCCAAGAGGACCGGAGGAAGAGAGCCAAGAAGGAAACTAAGAGAATTCAGGCAAGCAAACCTAAACCCAACCTGGAGTTCAAACCTCGGAATAGGAATTATGGCAACAATAATAATAACAATAACAAGGGAAATGGTGGAAGTCAACCCAATCCGAGAAGGAATCTGTAACAATTGTGGAATTCCAGGGCATTTCTAGAGGGAATGCAAAAAGCCTGTAGTGATCTGTTACGGTTGTGGTCAGAAGGGGCATATAAAGCCAGATTGTCCGAGCAAACCACCAGGAGGATGGCCTACCAAGGGAGGAGGGCAAGCCAGTGGAGGTAATGGACAACCCAATAAAGGAGGAAATTATGGCAAGAACAACAATGGCAAGAGAAACCGACCTACCGGGAAACTGAACTGTGCAACCCTCGAGAAGGTGGATAATTCGGAGCATGCAGTGATAGGTACGCTCAATATCCTTACCAATCCCGGCAAAGTTCTATTTGATACTGGTGCAACTACTTCATTCATTTTTGAAGAATTTTGTGATAAGTTCGGGATTAGAAGGGCAACATTAGAAAGTCCTATGATCGTAGTTACGGCAGGAGGGAATGTGATTGTATGCCACATAAAACAAGATCAGGTTATATCGATCTGTGGTTGTACATATTTCGCAGACCTTTATGTGATTCCTTTGAAGGGAATTGCAGTAGTGCTGGGGATGGATTGGACGATGGAACACGGAGCTCAGATAAATTGTGAGGAGAAAACTGTCTCAATCAAAACTCCAAGTGGAGGAAGGATAGTTTACCAAGCAGATAAACACAGTCATATCATGGTGGATCTGCAGTTGAATTCAATGAAAGAAGTTAAATTAGAAGAGATTCCTATAGTTAACGAATTCTGTAACATCCCAAAAATCATAGTTTCAAAACTCATTCATATCATCTTTGCATCATTCATCCATTTAGGGTTTTCTCAAAAATCACTTAAAGATAGAATTTGAGCTATGATTTCATGTGATCAATTTATCCCAAATGGCCATCACCCTTTGTAATGTGAATGTTTAAATACTTGTTTGCTTGCCTCCATTGATGAAAAGATTGGGTGAAACTTTTTAAACCCAAGATTCCAAATTTAGAAATAGTTTCAAAATCCTTTTACAAATATTTGCAAACTAGAACAAATCTCTGATCACTTTGAAAACCAAGCTTGACCAAGCCTTGCAAAGTAACCACTTAGTTAATATGACTGTTTTTGAATCCACAAAACCCTGCAAAAATTCCCAAGGCAGTTTGGTTTCAAAAGGATTTGAATTCATATCAAAATTCATACCAGAAAATGAATTTAGAAAAAGAAAAGGGCACTTCAATAGAAAAAGGCCGCGCGGCCAGAATCTGGCCCAGCAGCGGATCAAGCCCAGCAAGCCCACCCGGGGATCTCCTTTTCCTTCTCACACGCGCGAGCACACGCAAACAGACGCTGACAGCCCGACCCCACCAACACCTTGCGCGTTTCGCTGACAAGCGGGTCCAGTCCACGTCGTCCTCGTCTTCCCTAGACCGCGCCTGCGACCACGTCGCTGCAGCAGTGATGGCCGGTAATGGCGCGGTGTAAATGGGCATTTATCCTCGAGCGTTTCATGTCGGTTCCCCGGCTATAAGACCCTCTCTGCCCCGCGATCTTTTTCCCCCAAACACCTCGCTCACTCCGCCACCAGGCTGCCCTCAATCCTCCGCGCACCGCCGCTGACAGAGCCCTCTCCGGCGAGCGATTCAGGTGAGCCTCGAGTTCCCCTCTGCCTATCATTCTTGCTATCTGACTCAGTGTATCTTTGCGCACCTCCTGACCTCACTAGTCCGTCTTGTACTGCCCCAGGTCGCCGGTTCCACTTGACACCGCGAGCACCGACGGCGACATCAACTCCGACGAGTTTTCCCGGTAGGTACAGACCGCCCCTCGCCTTCCCGTTCATGCACACGACTTCCCCTTGACCCTGTGAACCTAACCGTGTCGTTATCTTGCCTTGGGGTGATTCACAGTGACGTCCACGACGACCACCTGACGCACCCGACGCCGCCACGAACTCCGGTGAGCAATCGCAGCCGTGCCCGAGCGCCCCTTGACCAACCGCGTCTACGACGAGCTTCGCCGTAACCTTCTGATCCCGGTGAGCTACTCCTCGTTCTCACTTACCCCCTGTAGCGCCGCCTCCGTCGTCGACTGACTGTTCCGCCGCCGGTAGCCACCGCTCCGCCGCCAGTTCTTGGCCAGATCGATAGCAGCCGAAAGATTTGTATCATAGCGCTAGGATAGATCCACTTAAACCGAAGAGGTACGCGATCTGAGCCGCCAGATTTCATTTAGATCCTACGGCTGTGGAGTTCGATCCAGTGCGAAACGGTACGGGCGAATAAGAACATGACGCGTGGCTAGGTTGGATCTGAAACAGATTTAAAAACCAGAATTTTGATCCAAATTCAAATGCTCATAACTTTCAATTGCCACGTTAGATTTTTGCAAACTTTATACCGTTGGAATCAGTGAAACAAGGCCTTTCTGAATATCCAATTTATTTAGCATATAGTAACAGTTAAAAATGATTTTAGTTGTAGTACATGTTTAAGGCCATTTTAAATAGAGAATTATTTTGGTAAATTGTATTTGAGCCCAATAAGTTTAGTTGGCAAATTTATGACTTGTTAAGTTTCTGTAACATAAGCATACTTGGTAGAATTTTTCAAAAATCACACTTAGTAAATTCTTGCATGCATGCATTCATATTATTTTTGTTTGTATATAATTGTGTGTAATTGTATGCTATAATTTCTTGTGTAGATTTTGCTAGTGATTGTGATTGTGATTGTGATTGTGAAGAGTGCTACTCTCCCCACTACCAAGGCAAGTGATATTTTCATGAATATGTCTGTCCTATGTTTTGTACTAGCATTAGATATTTTGCTAAAATATTGCATGATATTTTGCCTAGTGCTAAGATGGGAAATCCTAAGTAGAATGGAATAGTAGAATTGCTAAGGAAATTATCCTAAGTTAGGTTATCATATTCTGCTTAGTCTAGCTACTTAGCAAACAAGGGTGGTGAACATCTATATAGTTTATGATGAAAATATTCTAAGTCAAGAGACTTATGTTTTCTTAATAAAACAACTAAGTCAAATAAACCTCCTGGGTGGAATGGAATGTTGGGTTATGTTGAGTGGTTACACAAGGCCATGGACTTGGGTTGTGTATCTCACTTGTGGTATGCCACCCAGGCACAAAGGGATTTGGAGGCCAAGTGTTGAGAAAGCTTACAGTGCAACCACTTGGCAATATGGGCTCTGCCATGATCATATAGGTTGCTAGAACTTAGTCACTTGGACAGTTGGTGGTAGTTGGGTTGATAGGTTGGAGCGCGTCCATTTTGACTAAGGAAAAGCTTCTGAAAGGTCCTGTCTTGGGAAACCAAGTCTGGTGGGGAAAGTGCACAACCTCTGCAGATGGAAAAACCTAAGTACTTAGCCTAGTCCAAGGAAATGGACACTTTTGAGCATCAAGACATGGAAGCTACAAGAATCTCATCACTCCAACTTCTAAATAAAAATTTGTGGGTGAACAAGGGTGAAGGATCCCAATGTCTATTGGTGGTTCCTTGGGAATGTTTTTGACAAAGAAGAACTTAGTGTTTTCAACTAATAGGAAAAATCTATTTTCAAGCAAAGCAAGCCAAGCTACACTTAGCCAAAAATGCATATAGTAATATAGTCCACTTAAAATATACTAAGGTATCACTTGCCAATACTATTCCAAAGTATTGACCATCTGTGGCTGTAACTTGTGATGTTGCAGGTTACTCCGATGATGATTAGGAGTCATGAGTCTACACTCAACATGCTTGCCTGTGGCACATGAAGATGAAGACTTGTGTTTATTTACTTATTCCATAAACTCTTGTATTAGGCCTTTGGCCCGAGTTGTAAAAGACTATGTTTTATCTCTGGAATGAATGTAATAAACGACCTTTGTATCTGTGTACTTCATCTTAAACTGTGGATGCTAGCATTGATCCAGGGACTAGCATTGCAATCACAGGGATCCTTTCCTTTATAAAGGAGGGGTCTAACAGATGGTATCAGAGCACTGTGTTGCCTGTAGGATTATGACCCTAGGATTGTAAAACCACTAAGGAAAAAGTTTTTCAACTACTTCTACACTTGTCTATTCTTCTCGTAAAACTTTTCTAATCTCTTTCAACTTCCTTTGTAGATGAACTCCATCAACGAAGCCGTGAAGAAGGGACCACTCATGACCATGACCTTGGAGTGTGAAACTGAGTTTCCAAATATTCTCAAGGACCTCATGGAGGCAATGGATGCACATGGTGAAGCCGTGTACAAGGGCTTTCCAGTGATGAATGAAGGAGTGGAGTATTGGTGGGTGCAACTTCACTTGTACAAAAACAAGGAAGACAACCACAAAGAAAGGGGATTCTGCATGTACACCAACACAACAATGCACACCACATTCTTTGAGTCAGCCAGGGATGCAGCTTGGAGGACCATCAAGGAACTAAGTGCTAGAGTCAAGTGCAGAATGCTCAACTTCCAAAAGGACTTAGAGAAAGAGAAGGAGCTTACTCAAGAGTTGGAAGACACCAACCAAGAGATAAGGGGAGATGTTATAGACTTAGTGATAGAGTCAAGAGAGCAGGATTGGTGGATTGCCTCTAGGAACATTGTGTTTAATAATAGATCCCGTGAGATTGGATTGTAAGGACACTTCGTTAGTTGGACCACCACTTATCACCTAGTTTTCAAAAGACATTTTAAATAAATTTGGACCTTGAGTGATGTAATGAACTTATGTATGCATGACTTGTGTGACAATTATGTTTCATGGATATGTATGAATGTTAGTCTTGATTTACCTTGAATTGCATTGTTCTAACTTTTTCAATCTTATAAATAGATGCCTATTGCCATCAGCACTGTTGAGGAGTTTCGGGTTACTCGTTTTGGTTCCCGTATCATTGAGCTTACCACTCTGCTTGATCTCCCTCTTCCTACCATCACGGTGTATCCACTCACCAAGTTCGAGAGGAAGGACCTCTGGGGCTTCAAGGTGACCCAGCCAGGACGCCAGACTGAGCCTACTACGGAGGCCATCGTCTTCAAGCTGATGCACGACGACAGGGAGAGAGGCATGGAGGTAGTCATGCAGGATCTGATAGGACGACTGTTAGGCCGTCACTCCCGTCAGGTTAGAGGCACTCACTTCCACGTCTTTGGAAGACGTGATGTTGACGGAGAGTCCATCGACTTTGAGGACGACTCGAGGAGCACTGCGGAGCCGATACGTCTTTATCTTCAGGACTTAGAGACTCTTCTCAGGCACGTAGATACGGATAGGACGAACGTCATGCTAGGAAATGACGAGCTTCAGGTGCAGCTTCGCGAGAAGGACAAGCTTTTTGCGCAGCAGGATGAGATGATCAAGGAAATGGAGACAAAGTTCGAGGCCCAGGACCGCAAGTTCAAGAGTCAAGAGAAACGCGTCTAGGATAGGAACAAGAAGATCCGGGACATGACCGAGGAACTGAAGTCCAAGGACTTCGAGCTTGAGCAGCAGCATATGGTTATTGAGAGGCTTCGTTCCCAGAAGAGGGCTCTCAAGGCCAAGGTCGATTCCTTGACCACTACGATTGAGGAGAACAAGATCGCGATGGAGAACGCAGGTCTTACCTTCGTCGATGAGGATATTGACGCTGATGAGTAGACTTGACTACTCGTTTACTTTTCTTATTCATACTTGATATTGTGAACTTGTTATTGGACCATCCGACATGTGGATGGCTTGCCACTTGTGTGTATTACTTCATGAGCTTATTATGTGGTTGTTGAACTTTTATTCATATGATGTTTGTTATGTGTTTGCTTATGATGTATTGTGCATGAAGCATCTATGGGTATCTCATTCTTATCTATTTGAACAAACCACAGATGCCTCCACGTCGCGCAAACCCCAACCCCAACAACATCACCCCGGAAATGCAACAAATGATGAATGCGCAAACACAGCTTATGCAAATGATGACAACATTCATCCAAAACCAGAATAACAACAACAACAACAACAACAACAACCCCAACAACAACAACAACAACAACAACAACAACAACAACAACAACAACAACCCTCCGGGTTTTGATATGCTCACCAGATTTCTGCGTTTGAGGCCAGCAAAGTTTGCGGGAACAACTGATCCCATGGTGGCCAATGACTGGTTACGTTCCGTGAACAAGGATTTAGTGACCGTGGGCTGCACGGATGCTGAAAAAGTCAGGTTCGCAGCACATCTGTTGGAAGGACCAGCCGCTACATGGTGGGACAACTTCTAAATCACCACTCCTATTGATGAGGTGACTTGGGCTATCTTTGAAGATGGCTTTCGCACTGCTCATATCTCATCAGGAATGATGAGTCTGAAAAAGAAGGAGTTTCACAACCTGAAACAGCGCCACCGCAGCGTGGCAGAATATATAGAAGAGTTCAACAATCTGGCGCGCTATGCACCGGATGAGGTTGACACAGATGCCAAAAGAAAGGAAAAATTTCTGGAAGGCTTAAATGATGAGCTGAATCTACAGTTGGCTGTAGCATATGTTCCAACCTATCAGTCTTTGTGTGATAAGGCTGCTATTTTGGAGAGTAAAATGAAGCAAGTCGAGAGTAGAAAGAGGAAACACTCCGACAAGCACAGCTTGGGATCGTCTCACAAACGATCTCACTATGATGACAGTGGCAGCTCAGGATCCCATAAGCATGGGAAATTCAGCAAGCACAACCACAACCGTCATGACAACAAGCATCATCGCAGCCATGACAAGGACAAGTATAAGAACCACAAGGGTGGACATAAGAGCCACTATGGTGGAAATGGTAGTGGAAGTGGAGGCCAACCTCCTAAAAAGGACATCAGTCAGGTTGAGTGCTTCAAATGCAAAAAGCTGGGACATTATGCTAATGAGTGCCCTGAGAAGAAAGTTGAAGGACCTAGCAAGCCAAATCCTTTTCAGAAAGGACAGGTTAACCACATCAATGTGGAGGAGGTCTATGAGGAGCCTGATGCCGTGGCTGGTAAGTTCAGACTCAATTCAATTTCAGCATTTGTACTCTTTGATACCGGTGCATCTCATTCATTCATATCAAAGGCATTTGTTGATAGAAATGGGTTTGCATCAGAAAACATTGGGTGTCCAATAAAAGTTAGTTCTCCGGGGGGAGACATGATAGTAAGCCTTGGATGCCGGGATCTCACCATAGAGTTTGGTAAGCATAAATTTCCAGTAAGCCTGATAATCCTAGATTCCCAAGGACTAGACGTAATTTTGGGAATGGACTGGATGGCTAAGTATGAAGGAATATTAGATTGTGCCAATCGTACCGTTACACTCACAACCCCCGAAGGAAAAAGAATAAAATTTAAGTCAAACTTTGAATCCAAAGGAAGTAAGCTGAATTCTCTTAAGGGGGTTAGCATGGACAGTGTACCAGTAGTATGTGAATATCCGGATGTGTTTCCGGAAGAGCTACCAGGAATGCCACCGGATAGAGATGTGGAGTTTTTGATAGATTTGGTGCCAGGATCAGGACCAATAGCTAAGAGACCGTACAAAATGTCAGTTGATGAACTGAAAGAGCTCAAGAAGCAGCTAGGAGAACAGTTGCAGAAAGGGTTTATTCAACCAAGTTCTTCGTCTTGGGGAGCCCCAGTATTGTTCGTGGAGAAGAAGGATAGAACACAAAGGTTATGTATTGACTACCGTTCTCTCAACGAGGTTACCATCAAGAATAAATATCCTTTGCCAAGAATCAACGACTTATTTGATCAGCTAGAAGGAGCATGTGTATTCTCGAAGATTGATCTCCGGTCAGGTTATTTTCAACTCAAGATACGAGAGCAAGACATACCAAAAACGGCTTTCACCACAAGGTATGGATTGTATGAGTATACCGTGATGCCCTTTGGTTTGACCAACGCTCCGGCATACTTCATGTAGGGGTTCGTAGCATGGAAAACAAAAATTTTCTATCGCATACAAACAAACAAGCCAAGATCTATCTACTAGATTATAGCAACGAGTCGATGGTATAACTTACCCTCGAAGATTCCAAAGCGTTTAACGAGAGCGGATTCTCGTGGGTGATGTAGTCGTACTCTTTCCGATCTCAAGATCGTGTAGACGATCCTTCCGGCGCCACGTTCCGGCAGCGCTCCCGCAGTCGGTCACACGTTCGGTACTCGACGAAGACCTTCCTCTCCCTTGTTCCAGCAGGCAGCGGAGGTTGTAGCACTCTCCTCGCGATTCCGGCAGCACAACGGCGTGGTACCGGAAGTAGAGGGGAAATCCCGCAGGGCTTCGCCTTAAGCCGGTGCGAGTATGGTGGAGCTTATGAGAGAGGCTATTAGTGGTCTAGTAATTAGACACACCAATTAGAAGGCTCTAAACCAATTAGAAGGCTCTAAACCGCTGGCTAAAGCAATTAGAAGCTCTAAACCAAAACGGCTCTAAACCGGAGATCTAGAGGTGAAAGTTGTGTCTCTAGGAGGGGAGCCCTGCCCCTCCTTATATAGGTGGGAGGGGGCTGGCGCGCCATGGGGAGGAGACCCTCCCCAACTCGGCTTGGTGGCCGCCGGTTGGAGGAGGTCTCCCTCCCCAACTCGGTTTGGAGCTCCTCCTCTTTCCCACCTTCCAATTTTGGCCGTTTGACTTTTCAAACTTGCCGTTTGACTTTTCAAACTAGGATTTGAATTAATCCCTTATTTGGAACAGCGATAACATTAAGTACATGATGCAATCATTCCAACATGTAATGACACATTCATGTACCCCTCCCCCCCCCCCCCCCCCCCCGGAGTGCCGGACAATCCGGAACCTTCTAGAACATTCCCGATGAAAACACCGGAATCATTCCCGAACTCCGAAACGGGACTTTCCTTATATGAATCTTATTCTCCGGACCATTCCGGATCACCTCGTGATATCCCGGATCCCATCCGAGACTCCGAACAACATTCGGTCTCTTTCTCATAATACCATGACTACTCAAACAACGTTGAATCCTTAAGTGTGTCTCCCTACGGTTCGTGAATTATGCGGACATGATCGAGACACTTCTCCGAACAATAACCAATAGAGGAATCTGGAAATTCATATGGCTCCCACATATTTCTACGATTACTTTGCGATCGAATGAACCACTTACATACGATACCAATTTCCCTTTGTCTCACGATAGTTTACTTATCCGAGGTTATGATCGTCGGTATCTCTGCATACCTAGTTCAACCTCGTTACTGATAAGTACTCTTTTCTCGTTCCCGTGATATGTGATCCCTTGTGACCAAGTCACATGCTTGCAAGCTAATCGGATGACATTCCACCGAGAGGGCCCAGAGTATATCTATCCGTCATATGGATGGACAAATCCCACTCTTGATCCATGTGTCTCAACCAATACTTTCCGAACACTCAATGCCACTTTTATAACCACCCAGTTACGGTGTGGTGTTTGATGTCATCAAAGCATCCATCCGGTAAAGGTGATATGCATGATCTCATGGTCGAAGGAATTAGGTTACTATGTATCAGAAAGCATATAGCAATTGAACTATTGAAATGACTTGATCTTTATGCTACGCTTATCTATAGGAGTATGTCCACCATATCATTCTCCTAACGATATGATCTTGTTGTTGATAATATCTCAATGTTCATGATAGGGAAACCACAATCATTAATCAACCAACAAGCTAGTTAAGTATAGAGGCTATACTAGGGACTTTAAATTAAGTTTACAAATCACACAAGTATCAATGTTTCCTTGTTAATACTATTATAGCATGAATGTAAACATTTATCATAAACACAAAGATATAATAATAACCACATTTATTATTGCCTCTAGGGCATATCTCCAACAGTCTCCCACTTGCACTAGAGTCATCTAATCTAGATTACATGGTAATATACCGAACACCCATGGCAGTTTGGTGTTGGTCATGTTTTGCCCTCGGGAGAGGTTTAGTCAACGGATCCGCCACATTCAGATCTGTGTGTACTTTGCAAATCTTTATATCCCCATCCTGGATATGTTCTCGAATAGCGTGAAAACGCAGCTTGATATGCTTCAGCTTCTTGTGTGACCTTGGTTCTTGCGCATTGGCTATGGCACCCATGTTATCACAGTAGATAGACATTGGGTCCAGCGCACTAGGAACCACACCCAGCTCTGTAATGAACTCTTTCATCCATATCGCTTCTTGTGAAGCCTCCGAAGCAGCCATGTATTCCGATTCAGTTGAAGATCTCGCCACAACGCTTTGCTTTGCACTCCTCCAGCTAACTGCTGCACCATTCAAAATAAATACGTATCCGGATTGCGATTTAGAATCATCCGGATCTGTGTTCCAACTAGCATCGGTGTAACCATTAACAACGAGCTGTTCATCACCTCCATAAGAAAGAACCATATCCTTAGTTCTTCTCAAGTACTTAAGGATGTTTTTGACCGCTGTCCAATGATCCACTCCTGGATCACTTTGATATCTGCTAGTTAAACTAACAGCATATGCAATGTCGGGTCTAGTACATAGCATGGCATACATTAGAGATCCTATGGCTGAGGCATAGGGAGTCTTACTCATCCTTTCTCTATCTTCTGCCGATGTCGGACTTTGAGTTTTACTCAAGGTCGTATTGGGCAACATGGGCAAGAACCCTTTCTTGCTTTCTTCCATTCCAAATCTCTTTAGAACTTTGTCCAAATATGTACTCTGTGACAAAGATATTTGGCGTTTCGATCTATCTCTATAAATCTTTATGCCTAATATGTAAGCTGCTTCGCCAAGATCCTTCATTGAAAAACTATTATTCAAATATTCCTTGACACTATTAAGAAGGTCTACATCATTCCCAATCAATAATATGTCATCCACATATAGTATTAAGAATGCTACAGAGCTCCCACTCACTTTCTTGTAAATACAAGCTTCTCCATAAGTTTGTATAAAACCAAAACTTTTGATTACCTTATCAAAACGTTGATTCCAACTTCGGGATGCTTGCTTCAATCCATAGATGGACCGTTGAAGTTTGCATACCTTGTTAGCATCTTTAGGATCGACAAAACCTTTGGGTTGCATCATACACAACTCTTCATCAATGTCTCCATTGAGGAATGCTGTTTTGACATCCATCTGCCATATCTCATAATCATAATATGCAGCGATTGCTAACATAATCCTCACAGACTTTAGCTTCGCTACCGGTGAGAAAGTCTCATCGTAGTCAACTCCTTGAATTTGTCGAAACCCTTTTGCGACAAGTCGAGCTTTATAGACAGTAACATTACCATCAGCATCTGTTTTCTTCTTGAAAATCCATTTGTTCTCGACAGCCTTTCGGCCATCCGGTAAGTCCACCAAAGTCCATACTTGGTTTTCGTACATGGATCCAATCTCGGATTTCATGGCTTCTTGCCATTTATTGGAATCTGGGCTCATCATCGCTTCCTCATATGTCTCGGGGTCATCGGTGTTGTCCACCACCATGACATTCATAACGGAATCATACCAATCTGGAGTGGTACGAGTTCTCGTTGACCTCCGAGGCTCTGTAGCAACTTCAACCGAAGTTTCATGATCACCATCATTAGCTTCCTCTCTTATTGGTGCAGGCACCACAGGAACTTCTTCCGGTGCTGCGCTACTCGCAATATCGAGAGAAGGTTCGACAACCTCGTCAAGTTCTACTTTCCTTCCAGTTAATTCTTTCGAGAGAAATTCCTTCTCTAGAAAGGATCCATTCTTGGCAACGAAGATTTTGCCTTCGGATCTATGATAGAAGGTATACCCAATAGTTTCCTTCGGGTATCCTATGAAGACGCATTTTTCCGCTTTGGGTTCAAGCTTGTCCGGCTGTAACTTCTTTACATAGGCTTCGCATCCCCAAACTTTAAGGAACGACAATTTAGGTTTCTTCCCAAACCATAATTCATACGGTGTCGTTTCAACGGATTTAGATGGTGCCCTATTTAAAGTGAATGCGGCTGTTTCTAATGCATAACCCCAAAATGATAGCGGTAAATCTGTAAGTGACATCATAGAACGAACCATATCTAAGAGAGTTCGATTACGATGTTCGGACACACCATTACGCTGTGGTGTTCCCGGCGGTGTCAATTGTGAAAGTATTCCGCATTTCTTCAAATGCTCGCCAAACTCGTAACTTAGATATTCACCTCCACGATCAGAACGTAGAAATTTAATCTTCTTGTTACGTTGATTCTCTACCTCACTTTGAAACTCCTTAAACTTCTCGAAAGTTTCGGACTTATGTTTCATGAAATAGATATACCCATATCTACTCAAGTCATCCGTGAAGGTAAGAACATAACGATAACCACTGCGCGATGCTACACTCATTGGACCACACACATCGGTATGTATGATTTCCAATAAGTCTGTAGCTCGCTCCATCATACCAGAAAATGGAGTCTTAGTCATTTTTCCCATCAGACATGCTTCGCATCTTTCAAGTGATTCAAAATCAAGTGATTCAAGAAGTCCATCGGAATGGAGTTTCTTCATACGTTTCACTCCGATGTGACCAAGACGACAGTGCCACATATAGGTCGAATTATCGCTTGATTTCAATCGTTTAGCCTCAATGTTGTTGATATGTGTATTTCCACTATCGAGATTCAATAAGAATAGACCATCTATCAAAGGTGCATGTGCATAAAACATATTACTCATATAAATAGAACAACCATTATTCTCGGATTTAAACAAGTAACCGTCTCGCAATAAACAAGATCCCGATATAATGTTCATGCTCAACGCAGGCACCAAATAACAATTATTTAAGTATAAAACTAATCCCGATGGTAGATGAAGGGGTAGCGTGCCGACCGCGATCACATCAACCTTTGATCCGTTTCCCACGCGCATCGTCACCTCGTTCTTCGCTAGCTTCCGTTTATTCTGCAGCACCTGTTTCGAGTTACAAATATGAGCAACCGAACCAGTATCAAATACCCAGGCACTACTACGAGTACTAGTGAGATACACATCAATAACATGTATATCAGATATACCTTTCTTCTTGATGTTGCCGTTCTTCAAATCCGCCAAGTACTTTGGGCAATTCCGCTTCCAGTGACCTTCTCCCTGCAGTAAAAGCACTCAGTATCAGGCTTAGGTCCAGCCTTGGTCTTCTTCGTCGGCGTGGTAGCTTTCTTACCACCCTTCTTGAAGTGTCCCTTTTGCTTAGACTTGCCTTTCTTGAATTTGGTGGTCTTATTGACCAACAACACTTGGTGCTCTTTCTTGATCTCCACTTCTGCAGATTTCAACATGGCAAAGAGTTCTGGCAACGTCTTGTTCATGTTCTGCATGTTGTAGTTCATCACAAAGTTCTTGTAACTTGGTGGTAGTGATTGGAGGACACGGTAAATCCCCAAAGCATTAGGAATCACTATACCCAAGCTTTGAAGTTTGTTTGCGTGTCCTGACATCTTAAGCACATGCTCACTGACGGAGCTGCCTTCTTCCATCTTGCAGTTAAAGAACTTTTCAGAAGCTTCATAGCTTTCAATTGCCGCATGAGTCTCAAAAATCAATTTGAGATCCTCGACAATATCATATGGGTCTGAATCCTCAAACCTTTTCCGAAGCTCCGATTCCAAACCATACAAGATAGCACACTGAACTATGGAGTACTGATTCTTCCGAGCGAGGTAAACATTCTTTACTTCATCGGGAGCATCAGCTGCAGGTGGGTCACCCAGCGGTGCATCCAGCACATAGGTCAAATTACCAGCTGTGAGGACAATCCTCAAATTGCGGAACCAATCCGCGAAGTTGCTTCCATTGTTTTTCAACTTTTCTTTCTCTAGGAACGCATTAAAATTGATGGTAGGGGCTGCCATTGATCTACAACATATTTGCAATAGTTTAGACTAAGTTTATGACAAATTGAGTTCAAATTAATTAATGTAATTAAACTAGGTGAACTCCCACTCAAAACAACATCCCTCACATTGTTTTAGTGATCACACGAACCAAATCCACTACATCAACACCGATCATCACGAGAGTTGATATAGTTTCAATGGCGAACAATCGTCATGTTCATCATATCTACTATATGATTCATGCTTTACCTTTCGGTGATCCGTGTTCCGAGACCATGTCTGTACATGCTAGGCTCGTCAAGATCAAACCTTAGTTTCCGCATGAGCAAATCTGGCTTGCTCACGTTGTATACACTTGCGGAATCTAACACACCCGATCATCACGTGGTGCTTCGAAACAACAAGCTTTAGCAACGGTGCTGACTAAGGGTGAACACTTTATGATTTGAAATTCATGTGCATGAGGGATCATCTTATAATGCTACCGTCGTCTACTAAGCAATACAAGATGCATAAAGGATTAACATCACATGCAATTCAATATATATGTGATATGATATGGCCTTTCTTCGTTGTGCTTTGATCTCCATCTTCAAGCACGAACATGATCTCCATCATCACCGGCATTCCATCAAGGTCAATGACGCCTCTCCATGGTTGTCGTCCACCGGCTTCAACTATTACAACTACTTTGAATAGACACGCGGGTCTTAACATAAATTAAAGACAACCATATGGCTCCTGCCGGTTGCCGACTTACAATAAGGAACATTGCATACATCAAATATAATCACAATCATGGCCATATCACATCACTGCACACCCCTGCAAAACAAAGTTAGACGCCTCTACTTTCTTTGCATATTTTACGTGGTTTGGGGCTTTCAATAAGTGTCGTTCTAACTTACGAACATGAACCACAACGTTGACACAAGTATTGTTAATCACCCGTTGTGTATTGGATCTTTACTATGCTAGGAGAAACAGGCACCCGCAAAGCCACTTATGCAATACAAGTTGCATGTCAAGCGTGGAGCAAGTCTCATGAACGATGTCATGTAAGGTTAGCCCGGGCCGCTTCATCCCAACATACCGCAAGATGCAAAGTACACAAGAAGCAATCGACAATAAAAGCATCAACGCCCACAATGACCATTGTGTTCTACTCGTGCAACAGATCTACATATAGACACGGCTCTGATACCACTGTAGGGGTTCGTAGCATGGAAAACAAAAAATTTCTATCGCATACAAACAAACAAGCCAAGATCTATCTACTAGATTGTAGCAACGAGTCGATGGTATAACTTACCCTCGAAGATTCCAAAGCGTTTAACGAGAGCGGATTCTCGTGGGTGATGTAGTCGTACTCTTTCCGATCTCAAGATCGTGTAGACGATCCTTCCGGCGCCACGTTCCGGCAGCGCTCCCGCAGTCGGTCACACGTTCGGTACTCGACGAAGACCTTCCTCTCCCTTGTTCCAGCAGGCAGCGGAGGTTGTAGCACTCTCCTCGCGATTCCGGCAGCACAACGGCGTGGTACCGGAAGTAGAGGGGAAATCCCGCAGGGCTTCGCCTTAAGCCGGTGCGAGTATGGTGGAGCTTATGAGAGAGGCTATTAGTGGTCTAGTAATTAGACACACCAATTAGAAGGCTCTAAACCAATTAGAAGGCTCTAAACCGCTGGCTAAAGCAATTAGAAGCTCTAAACCAAAACGGCTCTAAACCGGAGATCTAGAGGTGAAAGTTGTGTCTCTAGGAGGGGAGCCCTGCCCCTCCTTATATAGGTGGGAGGGGGCTGGCGCGCCATGGGGAGGAGACCCTCCCCAAGTCGGCTTGGTGGCC
Organism: Avena atlantica; assembly: GCA_910589765.1. Taxonomy (NCBI): domain Eukaryota; kingdom Viridiplantae; phylum Streptophyta; class Magnoliopsida; order Poales; family Poaceae; genus Avena; species Avena atlantica. Next base: position 422,040,900 of record OU342734.1, on the reverse strand, counting down.
GCCGGTTGGAGGAGGTCTCCCTCCCCAACTCAGTTTGGAGCTCCTCCTCTTTCCCACCTTCCAATTTTGGCCGTTTGACTTTTCAAACTTGCCGTTTGACTTTTCAAACTAGGATTTGAATTAATCCCTTATTTGGAACAGCGATAACATTAAGTACATGATGCAATCATTCCAACATGTAATGACACATTCATGTACCCCTCCCCCCCCCGGAGTGCCGGACAATCCGGAACCTTCTAGAACATTCCCGATGAAAACACCGGAATCATTCCCGAACTCCGAAACGGGACTTTCCTTATATGAATCTTATTCTCCGGACCATTCCGGATCACCTCGTGATATCCCGGATCCCATCCGAGACTCCGAACAACATTCGGTCTCTTTCTCATAATACCATGACTACTCAAACAACGTCGAATCCTTAAGTGTGTCTCCCTACGGTTCGTGAATTATGCGGACATGATCGAGACACTTCTCCGAACAATAACCAATAGAGGAATCTGGAAATTCATATGGCTCCCACATATTTCTACGATTACTTTGCGATCGAATGAACCACTTACATACGATACCAATTTCCCTTTGTCTCACGATAGTTTACTTATCCGAGGTTATGATCGTCGGTATCTCTGCATACCTAGTTCAACCTCGTTACCGATAAGTACTCTTTTCTCGTTCCCGTGATATGTGATCCCTTGTGACCAAGTCACATGCTTGCAAGCTAATCGGATGACATTCCACCGAGAGGGCCCAGAGTATATCTATCCGTCATATGGATGGACAAATCCCACTCTTGATCCATGTGTCTCAACCAATACTTTCCGAACACTCAATGCCACTTTTATAACCACCCAGTTACGGTGTGGTGTTTGATGTCATCAAAGCATCCATCCGGTAAAGGTGATATGCATGATCTCATGGTCGAAGGAATTAGGTTACTATGTATCAGAAAGCATATAGCAATTGAACTATTGAAATGACTTGATCTTTATGCTACGCTTATCTATAGGAGTATGTCCACCATATCATTCTCCTAACGATATGATCTTGTTGTTGATAACATCTCAATGTTCATGATAGGGAAACCACAATCATTAATCAACCAACAAGCTAGTGAAGTATAGAGGCTATACTAGGGACTTTAAATTAAGTTTACAAATCACACAAGTATCAATGTTTCCTTGTTAATACTATTATAGCATGAATGTAAACATTTATCATAAACACAAAGATATAATAATAACCACATTTATTATTGCCTCTAGGGCATATCTCCAACACTTCATGAATATGATGAACAAGGTGTTCATGGAATTTCTTGACAAGTTCGTTGTCGTTTTCATCGATGATATCTTAGTCTACTCCAAGAGCAAGGAAGAACATGAAAGACACTTGCGCTTGATACTTGAGAAACTGAGGGAACATAAACTATATGCCAAATTCAGTAAGTGCGAATTCTGGTTAGAGAAAGTTGGTTTTCTTGGTCATGTGATGACAAAAGATGGTGTGGCAGTTGATCCTGCAAAGGTTTCAGCAGTGACAGAATGGGAATCACCCAAGAATGTGAAAGAAGTTCGTAGTTTCCTCGGCTTAGCAGGTTACTACAGAAGGTTCATTGAAAATTTCTCGAAGGTTGCTAAGCCAATGACAGAATTGCTAAAGAAGGATAAGAAATTTGCTTGGACTGAAGGTTGCGAAGTCAGTTTCCAAGAATTGAAGAAGAGACTTGTGACAGCACCGGTTCTATGTCTGCCAGATTTAGAAAAGGATTTCCAAGTATATTGTGATGCTTCTCATCAAGGTTTGGGTGCCGTACTTATGGAAGATGGTAAAGTCGTAGCCTATGCTTCGAGACAACTCAAAACTCATGAAGTAAACTATCCTACTCATGATTTGGAGTTAGCCTCTGTCGTCCATGCACTCAAAACATGGAGACATTACCTTTTGGGTAAGCGTTGTGAAGTATTCACCGATCATAAAAGCTTGAAGTATATCTTCACCCAGAAGGAAATCAACATGAGGCAAAGGAGATGGCTAGAACTTATCAAGGATTACGACTTAAGTTTGCAATACCACCCCGGTAAAGCAAATGTGGTAGCCGATGCTCTAAGTCGTAAGACGTTTGTAAATGGCCTTACAAAAGGGGAATTGCCAGATGATTTGTGTAAGAAATTCAAAGAACTCAGATTGGAGATTGTACCAGAAGGATATCTCATGTCCTTATATGTTCAACCCACTCTATTGGACAAAATCCGAGAAGTTCAGAAGACTGATGAGGAAATTGGAAAGATTAAGGAAAATATTAGTCTAGTGAAGGCTAAGAGTTTCCGTGTTGACGAACAGGGTACTTTATGGCACGGGAAACGTATATGTGTTCCACGAGACCCAGAGTTGCGGAAACTGATCTTACAAGAAGGTCACAACTCTCCGTATTCCATTCACCCAGGAAACACCAAGATGTACATGGACATGAAAGAAAGATTTTGGTGGAACAATCTCAAAAGGCACATTGCCGAACATATTGCTTTGTGTGATGTGTGTAGAAGAGTCAAAGCGGGGCACCAAAAACCAGCAGGTTTGCTTCAACCACTGCCTATTCCTGAATGGAAGTGGGAAAATATTGGTATGGATTTCATTACAGGATTACCAAGGACCAGGTCAGGGTATGATTCCATATGGGTAGTAGTGGATCGCCTAACTAAAGTGGCTCATTTTATACCCGTAAAGACCACCTATACAAGTGCCAAGTTAGCTAAAATTTACATGAGCAGAATTGTATGCCTTCACGGTGTGCCTAAGAGTATAGTATCAGATAGAGGAACCCAGTTCACATCTCACTTTTGGAGACAGCTTCATGAATCCTTAGGAACGAGATTGGAATTCAGCACTGCTTTTCATCCACAAACGGATGGACAAACAGAAAAAACCAACCAAATTCTTGAAGACATGTTGAGAGCCTGTGCTTTAGACTATGGAGAAAGTTGGGATGAAAGTTTGCCATACGCAGAGTTCTCTTACAATAACAGTCATCAATCTAGTATTGGAATGGCACCGTTTGAGTTACTCTACGGAAGGAAGTGTACCACCCCATTGTTATGGAATGGTGTGGGAGAAAGAAGCTTATTTGGACCAGATCTTATCAAAGACGCGGAAGAGAAAGTCAAATTGGTTAAGGACAGATTGAAGATAGCACAGTCCCGACAGAAAAGCTACGCGGATTCTAAGCGTAGAGAAGTCACCTACGAAGTTGGGGATAGAGCTTACCTCAGAGTATCACCACTTCGTGGAGTGAAAAGGTTTGGAGTCAAGGGAAAGTTGGCACCAAGATATGTTGGACCATTCAAGATTCTAAGTCGCAAAGGAGAAGTTGCATACGAAGTTGAATTGCCAGAATCTCTATCAGCAGTCCATAACGTATTTCATGTGAGTCAGCTTAAGAAATGTCACCCAGAAATGGAAGAGTCTTCTTTGAAGGATACCATACCTTTGGAAGAAGTTCAGCTAGAAAGTGATCTCACTTATGAGGAAAAGCCTATCAAGATACTAGAGACCGCAGAAAGAGTTACTAGGACCAAGACTATCAAGTTTTGTAAAGTGCAATGGAACCATCACACCGAAGAGGAAGCAACATGGGAAAGAGAATATGATCTTCGGAAAGACCACCCTCACCTATTTGCTAGCCAACCCGAATCTCGAGGGCGAGATTCATCTTAAGGGGGTTAGATTTGTAACATCCCAAAAATCATAGTTTCAAAACTCATTCATATCATCTTTGCATCATTCATCCATTTAGGGTTTTCTCAAAAAACACTTAAAGATAGAATTTGAGCTATGATTTCATGTGATCAATTTATCCCAAATGGCCATCACCCTTTGTAATGTGAATGTTTAAATACTTGTTTGCTTGCCTCCATTGATGAAAAGATTGGGTGAAACTTTTTAAACCCAAGATTCCAAATTTAGAAATAGTTTCAAAATCCTTTTACAAATATTTGCAAACAAGAACAAATCTCTGATCACTTTGAAAACCAAGCTTGACCAAGCCTTGCAAAGTAACCACTTAGTTAATATGACTGTTTTTGAATCCACAAAACCCTGCAAAAATTCCCAAGGCAGTTTGGTTTCAAAAGGATTTGAATTCATATCAAAATTCATACCAGAAAATGAATTTAGAAAAAGAAAAGGGCACTTCAATAGAAAAAGGCCGCGCGGCCAGAATCTGGCCCAGCAGCGGATCAAGCCCAGCAAGCCCACCCGGGGATCTCCTTTTCCTTCTCACACGCGCGAGCACACGCAAACAGACGCTGACAGCCCGACCCCACCAACACCTTGCGTGTTTCGCTGACAAGCGGGTCCAATCCACGTCGTCCTCGTCTTCCCCAGAACGCGCCTGCGACCACGTCGCTGCAGCAGTGATGGCCGGTAATGGCGCGGTGTAAATGGGCATTTATCCTCGAGCGTTTCATGTCGATTCCCCGGCTATAAGACCCTCTCTGCCCCGCGATCTTTTTCCCCCAAACACCTCGCTCACTCCGCCACCAGGCTGCCCTCAATCCTCCGCGCACCGCCGCTGACAGAGCCCTCTCCGGCGAGCGATTCAGGTGAGCCTCGAGTTCCCCTCTGCCTATCGTTCTTGCTATCTGACTCAGTGTATCTTTGCGCACCTCCTGACCTCACTAGTCCGTCTTGTACTGCCCCAGGTCGCCGGTTCCACTTGACACCGCGAGCACCGACGGCGACATCAACTCCGACGAGTTTTCCCGGTAGGTACAGACCGCCCCTCGCCTTCCCGTTCATGCACACGACTTCCCCTTGACCCTGTGAACCTAACCGTGTCGTTATCTTGCCTTGGGGTGATTCACAGCGACGTCCACGACGACCACCTGACGCACCCGATGCCGCCACGAACTCCGGTGAGCAATTGCAGCCGTGCCCGAGCGCCCCTTGACCAACCGCGTCTACGACGAGCTTCGCCGTAACCTTCTGAGCCCGGTGAGCTACTCCTCGTTCTCACTTACCCCCTGTAGCGCCGCCTCCGTCGTCGACTGACTGTTCCGCCGCCGGTAGCCACCGCTCCGCCGCCAGTTCTTGGCCAGATCGATAGCAGCCGAAAGATCTGTATCATAGCGCTAGGATAGATCCACTTAAACCGAAGAGGTACGCGATCTGAGCCGCCAGATTTCATTTAGATCCTACGGCTGTGGAGTTCGATCCAGTGCGAAACGGTACGGGCGAATAAGAACATGACGCGTGGCTAGGTTGGATCTGAAAACAGATTTAAAAACCAGAATTTTGATCCAAATTCAAATGCTCATAACTTTCAATTGCCACGTTAGATTTTTGCAAACTTTATACCGTTGGAATCAGTGAAACAAGGCCTTTCTGAATATCCAATTTATTTAGCATATAGTAACAGTTAAAAATGATTTTAGTTGTAGTACATGTTTAAGGCCATTTTAAATAGAGAATTATTTTGGTAAATTGTATTTGAGCCCAATAAATTTAGTTGGCAAATTTCTGACTTGTTAAGTTTCTGTAACATAAGCATACTTGGTAGAATTTTTCAAAAATCACACTTAGTAAATTCTTGCATGCATGCATTCATATTATTTTTGTTTGTATATAATTGTGTGTAATTGTATGCTATAATTTCTTGTGTAGATTTTGCTAGTGATTGTGATTGTGAAGAGTGCTACTCTCGCCACTACCAAGGCAAGTGATATTTTCATGAATATGTCTGTCCTATGTTTTGTACTAGCATTAGATATTTTGCTAAAATATTGCATGATATTTTGCCTAGTGCTAAGATGGGAAATCCTAAGTAGAATGGAATAGTAGAATTGCTAAGGAAATTATCCTAAGTTAGGTTATCATATTCTGCTTAGTCTAGCTACTTAGCAAACAAGGGTGGTGAACATCTATATAGTTTATGATGAAAATATTCTAAGTCAAGAGACTTATGTTTTCTTAATAAAACAACTAAGTCAAATAAACCTCCTGGGTGGAATGGAATGTTGGGTTATGTTGAGTGGTTACACAAGGCCATGGACTTGGGTTGTGTATCTCACTTGTGGTATGCCACCCAGGCACAAAGGGATTTGGAGGCCAAGTGTTGAGAAAGCTTACAGTGCAACCACTTGGCAATATGGGCTCTGCCATGATCATATAGGTTGCTAGAACTTAGTCACTTGGACAGTTGGTGGTAGTTGGGTTGATAGGTTGGAGCGCGTCCATTTTGACTAAGGAAAAGCTTCTGAAAGGTCCTGTCTTGGGAAACCAAGTCTGGTGGGGAAAGTGCACAACCTCTGCAGATGGAAAAACCTAAGTACTTAGCCTAGTCCAAGGAAATGGACACTTTTGAGCATCAAGACATGGAAGCTACAAGAATCTCATCACTCCAACTTCTAAATAAAAATTTGTGGTTGAACAAGGGTGAAGGATCCCAATGTCTATTGGTGGTTCCTTGGGAATGTTTTTGACAAAGAAGAACTTAGTGTTTTCAACTAATAGGAAAAATCTATTTTCAAGCAAAGCAAGCCAAGCTACACTTAGCCAAAAATGCATATAGTAATATAGTCCACTTAAAATATACTAAGGTATCACTTGCCAATACTATTCCAAAGTATTGACCATCTGTGGCTGTAACTTGTGATGTTGCAGGTTACTCCGATGATGATTAGGAGTCATGAGTCTACACTCAACATGCTTGCCTGTGGCACATGAAGATGAAGACTTGTGTTTATTTACTTATTCCATAAACTCTTGTATTAGGCCTTTGGCCCGAGTTGTAAAAGACTATGTTTTATCTCTGGAATGAATGCAATAAACGACCTTTGTATCTGTGTACTTCATCTTAAACTGTGGATGCTAGCATTGATCCAGGGACTAGCATTGCAATCACAGGGATCCTTTCCTTTATAAAGGAGGGGTCTAACAGATTCCAAGATGTTTTTCCAATAGAGTTACCGGGAATGCCACCAGACCGGGAGATAGAGTTCACCATTGACCTAATACCTGGTACAACACCAATAGCTCAAGCACCATATAAGATGGGACCCAAAGAGTTGAAAGAACTCAAGGAGCAAATTGATGAGTTAGTTAGAAAAGGATTTATTCAGGAAAGTGTATCTCCATGGGGAACACCAGTAATCTTTGTGGATAAGAGATATGGTGGAAGACGGATGTGTGGTGATTATAGAAATCTTAACAACATGACTATCAAAAATAAGTATCCTTTACCAAGAATTCAAGATTTGTTTGATCAAGTGAAAGGAGCTGGAGTATTTTCAAAGATCGATTTAAGATCTGGATACCATCAAATAAAAATCAAACCGGAAGATGTTCCAAAAACAGCATTTGTCTCAAGATATGGACACCATGAGTATCTGGTAGTACCATTTGGTTTGACCAATGCACCGGCAATATTCATGAATCTGATGAACAAGATCTTCATGCCATATTTAGACAAGTTTGTCATCGTCTTTATTGATGATATTCTGATATATTCCAAAGATAAGGAAGAGCATGTTGACCATTTGAGAATAGCATTGCAGACTTTAAGAGAACATAAGCTTTATGTTAAGTTCAGTAAGTGTGAGTTCTGGCTAGATGAGGTAGAATTCCTCGGTCATGTGATCAGTAAGGATGGGATTGCTGTGAATCCATCTAAAGTCCAGTCGATAGTAGAGTGGACTGCACCGACCAATGTGAAGCAAATTCGAGGTTTCTTAGGAATGGATGGTTATTATCGGAGATTCATTGATGGTTTTTCCAAAATAGCCGGACCAATGACCAAATTATTAAGGAAGAATACACCATTCAAGTGGGATGAGAAATGTGAAGCAAGTTTCCAAGAGTTGAAAACCACAGCTCCAATCTTAGCAGTTCCTGAAACAGGGAAGGACTTCACCGTATATTGTGATGTATCTAAAGAAGGTTTGGGTTGTGTATTAATGCAAGATCGGAAAGTGATTGCTTATGGTTCAAGACAATTGAAACCACATGAAGTCAATTATCCAACTCATGATTTAGAGTTAGCAGCAGCAATTTTTGCACTGAAAGGATGGAGGCATTTTCTTTATGGAGCCAGATGTGAGTTATACACTGACCATAAAAGTCTCAAATATTTCTTCACTCAAAAGGAATTGAACATGAGGCAGAAGCATTGGTTGGAACTAATCAAGGATTATGATTTAACAATCAACTACACTCCAGGGAAAGCAAATGTTGTGGCAGATGCTTTAAGCAGAAAGAGTGCAGATACTCAACCTAGCAACAGGGAGCTACCAAAAGAGTTACAAATGGACTTGGAAAGATTAGAACTTCAATTCATTAGAACAGAGGTTCTTGGAGGATTAGCTACTATGCAGGTAGTTGCAGAGCATGACAGTGATCTTAAGCAAGAAATTTTTAGACATCAAGAAGAAGATCCTTTTATTGCTGAGGAAATTCGGAGGATATCTCAAGGGCAAAAATCAGTTTTTCGCCTTGGGGATTATGGGTCTTTATGGTTCCAAGACCGTCTATGTGTTCCAGATGTGACTAAGATCAGAAATGTCATACTCAAATAAGCACATGATACACCATATTATATACATCCAGGGAGTATTAAGATGTATATGGATTTGAAAGAACTATTCTGGTGGAATAACATGAAAAGAGCTATTGCCAAATATGTATCGGAATGCCATACTTGTCAAAGGGTGAAAGCTGAACATCAAAGTCCAGCAGGACCATTACAACCTTTAGAAATTCCTGAATGGAAGTGGGAGGAAATTGGTATGGACTTCATCACAGGATTGCCCATGACACCAAAAAGGAAGGATGTGATATGGGTAATTGTGGACAGACTTACAAAGAGTGCACATTTCATTCTGGTGAACCAAAAGGATAATGCTGATAAGTTAGTTGAAGTTTATGTTAAAGAGATAGTAAGTAAGCATGGAGTACCCAAAAAGATCGTAACTGATAGAGGGTCAGTGTTTACTTCGGCATTTTGGAAGCAATTGCATGAAGCACTTGGTTCAAAGTTAGATTTTAGCACGATATATCATCCGGAGACAGGAGGTCAAACTGAAAGAACAAATCAAATACTAGAAGACATGTTGAGAGCTTGTGCACTAGATTTTGGAGGAACATGGGAAGATCACCTACCATTGGCAGAATTTTCTTATAATAATAGCTATCAGAGTAGTCTGAAGGCAGCTCCATATGAGATTCTGTATGGAAGGAAGTGTAGATCACCAATATGTTGGTATGAACCTGGAAGCAACAAAGAATTCACGCCAGATTATATCAAGGAGAGACAAGACATCATTGATAAGATCATGGATAGACTGAAAATAGCCTAGAGTAGGCAGAAAAGTTATGCGGATCAAAGTCGAAGATCATGGCATCCAGAAGTGGGAGATATTGTTTATTTGAAGGTAAGTCCAATGAAAGGAGTAAAAAGATTCGGAGTTAAAGGGAAATTGAGTCCAAGATATATCGGACCATTCAAGATACTGAGTCAAAACAGAACTATAGCTTATGCTTTAGAGTTACCATTAAGATTGGCTCAAGTGCATAATGTTTTCCATGTGTCACAACTTCGCAAATGTTTAAAAGTTCTAGATGATGCAATCACACATCAAGAGATAGAACTACAAGCAGACCTGACCTATATTGAAAGGCCTTTTAAGATTCTGAAAGAAAACTGGAAAAGATTAAGGAACATAGCAATCAAATATTGCAAGGTACAATGGGAACATCACCCTGAGAGGGAAGCCACATGGGAGAAGGAAGAGGATTTAAGAAAAGCTTATCCAGAACTATTCAGGTACATCTCCACGAACTTCGGGACAAAGTTTAATCTAAGGGGGGAAGTATGTAACATCCCAGCATTTAGGACCTAACGAAGGGTAGATTAAGGAATATGGATTGTTGCATACATCTATTTGTGAAAATGTGGGTAAAATTTTCACCAAATAAAAACCTAAGTGATCAATGTTTCTTTCATACTTTGAGATTAGGTTTAGTCTTAAAGAATGATTGTTATAAACTTTGAGATGATCTTAAGGAGCTATGTGTTTTCAAATGGATTTGAAATATTAGACTTGAGTGTTTGAATTATAATTCAAATGAATTAGATATAAGTTTTGAATCTTAATTCAATTAAGAGATAAATATTACAACTTGAATTCCATCCAAAGAAAAACAATAATGAATATAAAGTTTATTTCTTATCATCAATATATATAATCAAGTTATAAAATTATAACTTATTAGAATCATCCACATAACTTACAAAAGTAAATATACAAAGAATAGGAATATTCTTTATTAATAATAATATAATCTTTATTACAATTGAATAAAATAAAGATTACAAGAATAATAAAAGAAAATTACAAAAGAATAAGAAAATTACTTTGGAATATTTACTAACTATCCTATATCTAAATCTAAACTAAATCTTCATCTTTATCTTTGCACCTGCAAAACAAAGACTAAAAAAAGAAAACAAAAGAAGATTAGTGTTAGTATTATTTCTCTCAGACATGTCAGTGAAATGCACTTGACAAATTCATCACTGAGAAATGTTATAAAAGGGGCAAGTTTCACCAATATGAAAGAATTCATCTTTCATCAATTCAAAGCCAGAAGTCAAATGACAGCCAAGAGGGACAAATTCACCAGCCAGATGAAAGTAACCAGGTAAAAGTAAATATCCAGATTCTGAACATATCCACAAGTGCATAGCAGGCACACAAGCTGGACACACACCAGCATGCATATGGTGTGCTGTCGACATCATAGGCATAGCTCAATCTCACAAAACCACAGCACAGCCGTGGGGGTACTAGTGCATCACCCACTACACATCACACAAGAACAGCCAGTGTAGACAATAGCTAAACCAAGAACAGCAGCCAAACCAAACCACCCAGATCAACCCAAACATCACCAGGATGGTGACATAAGGAGGGGGGAGAATCAGGTGGACAGCAAGGCCAAGCCCAGGAGCTAGGAGGAGAAGTCTAGCTCAAGAGCAAGCACATGCATCCAGCAGATCAAGATCAAGATCATCACCAACTTATTCCACAAACAGCAAGATTCTGTGGTGAGTTTCATAAAACCTTCACATGATCTAATCATCTTATTCAGAGAGAAGCATGTGTTGTTTTATAAAACAAACCCTCAGAAAGCACCCAAGTGGGGTGAATCCATCATAGGGATTTCAGAAACTCTAAAGGCAAACAACAAAGTACCAAGGTCCAACCAGAGCTTAGAGCAACATCCTTGCTCTGGTTGTCAAACTATATTTTACTATTCAATCATGCATATACATATGATTTATTTCTAGGCACATCCCTAAAGGAAGGGTAGTACCTTAGGAACAAATCCATAGAATCCATACCATGATCAAGATCACTATAATTTTTCCAAGGTTTGATTCAATAAAGAATAGCTGGTACCACTACCAGGACTATCTAGATGAACCATTTAGATAAGATTTGAATCCCTAAGCCTCAGAGCAACATCATTGGTCTTAGGGGATTCAAATAAGAGCATCTATATTTATCTTTCAAAGCCAAGATTGTCTTAAGCATAAACTAACCAAATCCATGGTTTAGAATCAAACTTGTGTGCCATACATGATGGTGTCACAAGAACAATCCAATATGAATCAGGAAAGACAGCAAATAATCATAGATTCAGACAATCAAATAACTAATCATTTTCCTATAAAACAGGAATCATAACTAGGATATTCCTATGATACAATTTACTGTTTGAGATCAACCACATGCTAATTCCTAAGCTAACAGCACTAAGACAGTAGCTGTATCTTATCATAATCATGACCATGAATCAAATAAAGAGTGGAAAGCTATCAGATCATTAGCTTAACCAAGCATGTTTCCCAAACAACAATATCATCTTAATCAGATGCAATCTAAGCATCAAATCATCTAGTAAGCCACCAGGAAATCATCTATTATTTTTAAGAAACAAGCTTCAGGCCAACAAACATTTAGCATGTGTACAGACCATCCAAACATGAATCAATTCATCCAGTACATGAACAAGCACATAGCAGGAACCCTAAATGAATGATCATCTTAATTTGAATCAGATAGTAGCAAGAGAGGACACATCCAACATCTAGCATCGAATCAGCAAGCACATCAAGCACCAGGGGGAAGAAACCAAACTCACCGTAGGTCCTCGCTGAAGGAATTGAAGAGGAAGCAGATTGGCCGACGAACCGCGGTGGCACAGGGAGCACCCAGGGGGCGCTGGAACCTGCACCAGCCACGACGGCGGCCACAGCAGTACACGAATCCACCACACCACCACATGCGAGACCACGACGGCCGCAGTAGCACTTGAACACATGCCAAACCCCAAACCCTAGGGTTCAGAGAGGCATCAAACCATTGCAGGAGAGCCTCGGGGTCAAATCCAACTGGATAAAACGAACGAGCATCGTCGACAACCCCCACTTACACCATGGCAGCAACCAGAACGACCGACAACCGCGGGAATCGATGGTGGTGGCATCGCCGACCACGAGGTCGGGGTTAGAGGAGGAGAGGATAAGGTCGAGGGAGAGAGAGAGGCACTGAGGAGTGGGCCGAGCTAGGCCAAACCCTTCCGGGTGGTCCTTTTGTCTAAAATTAAATGGGCCACTAGGGCCCAATAAGAATAATCAGCCCAGAAACAATTCTAGGCCTGTTTTAATAAACAGGAAAAGACCAAAATACCCCTAGACTTAAATAAATTTTAGAAAATAAAATATAAGTCCAAAAATTATAAATTAAATACTTTTAGATTCACAATAATCCACTCTATCCAAGTAAAATAAGATATAAAATTTTGGACATTTAAACTTTTATAAGAATTTTGTAATTTATATATTCCTTATGGAATTTTACAAAATTATTGAAAGATGATAAAAATAAATAAAAATCACTTTCATTATTTATTAATATTATAGTATTTTAGAAAAAATACTAAATAAATACTTAATCATGATTTTTAATGTATAATTGATAATTCCTAAAATAATTATTAAATCAATAAAAATCAAATAAAAATAAAATAAAATAAACTAATTCAATATATAATATTTATAAATACTTTATTAAAAGGCACCTTATATAGGGAAAACCATATAGAATTAAATAATGCATTACATTACTTGCATAATCATTTTGCTTCTTTAAATATTGTCCTTACCGGGCAATAATGATGTTTTGTAGAACTAGAAGCTCAAGGTCCAGTGCAAGCATCAGACTTGACTACCTTGCCATCACAAGGCAATTTCATCACTTGCTCATGTCCTTTGAAGAGTCTTTATTAAAGTATTTGCAAATTGTGTGTTATCATATACGCTATAAAAGAAAGAAAATATTATTTTCATAAATAAAGAAATCATAGATATCATCCTAAGTGGTGATATAATGGAGCAATAGAACTTAGGATTCTATTTGCAACAATGATGATCAAGTAGGGACTTAATAACCCCTGACATCAATGATTCTAGCGCCGTATATTATGCGTTAGCCATGAGATTTGGAATGGGACAGAGAAGTCAGCTGTATCTTCTTCCTCTCGCATGAAGCCGGATGTGCAGGTTGTGGCCGTTATCCTCGTAGCGTGCATATTAATTGGTAATTCGTAGAGGATATGCAGCATATGGGTGGGAACCCTCATCGTCCCATGATAGTTCTAGCATCTAACGGTTTGTACAAACCATTGCCGTAATTCATTATGTGGGCATGGTGTACACCAAGGAGGAATGCGGGGTCGCGAAGGGGCAGTGATTGGCTTGGACCAACTACTAGGCCCCACATCATGGAATTGTGGATGGGAAAGTATGTCCGGTTGACGAGGTTTAATCTCGTCAATGCCCATTGTTATGGACTTGGGTTTTGGAGAAGATGGGGATGCTAGAGATCGCGGAACGGTTAGCAAACAAGCAACACGGGGACACGAGGTTTACCCAGGTTCAGGCCCCCGGAGGGAAAATCCTACTCCTGCTTGTCTGCTCTGATTATGGTGGAACCAAAGGTTACAGGGGTGCGCAGATGCAATCTGTCGTGGAGGTGTGTATGCGAAAGTATGAGGTCAGAGATCTAGGTCGTGCCCTCCTAGCCTTTATATAGAGTTAGGCAGGTACCAGGCATAGACCGAGTCGGTTACAGGTTTTAGGGTTTACCCCTTTGAATTTTCTATCTACTCTAGTCTTGCTCTCCAAGGATCTGAAGGCGTCATGGGCCTTGGCCACCCGAAAGTCATCATGGGCCGGCGTATACTTGCTGTGGGCCTTCCTTGGACTGGTCCAGGTATGCTGATATCGTGTACCCGTGGGGTATAACCATGTCAGTAGCCCCCGAGTGTTCAGTCGAATCGTAGATTCGGCCGAGGACTCTTCAATCCTTCGGGTGCAACTCTGTCTTTCAAGAGAATGTATAGGGATTGTTGATGCGTGTGCCTAACTCTCCCGACGGATCAGGGTTAGTTAACTGTCTTAGGACAAAACAACATGATCTTCTTCAGGTTCGAGTCCCTCGACTCGAACCCGAAACATATGCTGGCGTAATTCGACTCAGGCCGCGGAGGACTTACATGAGTGGAATTCCAGTGAATTTAAATGATGTACCCAACGCGTCCATCGGGATTTTTCATCGCGCCTGTTGGCACATATTCTTACTAGCAGAGCGCAGTCATGTGTGTTACCAGGCCATCAGATGATATCTGTAGGTCTTATCTTTGTGTCGCAGACACAGCATCCGAATGTTTATCACCGCGGAGGTGTTTCGGGTGGCCAAGGAGGACGTTGCTCACTTAGCGTTAAATGGGGCAGAGTTGCCGAAATTTTTTGCACGCTGATCCGAAGGATCGCAGTCGAAGAATTCATAGGGTGCGCGACCAGAGCTCCCTATGGGAGTAGCCCCCGAGTGTCTGTTCGAGTCGTAGACTCGAGCAGAGACTTTAATTCAGCCATTATCCAGCTTCAGGTCCGTAGGACACAAATTTTTCGGATGCTTGAATCCATGCTCCCTATGGGAGTAGCCCCCGAGTCCGTAGTGGAGTCGCAGACTCGACGTAGGACTCAAAGAAGTGGTTGAGTGCTGTAGTTTTTGTTCATTTTCGGGTGCGCGGCCAGCGCTCCTGATAGTAGTAGCCCCCGAGTAGTTAGTCGAAATCGTAGATTCGAGTGAGTACTCTTAGCTTTGCAGCCGAAGTATTGTGGCTTTTGCTAGTATAGCTTTTGATGACGTCAGTGCTGACGATCGGTGACCTCAAGCGCCTGCTGCGCCAGAGATGACGTGACTGGACGAACATGGGTCCCACCTTCTGACCTTGAATTGACTGGTCACGCACGGCGTGGAGATAATTACGACGTCGCCTCAATTTCCGCGCATAGTGGACGGCGTGTTAGCGACGGTTCGCTGCTATGATGACACGTGTATGGTCAGATCTTGTCATTGGCGTTAGGTCTTCTTGATGGACGGTTGTCGTGCGTCATCTTCGTCCTTATAATCATTGGGGAAAATTTTAGTCTGTTTTTACCGAAGCCATTCTTGCTTCATTGCTCCAATCTTCTCTAAGATTTCTTGCTGCGCGCTGGAATATCCTCGGACATTTCTTTCTTCGATCCTACGTTCTTGCCGCCGGTGCCGCCGCACCGCAATGGGGAATCCTAAGAAGTCTTCTTCTGTAGTAGGTACCAGCGCTGCTGGAGGCAAGAAGAGTGATACCGCTACCCGTGTCACCGATGGTGGCTGGTGGTCGGAGACGCGGGAGAGCGATATCCGCAAGCTTCATGAGCGGGGATTAATCCCGCAAGATAGGGAGGCCGTCAAACTCCCTGGCAACGAGGTACTTCCCCGTCCCCCCGCTGGGTTTCGGGTTATGTTCCTCGCGTTTGTCCTTTGGGGCTTTTCCTTCCCAGTCCCAATTTCCTTCGAGGACTGCTTTTTCTTTATGGCATCCAGTTGCATCATCTTTCCCCCAACTCTCTTCTTCACATTGCTTGTTTTATTACTTTCTGCGAGTGCTGGCTCGGTATCGAGCCGCACTTTGGCCTCTTCCGGAAACTCTATTCCGTGAAGAGGCAATCTGGTTCTGATGGTGTTTATCCCATTGGGGGTTGCATCATCTCCCTTCGATCCAATCTTGTTGTCTTCTCTTTTTCCATGTGCGAATCTGTCCAGTACTGGCGAAGGCGATGGTTTTATATCCGCAACTCCACGGTAGCTGGGCAGGATTTTGGCCTTGCTCCTTTCGACCCCTCCCAGAAAATCGAGCCGAAAAGCTCTTGGAAAAACCAGATCTTGGATGGAGAGGTAGCGGAGATAGAGGGGCTCTATCGTCGGGTGGAGGATCTCCAGTTGACTCCGGAGAAGGAGGTGAATGGTGTGGATATCATCCGCACCTTTATCAAACGTCAGTTGCAGCCACTCCAGGCTAGGGCGCACCCGATGTTCCTTTATGCTGGTCGTCGTGATCCGACTAGGGTTTCGGCTGAGGAATTCTCCAAGGGAGATCTCGACGGGGTCCTTCGCCCGCTGCTGAAGTTCAAGGATGGAGAGGATATCCCGGGGAAGTCGCTGACTTCTCCGTTCTCCGTTTCTCGTCTGGTTCCACAGGTGTAGATCTGGGACGTGCGCGTTGCGCTATTTTCGTCTACGTTGTACTTGTATTTATTTGTCTGCTGACGAGTTTGATTCTTTTGTGCAGGAGTTCAAGGTGTCGGGCATGTCGCCTCCATTGCCCGAAGTATTCCCGGATGCTCCGGATAATGAGGTGGTGGACTCCGTGTCCGAGCTACCATCGGCGCGATCTCCGGCTGAAGAGGCCAACGAGTCGAGCGAGGACCACACTCGCAAGCGGACACGGAGCTCCAGCGAGTCTTCGGATGCCTCGACTCCGCCGACTCCTACGAACCCGCTGTCGCTTGAATGTCGCAGTGATGGGCATGGGGCTCTTCCTCTCTGATTCCTGCCGTTCCCGTGCGGGCTGTGGCGCTGCACCCGCCGGCGAAGCGGAAGAAGGAAGAAAAGAAGGAAGAGAAGAAAGAGGAGAAGAAGGTCCGGAGGACCCCTCCCGCTTGACTCGTAAGTTTCATTAGTCTTGTATTGCCTTTTTTGCCCGTCTCAAACAACTTCAAGGTATTTTTATGCCTTGGTCTTTGTTTTTTCTTGCATTGTGTCCTTTGATCCGACATTTGTATTGCCTGTTGTAGAGGATCACAACGCCTCTCTTCGTGAGATTGATGCTCTCAAAAAGAGCCTTGGTCAAGCGGATAAAAAGGCCGAGGTCGCCATTGGTGCAAAGGAGCGCCTCGAGCTGGAGTTGGCCAACACGGCCGAGGATAAGGAGCGCCTGCAACAGGAGGCTACAGACCGCGAGGAGAAGCTCGCCACCGCCGCGGCTTCGCGTGAGAAAGAGGTGGCCGGCAAGCTTATGGCGGCTGCCAAAGCTGTTTCGGGTGAGTGTCTCTACCTTCTTCTTTTTGATTTCCTGGTCTTTCTTTTCCTGTTCTTTTGTTCATTCTGCTTCCTTTGTTGTCTTAGATGCCGCGGGCATCAAATTTTACCGCGGTTCTCTGGAGCATGGGAGCGCTCTGGACGATGCTACGGCGGCGGTCGAAGACCGTTGCAGTACCGTTGTCAACTCGCTTGCCAAGGCCAAAGAGGTCCTTGGGCGCTTCTACAAGGAGCTTATCCCCAAGGGCGTGGCCCTCGACGATGTTGATGCCTTGGCGGAGGCGCTGTCAGCCGAAGCACCTGCGGCGTACAAGCGCAAGCAGAAGGGCATCGGCGCATCCGTCGGGCTGGCAATGGCCTTGGCGGCTGGAGCGGAGCTAGACCTTCCCCAGGTCACTTCCCGGATGCCGACGACTGCTGATGGATCCGAGGTAGCCTTCGCCACCTATGCTGCTCGTTGTAAGCGTTACGGGCCGAAGCTGATTGATCTGCTGGCCGAGTACGTGCTAAGGCAGCAGGGGGAAGCCAAGGCGAGGCAATCCGGCTCCGAGGCTACTCAGGGTGCATCTTTGTAGGCGCTGTAGTTATAGGATAGTTGTATCCTCTTTTGTTGTAAATATTTTGATGAAAAATCCTTGTGCCACGTAGTGGCTTTTACTTCCCTTAATGAATGTGCTGAGTTTCGTGCTCCTTCAACTGCTTGTTCATGTCTTTGTCTTTCTGTTAATCTAGGGTCCTTCGGGTGCTAATCCCGTTGACACTTCGCCTACAGCGCAGCTGCGGCCATCCCTGGATGATGCGTCGCAGCTTGCGTGTCTTCGAGACCGTGTCCGTAGCCTCGAGAAAGAGTTGCTTGGGGTGCGTGGCCATGCTGACATTTGGAAATCCAAGGCGGATTGAGCTGCTGCCGGAGAGGAGTACTTGATGATGGAGTTGCTTCGCTTGTCCAAACAGCTTCAATGTGAGTTTTTCGAGTTGTTGCTCGTTACTTCGGATGCGCCTGCTGGCCTTGCATCTTACTTTTTTGCAAGTATTACAGGTGCTAACATTGCTCCAAGGGAGGAGAAGGAGCGTGTTGCTGTTCGGATCAACTGCTTGACTCAGCAGGACATGGAGGCCAACGGGTTCTTCTGGATGGACCGTGATCGTGCCATGGTCCTTGCGACGGTGCAGGATCGCGTTCATCAGGTATCGGGGGTGCTTCGTCAGGTGAAGTCTTCACTTGCGTCGGTTCTGCATGTGATGTTTCCGCTAGATGATGCACCGTCGACTCTCTCTGGTCTGCTATCAAAGTTTCAGAACATGCATCATGTCAAGGAATTGGTGCGGCATCAGCTCGTCGCAGGGGCGAAGGCTGTGCTCTCCCTTGTGCATTTGCATCGTCCTGATTTAGATTTATCTGTTGTGGCGGCTGGGCCACCTCTTCGGCCAGATGGTGGCGAGTGGGATATGCGTCCGCACTATGCAGCTGTAAGGCAGTATGCCGAACAGATCGTAGATCTGTTTGAGCAGCGTGCTCAGGTTATTCTTCAGAATAGGTAGTACCTGTAAAAAAGATAGATGTAAAATTTGTGTATATTTGACTGGGCGTGTTTTTCCCATTGTTATAAATGTTTTGTGTTTTAGCACGTAGTGCTTTGTTCGTATGCGTGCCCTTTTCGTTAGCCTGACGTGGTCAGCTACTCAGGTGTACACGCATTATTCTCAGTCAACGAAGTCGTGAGGTGGGGGGAGCCCCCGAGTGCGTTTGTAGCATGGAGTAAAAATGCGAGTAGTAAAATTTTTTTTGGGGCGAGACACTTAGCTTTATTCATATCGTAATGGAGGAGGTACATTGTTCGGCTGAGTAGCCTTGGCTGAATAGCCTTATTGAAAGTAAAAGAGGGAGGTAGCTAGGGGTAGAACCGTCGCAGTTGTGCGACGTTCCATGGGTTGGAGTATGCGACTCCAGACTCCACGGGTTTGAGGCGATAGGCGCCACCTGGGATGACTTCAGTGACGATGTAGGGTCCTTCCCACGGTGACTCGAATTTATTCGGTCGCTCTTGCTTGAGTCGCAAGACTAGGTCTCCTTCGACGAAGGACCTTGGGCGCAGCCGTCGGCTATGGTAGTTGCGGAGACTCCGTTGGTACGCCGCTGATCGAGCTAATGCTATGTCTCGTGCTTCGTCGAGTGTGTCGACGGCGTCTTCGAGTGCAGCCGTGGATTCGGCTTCGCTGTAGGCGACGACCCTTGGGGCCTTGTGGCGTACCTCTGCTGGCAGCACGGCTTCGGCTCCGTGCACCATGAAGAAAGGCGTGAAGCCGGTTGAGCTGTTTGGCGTTGTACGCAGGCTCCACAGGACTTAAGATAGCTCTTGTGTCCAGGCACCCGCGAGTCGTTCGAGTGGGCTGATTAAGCACTTCTTGATGCCGGCACCGACGAGGCCGTTGTCCTTTTCGACTTGCCCGTTTGTTTGCGGGTGCGCCACGGAGTCGTATGTGATGTTGATTCCGAGGTCTTCGCAGAAGTCCTGGAATTCTTTAGAGATGAAGTTCGACCCATTATCGGTGATGATGCTGTGCGGCACGCCGAACCTGTAGACAATGGATTCAAAGAACTTGACGGCGGTTTTTCCCTTTTGGTTAGTCACAGGCATGGCCTCAATCCACTTGGTGAATTTGTCGACTGCGACCAGGAGGTAGACGTGTCCCCCTTTCGAGGACCTTGGCAGTTTGCCGATCATGTCAAGGCCCCATTGGGCAAAAGGCCAGGCCAAAGGTATGGGCCTGAGCTCTGACCCGGGTGCGTGTGGTTTGTCGGCGAACCTTTGGCACCCGTTGCATCTTCGGACGATGTCCTTGGTGTCATTCATGGCCGTTGGCCAGTAGAATCCATCTCGTAGAGCTTTGGCGACAAGGGAGCGGCTGCCCGCATGATGTCCGCAGATACCCTCGTGGATGTCTTGAATGATGGTTTTTCGTCACCGATGGTGACGCACCTTTGTAGTACACCTGAAATGCTGCGCTTGTAAAGCTCGCCATTGATGATGGTGAAGGCTTTGGACCGACGAGATATGTGCCGGGTATCCGTCGGGCTATCAGGCAGTTCTCCGTCTATCAAGTACCGGAGGTATGGTCGTGTCCAAGTTTCTTCGACTACCATGACCTGCATCAGGTTGACCGCGGCGACCTCTGTGTCCAGCTTTTCGGGTCCTTCCTGACCGTAGGGTAGCGCAATTGCCGAGTGCTCTGCCTCTTCAGGTGATCCCTTGGGGAACTTTCGCTTGATGGATGGCACACAGATCTGTTCGAGGAACACACCTGGTGGTACTCGTGCATAGGTGTAGCCAATGTTGGCAAGTCTGTCGGCCTCCTCGTTGCTTTCTCTCCGACGTGCCGAAGCTCGTAGCCGTCGAATTCTCCCTCGAGTGAGTTGTAGAGTGCGCGGTACACGATCATGTTTTCGGCGTGTGCGTCGCGCTCATTCATCGTCTGTTGGACGACGAGGTTGGAGTCACCGTAGATGACCAGGCGCGTTGAGCCGCAGATCTTTTCCATCCTCATGCCGTGGATGAGGGCTTCATATTCTGCTTCGTTGTTGGAAGCTCGAAACTTCATCCGGAGGACGTACTTCATCTTATCGCCTTGTGGGGAGGTCAGTATGACTCCAGCTCCCGCTCGGGCTTCGCGCTTGGAGCCGTCGAAATGCATCGTCCATGACTGTGACATGTCTGGGGTGTCTGGCAGTTGCAGCTCCATCCAGTGCACAAGGAAGTCCGGGAGGACTTGAGACTTGATCGCGTGGCGTTTCTCATAGATGATGTCGAGAGGTGACAGCTCGATGCCCCACAGGGCCACACGTCCTGTGTCCTCTGGGTTATTCAGGATGTTGTTCAGGGGTGCCTCGTTGACGACCATCACCTGGTGCTCCTGGAAGTAGTGGCTCAACCGACGAGCCGTCATGAACACGCCGTAGGAGAGCTTTCGGTAGTGAGCGTACCTATGCTTTGTTGGTGTCAATACCTCGCTGAGGTAGTAGATTGGGCGTTAGACCCCATGGGTCTTTCCCTCTTCGGGTCGCTCGACCACTAGTACGGTGCTCACCACCTGGTGTGTGGCAGCTATGTATAGCAGTAGGGGCTCGCGCTCCTTTGGCGTGACCAAGACGGGCGAGGTAGAAAGCAAGCGCTTTAGATCTTCGAATGCGTCATCCGCCTCAGGCGTCCACTCGAATTTGTCGGCCTTGCGCAGCAGTTGGTAGAATGCAGTGCTTTCTCGCCCATGCGGCTGATGAATCTGCTTAATGCCGCTATTCGTCCTACAAGTTGTTGGACACCTTTGAGGTTTTTCGGCTTCTCCATGGCCATGATGGCCCGTATTTTCTTTGGGTTCGCCTCGATCCCTCGCTGGGAGATAAAGTAACCAAGCAGCTGACCCGATGGGACGCCGAAGGTGCACTTTTCGGGGTTAAGCTTAATCCTGTAGCGGTCGAGATTATCGAACGTCTCGCGGATATCGTCGATGAGTGTTCTCGCCTCCCTGGTTTTGATGACTATGTCGTCGGCATTGACTTGGACATTTCGACCGATCTGGTCCTTTAGGCATGCCTGCATGCACCGCTGGTACATGGCACCTACGTTCTTTATCCCGAAGGGCATTGTGTTGTAGCAGAACACCCCGAACGGCGTGATGAACGCCGTTTTTTCCTGATCTTCGACTTTGAGTCGGATCTGGTTGTAGCCTGAGTAGGCGTTGAGAAAGGAGAGCTTCTCGCATCCTGCAGTCGAATCGATGATCTGGTCAATCCGAGGGAGAGGGAAGTGGTCCTTCGGGCAGTGCTTGTTTAGCGATGTGAAGTCCACGCACATCCGCATGATGTCCGTGTCCTTTTTGGGGACCATTACGGTGTTGGCGAGCCACTCGCTCTCCTTGATCTCCCTGATGAAGTTTGCGTCGAGTAGTCTGTTGACTTCGACTCCGATTGCTTCAGCCCGGGGCTCAGACAGTCTTCGGATGGACTGCTTGACGGGCTTGGTGTCTGGAAAGACGTTGAGTGCATGCTCGGCGAATTCCCTGGGAACTCCTGGCATGTCCGTAGGACACCAGGCGAAGATTTCCCAGCGCTCACGGAGGAATTCG
The DNA here is from genome assembly GCA_910589765.1 of Avena atlantica. Lineage (NCBI taxonomy): Eukaryota > Viridiplantae > Streptophyta > Magnoliopsida > Poales > Poaceae > Avena > Avena atlantica. Next base: position 422,018,296 of record OU342734.1, on the reverse strand, counting down.
ACGAGCGCGCTTTCCTATGCGGGGCTGAGATCGTTGGCGATCAGCGCCGTCTTGGAGGCATCCGTCGGGTGGACCTGCACCTTCTTTGTGTGGACGGTGGAGTCGGAGGACATATCGGGTGCGTTTTGCCGTGCGACTGGGGGTGCCCCATTGTCCGTCACCTCGCGGAGCCTTACGAGCTCCTCTTGCATGCCGAATGACTAGGAGATTCTTTTGAAGTCCCTGTCGCAGTGGTCCGATCGGGTGAAGCTCCCGTGGATCGTGATGACGCCTCTGGGTCCTGGAATCTTGAGTAGCAGGTACGTGTAGTGTGGTACTGCCAAGAACCTTGCGAATGCTACACGCCCGAGGATGGCGTGGTATTGTGATGGCCAGTCCACCACTTCGAACTCGAGCCGTTCGCATCGGAAGTTATCCGGCTTGCCGAAGATGACGTCGAGCCATATCTTTCCCAGGGGTAATATGCCCTTTCCTGGAACGTTGTGTCTCACTGTTCCAGGCTGCACAGCGGGATCCGCATTGCTGCTAGGGTGCTTGCGAACATCAGGTTGATGCCGCTGCCGCCGTCCATGAAGACGCGGCTCAACTCGAACCCTCCGATCTGCGCCTCAAGCACCAGGGCAGCATGACCTGGGCGAGGGACCTGTCAAGGGTGATCCGAACGGCTGAACGTGATGCAGGACTCCGATCCGCTAAGGTACTCAGGGATGGCGGGTGATCTTCTTCTGCACCCTATTCGTTGGGCGCCCTTTTTGGATCATCAGCGATCCTTTCGGCGGGGGATACCCGTGCCCACCGTTATTCTGTGCAGGTGCGACTGGGTGGTTCGGGCCGCCTACAGGTGGTGGTGGAGGATCTCCATGCGCTATCTCGCCCGGTGCGGGCGCGTTCTCCAATCCAGGGTTTGGGGCTTGCTGCCTCATCTGAGCCATGCTTTCGTTGAGTTTCTGGAACACGTGGCAGTCCTTGAGCATGTGGCTTGCTTTCTTCTTACCATACTGCTTATCGATGTAGAAGTGGATGGTGCATGGACCCGACAGTCTTTCGTATGCTGAGGGTCCGTCATCGCGACCGCGGCGCTGCCACGACTGTGCTGGTCGTCCTCCATCGCGGAAATTACCTCCGCAGTATCCGCCGCTATTGCGGTTGGCATCGCTGCGGCGGTCGGCGTAGCCAGCCACGACCATGTCGGGTCCATCGCGATCGTCGTAAACGCACGGTCTCCTCTTGCTATGGCGTTCTCACCGTCGGCCGTAGTCATCCTCTTCCTCCGAGTGCGCTCGGTGGACGGAGTCCTCACCGTCAGCCCTCCTGTTGGCGATGTCCATGAGGTGGTCGAGTGTTTTGGGCTTGACGCGCCCAAGTTCTTCCTTGAAGTCCTGGAGCTTGACACCGTCCTTGAAGGCGTCGATAGCTCTCTCCTCGGAGATATGCGCCGCGGAGTTCTTGGTGTTGGACCAGCGTAGTATGTACGAGCGAATGGATTCGCCCGTTCATTGAGTGCAGGCTCGCAACTCTTCGATCGAGGCAGACCTCTTGCTGGTGCCTTTGAAGTTTCGGACGAAACTGTACGCCAGCTCCTCGCAACTTTGGATGGACACTGAGGATAGGCTTCTTAGCCAGATCCGAGCTGCGCCTATCATCTGTAGCTGAAGGCATTGCATGGCGGTTTCCCTGCTTCCGCCGTGCAGCTTGACGGACGACAAATGGTCACTGAGACACGCCTTGGGGTCCTATGTGCCGTCGAATTTCGGAGTGTCCGAAGGGAGCTTGAAGTTTCACGGCATCTTTGTCCGTCAGACAGATATGCTGAAGCATCGAGCTCCGCAGAGTTATCCTTCGTCTTCGTCCATCTCGGATTCAGACGAGCATACGCGCTTGGCGCGTGCCTTGTCGATCTTGCGCTGTGTTAGCTCGTTTCGAGCGTCGTAGTCGCGGCTGTGATGGCGTGAGCTCTTATGCCTTCAAGGAAGGTCATGCTCTTTGTCCTCGAATGAGGGTGTGGGGCTGCGGTTGAATCTGACCGCAGCCTTCTTTTTCGGCTCCGTAGGAGCTTCTCCATGGAGCGCAGCTCCGACGAGTCCGAGCCCGGTAAGCGCGGACTTGTGCATGGCCCTCTTCGGGTCCCCCTCAGGAGGTGGGTGGGACGCGAGGTACGCGGTGGCTTCCATGATCGCAGCTTGCGGCGTTTTTGGGATGACGTTGTCGTCGGCGTCCATCTCCATGAAGGACGCGTTGAGGGCTCGGGTCACCTCGCGGCGCTCTTTGGGGTCCATGTTCTCCATCCGAGAACGGTGCTTGTTCCCGTTGTTGCCGTGTGAGCTGGAGCCGATGCCCATGGCGGAGAGCGCAGCTCGCCGCGCACTGGACTCCGAAGCTGCCTGCTTGCGCTTGTCCAGTACTTCCTGCATCTTGATCTGCTTCTTGTGCTCCTCGATGAGGAGCATGTGGTATGCCATCAGTAGATCTCGTGAGGCATCAGCGGGCAGGATCTTGTTGCCTGCCACGGCCTCGCGTGCTTGAGCTCATCCCTCCTCGTCGAGGTGGATGACCCGATTGTTGTTTTCCCCGTTGGGTAGGGGGACTGGCTTCTTCTGTTTCCACCATTTCTACCCTGCGGGTTGGGTGGCGGATTGTGTTCTTGATCCTGGATGACCGCGGCGCACTGATAGCGCTCGTAGATCGGTCTGCTGTTGCTGCAGCTTTCGGATCCGAAACCGTAGGTCCCTTCGTCTGATGGTGGATCGCACAGATCGGAGTTGCAGCAGCTGCTGTCATAGGACTCGTCTGTTGACGATGTGATGCGTAGCACAGGGTGTGGATCCCACGAAGCGGGCCTGATTGATGGTAGAGGCACCCTCTCTGGGAGGCGGAGAGTGCCAGTCTGCCCCACCTAGAAGCAGAAGCTCCCGAATAGGATCTCGAGCCCGTCGCCAACGGGCTCGAAGTCCTTCAGTGTGGCCGGTGAGTGGGCGGTGAAGTCGAAGGCGCCGAAGAGGAGATGACTCTCCATCGCCACGGAGTTGTAGATCTCTTGGGTTGGGACCGTCACGATCGCACAATCAGCGTCCCCAGTTCCCACAGACGGCGCCAATTGACGAGGTTTAATCTCGTCAATGCCCATTGTTATGGACTTGGGTTTTGGAAAAGATGGGGATGCTGCAGATCGCGGAACGGTTAGCAAACAAGCAACACGGGGACACGCGGTTTACCTAGGTTCAGGCCCTAGAGGGAAAACCCTACTCCTTCTTGTCTGCTCTGATTATGGTGGAACCGAAGGTTACAGGGGTGCGCAGATGCAATCTGGCTTGGAGGTGTTGTATGCGAAAGTATGAGGTCAGAGATCTAGGTCATGCCCTCCTAGCCTTTATATAGATTTAGGCAGGTCCCAGGCACAGACCGAGTCGGTTACAGGTTTTACGGTTTACCCCTTTGAATTTTCTATCTACTCTAGTCTTGCTCTCCAAGGATCCGAAGGCGTCATGGGCCTTCGCCACCCGAAAGTCATCATGGGCCGGCGTATACTTGTCGTGGGCCTTCCTTGGACTGGACCAGGTATGCTGATATCGTGTACCCGCGGGGTATAACCATGCCACCGGTTGTGCAACAAGGAGTTGATCTCTCATGGGTAAAGTAATGCACCTTTGCAGAGTGTAAGAATTGTAACTTGTTACTCCCTATTCCGGGAAGGAGCTACGAACGCGGCAGGAAAGGAACTCCATGAAAGTTTTGGACAACCTGTGAAGGCTGATTGTCATAGTTTTTCAGAATAAAATCAATATTTGAAGAAAGATTTACAAAAACTACATAGTGCCAAGGATTTATAATCCGAGGTGGTAGTTAGAGCATCAAACTTCCCACCTTGCATATAATGAACTTGTTGGGTAACGCTGTTACTCATTCTTTCCTTTGATCCCTTGCTTAGACTCTGAGGATCCCGAAGACGTGCCAATGTATGCAGCCAAATGTCAAGAAGATGTGTTCTACGAGGAACCTAATCTGTCAGGAGGAGTTGAAGGAGTGGATTACGAGATCCGCTACGTTGTCGATGAGAACGAGTTCAACTAAGTACCTAGTTAGTAGTAACTAACGGAGCCGAGCAGCATGAACTCTATAGAATAAGCTGCTGAGCTCAAGTCCTAGTCGGAGTTGCTATTTTTTTAAAATTCCGCTGAAACACTTTATATTTTGGTTTGTAAGTTGAATCTTTTGGAAGTCTTGAACTTCCGGTATTGTAATAACAATAATGTGTGTACTTTTGCAATATGGACCCTCAATGTTTCTGTTGTACCACTCTGAGGGATGTGATATTTACAGAACAGTGTTCTGTGGATGTCATGTCAACGACTATAGTGTACTACACATGCAGTGGTATGCTGGGTCACCGCAATTCTGGTGTTGTGAATCTTGTACATGAAGCTGACCTTTAACCCAAGATCCATTGTTGACCCCTGAGGTTAATGTTCACGCATTACCTCAGGATGGCTGAGGGAGCACTGGGTTGATGTAGGAGCGCTTTGTTGGGAACCCCAAGAGCAAGGTGTGAAGAGCACATCAGCAAACCTTCCCTCAGTAAGAAACCGAGTTTATCGAACCAGCAGGAGTAAGGAAACGTCTCAAAGGTGTTGCAAGCAACATGGAAACATACACAACACAAACTCAAGACTTTGCCCCAACGAAGAGTGAGGTTTTCAAGCTCACCGGTTTGCTGTAACAAAGGATTAATTGTATGGTGTGGAAGGTGATGAATGGTTTGCAGCAAGTAAACAATGGAAGATGTATCAATGGTAAAGATTGGACCGGGGTCCATAGTTCACTAGAGGTGCTCTAATTAGATAAACAACATGGCATGAAGGGTAAACAAATTACAGCAGGGCAATTGACAGGAACTGAGCAAGGCATAACAATGCAATACTAGACAAAAAGATCCTATGAGATTTGATTGGGCAATACAAAAATATACATAGACCGCCATCCAACTGCATCCATGACTAGAAGTCCACCTTCAGGTTATCATCCGACTCCCCCCCCCCTGTAGCATCCCAGTTGTCTAACCCCTGTAATGCTACATGTTATAATAATAAAATGGGCCACTTCCAACTATAATTGTTGCATCATCATCATATCATGCTCATATCATCATACCACCTTGCATTGAGCATCATATTAAACCCTTTCTTGTTTGGTTCTTATCTCATGTGCATGATTAATTGTATTTGCCTCTTGATATTGTATTTGGCTCTTGATATATTGTTATATGCCAAGTTGAGTTGAGGGCATCTCTCTTTTTGACTCCACCACCTTTTCTTTCACCACCTTTTATATTCCACCATCCAACTATTCTGAGCTTGACATTTTGTTGATTTATCTCTAGCTCAGGACTGGTTGTTTGGATTCCACCCCTAATCTTTGCTTGGCCTTGTCCACATTTTGGAATGGAGATGAATAGTGCCATATTAATATCCTTGTTCTCACAAGGATAATTGTGGCATTAATTATTTTGCATGGGCCATGCAAGTTACACCTTTTCCAGTATTTGGTTTTTGCTTGCATTTCAAGTGGAGCACCTTTTCTTTTGTTTAGTCTGGTTTGGGCTTGTAGTTTCTTCATCAAACCCTCTCCCTCCCTGTTTTCCTTTAGCTAAAACCCTACCCCATGTCCCATGCACACACTTGTGCTAATGTGGCATGCACCCTCTAAAACTCCCTCTCTTTGGATCTTGCTTGGTCTTGCTTGGATCATGCATGGGCCAAAGGAGGACCACATCATCACCATATGGCCATATCTCTCCCTCTTCCTCTTTCTAGTTTGATCTTGCTTAGGGCTTGTTGAAGCTTGCATGACCAAGTAGAACCACCTCTTTTCTTACCCCTCTTAGCAACCTCTAGAACCACCCATGCCTCTCTCTTTTCTACCCTAAACCAAAACCCTAATTACATCTATCCTAAAACTAAACCCTAAACTACACCTCCCTCTAACAAAACCCAAACAATCTACTCCCTCTCATCAACAAAGAAGCCCCTCACCTAACCTAGACCGTACCACCCCCTCTTCCCCTCTTTTGCTTTCCTCTCTTCCCTCTCTCTCTGGCCTACCTGCCCACGTTCCCTGGCCCACCTGGCAGCCGGCCAGCTCGAGCCCACCTGCCAGCACACCATGCACGTGAGGTGCAACACCACCCCTCCCCCACGCCACCTCCTGCCTCCTCACTCGTTCCTATCCACCCCGCCTCGCCCCTGCCTCTCCCAGATCCCCAGGTAGCCCCCAGACCTCTCTGCTTCCCCCCTATCTCCCTTCTTCCTCCCCAGCTCGCCATGCCGCCCAAACCCTAGATCGGCGCCCCCAGCACCCCTCCGCTCCAGAGTTCCCCGACGCGCGCCAGAGTACCAGGAGCAGCGACGACCTTCCCTGCTTCGCCGTGACGCGCCGGGACCCGCTGTACCTCGCCGGAGGAACCCCGCCGCCGCCGTGCCCGCGAGTACCAGGACGTTCCCGCCGCCAGCCTCGCCAGCGATCACCGTCCTCGCCGGCCGAATCGACCTCGCCGGCAAGCTCCTGGTGAGACCCTCTCCTCCCCAGACATGCCCCTCTGACCCCTAGCGCAACGCAGCTCCGGCGCCGCCGTCGAACACTCCGCGCGCGCGCCGCGCGTCGCGCGCTGGCGACAGCAGCGCTGCAGCAGTAGATCTGGTCCAGTTCAGAGCCATGCCCCGCACGCCACAGGCCGCCTCCGCGCTAGCACTCTGTACCAAAGTTGTAGGCCCAGCTATCCTCTCCGTTTTTCGTTTTGGGTCCGTGTTGTTTGGAGCAGCAGCGGCGTCGCCAACGACGGCCAAAATTCTGGCCATACGCAGCCGCCAGCAGCGCCGCGCCGCTGCCGTCCGACAGCGCGTGGCCGTTTTGCGTTTAGAACCTTCCCGTTTTTCCCGCCTCACGCCCGCAGTCCACCAGCCCCACCCGCCAGCGACCGTGGAAATCTTGCAAAAAGGCTCCCAGGGAAAGCTGTTTCGTAACCCGCGGTCCATCCTGATGCCACCTGTCGCCGCCTCGTTCGCTAGCGCGTCCGCGGCTCCTTATTGCACATAACCCCCTGCCCTTTTTGGTTCACCAACCCGCGGTCCAGCCAGGCCCGTTGTCAGCGTCAGTGAGAGTTTTCTAAAAAGGGTCCTATTGTTTTGTTTAATCAACCCGCGGTCCAGTTTGCTCCCAGGCACTGGCGTGTGGGCCAGAGAACCCCCTGGCCCCACCTGTCTGCGAGCCAGGCTAGTTTAGGCTGGGTAGAAAACGTTTCAGAGATTGTTTTGAATTCAAATCCTGTTAAATAATTTCAAAATTCAAATTCAAATTCAGTTTTCTATAACTTTTTCATACTTAATCCAATTTTGGCAAATGATATATGTATGGATATCAGAAAATGAGGGGATTCCAAATATGCCATCCATTTTGTATTTTGCACAAGTAAAATTCCAAGTTTATGTTAATTACCACCAATGCCACTGGATTTTCAATAATTCATAACTTTTGATTCAAAACTCCAAATTTAGAAAATGATGAGTCTAAATTGATCAGCTCGACGAGACCTTTCTGTTTATGCTATCCATGACTTCAATTGCAGCATGCATCATATAAATATATTTTGAACAACAACTGTTATGGCAACAAATGTGATTCTAAAACCCAACTAAATGTTATTTTCTTGTCCTCCACACCTCACCCATGCCATGATACCTTACTTGCCATGTAAATTGTGCATCATTCATCATGGCATGATTGTTTGCTTGACGCATCTTATTCATATGCTTGTGCTCTATATTCATGTTGGCCTTGTTTGTTTGGTTTTTCTCGGATAGACACTGAGCAGGGGTTGTATCAAGAGAACCAGGAGCACTACCCAGATCCGTCCATTGCTTCAACTGAGATACCAGGCAAGCACTTCCACATGCTTGCATACATACAGTACCTATTGCCTCTATCTTACTCTTGCATCATTGAGTCGCGAATGCATTAAATTGAATCCCAAGTATGCATAGCCTTTACTTTTAAACCCCACCAAGCTTGTTCCTCCATCCCATGAGCCATTACTATAGGAGTTGTTTGAGCCATGCGAGTCGTAGAACAGCATGTGTAGGGTATGTGAGAGTCTGATGGATAATGAGGTACCTAAACAACTTAACCTGAGTAGTTCTGGGATAACTAAAGAAAGTGGCACCGGTGAGCAACATCTGCTATTTGGTTTTTCCTGCTCACTTGTGTCCCGTAAGACCCCGAGTACTTGATTCCTGTTCCTTGATTTATCGCGCTATCCACATCCGGGAGGTATATGGGACCCCCTGAGCCAGAGCTTGATTCCGTCTTATTTCTTGGGGCCACAAACTAGTTTGAGGCTTTATTACTATCCTGTACTTATGCCATGTTTTACTGCTTTATTTACGATTGTGCGAGGTACTGCACACTGTACTGTTTAGGTAAGCGGAGTGATTACGCGGTATCAACACCCCGAGTTTTCGGGTTCCCAGTCGCTTACAGCCATTGACGCAGACCTTGAGGCCGTCTCGGAGCTTGCTTACTCCGTTGCGGGATCTACTTAAGGGGTGGCCCCCTGAAATATTTCTGAATCTTGTGATTGCTTTGTCGTGAAGGCCTCGTTGGGTTTTGTTTTGGTTTTTCCGAGGTTGATCGAGTGTGTGTTGCTATTGGTGCACCCCGGCCGGGTAAAACTTTCTGAAAGCCGTGTCCGCGGATATGGACGACTTGGAGCACAGTTTCTCGATCATAGACAAGCAGAACTAAAGTACCGCCTTAATCTGACTAAGTAATTTGACTAGTAAATAGTGCAACGCTCAAGGAATGGTTAATAAAATTGCCAACGGATGGGGGTTGTTCGTCCGCTTCCTTGTTGGTAAGCAGGGAGGAGGATGGATCGGATGAGATTACCATTATAACTGTTGTACTTATTTCACGGACATCCGTCTATCATTGGTTAGGCGGATGGTTAGCGTTTATCTGTAGAACTGCTAGGGTTTTATCTTTCGCTGCAATTGCGTCACCCCAGGTTGTGTCCCCTTTAGAGGCATTAAGACTTGCTGAGTACCCTTAGGGTCTCACACGATAAATTATTGGTTCAGATGGACAGGTACCCCCGCAGGACGGATACTGGGTGGAAGAAGCCGATGATGTGGGCAACGACCGTTCGGTGTAGAGATTCCGGGATCGGGGATCCGTGAGACCTGTAGTTGGGATGTGCTTATTTTCTCTGGCATCTTATGCCGATTTGCTTCTTATCCGTACTCGGATTTTGTTTGCCGCTTCCGCATGGTTCTCTGATGTGTGTTGTATGAGGAAGTATCCTAAAATATAGATCTATCTAGGTCTTTTGAATCTTGCCGTATGGCGTTGGTATATTTCCTTTCTTTCTAGATGGTATGGCTCTGATGTACTCTTGTATGGTGGCTTGCGTACATACCCACTTGTGTACGTAGTTGATCCCTTCGCCTGCCGACTACGCCGCCCGTACAGGTCCCGTTGAGAGGGTAGTGGTTGGGACGTCTGAAAGGACTACCAGTGAGTGGCTTTTGGGGCCCCACCGTACTATTTCAACCACTATCACTCATCCAGGCTTGTATCTAGGAGTGTAGTTCACCGAGGTAGTTACAATTGGTATCAGAGCCATCCCGACCTTCAGGGTTTCAGCCAAACGGTCGTTGTCAGTCTAGCAAATATTTTGGTAGTTATGTATATTAGGGAAAAACAAAACGCGAGAGTAGGACTGCTTCCACTTTTCTTCTTACCCTCCCACCCACCCTTTTCTGGTAAGGAAGTGCAACGTTTTCAATTCTCTTCTCAAAGTTCAAACTAGGATTCACGTGTTCTGGGTTTCCGTAGTACCATAGGTTGTGTGTGTGTGTGTGTAATCCTTGTCTACCTGTTGCATCCAAGTTGTTATCTTATCTGCCTTTGGTTATCAACTGTTGGTACATTCCATACCGACAGGCTTTTGTAAACCGACGCAATCTATCTTCCTCTTTGTATCCGACGCTATCTTGTTGGGGTGTTCGTTTCCGTAGTTACCAATCTTAGGTTTCGTCGTGAGAAGAAGGGGTTAGGATATGTGTTCCACTTGTTCATGTGCGGAGTAATGATTTGAGTGCGGGATGGAGTCGCGACCATACCACTACTCTTCTCATTCGCTTTTGTATATTGAATCGGTAGAGTCACTAATCTTGATTCGTTAAGTAATTTTGCGCATCTATTGGTATTGTAATGCCGAAATTTGTGGAAAATTTTTCTTTGATATATTTGTGTACCACACTCCTTTTCAGTCGTGTGCGATATGCTTAATATCTTTTAGGTGCTATGAACTTTGTTGATAATTTAATATCATCTCAGTAAATTGTATCCTTTAATCTTGGTTAATTCCATCTTGGTACTATTTTGGATTATCATCATTCTCCATTATAGTACTGACTTGAGTTTTATATCAATGACAGGATGGCTCCACCACGCCGGACTGATGAGGACATACCTCCGGAACTGGGCTCAGCGCTGTCGAACATTGCTAATGCTTTGGCAGCTATGCAAGAGAACCAGCAGCGCTTTGAGGAGAGCGTCAGAAGAAACGAGTTTGCTCCACTTCCTCCACCTCCCAGGCGTGGAGACATCAAGAGCTTCCTCAAGTTCAACCCTCGTCAGTTTGATGTGTCTGACCGACCTCTGGACGCGGATGATTGGCTGCGTGAGATCTCAAGGTTGCTCGAGACTGCTGATGTTCCGGAACAGGAGTGGGTCAAGTGCGCTACTCACCTTCTCAAGGGAGATGCAGCTCTTTGGTGGGAGAACTACTTGAAGGCAAGCTGCACTGGTTTCCAGCCAACTTGGGAAAGGTTCACTGCAGCTTTCAAGGAGCAGTTTCTCTCAGAGATTGAAATGGAAAGGATGAAGGAGGCTTTTCTCAACCTGAAGCAGGGAAATGATAACGTCAACACCTACATCAGGAACTTCATGAATCTCTCTCGTTATGGTGGTGATGAGGTATCTGATGACAAGAAGAAGCAGAAAAGGTTCAGGCAAGGGCTCAATGCGTCGATCAAGTATGCAATCACGCATGCAAGACCGGCAACCTTCCTGGAACTACAGCACACAACACTGCAAGAGGAGGAAAGCAGGCAGATGTTTGAGGAGTCCAAGAAACATAACAGGGATGCATCAAGCTCTTCGGTTATGGCAGCTCCTTCGAAGCGGCGTGTCTGGGTTCCTAACACCCCACCGTCGCTCCCGGCTCCACCAAGACCTGCAAGTTTCGCGCCAAGGCCACCAAACTTCACCACTGCGGCTCCCAGGGGCTGCAACAACCACTACCCTGGAGCGCCTGGCGGAGTCCCTGGCTACTCTGCTCCATGTCCAGCTGGTGCCTGCTTCACTTGTGGAGATCCTGGACATCCCCACTGGAACTGTCCGTTGAAGAACAAAACTCTCCCTCCACCCCCGCCAAGATCTGCAACAAGCTCTCCTTCGGTTCGTGCACCACCGCCTCGGGCTCTCAACATCAACACTAAGCCCGGGTCTGCGGTTGTTCGGGCCAACTGCGTCAACGCCTCTCAAGCTGAACTCGCACCTGGAGTTGTCATGGGTATGCTTTCAGTTAACTCAGTCCCTGCACGAGTTCTCTTTGATTCTGGTGCATCGCATTCTTTTGTTTCCATCAAGTTTGCAGAAGAGAATGAGTTAGTCATGGATCCCCTTCCAAAGAAGTTAATGGTTCTTTCTCCTGGAGCAACAATGGCAGCTTCTAAAATCAGTCATGGAAATCAAGTTGAGATTGGTGGTTCTTCATTCTTGGCTTCTTTGATTGTTCTGGGCAACTCTGACATTGATGTCATCCTGGGCATGGATTGGTTGACAGCAAATGAAGCTGTGATTGATTGTGCTGAACGCTCAGTATCTCTGAAGATTCCTGAAGGCCACATAGTCTTTTCTCCAAGTCTGACTCCTGCTGTCCAGCTCTATTCCTTGGCTGCTCTGAATAATGATGCTATGGAAGCTATTCAGGGGGTACCAGTGGTCTGTGAGTTTCCAGATGTCTTTCCTGAAGAGTTGCCAGGTATGCCTCCGGATCGCGAGGTTGAATTCGTGATTGAGCTTGAACCTGGAACGGCTCCTATCTCCAAGAGGCCATATAAAATGGGTCCTTCTGAGTTGGCTGAACTTAAACGACAACTTGATGAACAAGAGAAGTTGGGTTTCATTCAACACAGCACTTCTTCTTGGGGTAGCCCAACAATCTTTGTGAAGAAGCGTGACAGAACCGATAGGCTATGTGTTGATTATCGGGCTCTCAATGCAAAAACCATCAAGAACAAATATCCTCTCCCTCGGATAAATGATCTTTTTGATCAGCTGGCAGGAGCTGTGGTGTTCTCTAAGCTGGACTTGAGAAGTGGTTATCACCAAATCAAAATTCGCAAAGAAGATGTGCCCAAAACAGCTTTCACCACCCGCTATGGCCTGTATGAGTACACGGTCATGTCTTTCGGACTCACCAACGCACCTGCTACCTTCTCGAGGCTGATGAACTCCGTTTTCATGGAGTACCTTGATAAGTTTGTGGTGGTATATCTGGATGACATTCTGGTCTATTCCAAGTCTAAGGAGGAGCATGAAGAACACCTGCGGTGTGTCCTGAACAAGCTTCGTGAGAACCGCTTGTATGCAAAGTTCTCAAAGTGTGAGTTTTGGCTGCCTGAAGTAACATATCTGGGTCATGTTATCTCTGCCAAGGGCATTGCAGTCAACCCGGAAACCGTGAAGACAATAGTTGAATGGCTTCCTCCTGCTAATGTCAAGGAAGTGCGGAGTTTTCTCGGCTTGGCTAGCTATTGTCGTCGCTTTGTGCAGAACTTCTCGAAGATAGCAAAGCCTCTTACCGACCTCCTCAAGAAAGGCAAGAAGTACCTGTGGACTCCTGCATGTCAAGAGAGTTTTGAGACACTCAAACAGAAGCTCACTTCCACGCCAGTCTTGGTTCCTCCGGATACATCTAAGCCTTTCCAGATTTTCTGCGATGCCTCTTTGCAAGGATTGGGTGCGGTCCTTATGCAAGAGAGACAGGTGGTTGCTTATGCCTCTCGTCAGTTGAAGACGCATGAGATCAACTATCCCACACATGACCTTGAGCTAGCAGCAGTTGTCTTTGCTTTGAAGCTATGGAGGCACTACTTGCTTGGTAACCGTTGTGAGATCTTCTCGGACCACAAGAGTTTGAAGTATATCTTCACTCAGCCTGATCTCAACCTTCGGCAGAGGAGATGGATTGAAGCAATCAATGACTTTGATGTGACCATCAACTACACTCCAGGCAAAGCAAATGTCATGGCAGATGCGCTTAGCCGTAAAGCTTATGTCAACAACCTCATGATAGAAGAGCAGCAGCCTCTCTTGTGCGAGGAATTCCGTCAGCTCAACCTTGAAGTTGTAGAACAAGGGCATCTCCTGAACCTTCTGGCTACTCCTCTCTTGGAAGAACAGATTCGTTCTCGTCAGCGTGGTGATCCGCACACCAGAAAGCTCATCTCTAGAATTGGGCTTCCGAAGTATGAGTCCTTCCACGTTGATGATCAAGGCACGCTCTTCTTTGAACACCGGATGTTTGTTCCAAACTACCCGGGTCTGAGAGACCAAGTTCTCAAGGAGGCACATGATTCGGTTCTTTCTATCCATCCTGGCAGCACAAAGATGTACATGGACATGAAAACACAATACTGGTGGCCAGGGTTGAAACGGTATTGCGCCAAGTATGTCTCAGAATGTGATGTCTGCCGCAGAGTCAAGGCTGTCCATCAGAAACCATTTGGTCTTCTACAGCCATTGAAACCTCCGGAATGGAAATGGGAGAAAGTAGAGATGGACTTCATCACTGGGTTTCCAAGGTCGCAGAAGGGCAACAATGCAATCTTTGTTGTCATCGACAGGCTTTCTAAAGTGGCTCATTTCTTCCCAGTCAAAGAAACAATTTCTGGAATTCAGTTGGCTGAGCTCTATATCAACAGGATTGTCTCTTTGTATGGGGTTCCACTTGAAATCAGTTCAGACCGTGGGAGCATCTTCACCTCAAAGTTCTGGGAGAGTTTCCAAAAAGCTTTGGGAACAAAGTTGAACTTCAGCACTGCTTACCACCCTCAGTCTCAAGGACAAGTGGAGAGGATCAATCAGATTCTGGAGGACATGCTTAGAGCTTGCGTTATCTCTTTTGGCATGAAGTGGGAGGAATGTCTTCCATATGCGGAATTCTCCTACAACAACAGCTTCCAGAAGAGTCTGAAGATGGCACCATTCGAGGCCCTCTATGGTCGCAAGTGCAGAACTCCAATTGGTTGGTCAGGTGCAGGAGAAAGAATCTGGTTCGGCCCTGACATTGTAACCCAAGCAGAGGAGAAGGTGCATATCATTCTGGAGAACCTGAAGATTGCTCAAAGTCGTCAGAAGAGCAACTATGACAGGAAGCACACAGATATGGTATATGCCCCTGGTGATCTCGTCTACCTTCGTGTCACTCCCATGAGAGGAACACACCGCTTCGGTATCAAAGGAAAGTTGGCTCCTATATACATCGGTCCTTTCAAGATACGTGGTAGAAGAGGAGAAGTTGCTTATGCACTGGAGCTTCCGGAAAAACTCAAAGTCCATGATGTTTTCCACATCTCTCAGCTCAAGAAGTGCTTCAAAGATCCCGGCAGGACTGTGGATCATGAGCTAATCGACCTCCAAGAAGATCTGTCTTATCAAGAACACCCCACCAAAATCCTTGAGACCGCAGAAAGAAGGACTCGCAACAAGTCCATCAAGTTCTGCAAGGTGCAGTGGTCACACCATTCTGTTGATGAAGCCACTTGGGAGCGTGAAGATGAACTCCGTGCCAACCACCCTTCTCTCTTTGTGTCTTCTTCTTCTTCTTCCTAGAATCTCGGGGCGAGATTCCTGTTTAGTGGGGGAGAGTTGTAGCATCCCAGTTGTCTAACCCCTGTAATGCTACATGTTATAATAATAAAATGGGCCACTTCCAACTATAATTGTTGCATCATCATCATATCATGCTCATATCATCATACCACCTTGCATTGAGCATCATATTAAACCCTTTCTTGTTTGGTTCTTATCTCATGTGCATGATTAATTGTATTTGCCTCTTGATATTGTATTTGGCTCTTGATATATTGTTATATGCCAAGTTGAGTTGAGGGCATCTCTCTTTTTGACTCCACCACCTTTTCTTTCACCACCTTTTATATTCCACCATCCAACTATTCTGAGCTTGACATTTTGTTGATTTATCTCTAGCTCAGGACTGGTTGTTTGGATTCCACCCCTAATCTTTGCTTGGCCTTGTCCACATTTTGGAATGGAGATGAATAGTGCCATATTAATATCCTTGTTCTCACAAGGATAATTGTGGCATTAATTATTTTGCATGGGCCATGCAAGTTACACCTTTTCCAGTATTTGGTTTTTGCTTGCATTTCAAGTGGAGCACCTTTTCTTTTGTTTAGTCTGGTTTGGGCTTGTAGTTTCTTCATCAAACCCTCTCCCTCCCTGTTTTCCTTTAGCTAAAACCCTACCCCATGTCCCATGCACACACTTGTGCTAATGTGGCATGCACCCTCTAAAACCCCCTCTCTTTGGATCTTGCTTGTTCTTGCTTGGATCATGCATGGGCCAAAGGAGGACCACATCATCACCATATGGCCATATCTCTCCCTCTTCCTCTTTCTAGTTTGATCTTGCTTAGGGCTTGTTGAAGCTTGCATGACCAAGTAGAACCACCTCTTTTCTTACCCCTCTTAGCAACCTCTAGAACCACCCATGCCTCTCTCTTTTCTACCCTAAACCAAAACCCTAATTACATCTATCCTAAAACTAAACCCTAAACTACACCTCCCTCTTACAAAACCCAAACAATCTACTCCCTCTCATCAACAAAGAAGCCCCTCACCTAACCTAGACCGTACCACCCCCTCTCCCCCTCTTTTGCTTTCCTCTCTTCCCTCTCTCTCTGGCCTACCTGCCCACGTTCCCTGGCCCACCTGGCAGCCGGCCAGCTCGAGCCCACCTGCCAGCACACCATGCACGTGAGGTGCAACACCACCCCTCCCCCACGCCACCTCCTGCCTCCTCACTCGTTCCTATCCACCCCGCCTCGCCCCTGCCTCTCCCAGATCCCCAGGTAGCCCCCAGACCTCTCTGCTTCCCCCCTATCTCCCTTCTTCCTCCCCAGCTCGCCATGCCTCCCAAACCCTAGATCGGCGCCCCCAGCACCCCTCCGCTCCAGAGTTCCCCGACGCGCGCCAGAGTACCAGGAGCAGCGACGACCTTCCCTGCTTCGCCGTGACGCGCCGGGACCCGCTGTACCTCGCCGGAGGAACCCCGTCGCCGCCGTGCCCGCGAGTACCAGGACGTTCCCGCCGCCAGCCTCGCCAGCGATCACCGTCCTCGCCGGCCGAATCGACCTCGCCGGCAAGCTCCTGGTGAGACCCTCTCCTCCCCAGACATGCCCCTCTGACCCCTAGCGCAACGCAGCTCCGGCGCCGCCGTCGAACACTCCGCGCGCGCGCCGCGCGTCGCGCGCTGGCGACAGCAGCGCTGCAGCAGTCGATCTGGTCCAGTTCAGAGCCATGCCCCGCACGCCACAGGCCGCCTCCGCGCTAGCACTCTGTACCAAAGTTGTAGGCCCAGCTATCCTCTCCGTTTTTCGTTTTGGGTCCGTGTTGTTTGGAGCAGCAGCGGCGTCGCCAACGACGGCCAAAGTTCCGGCCAGACGCAGCCGCCAGCAGCGCCGCGCCGCTGCCGTCCGACAGCGCGCGGCCGTTTTGCGTTTAGAACCTTCCCGTTTTTCCCGCCTCACGCCCGCAGTCCACCAGCCCCACCCGCCAGCGACCGTGGAAATCTTGCAAAAAGGCTCCCAGGGAAAGCTGTTTCGTAACCCGCGGTCCATCCTGATGCCACCTGTCGCCGCCTCGTTCGCTAGCGCGTCCGCGGCTCCTTATTGCACATAACCCCCTGCCCTTTTTGGTTCACCAACCCGCGGTCCAGCCAGGCCCGTTGTCAGCGTCAGTGAGAGTTTTCTAAAAAGGGTCCTGTTGTTTTGTTTAATCAACCCGCGGTCCAGTTTGCTCCCAGGCACTGGCGTGTGGGCCAGAGAACCCCCTGGCCCCACCTGTCTGCGAGCCAGGCTAGTTTAGGCTGGGTAGAAAACGTTTCAGAGATTGTTTTGAATTCAAATCCTGTTAAATAATTTCAAAATTCAAATTCAAATTCAGTTTTCTATAACTTTTTCATACTTAATCCAATTTTGGCAAATGATATATGTATGGATATCAGAAAAATGAGGGGATTCCAAATATGCCATCCATTTTGTATTTTGCACAAGTAAAATTCCAAGTTTATGTTAATTACCACCAATGCCACTGGATTTTCAATAATTCATAACTTTTGATTCAAAACTCCAAATTTAGCAAATGATGAGTCTAAATTGATCAGCTCGACGAGACCTTTCTGTTTATGCTATACATGACTTCAATTGCAGCATGCATCATATAAATATATTTTGAACAACAACTGTTATGGCAACAAATGTGATTCTAAAACCCAACTAAATGTTATTTTCTTGTCCTCCACACCTCACCCATGCCATGCTACCTTACTTGCCATGTAAATTGTGCATCATTCATCATGGCATGATTGTTTGCTTGACGCATCTTATTCATATGCTTGTGCTCTATATTCATGTTGGCCTTGTTTGTTTGGTTTTTCTCGGATAGACACTGAGCAGGGGTTGTATCAAGAGAACCAGGAGCACTACCCAGATCCGTCCATTGCTTCAACTGAGATACCAGGCAAGCACTTCCACATGCTTGCATACATACAATACCTATTGCCTCTATCTTACTCTTGCATCATTGAGTCGCGAATGCATTAAATTGAATCCCAAGTATGCATAGCCTTTACTTTTAAACCCCACCAAGCTTGTTCCTCCATCCCATGAGCCATTACTATAGGAGTTGTTTGAGCCATGCGAGTCGTAGAACAGCATGTGTAGGGTATGTGAGAGTCTGATGGATAATGAGGTACCTAAACAACTTAACCTGAGTAGTTCTGGGATAACTAAAGAAAGTGGCACCGGTGAGCAACATCTGCTATTTGGTTTTTCCTGCTCACTTGTGTCCCGTAAGACCCCGAGTACTTGATTCCTGTTCCTTGATTTATCGCGCTATCCACATCCAGGAGGTATATGGGACCCCCCTGAGCCAGAGCTTGATTCCGTCTTATTTCTTGGGGCCACAAACTAGTTTGAGGCTTTATTACTATCCTGTACTTATGCCATGTTTTACTGCTTTATTTACGATTGTGCGAGGTACTGCACACTGTACTGTTTAGGTAAGCAGAGTGATTACGCGGTATCGACACCCCGAGTTTTCGGGTTCCCAGTCGCTTACAGCCATTGACGCAGACCTTGAGGCCGTCTCGGAGCTTGCTTACTCCGTTGCGGGATCTACTTAAGGGGTGCCCCCCTGAAATATTTCTGAATCTTGTGATTGCTTTGTCGTGAAGGCCTCGTTGGGTTTTGTTTTGGTTTTTCCGAGGTTGATCGAGTGTGTGTTGCTATTGGTGCACCCCGGCCGGGTAAAACTTTCTGAAAGCCGTGTCCGCGGATATGGACGACTTGGAGCACAGTTTCTCGATCATAGACAAGCAGAACTAAAGTACCGCATTAATCTGACTAAGTAATTTGACTAGTAAATAGTGCAACGCTCAAGGAATGGTTAATAAAATTGCCAACGGATGGGGGTTGTTCGTCCGCTTCCTTGTTGGTAAGCAGGGAGGAGGATGGATCGGATGAGATTACCATTATAACTGTTGTACTTATTTCACGGACATCCGTCTATCATTGGTTAGGCGGATGGTTAGCGTTTATCTGAAGAACTGCTAGGGTTTTATCTTTCGCTGCAATTGCGTCACCCCAGGTTGTGTCCCCTTTAGAGGCATTAAGACTTGCTGAGTACCCTTAGGGTCTCACACGATAAATTATTGGTTCAGATGGACAGGTACCCCCGCAGGACGGATACTGGGTGGAAGAAGCCGATGATGTGGGCAACGACCGTTCGGTGTAGAGATTCCGGGATCGGGGATCCGTGAGACCTGTAGTTGGGATGTGCTTATTTTCTCTGGCATCTTATGCCGATTTGCTTCTTATCCGTACTCGGATTTTGTTTGCCGCTTCCGCATGGTTCTCTGATGTGTGTTGTATGAGGAAGTATCCTAAAATATAGATCTATCTAGGTCTTTTGAATCTTGCCGTATGGCGTTGGTATATTTCCTTTCTTTCTAGATGGTATGGCTCTGATGTACTCTTGTATGGTGGCTTGCGTACATACCCACTTGTGTACGTAGTTGATCCCTTCGCCTGCCGACTACGCCGCCCGTACAGGTCCCGTTGAGAGGGTAGTGGTTGGGACGTCTGAAAGGACTACCAGTGAGTGGCTTTTGGGGCCCCACCGTACTATTTCAACCACTATCACTCATCCAGGCTTGTATCTAGGAGCGTAGTTCACCGAGGTAGTTACACCCCCCACCCCCAGTATTAAGTTGCAAGCAACAGACAACTTCTTTAAGAAAAGTGTGTAAGGTAAACAATCCACTTGTTCCATGAACAAGAGACCGTTGTTTTCTCCCTAGTGGCAACAACACATCTACAAATGAATAGATTTCTGTCACTTCCCTTGGAAACTAGATGCATGGACCCACTATCGAGCATAATACCCCCTCTTGAAGTCACTAGCAACTACTTGTCCAAGATAGCTACTAACAACGGAGAAAATGCAAGATCACAAACAACACAGGAATGATAGAATCAATAAGACAAAACCATTAATCAATCTGACATAGTAATCTCAATATCCATCGGATCCCCACAAACACAACATGCATGATTACAAATAGATTAGATCTTGATCATGAACGGAGCTCACAAGATCTATACATGAAAGCACAAGGAGGAGATACAACCATCTAGCTACTACATGGACCCCTAGTCCAAGGTGGAACTACTCACGCTTCATACCGGAGAAGAAGGCCTCCGGGATGATCTCCCCTCCGGCAGGGTGCCAGGAAGACTTCAAATCCCCCCGATCTAGGGACGATGGTAGCGGCGGCTACAGACGGTTTCGTGGAGTTCTGATCGGGTGCCTAGGGTTTCTGCATCGGGGGCTTCTTATAGGCGAAGAGGCGAGGCTGGGAGGCGGCTAGAGGGCCCACACCCTGCCCAGGCGTGGGCCCACCCTGGCCGCGCCTAGGGGGGTCTGCCGCCCTATGGCACCCCTCCGTCTCTCCTCTGGACTTCGTGTTGCCCACGGTAAAATATTGACTTTGGCTTTTGTCCCGTCCAATTCCAAGAATATTGATTTTCTGCCTTTCTGGAACCAAAAACAGAAGAAAACAGGCAACTGGCACGGTGGCAACTTGTTAATAGGTTAGTTCCAGAAAACATATAAAACACCTCAAAGTGTAGACAAAGCAAAGCAAAGTAGATACTAAACAAGCATGGAGCATCAAAAATTATAGATACATTTCCGATGTATCAAGCATCCCCAAGCTTAACTCCTGCTCGTCCTCGAGTAGGTAAGTCATAGAGTAATATGCACCGGAGGTCCTAAAAGTTTGGACAAAACTGTATGCAGGTCCAAAAAGTTTCAAATTGTGCACTGATATCCTAATTCTCAGTTAGTTATGCACTGCAGGTCCTAATTCTCAGTTAGTTGTGCACTGCAGGTCCTAATTCTTTGCTATAGCCCCGGATACAGTGCACATGGATCTGAGAATTAGGACCTACGCTGCACACATTGAAACTTTTAGGACCTGCATACAGTTTCGTCCAAACATTTAGGACCTCCGGTGCATATTACTCTAAGTCATAAAAAGAATAATTTTTGAGGTGACATGCACCATCAAAACCAAGATCAAACCATTTGCAAGCATTGAAAGCTGGGATCAAAGAACTCTAAACATGTGCATGAAAGATGGAGTTCTAACAATAAGACAAAGAAACTATGCATGCAACATGACAGGCTACAAACAAAGATCATGAATAGCATGCATTGAAAAACGTTTGTTTGTTTCACATACAAAAAACATGGCATAGTAGCAATCAGCTTGTCCCTCATAGAGTATCAAATAGATGCATATGACACCTTCAAAGTTCATAAGATTGACTAGATACAAATAGCACAAGAACAAGTAATATCAGAATATGCATCAATCAATAAGTTTTGGGACACTGCACACAGAATGGAAACTATGCTCTCTTAATGGTGCCTAAAGGTAGAAGGTGGAGACTCAATATAATAGTGGAAGAAAAGCCCTTCATAAAGGGAAGCAGGGACTTCAAGTTTCAAAAAGAGCTTCCAAAAATTATGGTACTTGTTAGCTTTCAGCCCTCATTGCCCGTATCATAAGCATATTGAAGTGATTAAGGTTAAAGTGAACAAACTATGGAGTATATGCTTGACAAAGTATAAATTTGCAATCTCATGTCCCTTGAATACGATGGCCACACCTCATGCTATTCAACTTCAGTCACTTGTAAGTTCTTGTCATAGTAAGTACATGCGTATCATAGAGAACCACCAACGGGGTACCCCTTGCACATGGTATAGGAGCTATCCCATAACCAAAATGACAAGGCAAGCAGACAATGAGCATCTCAATGATCTTTTTATTTACTATATGCATAGCTTTTTATTGATGATGCTTCACAGAAAGCTCATTATGGTGATGCTGCAAGTTTCCATCATGATTAGGCATGGCTTAGGCTAGCGGCCCAGGCGTTTCTCTAACACAAAATACATAACTCCATGAACTTACAAGCTCCCTCTTTATTTCACACCGGTGACATCCATAGATAAAAGAGCATGATATCAACTGTGTACAAAGTACAAGTGCAATGTTGAAAACATTCCCCATGACAGCATGGTTCTGCTAATTCCAATGTATAAGTGCAAGCATATACAACATAGACGACACAATGGTTCAAGTTTATTAGGGGCAAAGAATATAAAGTGTGCCATCAAGTTTGTGAGGGCTTTAATCACTAAGTTTTCACATAACAAAATAGTTTTTAATTGGAAGATAAACAAGAATATACATGGAATGGTGTAACACACCATGCATAGGAATTTATAGTGGACACTTTGGAATAACTGGGTTTCTTGGGAGTTGGAAGCATGAGTAGAGCTTACTCATACAAATGGAGGCTAGCAAAAGACTGGGAGCAACCAACTAAGAGAGCAATAATGGCCATAATCATGCAGAGCGACAAAACATTACTAATCCAAGCATAGAGTGGTACTACAAGTCAAGGACTAAATGATCATAGAGGCTATGGTGACTTTTCATCGTCATAACATGGTGTGAGAATGTGCCAAGTCAACCCAAACAAAACATCAAAAGAGAATAACACAATACTATGCTTTTGCATGCTAAAACAACGCATAATTTCTTCAAGGCGCACCTAAGCAATCCCAATTGTTTGGAACAAGAAATGCTACAACAATAATCACTAAGCATAAGGTCAAAACAACACCTAGCATGGCATGCTAAAGTCTAAGTCACAGTCAATGAAAGCTCCTCTTGCACTTCCAAGCAAGAACTTTCTACTCCTTTCCAACACAAATTGACATATTTGAAACAACACGGAAAGAACGGGGGTCCAAACTACTTTATTAAAGCAAACTAAATAAACTAAGCAAAGCAAACGAAAACTAAGACGCTCCAAGAACAACACAACAGTGCATGAAACAATAAAAACAAATTGTCTAGACAGACCTGAGCTTTTTATTGATGAAGAAGGGGATGACAAGCTTTAACGCTTGTACCTCTTGGATATTTCTTGGGGTGAAACCGGGGTGGCATCCCCAAGCTTGAGATTTTGTCCATTATTAATCTCATTACATCATTCTATCTCTACACCTGAAATTTTTCCTTCATACAAAACTTCACACAATCTTCATTAGCAACATTAGTGTATTCAAAAGATAATAGACCTTTGGGTTTATCTTTGGAACAGCAAAACTTTTCACTAAAAACACAAGATACTGTAGCAACTCCTTCAAAAAAGCTCAATTTCCCAAAAGAGAACTCAAAAAGGAATCAATAAGAGGCAAATGCAAATAATGGCAGAAATCTGTCAAAACAGACCAGCAGGTAGAAACCGATTTTTAGAAACTCTTTTGTTACTCTAATCAAAAGGTGTTGAACTAAGTAAAGTTAGATAACATACTGGGGGATTTATTCGTAAATTTTCAGCTCAATCCTACTTACAGAGACTCCTCACGAATTTTTATGGTGGAGGACAGAAATCTGTTTTGCAACATCAACACCCCAAATCTTACTTCCCTCTCATTAGAGGTCATTCTTGGCACAAAAAGAAAACAAAAAGGATAAGTAAAGGTCATTACTGAAGTAGTAACTTCCAAGACTCAAGGAAACTCTTGGGTTATCTCCCAACAAGTACTTTTCTTTAACGCCTTTAAGTTAGGCACAAGAAGCAAGAAATCAAGTATTTTCAAATGAAGCATCAAGATCAA
Organism: Avena atlantica; assembly: GCA_910589765.1. NCBI lineage: Eukaryota > Viridiplantae > Streptophyta > Magnoliopsida > Poales > Poaceae > Avena > Avena atlantica. The sequence goes on along the minus strand of OU342734.1, from coordinate 421,994,669 downwards.
TACTTGCAAAGTCTTCAACTATGAAAGGTATCTCATCCAAATGAGTTTTGGAGGATCCCTTATCATTTCTCTTTGGTTTACTACTTTCATCAAAAAGATTTTTAGGCGCAATCCAATCAAAATTATTTTTAAAGGCTTCATGCATCCCAACAAGCTTAAAGGGTATGGGTATCTTAAATTCCTCTCTAGGCTTAGTTTTATCAGACGTGCCCACAACATCTACACATGAGCCTAGCATATTGAAACGCTCAAAGACCTTTTTGGCTTCCCTAGCAACATCATGGAACTCTTCTAGTAAAGTTTCAAGAATGAATTCTCTCTTTTCAGCATTCTTTTCTTCTTTTAGTTTTAGGAACAAAATTTGTATCATGGGGTTAAGGATAACAAACCTATCCTCCAACATATGAACTATAGAAGCTTCAGCAATCTCATAATTAGGAGAAAGTTCTCCTATATATCTATCCTCAATATCCTCATGCTTGCTAACATGATTAAAGAATTCTTCAATATTATCTTTCCCAATTATGGAGCCACTACCTATTGCAAGATCCTTCAGGGCGAACTTGGGGAACAACATGGTGAGCTAGAGCAAGGTGGCAACTAGAGTAGGAACTAAATTTTTTGTGTTTTTGAAAATAGAAAGCAAACCAAAATAAACTATTTTTTGTGAGTTTTAGGTAAAAAGAGGAAAAACAAAACCAAGCAAAAGAAACTAAGCAAAATAAAAACAAAGTAAAGAGAAGGGTTGAGCAGGACTCCCCTTGTGAAGACGTCCTTAGCCTCCCCGGCAACGGCGCCAGAAAATCTTGATGGAGCGCTGGGTTGATGTAGGAGCGCTTCATTGGGAACCCCAAGACCAAGGTGTGAAGAGCACAACAGCAAGCCTTCCCTCGGTAAGAAACCGAGGTTATCGAACCAGTAGGAGGAAGGAAACGTCTCAAAGATGTTGCAAGAAACGTGGAAATCTACACAACACAAACTCAAGACTTTGCCCCAACGAACAGTGAGGTTGTCAAGCTCATTGGTTTGCTGTAACAAAGGATTAATTGTATGGTGTGCAAGGTGATGAATGGTTTGCAGCAAGTAAACAGTGGAAGATGTATCAATGGTAAAGATTGGGTCAGGGTCCATAGTTCAGTAGAGGTGCTCTCCTTAGATAAACAACATGGCATGAAGGGTAAACAAATTACAGCAGGGCAATTGACATGAACTTAGCAAGGCATAACAATGCAATACTAGACAAAAAGATCCTATGAGATTCGATTGGGCAATACAACAATATACATAGACTGCCATCCAACTACATCTATGACTAGAAGTCCACCTTCAGGTTATCATCCGAACCCCCTCCAGTATTAAGTTGCAAGCAACAGACAACTGCTTTAAGCAAAGTGTGTAAGGTAAACAATCCACTTATTCCATGAAACAAGAGACCGTTGTTTTCTCCCTAGTGGTAACAACACATCTACAACTGAAGAGATTTCTGTCACTTCCCTTGGAAACTAGAGGCATGAACCGACTATTGAGCATAAATACCCCCTCTTGGAGTCATTAGCAACTACTTGGCGAAGATACCTACTAACAACGGAGAGCATGCAAGATCACAAACAACACAGACATGATAGAATCAATAAGACAAAACCATTAATCAATCTAACATAGTAATCTCAATATCCATCGGATCCCCGCAAACACAACATACATGATTACAAATAGATTCGATCTTGATCATGAACGGAGCTCACAAGATCTATACATGAAAGCACAAGGAGGATATACAACCATATAGCTACTACATGGACCCGTAATCCAAGGTGGAACTACTCACGCTTCATACCGGAGAAGAAGGCCTCTGGGATGATCTCCCCTCTGGCAGGGTGCCGGGAAGAACTTCAGATCCCCCTCGATCTAGGGACGATGGTGGAGGCGGCTACAGACGATTTTGTGGAGTTCTGATCGGGTGCCTATGGTTTCTACATCGGGGGCTTCTTATAGGCGAAGAGGCGAGGCTGGGAGGCAGCCAGAGTTCCCACACACTGCTCAGGCGCGGGCCCACCCTGGCTGCGCCTAGGGGGGTCTGGCCGCCATGTGGCGCCCCTCCGTCTCTCCTCTGGACTTCGTGTTGCCCACGGTAAAATATTGACTTTGGCTTTTGTCCCGTCCAATTCCGAGAATATTGATTTTTTGCCTTTTGGAACCAGAAACAGAAGAAAACATGCAACTGGCACTATGGCAACTTGTTAATAGGTTAGTTCCAGAAAACATATAAAAACACCTCAAAGTGTAGACAAATAAAATCAAAGTAGATAGTAAACAAGCATGAAGCATCAAAAATTATAGATATGTTTCCGACGTATCAATGGCTAATACCTTATAGTATAGCCTTCAAGCTTGTGGTCCTTGTCGCGATTGAATTGTGACAATTAAGGACTTCCCCTACCACATGCTATGGTAGATGTTCTTTGATGGAACCAAATGGATCACGACAAGAGTGCTCTTCGTGAGTCTCACTTCTATAGTCGTGACTCTGCACGCCTATCCTTCTCTGCATTGGTTTTTGGAAGATTGCTGACTTATACATCTGCATCTCGGTATTCTATTCTGAGTGTGTTCTTCCTTCTTTGTTGTTTTCCGACCTTTGTCTACCAGTTGGTAGCCAAGTATTAAACGTGCATTGCTGTCTTCGAATGCAAGATACTCCTGTGGTCCATCAAGACAAACCAGTTCGGGATGTCAGGAGAAACAAACTCCAGTACCTCGTCATATCTTGGACCAGGTCAAAGTGTTGTAGTCCACAGGTCTAGAGGCCTTATTACTAGCTTCTGTTTTGTTCTACCTCGAAGTATCACACTCCTTTATATCAAGAGGTCGTGCTAAGTCTCATGACCCTCTTAATGAAGTGATACCCTTACACATTTTTACCTACCCTTCCTCTGAGTTGTTCGCGCTCATGAGTGTTGCACATGCATAATGATGTGGTCATCTAAGATTCTTAGAAATTGTTATTACTTTGAACTCCAAGGACATATATGTCATTATAGGCGTGACTAGCTATCTAATCACTGATCCAAGAATGATTGTGCTACCAAGTATGTTATTTTAGCGCACCCTCTTCGGTCAAAGAGTTAGGTTCACACCAAAACTATGAGACTATGTCTTCTTGACTTACCAAGCAAGTTTCCCGCTTGAGCTCTATGACATATCGATGGTCCGTGATATTTTGGATGTCTTCTAGAAGTATCGACATGTTGCCACACGACCGTGTTGTCAGGTTCTTGAGTAAGTTGTTTCTTTAAACTGCTCCTTTATCCAAGGTTCCGTACTGGGTACCCCTGAGCTAGTTGGTTGAGCTTAAACAACAACTTGGAGAGTTGTAAGACAAAAAGTTCTATTCAACTTTGTTCCTCCTTAAAGGGATGCCTAGTTTTGTTCGTGCTGAAGCATGATAGTATGTCCTTCATGGATATGTTATCTTTCCACGCCTTTGATTTTATTTGGGCAATCATCAGACCAAACTCTGTTCTAAGGTCAATCTTGATGGTGTTACTACTCGTGATGTTTCACTGGAGTACATCTGTGATGACCCACAAGTATAGGGTGTGTATCGTAGTACTTTTGATAAATAGGAGTGTCGATCCCAAGGAGGAGCAGAAGGTGTTGACTAGTGGTATGGAGCAGGAAATCTCTGTAAATACTTAGCAAACGGATTTTTAGGGGTTTTCTGATAAAGCAACAAAACGAAGTGCAAGTAATAAAGACAACGAACAAACGCATCAAGTGGCCCAATCCTTTCTTAGCAAAGGACAAACCGGTGGAAATACTTATAAGGACCAAACGTTCTCGAGGACACATGGGAATTCTGTCAAGTTCTTTTGCTTCAAATAGATGAGTACTCTTCTTTGGTGTTGTAAGTGTTGTGTGGGTGAACCTGTGCTAATGTACCGACCTTACTTGGACTAATACATACTTGTGATTAAACTCTCTGCAAGCATCCGCAACTATAGGAAAGTAACTAACATATAAACCTAACCACAACCTTAAACTCTGAGATCCTACACTCCTTGTGCAAAGGTGCCCTAACGGGGGTTTAGGTTTCTGTCACTCCGGCAACCCCACAATTAGTAGCCAAATACACAATGCATTCCTGTAGGCCCATAAATGGTGAAGTATCATGTATTCAACGTTCACATGACACCACTAGAAGAATAGAACCACAACTTAAATACTAGACCATTGAATAATAACTCAACACAAATCCACTACTAACAACATGACTTCTCCCATGTCCTCAAGAACTAAACGAACTACTCACGAGACATCATATGGATCAATATCAAAGATGATATGGTAATGGATAATAATCTCAACATAAACAATAATCCAATGGTTCCACTCACAAGCATCAACTACAATAGTAATCAATACCGGAAAAGTTTCCCCTAATGAACTAAGCAAGTATTCAACACGATTGTTACAGCGGGATGGAGTGGTGATGATGGTGCTGGTGGAGATGATGGGGTGGGTGATGATGATGATCCCGATGAAGTCTAGCTTGACGATGGTGTTGATGGCGATGATCTCCCCTCTCTGGGAAGGAATTTTCCCGGCAGAAATCTGTCTGCCGGAGAGCTCTTTCTCTCTCGGTGTTTTCCGCCCCGCAGAGGCGGCGGAAATCTTTTTGTGGTCGCGCCCCTGGTACTAGGGTTCCGAGAGGAAGATATAGACGAGAGGGCGGAGTCGGAGGCCGGCCAGGTGGGCCACACCTGCCCTAGGCGCGTCCCAGAAGGACCCACACCTTAGGGGGTATGGGCCCCATGTGGCCCAGCTATGCCTCCCCTTCTGGCTTCCTTCGTCTTCTGGGAAAATATAATTTTCCAATATTTTTCTAGTATTTTTCTGATCTTCACGAAATTCCATCAAAACACCTCCTTTTCCATCAGAATCCGGACTCCGGCAGTTCATCCTCCAAGAATCATCCAACATGCAAAAACAGAGGAAAAGACATAAGTAATACCTCACAATAAGACATATATCAATGAATAGAGGAAAATTATGATATAGAATGGTGATGCAAATTGGATGTATCAATCTTCATGTCTTCTGGTCTGACCAATGTCTATGCCTTGTTCATACAAAATATGAGTTAATTTTCTTGGAGTGTCTTGAGAAGTTTGTTATTGAGTCCATCAATAACATCCTTACCTTCTCCATGCTAGAAAAGATTCATGTGGAACAATTGGAATTAATGTTGGAAACTTTTTAGAACCATCTTTGTGTTATCTCGAAGTATGTGTTCCAGATGTTAGAAGTAACCTTCTTGAATTCACGTGAAAATGTTGAAAGATGTCGCTGTGGATTCGAATAGAGTTATGTTCGTTTCCTAGGGAATCATTCCAAGTCAGTCAAGCATGTGTGAGATATTCTTGATACGGTAGATTGATGCCTTCACATCTCGAGAAGATCCTCCAAGCACACCAAGCCACTGATTGATTCATTCACGAAAGATAAGAAGTCCAACAAAACTTTGATATCCTCCTAAATGTTTCCCAAGAAGGATTCAGTTGTGTTTCGTTGCAAACAATTCATGTAGATGCAATTATCTTTTGATAACTTGCTATCAAATGGGTTCCGCAATCTAGCTCATCTTTTGGAGCTAGACATTGAAATCCATGTCTTGAGAATCTAGTGACTTTACCTTTGTGGTAAATGTTGCACACTTTCTATTCGGACATGCTGAGTCTAAAGTATCTCTCCACTTAACCAAAGCTAAATCTCAAGAAGAATGATGGTTGGTGTTCCTCAAGGTTATGACGTAGGTCTATTGTAACTCTGGAAGGATTGGTGTAATGGTTGGCACAATTAGCCGGAAGGCCTATTGTCACATTATCTCGAATCAGCAGTAACAACCACTCCTCATGAGGCTTCTTCTATAACTTAATATAGGAGTTGTGCTTATGGTTTCCTTTGCATCCGAAGTCCGATCTTTACTTGATGACTAGTTAAGAGATTGTCAATAGTTTGATATCGGTGTCTCAAACATCGAGGAGAACATTTAAAGAAGTGTTGCTAAATGTCTCTCGGTCGATCTTCCAGACCCTTTTATGATGGCAAGCGTCTTGTTATGCCAAGTACTTGGAGTCTGAGAATGAAGTTTCTTTCTTCTTGTGTCATCAGGAATCTTCTTAACTATTCATCTTGGTGGTGCAAAGTGATATTATGATCTTGGCAAGGATTTTGGTAGTCCGAGATGAATAAAGAGTTTCCTTCCCGCTTTCTTAAACATGTTCAAAGAGCGAAGATGATTTTGGTAATCAATAGTTTCTCTTTTTACATGTTCCTTGTGGCTCTTACGAGTCCTCTCCACCAAAACACATTTCTTTCTTAGCCTTCCGTTGAATGACAGAGTGACCCTTATGTGTCAAAAGTAGTTCAACAACTTGGTTTTGTTGGTATCTATCTCTTTCACCTGTGAAGCTCTACTTAAGCTGTCTAGTAGAGGTTCACCTCCCGAAGTCTGTGTTCCTTTTCCATCTATTGGAAGTCTCATTCCCTCAGAAGTCAAAACTCTTCTGCAAGCTCCAGGGTCTCAATCCTTATGAAGACCAATTATCTGTCACCTTGAAACCTCCTCCTTTTGTTTCCTTCGTTACCTTGAGGTGTTTCATGTTTGTTGGCTCTACAGATGTTTGTGAAACATATATCCATGAGTTGACCATGAGATACTCAGTTCGTGGTTCCATGTCATTCCCTCTCTTCCTTAGTGTGAGTAGCCACCTCGAAGATTATGAAGCGCTTCGTCCATTCGTCATGGTGGAATGGATAAACCTCTTCGAGAAGATCGTCGAAGTTTAGTGTAACCATGTTCGTTCTATCTTCCTACCTAGGATTCTCAGGACGAGATTCTTTTAAGGGGGATAGAATTGTAACAACCCTAGTTTTATTAAATGGTAATTTTAAATTGATTGTGAATTAATGAGCATCATCATTTAAAATGCATGCAAGAAACAAAAACAAAACCTGAAACCCTAATAGCTCCCCTCACTATTTGAAACCTTTCAAATGGTTTAGAAATCTTTTGAAAAATATCAAAACCAATGGAACCCAAATGGTTATAAAGGGTCCCTGCAATATTTTAAAGTGTTTATAAAAGTTTCTGTATTTTGAAAATAATCAAAACAGATTACAAATGGAAATACAAAGAGAAAACAGAAAAAGGAAAATGTTTTCAGCAAATAAAAACCTATCCCTAAGTCTATCTGGGTCGCAACCCAGTTTCTCTCCTCTCCTCTCGCACCTCAATGCCGTTCGCGCAGCGCCCCACGGCCTAGCAGTAGCCTACGCATGGCCCACCATCGGCCTGGTACCGCTTCGACCTTCCTCGTCGTCTTCCTCCCGCTCGCAAGCACCCGTGTGTCCATCCCGACGCCGTCCTTCGACCGCCATGCTGCGATGCCCGCCGCAGTTGTTCGACACAAGGTTAAGAACGGCCACCTCATACTCTCTCTCCCCATACCCGTTTCACTCCGTCTCGCCCTCTCTATCCATTTTCCCCAAATCACCGAAACCCTAGTTTCGAGGTCCTCCTCCTCCCTGTCGTCTCCGGTCACCCCAAGGAACACCGAGCTCATTATTCTTTTCAAGCCATGGAAGCTAGGACACCAGGAATCGGACAAATCGAGTTTCCTCACCATGGCTAGTTGCCGCCGGTCACCGACGATCCCGACGTTGTTCGTGCTCGCCTTGCTTCTTGGACCCCTCTGCTAGATTCTCGGTGAGCTCATAGTCCTTGTGGACCTATTCGATTTGTCCCTTGCCCTCTGGTTCTCCTTGTCGTTGTCAACCTCTGTCCACGACCGCAGCACCTCACCGCCGGCCATCTCTGTTGACCAAGTCCAGGCGGCGCCACCACTAAACTGTTCGCCTTGTCCCCCTCTCTCTAGCAAGCCCAGCCATGAGGTCACGCGCGCAACCAATCGATGGGGGCATGCTCAACCTGAGAGCACCTCCATTGCTGACGTCATGCTGACGCCAGCTTGAGGTCATAATCCCTTTTTGTTTTATTAAATGTTTTGTAAATTGTTTTCTGGAAAATAAATAACCTTTGTGGGCCTAGGTTGTCAGGGTTTTAATAATTTCGATAATTATTTTCTAAAAAGAATAAAAATCTGACAGGTGGGACCAAGTGGTTGAATATTTAATACTCCCTCCATTTCAAAATATAAGATGTTTTAGCTCTGTGAAGCAAATGTATCTAGACTACTTTTAGTACATAGATTCACCCATATTTGGATTGAATATAGACACTAAAAGAAGTTTAGATTCATTTTCTTCATAAACCTAAAAAATCTTATATTTTGAAATGGAGGGAGTATATTCTAAAAATTATTTAAAATGAATTAAAATGGAGAAATTCATCACTAATTCATTTGAAATCCAAAAAATACAAATAATATATCAAAATGTTCAGAAAAATGAGATTTATCTCATAGCATCACAATCATGCATTGTTAAGAAACTCTCATGGAAAGTATAATTGGAAGAACAAAATGAACCCCATAGGTGATTCCGAGGATCACCCTGTTCTAGGGTTTGCACCTCTCGGACCCTGGTTAAAATGTCGAGCATGTTTAGGATTTCAATTTTAGTGCAATTTAACTTGCCATATCATCATCCTTGTTTGATCATTGCATCAATGCCATGTATTTATTGTTTCCCTTTCTTTCTGGTGTTTGGTTCTTCTCTGGTAGAATACGATATCAGAATTGAGATTCAGATTGAAGACCGATATCAACACCGTCGAAGCTCAAAGACCAATACTTGATCAACTATAATCAATTCAAGTACCAGGTGTCCGGAACTTTGCTTTCTGGATATCAACTGGCAAAGGCAAGCGAAGACCCACACATACATATGAATCCTATGCTTTCAAAGTATTTCAATTCTTGCCATGTGCATGCGATTCTAAAGTATTTTATTGATAGATAGAATAATCCTATATTATGCATGTTTCCTTTGTAGCCTATATTCCCTGATCCACTGCTCCTAGCATAACTAGGGTTTGGCTTATGAAGCATTGCTAGAGCTGTTGCATCTGTTGTGCTTAGCCATGCTTAGTTGTTACCACTGGTCCATCTGGTTGATGAATCAGAGCTACGAATGAACCTAGTTTGATAGGATGACGTGTATGATGAGAGATGTAAGTAAAACATGCTAAGGATTGTATGGGAGGCCACTGTGGGTTGTAGTTTTTGCAGTCCCATACTTGCCACTACTAGGTCCTGAGTTCTTGCCTCTTCAACCAAGACAAGCGTACAGCCACACGGGGGCCTGGAAACCCCCTCGACCAACTAACTTGCCTAGTAGATTCCATGAGTCACATAGTTCGGGCTTCCCATTGGACATACGCATCTTGGTTGTTCTTGAATGGAGGTGAAGGAGGTGCATTGATGGCTCCCACCACTTGTCGTGGGACGCTTCGTTTGAAACCCCAAGAGCAAGTTATGAAGCAACACATCAGCAAGTTTCCCTCAGTAAGAAACCGAGGTTATCGAACCAGTAGGAGGAAGGAAACGTCACACATGTGTTGCTAGCAATGCGGAGACCTGCACAACACAAACTCAAGACTTTGCCCCAACGAATCAGTGAGGTTGTCAAGCTCACCGGTTTGCTGTAACAAAGGATTAAACGTATGGTGTGGAAGGTAATGGTTTGCAGCAAGTAAACATGTAACAGTGGAAGATGTATCAATGGTAAAGATTGGACCGGGGTCCATAGTTCACTAGAGGTGCTCTCCTTAAATAAACAACATGGCATGAAGGGTAAACAAATTACAGCAGGGCAATTGACAGGAACTGAGAAAGGCATAACAATGCAATTACTAGCCAGAAATATCCTATGAGGTTGATTGGGCAATACAACAATATACATAGATCGTCATCCAACTGCATCTATGACTAGAAGTCCACCTTCAGGTTATCATTCGAACCCCCTCCAGTATTAAGTTGCAAGCAACAGACAACTGCTTTAAGCAAAGTGTGTAAGGTAAACAGTCCACATGTTCCATGAACAAGAGATCGTTGTTTTCTCCCTAGTAGCAACAACACATCTACAACCGAAGAGATTTCTGTCACTTCCCATGAAAACTAGAGGCATGAACCCACTATCGAGCATAAATACCCCCTCTTGGAGTCACTAGCAACTACTTGGCCAAGATAACCACTAGCAACGAAGAGCATGCAAGATCACAAATAACACAGACATGATAGAATCATAAAGATAAAACCATTAATCAAACCAACATCATAATCTCAATATCCATCGGATCCCCGCAAACACAACATGCATGATTACAAATAGATTAGATCTTGATCATGAACGGAGCTCACAAGATCTATACATGAAAGCACAAAGGAGGAGATACAACCATCTAGCTACTACATGGACCCATAGTCCAAGGTGGAACTACTCACGAATCATACCGGATAGAAGGCCTCCGGGATGATCTCCCCTCCGGCAGGGTGCCGGGAAGAGCTTCAGATTCCCCCGATCTAGGGACGATGGTGGCAGCGGCTATAGACGGTTTCGTGGATTTCTGATCGGGTACCCACGATTTCTGCATCGGGGGCTTCTTATAGGCGAAGGGGTGAGACCGGGAGGCGGCCAGGGTTACCAAACCCTAGCCAGGCGCGGGCCCACCTGCCCCCGCGCCGGGGGTGGGTCTGGCCCCCCTGGCCGGCCCCTCCGGCTCTCCTCTGGACTTCTTGTTCCCCACGGAAAGTAATTGACTTTGACATTTATCCCGTCCAATTCCAAGAATATTTCTTTACTAACTTTTCTGAAACCAAAAACAGCAGAAAATAGGCATCTGGCACTGTTGCAACTTGTTAATAGGTTAGTACCAAAAAATATGTAAATAGCACCTCAAAGTGTGGACAAGTAAAGCAAAGTAGATACTAAATAAGCATGTAGCATCAAAAATTATAGATACGTTTCCAACGTATCATGCACTCATAACAGGTAGGTAAGCATGGCCGGGAACAAGAGATGCACGGCATCCGTAATCTTGAACCCCACACACATCATTAGGGACAGACTTAGGACTCGAACCGTTATGGCGGCGCTGGCATCTCCTTAGTGCGTGACTCATGGTCTCGGTGAAAGCAAGGTAAAGGTCGTGGTCAACCACTCTCTACCGGCCTTCCAAGGAAGTGGGCTAATCTATAGTGGCATTAAGAATCGGTTGGCACGTGTGGGTAAAGTTGTACACCCCTGCAGGGTATTAATATTTTCGACATGTCCTCGGTTATGGACGACTTTGGAACGGGCGTGATGATCATAGAGAACTTGAACCTAATCGTAAACTTGGTAGATCAATGTGTGCTTAAGGATGCTTCCTTAGGGATCGAGGGGGTGATCCTAGATAGTTTCATCTGATGATGATTTGGTGGATGTCAAAAGATGATCAAAGCTAGAGATACCGCTCTCTTATCCCCTTTTAAATTATTCTGATTAGTGAAGATTCTTCTCCCTCTTGTTTAACAAACAAAGATGGCTTTATGCAAAATAACTTCACCATCCATAAGTCTTGCAGAGTACACCCTGTACTCACCCTTACTTCGTTGATACTTTTGTAGCAGAGTAAGTGTTACCATATAAGATGAGTTCCTCACGACATCGACATTGATGAGTAGTTTGGAGCTCCCAGTCGGCAGCCTGGAATCTATGGATTGGACGTCATCATTATGCTTCAGGCCTCTTAGGCCATTTGTTAAGTTTGCTATACTTAATAGCATAATTTTCCTTCCGTTGTTTGATGTTTGTGGTCAATGACCTCTTCTTGTAATATTTTGGTTCTTTGCTCAGTTAGAGCATGTATAATGGGAGGTGCTTAGAGGAGTGCTTACAAAAATAAACCAACCATTTTGCTAAGAATTGGTGCTTATTTCTATAGAAGAGGTGCTTAGTTAGGCATGTACCTAGTATAAATAAGCACCGGTGCTAAAAGAAAAACCAGTTTATTTTTCTAAGCACCTTGCATTATACATGCTCTTATGAGCTTGCTGTAATAAATTTTGTGGTGTACGGTCACTATTGTGTTACCGATTCTTTCTATGTATGCTTTCGAGATTAGGTTAGGCTTATGTTCAGACGAAGGTCTAGGATTTGTCTAGCCTTAATCCCGGGGGTGTCACAGGTTTTGGTATCAGAGCAGTACCGACTGTAGGAAACCCTTTCTATTGGTCGATGTTGAGTCTAGTGCTTGTGAAAACTATTTTGAAGCTAAAAAAATTATGTGCGAAAACTCTGGTATGATTCTTTTACTCCTTATCTAGTTTCGCTCTAGTTCTGGGTCATCTTATCTTGTGTTAATTTGGAAAAGCCTTGCTATCTTGTCTTATGTGTCAAAGCTTAGGTGCCTTTCCAGGCATGTCGTTTCTCAACCATTTGACCTAGTGTTAAGTTTTTCAGAGTCTGGTGTGTGTGTGCTCCATGTTCCCTTTGATCCTATTCGTTTGAGAGATTTCTTTCTATCATGATCTGTCTACCTCAAGGGTCCACAACATTGTGTTGATGGTTCCACATTGATCTGTTCTAGGTCTCGAGGTTTCCTTTCGCCTCGTGTGCCTCCTTTTTATTCATTCACGACGTACAATCTCTTCACCGACTTCCACGCCATCTTCTCCATCAGCAGCAGGCCCCACTCTCTCCCGTACATCATGGCGGAGGATGATGAGGGATATGACGCGTAAGGAGCGGCCAGGAGGAGCCAATAAGCGGCCGGTCCTGAGGAAGAAGAAGGTTTCATGTTGTGGTCTAATCTGGTGTATGGTTGTACTTGCTACTATGGTGTCCGTGGACTTGTTGCTACTATGTAAGGTTGCTAATTGTGTTTTATTAATATATGTGCTTATAATTCATGCAAAAACACACTTATGCATACTACTCCCTCCGTTCATATATACTTCGCGTTCGAGATTTTTCAAAAATTTCTAGTTCGCATTCTAGACGTTTTGCTAGTTGTATTCCTAATTAACCCCCGTGGCAGTCTCCCGTTGCATTAAATCTGTTCCACAAATTCCTCGTCTCCCTGAACCTGCTCCTCGACATCTTCCCCGCGTGGACTAGGCGCATTGAGTTGATCTGTTTTCGTGCACCAAGAGAAGAGCTGGAGGCGCGCGCCAGTGAGAAGGAGAAGCACAACCGGGCATGCAATCAATCCCATTGGAAGTGAGGCGTCTATACTGGTACATGCATGCACAACTCTTCAATAATACAGCCAGCTGCTGGCTATATAACTATGCCATGTCATCTAAAGTTTTCTTAGATAAACATCCATACAATAAAATGGATACTAGGTTGACTCTAACAAATATTTAAGTATTTAACGATGCATGTGCATATGCTTATATGCAAGACTCACAAGAACCAAGAGCCACCGCTATAGCGCTGGCAACTGGCTGCAAGGGCTGTACTTTTTAATTCATGTGCTGCAGCCGGGCTATATGTGAAGCGCTTGCTCTCTTCTCTCTCCATACTTCTCTCTCATCCAGCTAGGATCTTACTAGTATAATATAGCTTATATCTTAGCTGAGTCAGCTCTATTGTACTTGCTCTCATGCCACGGGTACACACATTAGAAGACTATAAATGTATATCAGGAGACTATAAATGTACATCCAAAATACATTTTTTCACAATAACTGCCTCAAAATTAATTTCCGTGTATGATACTTGAAAAATGAATACCCTTGCTGCTGTAGGACATTCCCGCAGGAGATGACACATAATATTAGATAATATAGTGTAATAAAAATGCAGGAAAAATATCAAGCTAGTTTTCAAAACTGTACATGGGATGCTATATGCATTTTGGATTCTTCTTGTTATGTCCTTCCTGTTGGCAAGCGCTGCACACCCGCTTCTTCCGATCTTTGTATCCTAGTGGTCGATCGTTTTTGGTCATGGGAGATTGTTTCTCGAATGGAACTTTCTTGTTTTGCTTAGGCGCACCCTTGGTGGACACTTTTTAGGATCACCAACATCAAACTGGCTTGCTTGACTTGCATCTGCATTTTCATTAACTAAACTACGAGGGTCATATGCTCTGCATTTATCATACCCCCGTCTTCTAGAAATAATTCCACCGACGATACTCTTCAGAAGATCATACTTCGATGTGTCATTGCATGCAATATGCATAGCTTGTGAGACCAACCCATTTATACTGCTGTATTTTTTCTGCTCCTCCGGCCCAGACAAGCCCCAACCAAACATATCGCTCGTGCGTCTAGCTGGTAACCCAAATCTGGCATTTTAGTGAAACGCTGCAGAGCACATCAGTCTGGTATTGTAGTAAATTTTAAGTGATTGAACACGCACAGTATGTGCTTGCAAGGGATCCCTTTGCGAATCATCCTTCGGCAGCTATAGCTTATAATTTCTGACGAGTTGGGTGTGTATTCCACGTAAAACTTGTTGTCAAGATTATTTTTCCATGCAACGACAAATGTGTGCGAGTCAGATCCTAGCTTTTTTTCTAAAATCTGCATGCCGCCAATCTTCGAAATGTCACCTTTTAAAATATAAAACACGGCTGGAGTGAAGACTGTTGCAGAAGCTACCTCTTGTAGGGGTTCATAGCATGGAAAACAAAAAATCTCTACCGCATGCACACAAACAAACCAAGATCTATCTACTAGATTATAGAAATGAGTCGATTAGAGTACTCACCCTTTGTAACTACCTCGGTGAAATACGCTCCTAGTTACAAGCCTGGATGAGCGGAAATGGTTAAAATAGTACGGTGGGGCCCAAATGCCACTCACAGGTAGACCTTTCGGCCGTCCTAACCATTTCCAAACATCGGGACAAGAACGGGCCACGTAATCGGCAGGCGAAGGGATCAACTACATACACAAATGAGTATGTATGCAAGCCACCATACAACAGTCCTCAGAGCCATTCCATCTAAAAGAAATAGAAATATTGCAACGCCATACGGCAAGATCCAAATGCCCTAGATAGATATAATAGTTTAGGATATCTCCTCATACATCAAACATCAGAGTATCAGGCGGAAGCGGCAAACAAGATCCGAGTACGGATAAGAAGCAAATCGGCATAAGATGCCCCATAAATAAACACATCCCGCCCACAGATCTCACGGATCCCCGTTCCCGGAATCTCTACACCGAACGATCGTTGCCTACATCGTCCGCCTCCTCCACCCAGTATCCATCTTGTGAGTGTACCTGTTCATCTGAATCAAATAATTTATCGTGTGAGACTCTAGGGGTACTCAGCAAGTCTTTATGCCTCTAAAGGGGACACAACCTGGGGTGACGCAATTGCAGCAAAAGAAAAACCTATCAATTCTATAGATACTCGCTAACCATCCGCCTAACCATAGATAGACGGATGTCCGTGAATTAATACCAACAGTTATAACAGTAATATTAACAGATCCATCCTCCTCCTCGCTTACCAACGAGGAAGCGGACGAACAACCCCCATCCGTTGGCAGTTTTATTATCCATTCCATGAGTGTTGCACTATTTACTAGTCAGTTACTTAGTCAAATTAAAAGAGGTACTTTAGTTATACTTGTCTACGATCGAGAAACTGTGCTCCAAGTCGTCCATAACCGCGGACACGGCTTTCAGAAAGTTTTACCCTGTAGGGGTGCACAAATAGCAACACACACTCCATCAACCTCGGAAAAACCAAATCAAAACCCAACGAGGCATTCACGACAAAGCAATCACCAGATTCAGAAATATTTCAGGGGGCCACCCCATTAAGCTACCCGGAACGAAGTTAGCTGACTCCGAGACGGACTCAAGGTTTGGGTGGACGGCTGTAAACGACTGGGAACCCGAAAGTGTGACTGGGCTTGTCGATACCGCGAAATCGTGTCCCGATCCTAAACAGTACAGGTGCAGTACCTCACACAATTTAAATTAAGCAGTAAAGCATGGCATAAGTACAGGATAGTAAATAAAACCTCAAACTAGTTTGTGGCCCCAAGAAATAAGAATGAATCAAGCTCTGGCTCAGGGGGGTCCCATAAGCCTCCCGGATGTGGATAGCGCGAATATTCAAGGAACAGGAATCAAGTACTCGGGGTCCTACGGGACACAAGTGAGCATGAAAAACCAAATAGCAGATATTGCTCACCGGTGCCACTTTCATTAGTTATCCCATTACTACTCAGGTTAAGTTGTTTAGGTACCTCGTTATCCATCAGACACTCACATACCCTACACATGCTGTTCTACGACTCGCATGGCTCAAACAACTCATGTAGTAATGGCTCATGGGATGGAGGAACAAGCTTTGGTGGGGTTTAAAAGTAAAGGCTATGCAATACTTGGGATTCAGTTTAATGCAATCGCGACTCAATGATGCAAGAATAAGATAGAGGCAATAGGTACTATATGTATGCAAGCATGTGGTAGTGCTTGCCTGGCAGCTCAGTTGAAGCGAGAGAAGGATCTGGGTAGTGCTCCTGGGTTTCTTGATATATTCCCTGCTCAGCGTCTATTCGAAGAAGAACCAAACAAACAAGACCCAACATAAATAAAGTGCACAAGCATAGGAATAAAATGCGACAAGTAGACAATCATGCCATGATGAATGATCCACAATTTGCATGGCAATAAAGTAGCATGGCATGGGTGAGATGTGGAATACAAGATTAAAGCCTTTTATTGAGTTTTGGTCACATTTTAACCTCATATTAGTTGCTGTATACTTTATATTTATATGATGCATGCTGCAATTCAGAACATGGAATGCGTAAACAGAAAGGTCTCGTCGAGTAATCATTTTAGACATATCATTTGTCAAATTTGGAGTTATAAAACAAAAGTTATTAATTGATTAAGGAAAAAGGGCATTTTATTGTAATTTAAATCAACTTGAAATTTTAAGTGTTCAAAATATATTTTGGATAGCATATTTGAAATCCTCTCATTTTTCTGATTTGAAAACATATATTATTTGTATTATTTGGAATTATGAATTTAAATTTATGTTAAAGTCAAATTGAGTCAAATGGAGTCAAAGTCAAAGGTTTGACTAGTTTGAATTAGTTCTGAAAATATTTGACTAAAGATTTGAATTAACATTCAAAAACAAAACATATTTCATATAGAGTTTGAATTCAAATTCCAAAACATTTGAAAGTTATGAATTAGTTTATATTTAAACAGAATATAAACAAATTGAATTTGAATTCAGAAAAGGTTCTCTGGAATTTTGTTACTCGCTGGATTTCTACCCAAGGAGGATGACAGGCGGGCCAGGGGCAGAGCAGGGGCCACGCACGCGCACGGGCTATCGGGCGCTGACACGTGGGAGATCCAGGGTACTGCGGGTTGAGGCGGTGAAGATCTGGGGGGATTTCTGCAAGATGGATCGGGTGGCTGACTGGTGGGGCTCTGCGGACGGCGGGTTGAGGCGGGAAAAAGGCCAGGGACCTTACTGCGAAAGCGACTGCGTCGCCGGACTGCTGCTGCGCGCCGACCTGCAGGGTACAGAAGATCGACCGGAGTTTGGACGACGATGGCAATCAAACGGCGGCGAATCTCGCCGAGCCGCAGAAACGAAAAACTAAGAGGGGACATCAGGCTACAACTTTCGTTCAGAGAGCTAGCATGGAGGAGGTTTACAGCGCGCGGGGCACGACGAAGAACAGAGGCGGGAAGGAAGTTGCTGCAGCTGCTGCTGTCTGCCAGAGCGCGACGCGCGGCGGCGCACGGAGGCTGCTCGACGCAGGGCGGCGGTGCTACGGTGCAAGATAGGGTAGGGGCATGTGTAGTGAGTAGAGGGGCTCACCAAGAGTGCGTCGGTGGTGGCGGATCGGCTTGGAACGCAGGGGATCGGCGATGATGCAGACGGCCGGAGTGCTCCTAGTGCTCACGGACACGGCGGCGGCGATGCTTCTCCGGCGAGGTCCAGCGGGTTTCGACGCTTCAGGGCGAAGAAGATGAAGCATTCCAAGCGTCGGGAATCCCTAGTCCCTCCTCGAGGTCACCAGAACGACGGAGAGCAGAGGGGGGCCGAGGCTAGGGTTTAGGTGGTGAGGAGATGATCATGGTGGGGAGGGGGAAGAAGAAGGGAGGATGGAGAGGGGTCTGGGCACTCCCAGATGGGATCTGGAGTACTGGGGTAGCTGGTTGAGGTAGAGAGGGGAGGGAGGAGCACATGGGGTCACCTTTATGCAAAGGGAGAAGGAGGTGGCTTCGGTGGTGTAGGGCTAGGTCTCTCCCTTGCCTCCTTCTTGTCCTGTAGTAGAGAGGGAAGAGAGGGACCAGGGGAGGAGGGGAGCTCGTGGGTTAGTCCAGGGAGAGAGAGGGCCAGGTGGGGCCAGCAAGGAGGGGCTCGGCATGGAGCTAGGGTTGGATGGAGGGGTAGATAGCTAGGTTAGGAGGGAGTGGCTCGGGTTAGGGTTAGAGAGAGGTGGTATGGTAGATGGTGAGGGTGTAACTAGGGTTAGATGAGGGACTAGGGTTTAGGGGAGAGGATAAAGTGAGAGGGGGTGGTGTGGTAGATAGGTTTTGAAACAAGACCAAAACAAGAGGTGACAAAAAGAGAGGAGAGAGGGATAGGGGGAGGGATTAGGGTTTAGATGGGAAGGATAGTTTAGGTTTCTTTTATTTCTTTCCATTTATTTATTTTTGTTTTATTGATTTAAACAAACTCTTGAATAAGATACAAAAGGATAACAAGAACAAGTGGAAACCAAAAGGAACATAGATGGGACAATAGATGGTCTATTGAGATTGCAATTAAATTTGATCAAACTTAGGTGAATTTAGATCACCAAGCATCTCACAAATTTAAAAGGAACTTAATAGAAGGAGGATGGTGCAAGCTTGCATGGGCCATGCATAAGCATTAAATGCCACCTTGCTAATTGTGAAAACAACTAGAAATACACATGGGCATTTATATCATGCATGCACTCAAATTTGAATACTACCATGCAATATGGAAAATATTGAACCTATGCACATATATGGAGCTATATGACCATACTAGTGTGTGTTTCTCCACTAGATCATCACATGGCTAAATTATAGCTTCATGCATGTAGACATATAGAATAATTCCCACATAGAAGCTAGTAGAGGCAAATCTACAACATAGCATGCAAAGGTGACCATGTGTCTCTCCACATATCAATAATGTGAAAACCACATGATGCTAAGATGAGAGCATGTGGAAATAGAATTGGATCCATCCCAACCCACATGAGCTAGAGGTAAAACCAAATAAGTTGCAATGCTCATATATGGTGGAATGGTGGAATGATGGGGTGATGACAAGAAAGGTGGTGGAGTCAATAAAAGATATGCCCCCAACTCAACTTGGGCATTTAAACAATATATCAAGAACCAAATACAATATCAAGAGGCAAATACAATTTACAATGCATATGAGAGAAGAACCAAATCAAAAGGGTTTTATATGATGCTCAAATGCAAGGTGGCATGATGACATGAGCATGATATAGTGATGATGCAGCAATTATATGTAGGAAGTAGCCCTTATATTACTAAATCAAGTAGCATTACAATTGTTAGACAATTGGGATGCTACACCCTTGAAGATTCCAAAGCGGTTAATGAGAGCAGATTCTCGTGGGTGATGTAGTCGTACACTTTCCGATATCAAGATCGCGTAGATGATCCTTATGGCGCTGCGTTGTGGCAGCGCTTCCGCTGTCGGTCACATGTTCGGTAATCGATGAATACCTTCCTCTCTCTTGGTCCAGCATGCAGCGGAGGTTGTAGTTCTCCCCTCGCGATTCTGGCAGCACGACAGCGTGGTGTCAGAAGTAGAGGGAAGGTCCTGTAGGGCTTCGCCTAAGCCGGAGCAGGTTATGGTGGATGTAGGGTTTCCGTCGATCTAGGGTTTAGAGGGCCGTAGAGGAGGAGGCGTGGCCGGCGGCGGCATGGCGGTTAGGTGGGGAGGGGATGGTGTTGTGTGTCTCTTGGGGCACCCCTCCCCTCTATTTATGAGAGGGAGGGAAGCTTGGGAGAGGGGAGTTTGAATCCTTCCCCAACTCCCTCTCCTTGTTGGCTTGTGGTGGAGGGAAAGAAGAATTATTTCCTTCCTCCACCAGGATACATTGTCCCATTTTGACTTTTCAAACTTGCCTTTTGACTCAATTTGGAGCTCAATTTCTTTCTTACAAATGCCCAACCAAGTGACATAGGACATGATGCAATCATTCCACTTATTCATGACACATTCATGTACCCTTCCCCTTCCGGTCCGGTGAACCTTCTAGACCCTTCTAGATCATTCCGGTGAGAACACCGGAATCATTCCTGAACTCCAGAATTGGACTTTCCTTATATGAATCCTATTCTCCGGACCATTCTGGGTCTCCTCGTGATATCCCGGATCCCATCCTAGACTCGGAACAACATTCTGTCTCCCTACTTACATTCCATATCTACTAAACAACATTGAATCCTTAAGTGTATCTCCCTACGGTTCGTGAATTATGTAGACATGACCGAGACTCTTCTCCGATCAATAACCAATAGAGGAATCTGGAAATTCATATGGCTCCCACATATTTCTATGATTACTTTGCGATCGAATGAACCACTTACATATGATACCAATTTCCCTTTGTCTCGCGGTAGTTTACTTATCCAAGGTTTGATCGTCGGTATCTCCGCATACCTAGTTCAACCTCGTTATCGATAAGAACTCATTTCTCGTTTTCGTGATATGTGATCCCTTGTGAGCCAGTGACATGCTTGCAAGCTAATTGGGTGACATTCCACCGAGAGGGCCCATAGTATATCTATCTGTCATATGGATGGACAAATCCCACTCTTGATCCAGGTGCCTCAACACATACTTTTCGAACACTCAATGCCACCTATATAGCCACCCAGTTACGGTGTGGTGTTTGATGTCATGAAAGCACCCATCCGTTGATGGTGATTAGCATGATCTCATGATCGAAGGAATTAGGTTACTATGTATCAGAAAGATTATAGCAAACAAACTATTGAAATGACTTGATCTTTATACTACACTTATCTATAGGAGTATGTCCATCACACCATTCTCCTAATGATATGATCTTGTTGTTAATAACATCTCAATGTTCATGATCAGGAAACCATGATCATATATTAACCAACAAGCTAGTTTAACAAGAGGCTTTACTAGGGACTCTTGTATGTTTACAAATCACTCAAGTATTAATGTTTCCGGTTAATAAAATTATAGCATGGTATGTAAACATTTATCAGAAGCATGAAGATATGACAATAACCTCTTTATTATTGCCTCTAGGGCATATCTCCAACAATCTCCCACTTGCACTAGAGACAATAATCTAGTTTCAAATCTTTGTGTATTCAACACCTATGGCTTTCCGGTGTTGTATGTACACGATTTCTAGTGATCAACCGATCTTCGAATCCGACACTTTCAAGTCCATGTGTAATTGCATGTCTTTGCGTCTCTACGCATCACTCATTCTCTAATGAGATGGCTTTGTATAAATTTGGTCCTTTGGTGAGACCTTTAGTTCCTAGGGGTTAAAACATGTTGACAATATTGTCGTACAATATATCTTCATAGTATTATCCCGCTGTGAACTACACCTAGTTTGATAACAAACTATTTGACATAAATGCTCTCTTTTGCTGCTATAATAGCAGTCATATACTTAGCCTTTTGTTGTAGTATCTGACACAATGTGTTAACTTTGGAACTCATTCAAATCCATTATGGAACTTACTTTCCATCATATTGTGCTACCCTTAGTTTAGATTGAGATAACCTTAATTTGTACTTTGTGACAAAACTAGTATCAATGTAGTACCTTTTACAATGAACTAACCATCTATTTGTCATTTATACAAAATAATATATTCTTAGTTCTTCCAAAAGATCATAAGAATATCCTTACTATCGTCCAATGATCATCTTACGAATTATTCTAGTATATGCTCATAACATTTAGAGCATAGGACATATCTGGATTTGTACATATCACAGTATGATTGAAAAATACTTTTTGTGATTTTATTCATCAAGTATCAATCAATACTTGAATCTTTGTTTCACTTACCAAGTGTCGATACAATTGAATTTCGATTTTAATCCTTTCTGTGTGGCAAGAACTTTTCTTGTCATTTCCTTATTGAACTCATTCAATATCTCATCTATGTACATTTGGCACAACCATATTAGCGTCTCAATCTTAACATTCGGGTTTTGCCTAAGTCTTTCACCAAGATGAAATTCTTAACATGTGTTAATACAAGATACATCATTTCCAAACAAAAATATGTCTTCCACATAATGTATTAGAAATATGTCTTAGCGCTCCCACTTAATTTTCTTGCAAATGCAAGCATCTTTATCGTCTCTGATGAATTTAAACTCTTATAACAATTTCATCATGGTGAAGATTCCAACTCTGCGATGCTCACTTCAACCATTGAAGTTTTCATATGCTTTTAGCATCCTTTGAATTAACAAAACCCTTTGGACTGTGTTATGCACACGTCCTAGGTAAAAATTCTATTAGAAGAGATTCTTTTTTATTCAACTACCACATAACAAAATTATATGTATTGATTCCTACATCAATCTGTCTATACTAAATATCGCTATGAAAGATCAAATCTTGTCATAGTCAACCTTTGAACATTGTTGTGAACTCTTTCCCAACATGTCGACTATTTCATAGATGTGAAACATCCATGTCTATTTATTTATAGATCCAGACACGACTGTAAGGTCTTACACCTTTCTAGAGGGTCTTTCAAGTTCAAAACTTGATTTCTCATGTATGGAACTATCACGGATTTTATGGCTTCAAGCCATTTGACGGAGTCAGGGCCCATCATCGCTTCTTTGCATGTAGTCCGTTCATTATTGTCAAATAATGATTCAACCCTCAAATCTTGGTATTTGATTATTTACCCGACCTACTTGGTTTAGTAGGAACTTAGACCTCTGTAACCACAACCTTTGAGGTACGTGATCCATGAGCATTGTTGCTGCCTCCGGAACACTTATCGGCGCTGCGCAACTTTGCACATATAGATAAGGTTCGTTTAACCTTATCAAAGTTCTATTGTCCTCCCACTTAACTTTTCACGGAAAATTCCTTCTCAAAGAAACTTGACGTTCTAAGCAACAAACATTTTTGCCTTCGGTGTTATGGAGGAATACTCAATGATTATTCTAAATAACATACAAAGACATGTTCATCCGACTTTGGTAGTAAACATATCACTTATACATAGCATACCAATGTTTAATAAAGGACAACTTGGGTTTTATCCCAAACCATAACTTTATATGGTGTCATTTCAACGGATCATGATGGAGATCTTTTCAGTGAAAATCGGTAGTCTCTAAATATTTTAAATACAATGGCAATTTTATGAATTACACCTTTGATCTTACCATGTCAATCAAGGTTTCACTGCATTTCTCGATTATTCCATACTCATATGGTGTTTCGGGAAACGCTAATCCATGGAACGATTCCTCAAATATTAGGTGTTATGCTAAACTTGTAACTCAAATATCTTCCTTTATGATCCTATCATAAATTCTTTATTTTCTTGTTACATTGATTTTGCACTTCATCTTGAAAGTCGTTGAACTTTTCAAATGTTTCACACTTCATCCTCATTAAGTAAAATATTCATATATTCACTCAAATTTTCGGAGAAAGCATATGAAGTTGAAATACATCGATCTCGACTACATGTAATGGACTGCATACATCAAATATGTACAAATTCCAATAATCTAGTCATTCGTTCCCTTTTGGCCTATGAACGGAGTTTTAATTATCTCTTGGAAAGTTTCACAAGCGTCATTTGATCAAAAATCAAAAGACTCCAAAATTCCATCCACATGGAGTGTCTTCATGTCTTATTTCCAATATAATTTAAATGGTGATGTCACTTCCCAAGTAATCTTTCAATCAATTTGTATTTTGACATTTTTAGCACTAGTTTTATGGATGTGATTTATCCAACGAGATTTGTAAATCATTCATATTTTATGGATTATGGCAATTATTTGAACAACCCTTTTGTTCTCATAATACCTGATCGAAATAAAAATTATTGAAAAGTTCTGGATGTAGATTCATTCTACAAACCCGCAGGATTTCTGAGGCATGAGGCTCCTCTGAGGTGACCGTTGGTCGGCCTCCGGCCATCGCCGGCTCTCCGGCGTAAGCCCAGCATGGATTCCTCTGGTGGTTGCTAGAAGATCACCTACTTTGGTGTAACCACAGTTGTTAAGTTTCTTGAAGGATCTCTCGTTTGCTCGGCGGATTCTTGGCTGGTTCTTCTCAATGCCAAAGGCTCTCCTCTTGAGGCCAGAAGTTTAGAAAATGGGGAAATTTTTTCTATAGGATCTGTTTTGAGGTTCCCCTCTCACCTCTCTCGTGTCAATGATCTTTTGGTGCTCTCATCTGGATTTCTTGGTAGATCTCCTACCATTTCTGGATCAGATGAAGACATTGGTTTTAAATGGCATGCTCTTTGCTCCTCCTTGCCGGCTGATGATCTAGGTCAAACTAAAGGATTTTTTATGCTTTTTCCTAGTGCCAAAATACTAGTTCTTCTCAACCACAATGAGGTGGTTATTGACGCTCGATATTTGGTCCAAGATGAATTGGTGGCGTCTGGTGTAACTATTGATCTTCAAGTCAAAAGGGTTATTGTTGGTGCTCAGATCTTGCCTAGCTCTTCGGTCTTGGATAATGCATTCAAATCTAAGGTGATCGTGCAAAAAAAACCTGATTTCTCCAATGAACATTCTAAGAATGTTTCTCATGATGATCAGTCTGTGAAGCACCCTGCCCTGGATTTCTCTTTAGGACAGGAATTTGAGAAGAATCTATACAAGAAATTCAAGCATCAAGTTAACTTTCTTAGTGGCCTCGGAAGGAAACCTTTCTTTTTGGTCTATTCTTTTGGAAGGGCAAATTTTAAACTTGACATTCATATGGTTGGTATTGCGCTACAAGCTTGTTTTGGAGGTTTGGCTTCAAAATTCCAAGTGAGATTCCTTCAAGACAGAACTTTTCGTTTCTCGGCTGCTTCAAGGGTTGTGGGTTTCTAAATTTATAATATTTCAGAATTTTCTTGTGATTCTTTTGTGGTTCATATTAACCTGTGGGGTAACGGTGGCCCAAATTGGATTTTTGAAGAAAAGGAATTTTATAAGGAATCTGATGGAGATTGGAAGGTTGTGACGTACAAAATGGAAAGCCCCAAAAAATCTCCTTTGAAAAAATATGTCAAAAAAGTGCAGTCGGTCTTTCAAAGGCTTGAATTCCCGGTGGAGGTTGCAGATTCTTCACATGGACTTGTTGGACACAATAAGTGTGACAATAACTCGCGCAATCAAGATCGGTCTTATGCTCAGGCTCTCGCTGATGGCGGATCTAGTCCGATGGTAACGACTGTCAGGCCCAAAGGTGGCAAAAATCAAGCGGCAATTAAGCTCCCTGGTCTTATTCCTTTTCTGAAATTCCCGACCTTCCCAAAATGTCCGTGGCCCGATAAATCTTTCCTGGGATGGTTCAATGCCCATCCAGTTTCACCTCTCCATCGGCCCACTATGTACAACGGCTTTAAGGACTTCTCCATTTCCTTGCAAAAAACAACTGCCATTTAAGGCCCCTCAACTCCCTCGCCTACAGAAACCCCAACTCCCCTGCCTTGCTCGTTGCTGGCGAAGTCTATGGCAATGGCCAACATTCCGATTGACCCCGCGCCATTTCTACCGGGGGCTTTCAAGTTATGCAGGTGGCTGGAAGAACTCGGGTCAAGAGGGTGGTGGTTCCGTGTCGACCTAAGGCGCATGAACAGTACGCTATCGCCACCATTAATCCCCTTCCTCCTGGTCAGGTCCCTTTCGCAAATATTCGAGATGTTTTGCTTCCCTTCCTCAACAATGAGGTTTAGGTGGATTTTCGAGATATTCAGGCTTGTCCCTTTGGGGCCACCTATGTTCAGCTCCACCATGTAAGTGATAGAGACAGGCTCATTGCGGCCAGCCCCATCCAATTCCAATATGTGCATGTATCTTTTGTAAAGCATAATGAGGGTCATAACTGGAGAAGGACCCAATTCAATAATGAGTGTTGGGTCATGTTGGTCGGGCCACCCTTGGATCACTGGCACACTGAGGACCTGAATGCTATCTTTGCTGATATTGGAAAGGTTCTCCTTTGGGAGAGGGACCAGGATCATAAGGGAAGAATCCTGGCAAAAGTGAGAATGACTGATTTGGTGGAAATCTCCAAAAGTGTAAGGTTTACCATTGGAGACCTGGTTGAGACCGAATCATGGAATTTTTCTGTTGAGGTTCTACAGAGTGACTTGCTCGGTAGGGGCCCACCTGATGAGGACCCACTGCCTGCTGACAATGAGGACCCACATCCACTTCCTGACTTTGGGCCCCAGATCCCCCTCCCCCTCCCCATGCACCTGCTGGTGAGGCTAGTGGCTCGGGACAGTAGTTGGCTCCACCACCACCTCCTCCTAGTGGGAACAATGTGGGGTGGGACCCATGGGAAGCTGTTGCTGGCCCTGTGCAGGGCCCTGTGGTTGCCCTGGTGAGGACATGCCTGTGTACAATCTCAACCTTCCCCTCAGGATGCTAACAATGCTATAACTGGTGTTGTGATTGTCCAAGACTGGGACTCAGATGATGATGTATGTTAATGCCGATCATGTACTTGTTAGGGAGCAGGCAGTTAATGATGAGCTTCAGGGAGTTGGCATTGGTGAAGGGCTGTAGAACATATTTCAGAATTACTTGGAAGAGGATGAGAATAACTCTGATGAGGAAGGAGGTGTTGAGAGTCCAATGGATACTGGTGCTGATGCTGGAGAGAATACTGACTGGATGTTAGAATATCAGCACCTTCTTTCCCCCAATGAAGCTCATATCCAGGTTAGCATGGCCAGAACTTTCATTACCATCCCAGATGTTCATGCTGCAAAGCAGGGCTTCTCTCAGCAAGGATTAGACTTATGGGAAAGCTATTTTGCTCCTCACCTTCAAAAGACTTCACCATCAAAGGTCTCTCTCATGTGTGACATTCCTGTAAGTTTGTTTAATTTTATGACTCTCATGCTTGCTACTCCTGAAAAGTTCAATTGGGCCATAAGCTTCCTTACTTCCCCTCTCTGGGAAATTATTAAAGAGCCTATTGCTGAGGAGAATACCATCTCTTTCATCATCCCTAATGAAAGATTTTCTCAGATGGATCCTTCCTGTCTGGGCATTGAGTCCAAGAAGTCTGCTAGCTCTCCTTCTACACCCTCCAGGAAGAGGAAGGGCAAGGAACCCCCTGGTTGAAACAGAGGTGAGAAGGAGTCCTAGAATTGTTGAATTGAATGGGGGTTTCAAAAGTCATATAAATTGCACAATTTCAGACTGTCTAACTTGTAATGCTGCTCCCCCATGCTTAAATCCTAAGGTGGTTAAAAACCTTGCTGCTTCTTTCTGCAAGGTCAAGGAAGGTGATCTGGACAGAAGGCTTCTCAAGGAAGGGAAAGCCACTAAAGTTGCCATCAAAGCTCCTGCCAAGGGCACCAACAAAGGAAATGGCTCCTTAAATTTAAGTCTAGGTGGCAAGAAGAAGCCGGGGGCTGCTGACACATGTGGATAGCAAGCCAAGAAGAAGTCCCCTAATTAGGTGCCCAATGTGTCACAAAACATCTTTTGCTGGAACCTTGTTGGTTCCTTATATTGAACCATATAATAGCCTTTCCTTGCCTTGTCTGCTACTAGCTGTGGTTGTGGATGTTGACCTTGTCTGTGTGACTGAGTTATGGAATGTCTTCTTTTTATATGGCTCTGATCATTCCTGCTGGGTGGTTGCATTGGTTGTATCACCCCTAATTCAATTCTCCAATATGGTTTTTTATGGATAACAAACGAATATGGAAGATCTTGAATTGGAACATCAGGGGAATTAACTCTAAAAAAATGGGTTTCCCTTAGAAATAAGATTGATGAATCTGAATGTGACATTATTTGTCTTCAGGAAACTAAAAGGGAAGAGTTTGATATTACTTACCTCAGGAAATTCTGCCCTTACAAATTTGACAAATTTGAATTTCTTCCTTCCATGGGGGCTTCTGGAGGCCTGATTATCATTTGGAATAACACACTATTCTCTGGACAACTTTCTTTTCAAAATGAGTTTTCCATTTCCATCACCTTGACCTCCCTTTTGTCAAATGAAGTATGGATTCTCACTAATATTTATGGTCCCTGTCTGCCTAAAGAAAAAGCAGATTTCTTGGAATGGTTTGCCAATATTGATATGCCTGATGATATGGATTGGCTTATTGTGGGGGATTTCAATTTCACAAGAAAACCCTCAGATAGAAATAAGCAGGGGGGAGGTTAATGAAAACCTTCTCTTTAATGAAGCCATTGCAACCTGGGGCTCATTGAGTTACCTCTTAAAGGAAGAAAATTTACTTGGAGCAACATGCAAAAGGAAACTCTCCTGGAGAGATTAGATTGGTTTTTTACTTCTGCCTCCTGGACCCAGAGTTATCCTTCAACTTTTGCCTTCCCTCTAACCAAGCCCACCTCTGACCATTTTCCCTGTGTCATATCTGTTGGCACAAAGATTCCAAAATCCCAGGTCTTTAGATTTGAAAACTACTGGATGCAGCATAGTGATTTTAAAGCAATTTTTCAAAATGCTTGGAACATTCCAGTTGGGTTCCTTGATTCTGCTAAGAGAATTAATGCTAAGCTAAAAAAATGTCAGAAGAGGGCTGAAACTTTGGGCAAAAAAATTCCCTGCTTGAAATCACAAATTTGTAATGTTAATGTAACTATTGATCTTTTGGATGTTTTGGAAGAAATGAGGACTCTTACTGTGCTGGAGTGGAACCTCAGGGACTTGCTGAAAACTCATGTAATTTCCCTACTTCAAGATCAGAATGTTTATTGGAAGCAAAGAGGAAAAGTAAAGAGGGTCAAGCTTGGAGATGAAAACACAAAATTCTTCCACTCAAAAGCTACCATTAGTTTTAGGCATAACTACATCTCCATGCTCAAAAATGAAACCAATTAGGAGATTCATGAGCATACTGACAAGGCAGGCCTTTTTTGGTTGCCTTTAAAGATAGAATGGGCACATCAGATAAGCCTGAAATGCACTTTAATCTTAATGAACTTGTTGGTGAAAGTCTGAACTCTGAGGACAGAGATGCTCTGGAACAGCCCTTTACTGATATGGAAATTGAAGATGTGATCAAGGATTTTCCAAATGAGAAATCCCCTGGCCCTAATGGTTTTAATAATGAATTCATTAAGCACTGTTGGCCTATTATTAAGGAGGATGTTAAACAACTTTTGATGGAATTCTATGGAGGCAGGATTTCTTTGGAAAGCATTAATGCTTCCTTTATCACTCTTATTCCAATAAACGAGACTCCTCTGACACCTGCAGATTTCAGGCCTATTTCTTTGCTTAACAGTGTTTGCAAGATTATCACCAAAATTCTTGCCAACAGACTTCAAAAAATTATCCTTAAGCTTGTCCACAAAAATCAATATGGCTTCTTGAAGAAAATATCTATCCAGGATTGTTTAGGTTGGGCCTTTGAGTTTCTTATCAATGTCATAAGTCCAAGGAAGAAATTATAATCCTGAAACTAGATTTTGAAAAGGCTTTTGACAAGATTGAGCATTCCACCATCATCAATATTCTCAGAGCCAAAGGTTTTGGTGAGAAATGGATTAATTGGATTCAATTGATTTTTGGATCTGCATCCTCTGTTGTCCTGTTAAATGGAGTGCCTAGGAATTTTTTACTGTAGAAGGGGGGTAAGGCAAGGGGATCCCTTATCCCCCCTTCTGTTTGTTCTTGTTGCTGATCTTCTTCAGTCCATTCTCAATAAAGCAATGTGCCAAGGGCTTCTGTCTCCACCCTTGGAAGGTGCTTTCTGCCCAGACTTCCCTGTAATTCAATATGCTGATGACACTTTATTGGTCCTCAAAGCTGATTCAAGACAACTGATCTGCCTTAAAGCACTGCTTCATACTTTTTCTTTATCCACTGGCCTCAAAGTAAATTATTCTAAATCCAGCATGATGCCAATCAATTTGGATCCTGATAGACTAAGCCATTTTGCCAACACAATATTCTGCCTGACTGGATGACTACCCTTCACTTATCTTGGCTTGCTTTTAAGCATTAACAAGCCTTCATTGGAACATTTTTTGCCTATTATACAACGAGTTGGGAGAAGGCTCTGTGTTATTGCATATTTTCTAAATTATGGAGGAAATTTGCAATTGGTAAAATCTGTCTTATCCTCCCTCCCCATTTATTATATGAGCTGTTTTGAGCTTCCTGTCACTATTAAGGATCAATTGATCAAGTACATGAGACACTGTCTGTGGAGGAAAAAGAATACTGATGTCCAAGCTAGAGGGCAAGCTTTAGTGGCCTAGAACAAAGTTTGTAGACCGAATACTCAAGGTGGTTTGGGTGTTCTTGATCTCAATATTCAAAACTCTACTCTTCTTTTGAAAAAATTGGATAAATTCTATAACCACAATGACATTCCCTGGGTGCACCTCGTCTGGAACACCTACTATAACAATGGAAAGTTGCCACGAAGAGGTTTTGAGGGATCCTTTTGGTGGAAAGCACACCTGAAGTTAATTGACATTTTCAAAGGAATTTTAAAATGCTCGGTGGGGGATGGCAAGTCCACTCTCTTTTGGTCTGATATGTGGAGGGAAGAATTCCTGCAACATAAGTTTCCTCACTTACTATCCTTTGCAAAAAATTCACATATCTCTGTCAATGAGTTTATCCAGATGCCCAACATGCAAGACCATTTCTTTCTTCCCCTGTCTCAGCAAGCTTACTCGGATTATCTTTGCCTGGAACAAATTTCCCAAGACAATGTCAGTGTTGGGCTTTAGGGAGAACCAGATAAATGGAGTTACATTTGGGGAAGTGACTCCTTCTCTGTCAAAAAGGCCTATTCCTCCTTGTCTGGACATATTGCAGTTCATCCTCATTTCTCGTGGTTATGGAAGTCCTCTTGCCAGCAAAAGCACAAGTTCTTTTTCTGGCTCCTCCTCATTGACAGATGGAATACCAGAAACTTGTTGAAGAGAAAAAAGTTTTCACTGCCCTCCTATAATTGTGTGACTTTTGGTTGCATTGCTGAGGAAAATTTAAATCATTTATTCTAGGATTGTCCTTTTGCAAAAAGCATGCTGGGATGAAATCTGTCCTGTCAGAAATATTGATTTAACTCTCAATAAGTCCTTGGCAGATATAAAGCTGAGATTGAATGTTCCCTTTGCAATGGAAATTATTATCTTGGGGGCTTGGGGCATCTGAATTTGCAGAAACAATGAAATTTTCAATAACAGGCATGCTTCTCTTGGAGAATGGAAGGCTATTGTATCTCAAGAACTAAGATGGGTTCTGTTTAGAATTAAGAGAAAATACTACCAGGATTTCAAAGCCTGGATCAACACCCATTTGGATAGGAGATAGCTAGCCTTGTAATGATATCCCTCTCTGAGGTGGCCTTGGACTTGTAAATATATACTTATGTAACTCCTTATGATTGTATAAAAATTGTAGTGGGGGTTTTCCCCTACCGTTTCACCCTAAAAAAAATTATTGAAACAAATCTTGAAGGTAAGTTTTGATTTCAACGAGCAACACAACAACCCTTTATTTGTTCTCGATGAACATCATCACATATTCTTTTGCTAGTTACTTATGCCATTGTAGTTCATGAATTGTGTTGTTTCGTATGACCGTTCACACCAACAAATTCAGTATCCAATACTCAAGAACTACATTGTTTAACAAGCAAAGAATACAGCCATAACATGTATATCCTCTATATACCTAAGCTGAACAATTCTAGTCTTTTCTCTTCTGCCAAATATTTCTTAGATTTCTCTTTCGGTATTTCTTTATCCTTTCAAAAGAATCTATCAACATCAACAATGGCGACATACTTATGACACATAGTCCAAAACATGTATAGTTATATACCAATGTCTTTGGACTTGCACTTTGAAGTAGATCACCATCATCAAATATTTGGTGTTCTTTCAAATTCCATTCTTTAGCAATCTTTTAGTGTAGTAAACATTTTACCTACATCAAATATTCATCCTTATCATGGAACTATTCATGATCAAGCTACTTTAGCTTATAACGGTGAATTGCGAGTATAATGTTGCTCTCCAAAACCTTTTGGAGAATTAGGATGACTAGCGTCTCCAACCTTTTGAAAATTCTCATCAAATATGAGAACATAAACTTTGCTATATTATACTCTATCATGTTGTAATCAAAACATCGTTTCAGATATTGCAATATCTTCCACATATGATGGTTTCCAAAACAATTATTTCAGCTCCTAGATAACCTTGATATTTAAACAATCTTTTGAATATCAAGAATCATGGAGATAAACATGATTTTACTAACACTGGAATTGTTACTCTTAATTTAATACAAATTATTAAACTTCACGGAGTAACCGGAACTTACTGAAAGTTTGCCATAGGACTTTTAAACTTTAGATCAACACTTCAAAACAATATGATACCAGTTCGTAAAGTAACTAACCAGAATTCTATAGTTCTATTATCTCAATTATAACTAAGCAAAAGGTGGTAATCGGATGCCAATGACTACAACAGCTATGCAAATTCACTTTGATTTAATTTATGATAACTAGTGTTCAACTTTTAATCATATTGCTGTTGAACTCCCACTCAAAATAATATCCCTCACATTGTTTTAGTGATTACATGAACCAAATCCACTATAACAAGTCCGATCATCACGTGACATGATGTAGTTTCAAAGGCGAACAATCATCATGTTCATCATATCATCTCTATGACTCATGCTTTACCTTTCGGTATTCCGTGTTCCGAGACCATGTTTACATGCTTGGATCGTCAAGATGTAACCTTAGTTTCCGCATGATAAAATCTTGCTTGCTCCCGTTGTATACACTCACAGAATCTAACACATCTGATCATCATGTGGTGCTTCAAAACAACGAGCTTTGGCAACGGTGCCTACTAAGGATGAACACTTTGTAACTTGATATTTTGTGAGAGGGATCATCTTATAATGCTACCGTCGTGATCTAAGCAATACACAATGCATAAAAGGATTAACATCACATGCAATTCATAATATGTGATATGATATGGCCTTTCTTCTTGTGCTTACGATCTCCATCTTCAAGCACGAACATGATCTCCATCATCACCGGTGTGGTGTCAAGGTCAATGGAGCCGCTCCATGGTTGTCGTCCACCAGCATCACCTATTACAACTACTTTGAATAATAGACACGCAGGTCTGAACAAAATTAAAAGACAACCATAAGGCTCATGTCGGTTGCCGACTTACAATAAGGAATATTGCATACATCATATATAATCACAATCATGGCCATATCACATCACAGCACACCCCTGCAAAACAAAGTTAGACGCCTCTAATTTTCTTTGCATGTTTTACGTGGTTTGGGGCTTTCAATAAGTGTCATTCTAACTTACGAACAAGAACCACAAAGTTGATACTAGTATTGTCAATCACCCGTTGTAAATTGAATCTTCACTACGTTGGGAGAAACAGACACCCGCAAAGCCACTTATGCAATACAAGTTGCATGTCAAGCGTGGAGCAAGTCTCATGAACGATGTCATGTAAGGTTAGCCCAGGCCGCTTCATCCCACCATCCCGCAAGATGTGAAGTACACAAGAAGCAATCGACAACAAAAGCATCAACGCCCACAATGACCATTGTGTTCTTCTCGTGCAACAGATCTACATATAGACACGACTCTAATACCACTATAGGGGTTCATAGCATGGAAAACAAAAAAATTCTATCGCATGCACACAAACAATCCAAGATCTATCTACTAGATTACAGGAATGAGTCGATTAGAGTACTCACCCTCGAAGATTCCAAAGCGGTTAACGAGAGCAGATTCTCGAGGGTGATGTAGTCGTACACTTGTCGAACTCAAGATCGCGTAGACGATCCTTCCGGCGCTGCGTTCCGGTAGCGCTTCCGCAGTCGGTCACATGTCGAGTACTCGATGAAGACCTTCCTCTCCCTAATTCCAGCAGGCAGCGGAGGTTGTAGTTCTCCCCTTGCAATTTCGGTAGCACGAGAGTGTGGTGTCGGAAGTAGAGGGAAGGTACTGCAGGGCTTCGCCTAAGCCGAAGCAGGTTATGGTGGATCTAGGATTTCCGGTGATCTAGGGTTTAGAGGACCGGAGAGGAGGAGGCATGGCCGGTGGCGGCTAGGGCAGCAACGACGAGTCGACGGTGACGCGGCGGCTAGGTGGGGAGGGGTTGGTGTTGTGTGTCTCTTGGGGCACCCCTCCCCTCTATTTATGAGAGGGAGGGCAGCTTGGGAGAGGGGAGTTTGAGTCCTTCCCCAACTCCCTCTCCTTGTTGGATTGTGGTGGAGGAAAGAAGGATTCTTTCCTTCCTCCACCAGGATACATTGTCCCAGTTTGACTTTTCAAACTTTCCTTTTGACTTTCAATTTGGAGCTCAATTTCTTTCTTACAAATGCCCAACCAAGTGACGTAGGACATGATGCAATCATTCCACTTATTCATGACACATTCATGTACCCTTCCCCTTCCGGTCTGGTGAACCTTCTAGACCCTTCTAGATCATTCTGATGAAAACACCGGAATCATTCCTGAACTCTGGAATTGGACTTTCCTTATATGAATCTTATTCTCCAGACCATTCCGGGTCTCCTAGTGATATCCTGGATCCCATCCGAGACTCCAAACAACATTCGGTCTCCCTACTTACATTTCATATCTACTAAAAAACATTGAATCCTTGAGTGTGTCTCCCTACGGTTCGTGAATTATGCAGACATGACAGAGACTCTTCTCCGATCAATAACCAATAGAGGAATCTATAAATTCATATGGCTCCCACATATTTCTACGATTACTTTGCGATCGAATGAACCACTTATATACGATACCAATTTCCCTTTGTCTCGCAGTAGTTTACTTATCCGAGGTATGATCATCGGTATCTCTGCATACCTAGTTCAAACTTGTTACCGATAAGTACTCTTTTCTCGTTTCTATGATATGTGATCCCTTGTGAGCCAGTCACATGCTTGCAAGATAATTGGATGACATTCCACAGAGAGGGCCCAGAGTATATCTATCTGTCATATGGATGGACAAATCCCACTCTTGATCCATGTGCCTCAACACATACTTTTCGAACACTCAATGCCGCCTTTATAGCCACCCAGTTATGGTGTGGTGTTTGAAGTCATCAAAGAATCCATCCATTGATGGTGATTAGCATGATCTCATGGTCGAAGGAATTAGGTTACTATGTATGAGAAAGCTTATAGCAAACAAACTATTGAAATGACTTGATCTTTATGATACGCTTATCTATAGGAGTATGTCCATCATACCATTCTCCTAATGATATGATCTTGTTGTTAATAACATCTCAATGTTCATGATCAGGAAACCATGATCAAATATTATCCAACAAGCTAGTTTAACAAGAGGCTTTACTAGGGACTCTTGTATGTTTACAAATCACACAAGTATTAATGTTTCCGGTTAATACAATTATAGCAGGTATGTAAAAATTTATCAGAAGCATGAAGATATGACAATAACCTCTTTATTATTGCCTCTTGGGCATATCTCCAACACCTCTAGTTCTCTGAAATCAGTAACTGGCACCGGAAATGTCTGTGAAACCGTGCAGTCATCTTTGGCCTCCTTCTCACGGAGACGTGCGATGGCATTCTAGTGACTAACCATGTCCACCAAGTTCATTTCCCCATCAAGGTGAAGGTGAACATACGAGTTTAAACTATCACTCCTCTGGTTTCTTTTCATACCCAGCAAGAACCCTTCTGAAAGATATGCGGCGGCCCATAATCTCTTCTTCGTGTACATTCTCTTTAGCCAATTTGTAATTTTGGGTGATGTCCACTTCCTAAAAAAAGCGTGCCATCGCTGCTCGAATACTTGCTCCGACGTGGTGTAATATAGAAGAGTCCTAAACTCGTTCAGAGACTTGTTAGGAAGGTGCATCTCCATATTTTTTTCAACGTGAAAGCTACAAATACGATGGTATACACCAGTAAGTGCTTCATCCACAGCGGAGATCACCGCGACATCGGCATTCGTGATTACTGCCTTTGGCTTCTACTAGCACATAGCTTTCAAGAAAGTCCGGAGCATCCAGGCATATGTTTCTTCGGTCTCGTTTGATAGGATGGCACAGCCAAATAGCGTTGTTTTATGGTGATTGTTCAAGACGACAAAGGGGACAAATGACATTCTATACTTATTCATCTTGTATATGCTGTCAAACACAACGACATCACCGTAGTCCTGGTAGTCCCGACGTGATTGAGAATCGCACCAGAACAAGTGCTGCAGACGGCCTTCATGTAGCATGTAATCATAAAAAAACTCAGGGTCCCTCTTGTTTCTCTCTGCCATGATGCCCAAGGTTGTGTTAGCATCACCCTTATAAAGCAGCTTCCTTTTTTCCCTTGAGCACATGTTGTACAAATCCTTCCTTGTAAATCCAACACCGGCAAATGAACCACCAGAGTTTCTAATCATTGATCACATGATGATATGCTTCCTAACTCCCATGTTACACTGTGATAATATCTTAGCTCTTTGAGAGTCATTGATCTTCCTATGGGACCAAAGAAAAGGGACTTCATCAGGTCTCGCTAACACATGATTGTGAGTGTCATTAAAACTCTGAACGATCCAAAGTCCAGTTTCTCCATCAAACTTCACCACCATACGTGCCTTACAGTTGCACCTAGTATCACCTCTAAGCCTATATTTGCGGCCTTCTATTGTCGATAACTTAGTGTTACATTTTCCTTGCTTGCAACACACAAAGCGCCTTAGACGAACAACTCCATCATTAAACCACGTCACTTGGTGCTTTCTAATGCTAAACCCATGATCTTTGGCATATCTATTGTAGAAAGAAAGGTTGTTGCTTCACTATCAAATGTCATTTCCATTATCTTGCAGTACAGTTCTCTCTTATCATCAGGATACCCAGTGTCATTGCTACATTTATTTGAACTCTCAGTCTGATTACATGGTGTCTGCTACAAATTCAAAACCTAGTCGTTAGAACTATAGTAGTATGCATGTCGGTTCGTTGATTGCTAGAAAACAATCTATAAATAGTACCTCACTCGTGTCAACGAACATATCAAAATTTGGTGCATCTTCACAATCATCATAATTACCCATCTCCAAGTCTGATTCACCTAAATAGTCATACTCCATACCAAAGACATTTTCTACCTTCACTCCAGCCGTCTTCAGGATGCGTCATCTCCAACTCTTCTTCACTCCAGCCGTCTTCGGGATGCGTATTGGCAGAAATGGAATCATCACCGACATACCCGGTTTGATTATCTTTCATACTAGATCTAGATTCCTCCATCTCCTCTATGAGTGATTGCGCCACATTGTTAGAATCACCAATGCTACGTGTGTCTAACAATTACTAGAGACGAACCATGATCATGGGATTAACTTAAAAGATCGGAAGATAAAGCCGACGATTTGGATTAGAAACCCTAGTGACGAAGTCGCCGAGCCGCTGGCGTGCCTTCTGCACCCGCGGATCTGTGGCGGCGGACACGAGGATCTGCAGAGGCGGACGCGAGGATATGTGGCGGCGCACGCGGGATAGATCGGCGGCGCCGAGGGGAATCAGATTCGCGGGTACGAGCGACCGAGTTTTACCAGGCGGCGAAGAAGAGAAAGCTTCAGTTACGCCCAACAATGGTGCATGCATGGACATGTGAGCTAATCGCGGTGATTAAGTTTAGGTGGGCCCCACGTGGGGTCATGCATACGGCGTCGTCTGTCCCTGTATACAGATACGAGACTATACTGGGATTGGATATGAGTTCCGCCAGGGCAAAAAAAAACTAAGCCAACAAAATACACCAGACTAAAATACCCCTAGCAGTTCGGATCTCCTCTTCAATGAGGATGCGCACTGAAGCACTCCTCAAGATAAAACTATTTGCTTGGCGACCTGCTGCAAACGGCCTAGCAACAGAGGAAAACAAACATCGCCATCATTTGAGAGTTACTGGCCACTGTAATATTTGAGTTCAGAAGTGGAGGATGTTGTTCAGGCTCTATATAGATGCCCCATGCTCAGAGACTCTGGTCGGAGATGAGGAAAGTATGCAGTTTACCAAGTGATTCATAACTTTCTCTATGTTCGTTCGATTGGTTTCAGGAGGTTATTACTCAAATTCTAGATCGGATGATAGACACAACTCAGCTAGTGTCTTGGCGAGTTTGCTTTAGTAGGAATGAGGTTACTCATGATAAACCACTTCCAACCGTGGAGGGCTCGATGAGATTCTTAACTAGTTACCTCAACATGATTACAACAGCTAAATGTCTATCTACTGATGCAATAATAAGGGCAAGAAATCTATAGAGGATGTTGGTGATGCCGCCAGGAACAAGACTAGCGATTCCTTTTTCTAAACCCTGGCTAAAACCACCATTAGGATGGTTCAAGTTGACCATCGATGATTCCCATCGGCGGGGTGATCAACTAGCTGGTACTATGCTATGTGATACCGAGTGACAGACAATCTTCTCGTCTTGCTAGTTTCTTCTAGACTTCTCGCCCAGGCTAAATTGCAAGCATCGCTACAGGAATAGATCCACCGAGGACCGAGAGCTACGCCGACGGCCAAACGTCGGGGCCGTCGGCGTAGCCATCGTCCAGGCCAGCTCCTCTCCGCCACCATCGGTGTAGAATTTTCCTCGACGTATCCTATGCTACGCCGACGGCTGCCCTCGACGTAGCCTACGCAGACGGCCGCCCTCGGCGTAGCTATTTTTCCTTTTAACTCATTAAACTTTAAAAAATCATAACTAAATCATTCTACTTCGGAAAATACAAATAATATATCAAAATTTGCAGAAAAATAAGACCTATCTATCTACCCTCAAATATTACATATTTATAAAAAAAAATTAAGTGAAACATAAAATATTATATATAGTTTAAAACGGGTATAAAAATTGAAAAACGATCGAAACAATATGAAACATTCGCGTGGTGTTATATTATGTGACATAGTTATAAAGAAAAAATATCAAACCTAGTATATAGATTATGTCTAAAAAACCTTCACAAAATGACCTATCTCGTTCGAGGTTTATTGGCTTTCAGATCAAATGACCAATGTTATGGCTAGAATCAAGACATAGTTTGTGATAATGTGTCCATATTATGCATATGTATGCATCATGGGATGATGAACAATGTTGCAGGAGGAAGTTTTC
Organism: Avena atlantica; assembly: GCA_910589765.1. NCBI lineage: Eukaryota > Viridiplantae > Streptophyta > Magnoliopsida > Poales > Poaceae > Avena > Avena atlantica. The sequence goes on along the minus strand of OU342734.1, from coordinate 421,955,211 downwards.
CTTTTCGTGGCACCAAAAAACCATTTTTTTATTTTCCGAGCATAAAAAATGAACGGTTTTGTGAAGCAACCACCAAATGGATAATTCAAAATTCTACCACCATATTTTACAAAAATACTAGACCACCTTATATAGACAATGTCCCAATAGGGGGATCCGAAACCTTTCCGTCCACCCTTGGTAAAAAAGATAAATTCCTGCCAAATCGGTAGGAAGTGGGTCAGATATGAACTATAGGTACATGATCCTATGCTCATGTTTTTTTTATAAAAATCATTTTTAGGTTCACAATATGCTATTTTATCAAAGATCTAATGCAAGTTTAGCGAGGCTCGGCCCTGAGCTAAGAATCTTCATGCCCGCCATTCGACAAAGTTTGTGGATAGTTTAAAACAGGCATACAAAATTTAAAAACGATCAAAACAATGCGAAACCTTCGCGTGGTGTCATATTATGTGACATAGTTAAAAGGAAAAATATCAAACTTGTTATATTGATTATGTCTGAAAAACCTTTACAAAATGACCTATCTCATTCGAGGTTTCTTGGCTTTCAGGTCAAATGACCAATATTATGGCTAGAATCAAGGCATAGTTTGTGATAATGTGTTCATATTATGCATCATGGGATGGCGAACAATGTTGGAGGAGGAATTTTTCCTTTTCGTGGCACCAAAAAACCATTTTTTATTTTCCGAGCATAAAAACGGACGGTTTTGTGAAGCAACCACCAAATAGATAATTCAAAGTGCTACCACCACATTTACAAAAATATTAGACCACCTTATATGGACAATGTCCCAATAGGGGGATCCGAAACCTTTCCGTCCACCCCTGGCGAAAAAGATAAATTCATGTCGAATCGATAGGAAGTGGGTCAGATATGAACTATAGGTACATGATCCTATGCTCATGTTTTTTTATAAAAATCATTTTTAGGTTCACAATTTGCTACTTTATCAAAGATCCAATGCAAGTTTAGCGAGGATCGGCCCCGAGCTAAAAATCTTCATGCCCGCCGTTCGACAACGTTTGATGATAGTTTAAAACATGCATAAAAAATTCAAAAACGATCGAAAAATGTGAAACCTTCGCGTGATGTCATATTATGTAACATAATTACAAGGAAAAATATCAAACTTCGTATATTTATTATGTCTGAAAAAACGTTCACAAAATGACCTATCTCATTCGAGGTTTTTTGGCTTTTAGGTCAAATGACCAATGTTATGGCTAGAATCAAGGAATAGTTTGTGATAGTGTGCCCATATTGTGCATACATGTCCATCATGGGATGGAAAACATTGTAGCAGGAGGAAGTTTTCCTTTTCCTGGCACCAAAAAACCATTTTTCATTTTTCGAGCATAAAAAACGGACGGTTTTGTGAAGCAACCACTTAATGGCTAATTAAAAATTCTACCAACACATTTTACAAAAATACTAGACCACCTTATATGGACAATATCCCAACAGAGGGATCTGAAACCTTTCCGTCCACCCCTGGTGAAAAAGATAAATTCATGCCAAATCGATAGGAAGTGTGTCAGATATGAACTACAGGTACATAATCCGATGCTCATGTTTTTTAAATCAATTTTAGGTTCACAATATGCTATTTTATCAAAGATCCAATGCATGTTTAGCGAGGCTTGGCCCCGAGCTAAGAATTTTCATGCCGCCATTCGACAAAGTTTGACGATAGTTTAAAACGTTCATAAAAAATTCAAAAACGATCGAAACAATGCGAAACCTTCACGTGGTGTCATATTTTGTGACATAGTTATAAGAAAAAATATTAAACTTGGTATATTGATTATGTCTCGAAAAAACCTTCACAAAATAACCTATCTCATTCGAGGTTTCTTGGCTTTTAGGTCAAATGACCAATGTTATGACTAGAATTAAGGTATAGTTTGTGATAATATGCCCATATTGTGCATACATGTGCAACATAGGATGGCGAACAATGTTGCAGGAGAAATTTTTTCTTTTCGTGGCACCAAAAAACCATTTTTCATTTTCCGAGCACAAAAAATGAACGGTTTTGGCAACCACTTAATGGCTAATTAAAAATGCTACCACCACATTTTACAAAAATACTAGACCACCTTATATGGACAATGTCCCAATAGGGTGATCCAAAACCTTTCTGCCCACCCCTGGCAAAAAAGATAAATTACTGCCGAATCGATTGGAAGTGGGTCAGATATGAACTACATGTATATGATCCGATGCTTATGTTTTTTTAAAAAAATCATTTTTAGGTTCACAATATGCTATTTTATCAAATATCCAATGCAAGTTTAGCGAGGATCAGCCCCGAGCTATCTCTTTTCGAGGTTGCCAAAAAGACATTTTTCATTTTAAACGGGCAAATAAAATTATGGCTAGAATCACCGCATAGTTTGTGATAAGTTTATATTGATATCATATTTGGATTCCTCTCATTTTTATGATCAATTTAGACATATTATTTGTCGAGTTCCGTTTTACTGATTTAAAGATATTAATTAATCCATATTAAATAAAAAATATAAAAAATCATTATATTTTTTGAATTCAATAATATTTTTACTTATCCATTATTGTTTACTTAAATAATTGTTTGTAATTTCAAAAAATACAAACATGTGACATGATGATATAAGAGTTAATAGGATTGATATCATAGTATTGACAACAATTATGAATTACTTTGCGGAAACAGATTCTGAAGGAACGAGGAAGTTAAGCATCCTGGAGCTAGAGTAGTATTAGGATGGGTGATCGGCTGGGAAGTTTGACCAAGACTGTAATTTAATTAAATATTAAGTGTAATTAGTATTAAAAAAGTTCAAAGTGAGAGATTTACGAGTAAAACAATTCAAATATTAAAAAAATTATAAAAAAAAATATTTTTGCAACTGGCCGGCAGGCTAGGCCGACGGACGTTACGCTACGCTGACGGCCTGTGAATGCTCCGCCAAGAAAGACCTTTGCCGAGGAGGCTACGCTGAGGGCAGCCATCAGCGTAGCGTACGCCGAGGGCATTTTAGCCTACGCCGACGGTTTTTTGCCCTCGATGTAGCGCGTGCTTCCTGTAGTGCATGCTCGGATGGCCCGGAGAAAGCAACAAACTTCAACATCCTTCTGATCATTATCAAATCAGATTGTTCTCAACTTATTGAAGCAGTTACCTCCAAGTCCATATATAGATCTCCCTTTGTGCACTTAATTTGTAAAATTAGAATTTTGATTAGCCAGTATAGAGCTTGTGTCTTTCTTAAGGCGGGATGATCTCAGATTAGGATTGGGCATTGCCTCGCAAATCTGGCAAGAGCGGAACGATGTATTAAAACATGGTTGGGTTCATGTCCTGATGCCATTTTTTAGGATCTCGAACACAATCGCCTTGTAATCCTCCCTGATTAATAAAGTTCCTTTTCACTCGCAAAAAAAGGAGACCGGAATCATATATACTCCTCTATGGCTCTATCCCCTCTATCCTCAGAATGATACTCTTACTTATGTTCAAACATCTCAGATTTTGGCCTTATAATTTAGAAGTTTAGAACTCCTATAGTTTTACTTAGCCTTATAATTCATTGTAACCGGCAAGCAGTCATGGAGCATGCTATTGCTAGTCTGGTCTCCCCGAGAGCATCATCTTTTCCTTGCAGCACCGGCGAGTTACTCCCATGATGATCAGGACACACCCACCCATGGCACTCAAACCTGGAGAGAAATTGGTACGATGGTCATACAAACACCATCTTGTTCTTTTTATCTTCAATCTCTTCTTCTTGCATGAAGACACAACACCGAACAATTCATCATGTCAGGATAAAAATGTAAAATTAATATAGTGAAAAGGTTATTATTCGCACTTATGATATGTTTAGGTATTCTACAATACATTAGTTGTATAATCTGAATACTAACCTTGAGAGGATACAACAGTTGAGTATTGACTACATGCAAGGAAACAACTGAACCAGTGTAAACATAAATATCTTGGATCTTGGTCCTTTGTACTCTTCTGCTACTGAATATAAGAGAAGCTTTTGAGCACAAGTCATAATGTGGTTAATCAAGGGTATAGATTCTACAATGAGTCCTATTTTGCATGGTTGATGCTCCCAATATGTAAGTCCTCTTACAGAATTTAAAGCGGTACTGACATAATCTAATAAAGTTCCACAACAAGATTTATAAAATTTGGTGGCTAGATAGATTTGTGATCTATTATTATACAGAGTATGAATAGTTGACAATGAAAATAGGTATATTATTTAACTCAAATGGGTTACCAATTATGATCAAATCATATAACAGTTTATGTTAATGCATATCATTAACTGACAAAAAGTACAAATAAATTTTTTAATGGTGTGCCATGCCTACAATTGTTCTTTAAGTATATACATGTGAGCATTTTGGCTGAGCTAATAGCATTTTAAAGCAATGTACTTCCTCCGATCCATAATGAGTGTGTTGACTTTAGCACACTTATCCAATTTTCAACAATAGGATGGAGTACTAAAAACAGAAGACACAATCCAATTTTCAACAATGTGAGCATAATAAGTGTGCTGACTCCATATTGGATGGAGTACTAAAAACTGAAGACACAATCTATTATCAACAACTATAGACAAACTTTCAAGCGAAACTTCATCGTTAACGACAATATACTTTTCTCCATAGGCTCTGCCATTCTGGTCGTTAGTTGTTGTTATAGGCTCTGCCATTCATGGTGATAACGGCTATATACTTTTCTCCATCGTTAACGACAAAACAATGTGTCGTTGTCAATTTAAGGAAATAACGACAATAATTCTGGTATTAACGACAATTTTGGCGCCGCTGAATATCTTTTCCATGGACCAATGAGGTATCATCACGACTAATTTATGTTTCTAGGCAACCAATAGAGCTCTGTCTTTTCATAAAGTAGAAAAGAACTAGCCAGTTTGAAGGGAAACTAGCAAAAAAAACGTTACAACCGGTATACACACGTGTCCGGTTTCTAAAGGAACCATAAAAAAAAACATCACGGCTCTGGGAAAAACCGATATAACCGATATATAGATATACACATGCGACCAATTTACCACGATATATATTCCCAGCGACCATATATAGATTTCACAATATTTATTGGCTATAATAATGGCTTTTAATTAGTCCAATAATTGCTTCCCGGGGCATGCAACTTTTGAAGCGAGCAGAGAAATTCAGCCGCAAAAGAATTTGAATACAGTACATCATTCCCCACATACAGATCTAGAGTAATTCAGCATAATTAACACAAAGATACACCTAGCACTACTGCCAGCACAAGCATACGGTGCGTGATTAATACTGTACACCATAGCTGACATCCAAAAAGGTAAAGAAAAAAGACGAATTTAGGAAACACACACGTTTTGCCAGCGCATAGTGCCAAGGCACCTGATGTCGTAGCATGAAACAGAAGAAGCAGGCCGCGTGAGGAGCACGCGAGCGCTGTGCCTATCTTCCTCCGCACCAACTCACCCGCGCGCCTCACGAGCCACGCGGCGCACCAACCAAACTGCGCAGCCCGCACCAACCCATCGCCAGCACTCGCCCTGCACCTATTTAGTCCCCTCCTCTCCCATCAGTTCCTCTCCAAGAGTATCTTCACCCTCCTCGCCTCGGCAATTCCAGCTTCTCTTCAGCACAAGTCCGTCCTCCAGACACCAGTCAGTTCTTCGCGTATCTCGATGGACTGCGAGAACGGGCACATCGCCGCCAACGGCAATGGCCTGTGCGTGGCGCAGCCGGCGCGGGCCGACCCTCTGAACTGGGGGAAGGCCGCGAAGGAGCTGTCCGGGAGCCATCTGGATGCCGTCAAGCGGATGGTCGAGGAGTACCGCAAGCCGGTGGTGACCATGGAGGGCGCCAGCCTGACCATCGCCATGGTTGCCGCTGTGGCCGCCGGCGCCGAGACCAGGGTGGAGCTCGACGAGTCTGCCCGGGGACGCGTCAAAGAGAGCAGCGACTGGGTCATGAACAGCATGGCCAACGGCACCGACAGCTACGGTGTCACCACCGGCTTCGGCGCTACCTCGCACAGGAGGACCAAGGAGGGCGGCGCTCTCCAGAAAGAGCTCATCAGGTACGGAAAAAGACAATAACGGAATAATACACTGTCTTAATTGTACGTATTTATTTGTTTATTGCCAGAGGAGTTACGGAAAGCCTTATTTGGTTCTATGTATATCTTGTCTCTGTTCAGATTTCTTAACGCTGGAGCCTTCGGGACCGGCGGCGATGGCCATGTTCTGCCCGCCGCGGCCACGAGGGCGGCGATGCTTGTCCGCGTCAACACCCTGCTCCAGGGGTACTCTGGGATCCGCTTCGAGATCCTGGAGACGATTGCCGCACTTCTGAACGTCAACGTGACACCGTGCCTACCGCTCCGGGGCACCATCACCGCGTCCGGCGACCTTGTCCCGCTTTCTTATATTGCAGGGCTGGTCACCGGTCGTGCAAACTCGGTGGCTACGGCTCCGGACGGTAGGAAGGTGAACGCGGCGGAGGCATTCAAGATCGCCGGCATCGAGCATGGCTTCTTCGAGCTGCAGCCCAAAGAAGGCCTTGCCATGGTCAACGGCACCGCGGTCGGATCCGGGCTCGCATCCATGGTGCTATTCGAGGCAAACATCCTTGGTGTCCTTGCTGAGGTTCTGTCAGCTGTGTTCTGTGAGGTCATGAACGGCAAGCCAGAGTTCACCGACCACCTCACACACAAGCTGAAGCACCACCCCGGCCAGATCGAGGCCGCAGCTATCATGGAACACATCCTTGAAGGCAGCTCCTACATGATGCTTGCCAAGAAGCTCGGCGAGCTCGACCCACTGATGAAGCCGAAGCAAGATAGGTATGCCCTCCGCACATCGCCGCAATGGCTCGGCCCTCAGATCGAGGTTATACGTGCCGCCACCAAGTCAATCGAGCGCGAGATCAACTCCGTCAACGACAACCCGCTCATCGACGTGTCCCGTGGCAAGGCTATCCACGGTGGCAACTTCCAGGGTACGCCCATCGGTGTGTCCATGGACAACACCAGGCTTGCCATTGCCGCCATCGGCAAGCTCATGTTTGCCCAGTTCTCGGAGCTTGTGAACGACTTCTACAACAACGGTTTGCCTTCCAATCTCTCTGGTGGGCGCAACCCTAGCCTAGACTATGGCTTCAAGGGTGCTGAGATTGCCATGGCCTCATACTGCTCCGAGCTCCAATTCTTGGGCAACCCTGTGACTAACCATGTGCAGAGCGCTGAGCAACACAACCAAGACGTCAACTCTCTTGGTCTCATCTCTTCTAGGAAGACCGCCGAGGCCATCGACATTCTGAAGCTCATGTCCTCAACATTCATGGTGGCGTTGTGCCAAGCTATCGACTTGCGCCACCTTGAGGAGAATGTCAAGAATGCAGTCAAGAACTGTGTGAAGATGGTGATTAGGAAGGCCCTGAGCACCGATGACAATGGAAATCTCCACAACGCACGGTTTTGCGAGAAGGATCTGCTGCTAACAATCGACCGTGAGGCCGTGTTCGCATATGCAGATGATCCTTGCGGTGCAAACTATCCCCTGATGCAGAAGATGCGTGCAGTTCTCGTGGAGCACGCCTTGGCCAATGGTGAGGCCGAGCGGGACGTGCAGACTTCAGTGTTCGCCAAGCTCGCCGCATTCGAGGAGGAGCTCCGTGCGGTGCTTCCAGGGGAGGTTGAGTCTGCCCGGTGCGCCGTGGAGAATGGCACCGCCGCGCAACAGAACCGCATCACCGAATGCCGGTCGTACCCGCTCTACCACTTCGTGCGCAAGGAGCTCGGGACGGAGTACTTGACCGGAGAGAAGACGCTATCTCCAGGTGAAGAGGTGGACAAGGTGTTTGTCGCCATGAACAAGGGCAAGCACATCAACGCTTTGCTCGAGTGCCTCAAGGAGTGGAACGGTGAGCCTCTGCCAATCTGCTAAACAATTGAAGAGAAGATAGTGACCTCCAGAATTCAGAAGTCCCCCCGAGCTGATAAGAATGTTTAGCTGATAAGAATGTTTTTTCTTTCGTTGTATTTCCTGAAGTTGATGCTTGCAACGTTGTTCCAAAGCTGCGACGCCATCCATTACCAAATATTGCAATTGAATTACATGGTGTGGTGCGGTCATTTTTGTAAGGTCTTCTATAATGAAGTTAATAAATTATATAGCGTGTGATAAATTTTCATGATAAATTACCCATAAGACTGCACATGTCCAAAATGTTTCTCTGGCCATAACCATCATCGACTCCTTTTGGTATTTCTCAATCTATCCACTGTCAGTTGTGCTCACACATTAACACTTTGCCGAGACATCTCTGGATCTGGGGTATGTCTGCATGTGTACCACCATATCATGATAGCTTACAAGTTCATTTTTCTACCGTTGCATTGCTAAAAAAATTCTTGGGAAATTAGGGTTGGCCCATGCGTCGCTTCCCCGAGCAACCGGGCGCCCCCTTTCCGCCGGCGCATCTAGTCACCTCCTCTCCCTCCCCAGCCTTCTCGCCGTCACCGGAGGACTTACATGGGCGAACGGCAACGGATGGCGGCGCGGGGCGTTTCTGACGACGGGGCACGATGCCCTAGGGCGTCGCGGCAGTGCGGTGATGACCTCCCCCCCTGACTGTGTGACCGAGGCGATGGCCTCGGGTGGCGCAGGTCATTCTCCTTTGTCGGTGCAGGGTCCGAACATCAGCTCGTGTGGCTTGAGAGGACACATCACGAAGCTCCTCTTTCCGTCGACACCAAGGGACATGTCTACTTTTAGATTTCTATGGTAGAGATAGAGACCACGAATGTCATGGCGGTTGCAATTTAAGGACTAGAATTGGCCTTGGATGCGATGAAGACATTGCTTGGTGCATAGTGACTTGCAGTAGTGGTTTTGGTAAGAAGGGGCGGAAGCATTGGAGGACTTCTATGTTGGTGGTGCTCCTTGAGTATCGAGTTTCGTTTTGTAGGGCAAAAGCCCAAAGTATGGCCTTCATTGGTTGTACCTATTAGTAACCTTGTTGAGGGTATTGTTTTGAGAACTCAGACTTTCTCCAGGATGAAAACCTAAAATCATTAATCGGGCTACGACGACGCTTGCATACTTTTTTCTTTTTGGAGATTTCGCTTTTGGAGAACCTCTTTTGTAGTCTGAGTTATGTCGTTGGTGGTGGTTTGTGAGCCATTGCTGCAAGTGAGTGATCGTTGTGACGGGGATCTTTTTTCTTCTTTACTTTTTTGCTGTGTGCATCCTCAATGTCTGCTTGGACATGTTTCGGTTGCAAAAGTGGGTGAAATTTCTATCTTCACGATATTAATATATTTTCTTTGTTAATTTTTTTTAACTTACATGCTCGGGCTAGATGAAGATATCAACAAACTTGTCGACTCCTTAATTCATTATACAAAATTAAATAATAGTCAAGTATTGTTCATCAAAAGCCTATAAACTACTATCTCTCAACATAATTGTTTTGTATTTTCTACTGCTAGCATGGTACCTCTTGCAAATGTGAGAGCATCATCTCTAATATCATGGTAATATCTGAATCTTTCATTTAATTAATGTATCATGAAGTACAAAACATTATTGACTTGATAAATTCCTAAACATGTAACTTTGGCAAGTTTGCACATGACTATAATGTTAAAGAACAAAAAAGGTAATCATGAATATTTTTGTGAAATGTAATACTCCTTATGATCAATAATAAGTACCATTGATTTAGTATTGTACTAAATCAACGATACTTATGTGGATCAGAGGGAGTTTTTTGTTCCGGGAACCTGTTTATATGTAATAATGTTTGGAGTTACAAGGACATCAGCCAAATGAACCCTCAGTTCGCATGTATTCTATAACATTTATCATTTTCCATAGGCGGCATTTATTATTTATGCATTCCTATGCTGAGTAATTTGGTCTGCTTGTTGCTAACATTTTATAAAATAAAGACATGAATGCACTAAGATTCTTTCTTGTGGCATACATATTTATAAAGAAAACGAAGAATTGAACAGATGAACAACATAATGCTAGTGTTAGTACTTAGTCACACATTATCCATTTTTTGTGTTACCCCCAGTAATTTTGTAATGAAGTTTGGATCTCAAGCTAGCAACCTTATAACTTATTAATTTAAAATCATATATCCTCATCTATTTGATACGGTCTTAAATATAACAAGTACGAAATAGTAAGTAAACCGGTTTTTTACATGACATTATATCTGAATGGGAAATTCACATTTACAATAGTTCAATAGTGATATTTCTGTTTTCTAGATTTCTTTCCTTCTTGACCACCATGTACTTTAAGTTTTACCAGAAAAGGAGTGCAATATATTTTATTTAAGCATGTAGATATCATTTTATAAGTTATAATGGGTACAATAATCATACCTATGACTACACTAAGGAAGCATCATGTTATCTTATCTACCTACGAATGTACTTTTTCTCGAAAATGGATACTATACCCAACGCAGAAATTTCTATGTGATGTTATTATATGAATATGGGGTAAAAAGTTATGTAAGATAGTTCTATGAAAATATCTTACATGACAAATCCATTGATAAATTAGTTTCCAACTACTAATTAACCAAAATATTGTATCTAGTTCCTAGTGCCAATGCAAAAAAAAATTATACCATCAACAAAAATAAAGAATATAACGATTTCTAATCATCATGTTTTACTAAATGGGGATAATACTAGGTAGATTCAAAGACATGAGAACTCTCATGTAGCTGTCATTCAGTGAGATGTTTGTGGATTTTGATCTTAGACTATAAAATGCATGCCATGTGTAGTACGAATCCAATGAATGGTGAATCGATGTTTGTACGATATAGTTGGTCATTTGCATGTCATATTAAATAAGTATTCTTATTTAAATTTTATATCCAAAAAATGCAGCCATTCATTATTAAATCTTGTAAAAATAATCATATTGCATGTGATTAATCCTTCATCCATTAATACATTAGAGATTCATATATGGTCCAACATGTAAACCTTCGACTATTAATTTTCATATATATGTTAGTGAAAAACTATAAAATCTATAATATCAAAGTATTTTACATCAAAATTCTGCTGGTACAACTTTCACCTTATCAATCTAGCTGAATATTTGTAGTAAAATTTTGAAAAACAATTGCACAAATTTTAGAAAGTTGTGTACTTCCGAATGAATTTAGTATAATATAAAATAGATACAGAGGGTACATATTTGAATATTTTTTATTCTATAATAAAAATTCAAAGATAGTATAAACTTAAGATATCACTACTACCTAATTAACTCGCAATTTATCTAATATGAAAGTTCAAGATCCTCATCATCTTAAACTAAAGATTAGAAAATAAATATGTAATATTGTTTACATCAATTGTATTATGTCTTTTTTATATATTTAGTAACACTACGAGGGATATTATAGCTTAGTGAGTTGTATTAGAAATCTAGTTTTAGTGAGATATATCTCCGCGTGCAAACAACTAGCCGACTCTGTATAAACTACTCGGCTAGTGGCTCGCCCGAATCTAGTTCCATATATTAGCCTAGAACCACATAAAATTTCAACATGAGAGGATGAATAATAACATGTTTTTTAATGTGGTGTATCGATACACTGTCATGTACAACCAACATGCAGGATGCACAAAAGACTAAGCAACTTTCTTGTGATTCTAGATTTACACCTAGTATCTCTTAATGTAAGACACCTACATGTCTCATATTTCTAGAGGAGAAGTTTCATACTTTCTCTTTGTCATAGTGTGCATGTATATACAAGGGACAATACTGAGTATGGTTTAGTTGGCTTGCCTTTATCAAATAGGGGCAAACATTGTTTTGTTTCATCAATTTTCCCCTAATGTTGTTCCATCATGTTAACATGCATGTGAACACCAAACATGTAAATTTCATACCTTATTATGTTTTTACTTAGAAGTAATAATTTTGTTTCACATTATATGTCTTGGTGTTTCGGTTCATCCTATACAAAATTTGATATTATAGAAGATTTTTTTATGAGTTTACCTTAAATAATAGATACTACAACAAATTGGGTATTCTCAAACTAATCACAGTGCATTAATGGATACTTGGCAATAACTACACTTGATCATTTCTATGAGATCATGGACAATATAGGGCAAAAGATTTGATTAGGGGCTAATGTAGGTTGTATAGGAAAGTAAGCATGTAGAGGTCGCAGCTTACATTTACATAGTTCATACTAAATTAGAGGAGATACGATATTCTAATTCGAATATTGGCACAATCCACGTCATGCAAGTTCGATCATTTTTTGTGTTAACATATTGCTAACATAAATTATGATGTTACAAAATAGATATAACAAATCTAACGATCATACTCTCAATCTAATTGCTAATTATCTATAACACTTTCTTGTGGTGTAATAATCTATTTATGGACAGAAAAAATAGTAAATCAATCCAATAAATAAATTGACTATAAAAATTTAAGGCATAACATTAAATTGAAGGTGTGCAAGAGTATGAACATGTTGCAGTGTACTCATGCTTGATTAATTCATACACCATATCCTTGTGTACATAGTTGTCCTTGATTTGGTCACTGGAATATAAACCACTTGTCAAGCAGCCTCCAACATGTACGCAAGTGTGCTTGGGATCATGCTCCATCAACCATCTAAAGATGCAAATCCCCTAGCCCATGGATCCCAACACCCCATCATGCGCGTGCATCATAGCCTAGCAGTAGACTTAAGAGCATGTTGAAATTAACGTGTAAAATTAGTTTAGTATTGTGCATTGTCACACTATAATCATGTGGCGATGATGATGACACGTCGTGCTTCCAGAACCAATCGTGAAGCTGACATGAGCAAGTACTCCGATGTAGAAGTCAAGATGGCCTATCCATGGAGTAGATGATGCATTCTCACATCAAGGACGACAACAATCCATTGATGTCGGTGTCTAACTCTACTTCTTGGTGTAAGAACTTTTTTCTATGGTTCGAGGGGTACATCTTTAATATTTAAAAGTATTTGAGTAGATCAAAGCATAAATCATGTCAACAAAATGTTAATTGTTTAGTTGATCTTTTATTCATTCAAACTTTCAACATTAAGCCACAATTTCATCATAATAATATGGATTTACTTGTTACAACCTGATTGTCAAGGTGACATCAACATGGTTTTCATTGAGAAACCATGTTATTGTAAATAGAAGTTTATTTAAGGTGATTACCATATTTTCTAGGTGAGATTAACATGTTTAATACGCATACTATGTACTTACTAGATTATCTAGCAACGTGAGACTAGTTTTAATGTGAGTATTTATCAGATTATCTAGTGTAATTGTATGCTTATTTACATGATATTAAAGGTTTCAGTAAGGCTTACATATCACATTGTTTTCGGTTACCAAATTAGCGTAGTGTGGATAACATATTATCTAGCAAACTTTATCAATTTCAACAATTAGTTATGATAGCATTTTTAGTTACTAAATTAACCTCGTTTTATCACCAAATTATTTAAGAGATTACCAGGTTCAATAATGCTTATTTGTCGTATTGGTTTCAGTTAAAAAATTAACCTAATGGATTTTCAAGTTATAAGACTTGGCAATCCCCAACAAATAAAATAAGACGTGCATGATCTTACACATAATTTATGAAAAGACTTGACATCAATGGAGGGAATAAAAGTGAGTTAAATGTGTTATCTTGTTGAGCGCTTCCGCCATTTGCTTCTGTCACACCTAAAACCCACAATATATATGCCCCTTTGCTACTCCTAGAGAAGGCAGCCACCATGAAGGAAACACCAAAAATAGAGACAGAAACTCCGCTGTCGTCTAAGATTGGAAGGGGAAAACACTAGCCAAGGCACCCTTGGCTGGTCCATTGATTCCTCAAATGTCTTCTCTGACGCTAGCATGATAAGAAGTGATTGTTTAGACTTTTTATGATGGAATACCTAAAAATACATCCTAGAACTTTAAATAAAAACCTACTCTGCCAAAATTGCATTGCTATTTTTTTTAGCTCCAACCAAGCTCCAAGTTCGCGTCTCCTCTTTGATCTTACTAATGATAACAGTGGCAGGTGATACCAGAAAACTATTACATTTCTCTTTCCAAGTTTTCCACAGCACGAGCATACTCATAGAGGTCATAGCTTCCTCTCCCCTTACTTTCTCCAAAGCTAACTTTGTCAAGACGTTTGTATCATTGGCCCAAGATGAGGGGATAGTGTCATGAAAACCACTCCGAACTAAATTTGCTGCCGAAATCCTAATGATGAACCGACACTTCCGAAGAGGTGAGCTACCGAGTCTTGAACTTGATTGCAACATGGGTGATTTTGGCAATTTTCGAAGTTGATGAGCTGTTGAAATCCTATTTTACATGACCAGCCAAGATAAAACTTTGCATTTTAGACGTGAATGTTCTTTCCAAATTATTTTATTCATCGAGGTGACATGATGCCTTCAAATTGGATCTTTTATCCCGAGGGTACGAAGTATTACCACCACGACATGTCCTGGACAAGAATCATATCTAACTAGGTAGACATGCGAGCTTCGTCTCGCCGGCTATATCACATTAGATATCACAAGCGAGCATGCGAGTTTCGGTCACGTTCTTATTTCTCTCTTATGTCCGGTTCTTTCAATACACTAATAATGCATATATGATTAATTGGTGAAGTGTTGTTAGCACTTGGGTCCAATATTATTAGAATATAAACGGATATTTCCAGGTTAAAAAAAATAAATGTTTATTTCCTTTCTCTAAGCACATGATTTCTCTAACCAATAAATTAACACATGAAGGAGCGGTGATACAAAATTCAGAAATAATTATGCCCATCTATAGTAAAATTTGCAAATTGAGAAGAAGAAGAAGAAGAAGAAGAAGAAGAAGAAGAAGAAGAGTTGGGGAGAAGGAAATGACAACTCAACCCGGGGGTAGATTCTACACTCACCATATTCACAACAACGTCTGTTTGCTGCTCATAGGTTGAAAGAGAAGAGAAAGCTGAGAGTGGATGAGAGAAGCAGATGAGAGGGGTGGACGGCCTGAGGAGGAAGCGTCTTTGTTCGTCTCTAGGCAAAGACAGACGGGAAGGTTTAGGCGGAGTGACCCGCCTAGGCGCCTCCCTCTCCCACGTAGTGCTGCCCCAGAGTCGACGTCCCCATGCCTCCTCTGTAGGCTCAACTCCATGCCAAAGACCCTGCCTCGAGATGTGTCTCCAAGCCCACCGCCTGACCAGTGCCTCCTGCAACGCCTCATCACCGTTTGCTCGTCCTCCTGCGCGACACCTCCGCCTAGAACAACGATTTCGTGCACCCCTCCGCGCACATTGCCGCACGATGGTCGAGATGAAATGGAGGAGGCAACCTAAAGGAGTTGCTACTGAGCGGGCTTAGTGTGGTAGCAGTCGGAGAATCGTAGACGGCAGCCAGAAACCCTTACCAGGAGCTCTCGAGGAAGATGAGTAGAGAGCTCCATGAAGCCCCTTTTTTATTTTTTTAAATTCATCAAATATTTTAGAAAAATACCTATGTGTAGCTAACAGTATGAAATACACGTTTGAAAAATAATAATGGAAAATACCTTATATTTTGGGTGCAACAAAAGAGACAAATATGACAAATTTTTAAAAAAGGAAGACCCATTCAAAATTGCACTGATCCAAATTTATTTATTTTTTAGAAGACCGAAATACAAAGTATTTTCACATAAGATTTTATACGCGTGTATTATAAATTATTAGCTATATCGAAAACTTTTTAAATCTTTAAATTTGAACTTAAAAAAATATTCTTCATGGAGTCTGGCCGGGCCCCACTCCATAGACCCATGATGTATAAGTGCCCTTATTGCTCATGCATGTCACGAAGTTTAAGCTATTGTATAATGAGTACTGTCCAATCAAAATAATTCGGGTGGTATATGTTTATCTCCCTCTGAACAAAAATTCTTTATTCTTAAGTATTTTTTAGAGGGTTCCTTTGAATAAAAATATTTATTCTTTTTGGTCAATTTTTTTATCCCATTGTCCTTGAAGAGCGAGGTGGTGACTAAGACAGCTTTGAGCTAATTTTTTTTAAAATAATACATTTTTTATTAAATTTCACAAATAATACATAAAACGGGCAAATTGCAAAACTGTTTGTCGGTCGGCCGTTCAACAGACGACAGACTCGTTTCGTCCGTTCAGTTCAACGGACGACACGCAGCCTTCGTCCGTTCAACGGACAACACGTCTGCTGTCAGCAGCAGCTGGGCGGGCCCCAGCGTTGCAGGCGCGCAGCAGCAGCCGCATGCAGCGCAGCACAGCATCGCGTGCGCGCGCGCGGCAGGCCATGCAGAGCAGCTGCGTAGCAAGCAGCATGCAAGCAGCTAGCAGCGCAGCGGTGCGGGCAGCTAGCAGCCAAGCAGCACGCATGCAGTCGCGGGCCCGCAGGCAGGCGCGCAGCAGCAGCTCGTGCGCAGAGCAGCAGGCGGCAGCTGCACGGCAAGCGAGCGCGCGGCGGCAGCTGACAGCAGACTGTCGTTGAACGGACGAAGGCTGTGTGTCGTCCGTTGAACGGCCGTCCGACAAACAATTTTGTAATTTGCCCGTTTTGTATATTATTTGTGAAATTTAATAAAAAAACGTATTATTTAAAAAAAATTAGCCAGCTTTATTTATCAGTGATGGATGACCAGTCCTGTGGCTGAGCTAAGCTGAGGGACTGATAGGGCCATGACGATGATCATGATCCCACAACTGACGCAATGCTGGTTTGACCATCTCGCTAGGAGCCACATATATACTTACTGTCCAATCAAAATAATTCCGGTGGTATATGTTAATCTCCCTCTGAAAAAAAAATCATTATTCTTAAGTATTTCTTAGAGGGTTCCTTTGAATAAAAATATTTATTCTTTTTGGTCAATTTTTTTATCCCATTGTCCCGTGGAGAGCGAGGTGGTGACTAAGACAGCTTTATTTATCAGTGATGGATGACCAGTCCTGCGGCTGACCTAAGCTGAGGGACTGATAGGGCCATGACGATGATCATGATCCCACAACTGACGCAATGCTAGTTTGACCATCTCGCTAGGAGCCACATATATACTTTGACGACATCATCAATCAGCACCGCTGAGATGAAAATATGTCATACCTGGAGGGCCGGGGGCGCTAGTATCGATCGCGTGTGAAGAAGTGGAACTAGCATATCATCACATTAAACAAATTTTACATGGTTGTGAATAATGTATTCGGATGTGGTACCACATTCCACAGCTATATGTCATGTGCATATTTTTCTAGAAGAAAATTCACATATTAGAGAACATTGTGTACGTATATAATATATATTCGCTCCTCGATTTGTGAGTCAGATCACATGCCAATCATCTGAATCACGGATTTAGACACCACGCCACCTTTAGCTTTCATGGATTTTTGCAATATTTGATGCTACAACGGTTATCAGACTTGACCAAATTTGAATCCTAATTTTACCCTACCGCAATGTCAAAATCCTATTTTACATGACCAACCAAGAGAAAACTTTGCACATGAGAATTGAATGTGCTTTCCAAATTATTTTATTTGTCTAGTTGACATGATGCCTTCAAATTGCATCTTGTCGCCCAAGGGTATGAAGTATTGCCACCACCACACGTCCTGAAAAGGAATTGTTTTTATGAGCAGTGTCCAATCAAAAGAATTGGAGTGGTATATGTGAAGAAAATATGCCCTAGAGGCAAATAATAAAGAAGTTTATTATAATATTTCATTAATTTATAATATTTTCATATCATGCTATAGCTATATCAATAGAAAACATTAATATAGGTGTGATAACCCGTAAAAATATATAGATGTGATATGTAAACAAACCCAGATCACTAGTAGTCTCTATTTAACTAGTTTATTGGTCAAAGATGATCAAGGTTTCTTGATGATATTGGTGCTTTGGCACCTATTGACAATGGATCCATCTTATTGGAGAATGAGATGGTGAACAGTTCCACGGATGATTGTTGCAACACGATCATATCACAAAGTTCATAATTGCAATTGTCAAAAACATAGTGACTTGTTCTTCAGACTCTAAGACCATATTCACTGTCACTCGGGGGTGATTAGAGAGCATCAAACGTCACTCCGTGAAACTGTGATTATAAAGGTGTGATTAAGTACTCAACGGGGCAGGTAGAGGCATGTGTCAAGAGCAGGATTTTTACATTCGCGTGATGGACCATACTCTGAGCCCACCCGGATAAGTTATATCTAATATGTTGCGCAATATGTGACCAGATCACGGGGATATCACTTATCAGTACGAGTAAAGTAGCATTTGTCGGTAACGAGGTTGAACCCGACATGGTGATATCAATGATCAAATCTCGGACAATTCAAGTATCGTAGAGACAAAAAGAATATTACACAATTGTTTAAGGTTCGACACGATGGTGACTCGTGGTATGCATAAGAATCAACATGGGTATCCTGGTCCCGCTATTGATCATTGATAGAGATCATGCCTATGACACTCCCAAACCATAGAAACACACACTTAAGGGCATTACGACCCTTAGAGATCTATCTGTAAGAAGGAATCATAGAAAAGAGAGAGAAACCAGAATTGTCCCGGGAGATCCAAAGTTGTTCGGAGAAAGAAAGAAAAAGGATTAAAAGGAGTTTCGGATAAATGGGAATTTAAATATACATTTATTATATATTAATTGTGAAATAATATATTCTAAATAATATTTAAATTAAGATTTATAACTTTCTTATTAGGCCAAATCCCTGGATGGAATTAACCTAGAAGAAAGATGCAGAAAAAGAGAAAGGAAAACTGCAGGCGAGCGGCAGATAGTATGTGCCGCACGCGCGGCTGAGCTTCGGGCTGCCCAGACCGCTGCTGTCGGTTGACGGGGCGCACGGGAGGTGAATTGGCCCACCCGGCCAGAGATCCCTCCATCGCGGGCCCTTACCAGGCTGGCGCCCCACCACGCTGGGCCGCGGTTGCAGCCGGCCCACCCGGGTCAGCTCCGCTGACCACCACTGCTAGCAGGCCACGGGGTGGTCGGCCCACCTAGGCACACCACCGAGCGGCTTGTCCATCGCTACTGGCCTCTGCTATTGCCGTTGGTTGGGCTGGTGCAAGGCTGGTGGCCCACCCGGCCACCGCCTCAAGCCCAGCCGGCTGCAGCCCTCTTTTGCCCTTTTCTAGTCTTTTTTAGTCCAACATGGCTCACCTAAAAGGAAGGGCACACCTCACTTCCCCTATATAAAGGTATAAAGGGGTGCCCATGGATGGGATTAAACACACCAATTTAGATATTCTCTTTGGTTAGAATATCTCTCTCTAGTTTCCCTTCAAGTACGTAGTCCCACGTAAGGACCGTACATGCAGGCAATTCCTCTGTGGTGCACTGTTGTACTGCTGGAATTCTAGCCAAGAGGTCTACTTCCGCAACCACGGCAGGATCCGAGCCCGGACGCCGTTGTCTTGCACCGTATGTGTGTGGAAACTCAGTGGGCTACACATGGAGCTACCTAGGCCATCGTGCGAGAACTTGGACAAGGGGTGACGTGTGAGGAGCTTTGCGACCTTGAGGTCAGACGGTACGACTACATCAGCCATGCTTCTACATGAGCGCAACACTCTCTCGGTCTTCAAGGGTACGTTACTGTTGTCTTTCTCTGTTACTGCATTATTAAGAGATATATCTTGGGCAATTAGGATTTCACACGTAGTAAAATATTTGTTTTCTGCACCAGAACCCCTATAGTGGTATTAGAGCCTGATCTATACGTAGTATGCTAGTATGGATTAGACACATGCAAAAGTATAGGCATTGGTACTCTTGTTATTACCTTCCCACGTGTATTTGTTTATATCGCGTACTGTGAGATGAAGCGACTTGGATCGATCTTACGTATACTCTTATGCGAGACTGGTTCATATAAGTGGCTCACGAGTGTCTGTCTCTCTCACAGTAGTTGATATAATATCTACAAAGGAAGGCCACGAAAGGGGTGTAGTATAAACAACTATTATATCCATGTTATGGTTGAAAGTTCGTAGGTAGAAATGTTCTATTGCGAAAGCCTTAACAACCATGTAAAATTTCAAATAGATAAAGTAGAGGCGTCTAACTTTATATTGCATGGGAAGGCTTTGTGATGTGATATGGTTACAGTCATAAATGAGATAAGGTAGTTTACTGTTTCTATTGCTAAGTAGTATAGTAATAGTCATCATGAATTTCTCTCAAAAAATAGTCATCATGAATATGAACAACAAGACAGGTGACATCGTGGACTTGGCGTACAACTGGTGGCCTAATGGAGATCATGCTGGAGCACCTAATGGAGATCATGGAGCGCGAAGACAACCATGTCACGTCACATTTTTATTATATATGATATAACCTTTGTGTGCATCTTGTTTGAGTGCTAGTATTAGATACACAACGGTGGAATTTAAATAGGATGATCCCTAAATTAATTCCAATGAATTTGTTCCCCTTAGTGTGTGCACCACCAAGAAAGTTTTCCGATATGAGGCAGACCGTGACGATAGGGTCTTAGACATATATGCATTTGCATACGGTGGGTGTAAGCCATGTTGTACTGCATTACACACAAAGTTAGAATTGGTGATCCTAGCATGTATAGACATGGCCTCGAGACACAAGAGATCGAAAGATCGAGCATGAGTCACATGGATGATGTGATTGATATTAGAGAATGTCTACCTTTGCATCTATGTTGCCGACCGTGACGACCATGGGTGATATAGTGAATTAGGATTGTGTAATCACTAAAACTTAATTAGGGATGTTTGTTTTAGTGGGAGTGTAGGGGTTCGTAGCATGGAAAACAAAAAATCTACCGCATGAACACACACAAGCCAAGATATATCTACTAGATTGTAGCAACGAGTCAATAGAGTACTAACCCTCGAAGATTCCAAAGAGGTTAACGAGATCGGATTCTCGTGGGTGATGTAGTTGTTCACTTGCTGATCTCAAGATCGCATAGACGATCCTTCCATCGCCGCGTTCCAGCAGCGCTTTCGCAGTCGGTCACACGTTCGGTACTCGATGAAGACCTTCCTCTCCCTTGTTCGAGCAGGCAGCGGAGGTTGTAGATCTCTCCTCGCGATTTCGGCAGCACGACGGCGTGGTGGTGGAAGTAGAGGGGAAATCCCGCAGGACTTCGCCTAAGCCGGAGCGGGCATAGTGGAGTAGAAGAGGGCCTCGGCGATCTAGGGTTTAGAGGGTCAGGGGATGTGGTGGCTGGTGGCTAGTAGAGGTGCTAGGCGCAGCTACTTTAGAGGGCTCTAAATCGGTGGCAGCTTTTAGAGGGTTGCAACCAATCTAGGGTTTCTTGTGGGAGGGCAAGGCGACGCCCCCTCCCCTCTATTTATGAGAGGGAGAGGCGGTTCGGGGGGAGGAGAGTCCTCCCCCAAATCCTCCTTATGGCCGGCGGAAAGGGAAGGGGAGGAATCCTCCCCTAGGTATGATTCCTTCACTCCCTCCACTAGGCAACCATGTTGGGATTTGACTTTTCAAATTGGCGTTTGACTTTTAAAACAAGAGTTTGATTTCTCTCTTCCCATTTCCCAACCAAGTGACCTAGTACATGATGCAATCATTCCAATTTGTCATGACACATCCATGTACCCTTTCCACTCCGGATAGGTGGACCTTCTAGACCCTTCTAGAATATTCCGGTGAAAACACCGAAACCATTCCTAAACTCCGGAATTGTACTTTCCTTATATGAATCTTCTTTTCTGGACCATTCTGTATCTCCTGGTGATGTCCCGGATCCAATACAAGACTCCGAACAACATTCGGTCTCTTAGTCACATTCCATATCTACTAAACAACATCAAATCCTTAAGTGTGTCTCCCTACGGTTCGTGAATTATGCAAACATGATCGAGACTCTTCTCCGATCAATACCCAATAGAGGAATCTGGAAATTCATATGGCTCCCACATATTTCTATGATTACTTCGTGATCGAATGGACCATTTACATACGATACGAATTTCCCTTTGTCTCACGATACTTTACTTATCCAAGGTTTGATCGTCGGTATATCTGCATACCTAGTTCAACCTCGTTACCGATAAGTACTCTTTAATCATTCCTATGATATGTGATCCCTTGTGATCTAGCCACATGCTTGCAAGCTAATTTGATGACATTCCACCGAGAGGGCCCAAAGTATATATATTCGTCATATGGATGGACAAATTGAAGGGAATATGCCCTGAGAGGCAATAATAAAATGTTTATTATGTGTATTCCAAGTATATGATAGATGTTTATTTTGCATGCTATAATTGTATTAATACGGAAACATTAATACATGTGTGTTTAATAAACAAACAAAAAGTTCCTAGTTATGCCTCTCTCATAAACTAGTTCGTTGATTAACAAGATGATCACGGTTTCCTGATCATAGACATTGGATGTTGTTAATAACGAGATCACAACATTAGTGTAATGGTGTGATGAACATTCATCCGACGTATAGCATTACGATCAAAGTCACTGAGTTTATATTGCTATAAACAAACTACGAAGTAGTCCTAATCCTTAGACCATGAGATCATGCCAATCACTAACACCGGAAGAGTTTCTTGTTGACATCAAACGTCACTCCGTAACTGGGTGATTATAAAGATGGCTTCAAAGCTACTAAAGTGTTATGTTGAGAATCATGGATCAAGAGTGGAATTTGTTCATCCCGATGACGAATAGATATGCTCTGGGCCCTCTCGGTGATATCACATTGGTTAGCTTGCAAGCAAGTGATTTGATCACTAGAATGTTATATCACGGGAACGAGAAAAGAGTGCATGTTAGTAACGAGATCAAACTAGGTATGGAGATACCGATTATCAAATCTCGGACATGTAATATATCGTGAAATAAAGGGATTAAGATACAAGCGTAAAAGGTTCCGACGATCACAGGAAAAGTCATCGTTGAATGTGTGGGAGTCAGTATGGATCTCCAGGTCCTGCTACTGATTATTGATCGGAGAAGGGTCTCGATCATGTCCGCATTATTCGCGAACCGTAGGGTGACACACTTAAGGGACACTGGCATCCAGTTGGAGCAAATGTTTCATGCCGAAAGAATAAACAAGCGCAGGAATTTATTTCGCTAGATACCGAAACAGGTTTTCGGGTGAAATTGCATAAAGTGGTTATGCATGTGAAATGGAATTCTAGCAAGGGGTTATTTGTGAATGTTTGTCATTAAATTAATTGACAAAATTCTGAATAAAATAAAAGAGTTTTATTTAATGAGAGTTTGCATTAAATTTGGTGGAAATTTAATGGGAATTTGAGTGGACTTTTGAGTGGAGGGAATTTAAAGGAATTTTGTGAGTGGAGTGTCCACCCACATGAAGAGGGGAGGGCAAGTGGGCAGCCCCCATGCGCCGGCCACCCCCTTGGGGTTCCCCCCTCCTCCTATAAAAGGAGCCCCCCTCCTCACTTGTCTCTCACACCTCCTCGTGAAGGATCTCTCTTCCCCTCTAGAATTTATCCCCCATGGTCTCGGACTAGCGAGATACATGTTCCCGGTGGCTATTCGGCAAGAAAGGGTTGTGCTTTCGCTGCATCGCTGGAGCGAGGAGGCGGAGGTTGCCCGGTGTCTTATACGTGTGTGCGAGCACGGATGCGCTGCTGCTTTGCGGCGCTAGGACTTCTTCTCGATCTTGAGATCGGCAAGAGATCGTCTACATCAACCACGAGTTGAACTCGTTAAGCTTTGTCGGTCTTCAAGGGTATGTTCTCTACGGATATACATCCGCCCGTTGTTTGTATCTAGTAGATAGATCTTGGTACATAGTTCCCATCGTAGGAAATTTTTTGTTTTCTATGTTGCGAACCCTACACAAATCCCACTCTTGATCCTTGTGCCTTAACACATACTTTCCGAACACTCAATGCCACCTTTATAACCACCCAGTTATGAAGTGGTGTTTGATGTCATCAAAGAATCTATCCGGTGATGGTGATTAGCATGCTCTCATGGTCGAAGGAATTAGGTTACAATGTATCTGGAAGCTTATAGAAAACAAACTATAGAAGTGACTATCTTTATGCTACGCTTAACTATAGGAGTATGTTCATCACATCATTCTCCTAATGATATGATCTTGTTGTTAATAACATCTCAATGTTCATGATCAGGAAACCATGATCATCCATTAACCAACAAGCTAGTATTACAAAGAGGCTTTACTAGGGACTCTTACAAGTTTACAAATCACAAAAGTATTAATGATTCCGGTTAATACAGTTATAGCATGAATGTAAACATTTATCATAAACATAAAGATATAATAATAACTACTTTTATTATTGCCTCGTGGGCATATCTCCAACAGTCTCCCACTTGCACTAGAGTCAATTATATAGATTACATGGTAATATACCTAACATCTCAATTGTAAAACTATGTGTTGAACTGTTTAAATTATTATAACTGATTATATGGCTGGTGTGGCTTTTTTTAAACGAATAAGAAGGGGGAAAGCGTCGATGTTAAATTTGTGCATTGCATATCATGCATCTTGAAATTTAGGAGGGAATTTGAACCTTCGATGTTTTGAGTGTTAGATAATGAAATTTGACTCGTGCTGAGTTTGAATCAAGTCAACACTAGGATTTGAAATTCAAATTTCAATTGTGTTTTGATTGTGAGTCAGCAAAGTGAAAATAATTCAATCTTAAATATTTGATCACACATACACACACACACTCGTGATCAAGCAAGTGATACTTAGCACAAACTCCAACATTTGATTTCAAAATGGAGGATTGAACTAGTCAAACTTAAGATCAAGTATATAAGAATTACAAAAAAATAGAAAATGCACAAAAATAAACGAGACACAAGTTATTAAACAAATGAACTCTTTATTAATAATCCAATGAATACAAGGTTTGAACCTTACAAAATTCAAAACAAAATTACAAACAAAAGAAGAAAACCCTAGAAACTAAAACCTATCTATATCTTCATATTCTTCCAATCTCATCTTTATTCCTCTCATCTTCAACTCTTGATTCTTCCTAAATCTACAACATATTGATACCAAAAAGACTATTTACATGGTTAAAATATAGGTTTCACCCAAGGGTGAAATCAATCGTTTTGGAATCTAAAGAGGAATATCAAGAACTCATCCTAAAATTCTTGGGCCTAGGAAGATTAGGCAGATAGTAACCAAAGCAAGTGTGAATAAAACCCATAGGAAAACAATAGTAATGGTTATGTTTACCAATACCAGTACCATAGAGTGGAGTAGTAACAATAATCAGAGCTCTGTGTGAAAAAATCAATAAGATAAAATTATAGTAGAACCCAACACCAGTAATCATAGATTGGAACAACATGATATAGTGAGAAAGTACATAGCTAGTGTATCCTGGATACACAGCTGATGTCTACGCACTTCAATTCTTGTAGACAGTTGTTGGGCCTCCAAGTGCAGAGGTTTGTAGAACAGCAGCAAGTTTCCCTTAAGTGGATTACCCAAGGTTTATCGAAATCATGGAGGAAGTGGTCAAAGGTATTCCCTCTCAAGCAACCCTGCAATGAAGATACAAGAAGTCTATTGTGTCCCCAACACACCCAATACACTTGTCAGGTATACATGTGCACTAGTTCGACGAAGAGATAGTGAAATACAAGTGGTAACGGTGCCAGAAAATAACTTTGACAGTGAGGTAAAGACTAAAGCAAGCAAACATGCAACAGATCTAGATTTAAATGGTGTTTCAATGTTTAGAAACAAGGCCCAGGGATCATACTTTCACTAGTGAACACCCTCTCATATAAATATCCTCTCTTCATGATACTACTCTTAACTACTCTCCGGTTGGGCACTCTAATCATCGGTAGGGCTATAACATCACTCCCCAAAGTCTGCCTTCCCCAATCTAGATAACCCCACACTGTCACCTTGAGCGCTAGATGGTTCCAACAAACACCGCAATTTCATAGAGACATCCAACTCCAAATATAACTCATAACAAATATTCAATCTAGCCAAAGTGCCACACACGGTATGCACGCTATCACTTTCATACACATGGGGAAAAGCATAGATCTATTAAAGCACAAAGAGTATTTATGTAGACTCAAACCTAAGTGCCACCATGGCGTGCACGCAGTCACTTTCACACACATGGGGAGAGCAGAGATCTATTAAAGCACTTGAGTAGCAAGGTAGATCTACTTGATTACAAAACTCATGATCACAATATGACCATGCATAGAGAGAGATGAACACATAGCTACCGGTAGAGCCCTTAGCCTCGAGGAAGAACTACTCCCTCCTCATCATGGGAATCAGAAATGGTGATGAAGATGGCGATGGAGATCGATGGAGATGGCTCCTCCGGGGGCACTTCCCTGTCCCGGTAGGGTGCCGGAACAGAGACTTTCTGTCCCTTGAATCTCTCCTTCGGTGGTAGCGGCGCTGTGGAGGTTTTCGTGGATTTCCGCCAGACGATTTAGGGTTTTTGGGTCGGAGGCTTCTTATAGGCGAAGGAGGCAAGGTCGATGGAGGTCCAGGGGGCCCACACCCCCTGTGGGCGTGGCCTAGGGTGGGCCCGCACCCACCTAGGGTGTGGCCACCCTGGTTTCCTCCTTTGTCTCGTCTTTGATTTTCTGTATCGCTTCCGGAAAAATATGAACTTTGGCTTTTGTCCCGTCCAATTAAGAGAATATTCATTTTTTAGCTTTCTGAAATCAAAAACAGCAGAAAATAGGCAACTTGCACTGTGGTATCTTGTCAATAGGTTAGTTCCAGAAAGTTTATAAAAATACCTCAAAGTGTAGACAAAACATAGAAAAGTAGATACTAAACAAGCATGAAACATCAAAAATTATAGATACATTTTCGACGTATCAAGCATCCCCAAGCTTAACTCCTGCTCGTCCTCGAGTAGGTAAGTGATAAAAATAATAATTTTTGAGGTGACATGCACCATCAAAACCAAGATCAAACCATTTGCAAGGATTGAAAGCTGGAATCAAAGAACTCTAAACATAAGCATGAAAGATGGAGTTCTAACAATAGGACAAAGTAACTATGCATGCAACATGAAAGGTTACAAACAAAGATCATGAATAACAATGCATTGAAAGACGTTTGTTTGTTTCACATACAGAAAACATAGCATAGTGGCATTCAGCTTGTCCCTCATGGAGTAGCAAATAGATGCATAGGACACCTTCAAAGTTCACAAGGGTGACTAGAAACAAATAGCACAAGAACAAGTAATATCACAATATGCAACAATTAATAAGTTTTGGAACACTGCACACAGAATGACAACTATGCTCTCTTAATGGTGCCTAAAGGTAGAAGGTGGAGACTCAAAAATGATGGAAGAAAGGCCCTTCACAAAGGGAAGCAGGGATTTCAAGTTTCAAAAAGAGCTTCCAAAAATTATGGTACCTGTTAGCTTTCAGCACTCAATGCCCCTATCATAAGCATCTTGAAGTGGTTAAGGTTAAAGTGGAAAAGGTGGAGTATATGCTTGACAAAGTATAAGTTGGCAATATCAAGTCCCTTGAATACGAGGGCCACACCTCATGCATACTCAAATTTGGGCACAAAAAAGTTCTTGTCATTGTAAGTATTTGCGTATCATTGAGAACCGCCAATGGGGTACACCTTGCACATGGTACAGGAGCTTTCCCATAACCAAAATGACAAGGCAAGCAAACAATGAGCATCTCAGCAATCTTTTTATTTACCATATGCATAGCTTTTTATTGAGGATGCTTCATAGATAGCTCACTATGATGATGTTGCAAGTTTCCACCATGATTAGGCATGGCTTAGGCTAGCGGCCCAGGCGTTTCTCTAACACAGAATACTTACTCCATGGACTTACAAGTTCCCTCTTTATTTCAAACCGGTGACATCCATAGACAAAAGAGCATGATATCAACTAAGTACGAAGTGCAAGTGCAATGTTGAACACGTTCCCCGTGACAGCACGGTTCTGCTAATTCCAACTTATAAGTGCAAGCATATACTACCTCCGTTTCAAGGCTTAAGGCGCACACGCTTTCCAAAGCAAAATTTGACCAAAAGAATTGAGCAACAAAATCTTGATTATATTGTACATAATTAGTATCATTGGATTCGTATTGAAAAATACTTTCTAGTGATACTAGTTTTATACCAAAACTCTTTACGTATTTAGAGTAATTCTTGGTCAAAGAAAAAACACGCAAAACGAGGATGCCTTAAGCCCTGAAACGGAGGGAGTACAACAAAGTTGTCACAATGGTTCAAGTTTATTAGGGGCAAAGAATATAATGTTCCATCAAGTTTGTGAGAGCTTTAATCACTAAGTTTTCACATAACAAAATAGTTTTTAATTGGAAGATAGCTGAAAACAAGAATATACTTGGAATGGTGTAACACACCATGCATAGGAGTTTATAGTGGACACTTTGGAAAAACTTGGTTCCTTGGGAGTTGGAAGCATGTGTAGAACTTACTCATACAAGTGGAGGCTAGCAAAACACTGGGAGCAACCAACTAAGAGAGCATAATGGCCATAATCATGAAGAGTAACAAAGCATACTAATCAAAGCAAAGAGTGGTACTAAAAGTCAAGGACTAAATGATCATAGAGGCTAATGGTGACTTGTCATAGTCATAACATGGTGTGAGCATGTGCCAAGTCAACCCAAGCAAAGCATCAAAGGAGAATACCACAATACTATGCTTTTGCATGCTAAAACAACGCATAATTTCTTCAAGGCACACTAAGCAATCCCAATTGTTTGGAACAAGACATGCTACAGCAATAATCACTAAGCATAATGCTAAAACAACACCTAGCATGTCATGCTAAATTCTAAGTCACAGTCAATGCAAGCTCCTCTTGCACTTCAAGCAAGAACTTCCTACTCCTTTCCAACACCAATCAACTTATTTGAAACAACTCACAAAGATAATAATCAATAAAGATCAGTGAGATTGTCTCACAAATACACAAAGAAGAACTAAAAAGATCTAAGCAATAAGCACAAGAACTTTTCTTGGGTTATCTCCTCTTACACAAAGAAAAACTCTTGGGTTATCTCCCAACAAGTACTTTTCTTTAACGCCTTTAATTTAGGCATAGAAAGTTTTAGAAGATGCTCACATAAGAAATATGAATTGAAGTAAAAGAGAGCATCAAGAAGCAAATTCAAAACACATTTAAGTCTAACCCACTTCCTATGCATTGGAATCTTGTAAATAAATTAGTATTGAAAGCACAAAGCAACAAGCATAGGAAAGCAAAACAAGTGCACCTTCAAAATTTTCAACATAAAGAGGGGAAACTTAATATTGTTGAGATGCATAAAACCATGTTTCCCTCTATCATAATAACTTTCAGTAGAAACATGAATAAAATTAACAATATAACTATCACATAAAACATTCTTATCATGAGCCACATGCATAAAATAATTATTACTCTCCACATAAGCATAGTCATTCTTATTAATTTGAGTGGGAGCAAATTTAACAAAATAGCTATCATTGTTATTCTCATCACCATAATCATTGTAATCACAATAAATTTTCTCCTCAATAGTAGGTGGACTGAAAATATCATACTCATCATTGTAATCATCAGAAATTGGAGGTATAGTATCATCATAAGCAATAGAATAGCTATCTTCCCAAGTGTGTTCATTTGTAAACATATCATCATTTGAAGGAACATGGATAGCACTAATAGCACAACAACTATTAATATTATCATTTTCAGAATTGGTACCAAAGAGATTTTCAATATCAAAAGTGGTGTGCTTTTCCTAATCATGATCACTACTATAGGTAACAGGCATAGGAACATCATCTAGTTCAGACTCATCAGCAAAAACTATGATAGGAGCAACATGCTTAGAGGAACATACTGTTTCCTCTCTCCTTTTACTCCTCCTCTTCTTCTTCTTCTTCTTCTTCTTCTTCTCTTTAGGAGGGAGAGGCTTGAAAGGAAGCTTCTCCACATACCCTGGTTTATTTTTAGAGACAATACAAGAAACTTGGAGGATTACTCCTTTTCATTAATAAGAACAAAACTCATATCATTCCTGTCATATTTTGGTAAAATATCATCTTTTATAAGATTTTGTATGTAAGTATTCACATGGCAATTATCAACACAATAAAGATGACACCCATGCAGGACGCAATTCATACCAAAAGCACTCATGTCTACCAAAGAAGTTTTTCTTGATAACTCTTCACACCCCAAAAACAATGTAAGTTCATCATGTTGATTATCAATGATCGCGTTATCACAGTACATGCACTTCCCCGTCCCGGCAGGGTGCCGAAATAGAGACTTTCTGTCCCCCGAATCTCCCCTTCGGTGGTGGCGGTAGTGTGGAGGTTTTCGTGGATTTCCGCTAGACGATTTAGGGTTTTTGGGTCAGAGGCTTCTTATAGGCGAAGGAGGCAGGGTCGATGGAGGTCCAAGGGCCCACACCCCTTGTGGGCTTGGCCTACGGTGGGCCCACGCCCACCTAGGGTGTGGCTACCCTGGTTTCCTCCTCCGTCTCGTCTTCGATTTTCTGTATCCCTTCCGGAAAAATATGAACTTTGGCTTTTGTCCCGTCCAATTCCGAGAATATTCATTTTTAGCTTTCTGAAATCAAAAATAGCAGAAAATAGGCAACTTGCACTGTGGCATCTTGTCAATAGGTTAGTTCCAGAAAGAGTATAAAAATACCTCAAAGTATAGACAAAAAATAGAAAAGTAGAAACTAAACAAGCATGGAACATCAAAAATTATAGATACGTTTCCGACGTATCAACAGCAACACTACCAGATCCCAGGTTAATAGCAACACATGTCCAAATAGATGTTCACAGTAGTAGTAACTAGAGTTATAGTCACAAAATGACAACAATATAGTAAAATTATGCATATGAGAAAATCGTAGAGGGACTAAACACATGTCAACCAATAGTAGTAGTAAAGATAGTATAGTAAAGATCAAGTATTAGTGCACTTGAATCATACCAATAGCCAGATCAAGTAAACCACTAAGGAACCTACTTAGGGAACCCATAGATCTATGAGAGTATTGCAAATATAAAAATACCCAAGCCATGGAATAAAAATAACAAATTTTTGAAGGATGAGCATTAAGAAATTCATCACCCTAATCCAAAAATCAAACTGAACCAAGAGCTACAAAATCTAAATGATAAAAAACAAATCCTAATAAAAAGAAATACCGCTTGTCTTTGTCCAAGACATTGACAAGACAAAACTAAACCAACATGCCTAATTTGGCATGTACAAATGCATTGTATCTTCACATAATAACAAAGATCTCATATGCCAAAATTGAAAAACTCACTGAACCCAAAAACATTATGGGCTTGACCATCGAAAGTAGAAGTGACACCTGCACATAGGACATGATATAATGACGGTTACACTATTAACCAAGCTACATACTCACCTAAATGCATGTGATAGGTGTCATCACAACAGGGATTTGAGTGCATTATAAATAGCTGACCATCTCAAACACTAGATCTCACAACTCACTGGTCTAGTTTAGACCAAAAACACGCACACAACATAGAAAGATATCCAAGAGTTAGTGGAAGCTACAAAAGGAAGCAGGAACTTGAGGAACATCTCAAGAATAGGAATAAGGAGGAGGAGCTATAGATCTTCAGCAAGCACACTTAGGAATCTACGAAAGTTTTTAGTTTAGAACTCTCTAGGAATGGGTAGAAGAATAACTATAAGAAAATTGGTAGCTAGGGATCATCTGGATCCAGGGTAGTGTAGAATAGTAGAAGTAATTCGAGTGCTCTACACTAGAAGACCGTGTCACTTATGATCTATGATCTGGGAGGCAAGCATAAGCACAAATCCTTGATCACCATTTGTGTACACTCAGTTAGGAGGCATCACAAGTAAGTATCAGGACCCGCAATCAGTGCACAACCCTTAATAAGAACCATATAATTGACACCAAAAACAAATCTAAGATAATACATTAAACTAAGTAAATAAAATTCTTCTCCAACTACAATATCCACTAGAAAGAAACTCAACTGAGTTATAAGATTAACACATGAACAGAATACAACTAAGAACAACAATAACTTTGGACACTATAAGTGATGACACTGATAGGAAAGAACATCTAGTACTATGAACATATAATACAAGTAGGATTACTAACAAAGCACATAGTGATCCTGTTAAGAGTAAACACACAATAAAAAATAAGATAGCCATTTACGAGGAGATTCTATAGAAATTCAAATTGAATAGAAATAAACACTGACAGATGACACTGATAGTATTTTTTGAAAGGAATGTGGTAGGGAAAGCCCCTAGAATGATTTTTAAAAATAATAAGAACCCAAATCTATGCTTGTGAGGACTTGAACCTAGGTGGGGTTATACATCCACTTCCCTAACCAAGTGAGCCATTATTGAAAATTTTAGTAATAACAGAATCAGGAAAACTAACTGAATTGGACATTTTATATACACTTGAGTTGTAGATTTGACTAAATATGAAATAAGGACAAGGGTAATTATACACTAAACCAACCTAGGAAATTAATAGAATCTATCAATTAAATTCTACCTATCAAACTTAGGAAATTTCACAAGTAACATAGACGGATCATACAGTACACCGGAGACAAATACTTACACTAGGGCTGTACTGACAACTACATACCACTTTAATTGAAGATTAACACTTCTTATCTGAAGAAAATGTCAACAACAAGTTTCAGTTAACACATTAGTGACCTAAACCTAAAAACTAAGGTAGTACCCGAGCTAGAGATAGAACCCATGGAGTAGATGACACTATAACATTCTACAACTACCATGAACCCTAGAATAGGCATTACAAATAACAACATAAAACCAAACCCTAGAAACTCGAAATAAAGCCTTAAGAGTGAACCAATAGTAGAATTTGTTGTAGAGGGGGAGAGAGAAGTACCTTCAGAAAGGGAGACCTGAGCTCAACCCTGAATGTGTTGAGGAAGAGGAGGATGTGAGCGAGTGAAGGTAGCATAGGGAGTACCCAGGACGTGCATCTCAACCTGCACCAGCCACGTCGGCGACCATGGAGTCGTAGAAGACACACACCAGCGCTAGCTCGATGGCGAGAAGCGTCGGAGTTGCACCAGGGAGTGGAAGAGCCACCATGACCAAACCCTAGGTTAGGATTAGAGTTACAACCAAGAAGTAGAGTGTGATGGAGGAGAATCTATTTGGTGGAGTAAGAATGTAGAGCGAGGGAAAGCTTTTGGATGTAGGTGCGGCAATGGAGACGGTCGGAATCGTCGATAGATGCCATCGCCAGGAAGGGGGAGAGAGCGCATGAGGGAGAGGAAGCAGACGAGTGTGTGGAGGTTAGCGGGTCGAACCAAGTGGTAAAGTCACTTAAGTTATTGGGCTGACTAGAGGGCCCAACATCATTTTAGTCATTTCACAATTCTTGCAAAATGCCCATTAAAAACAAACTTAAAATATTTTTGTAAAATAAAACAAAAACACCTCCATAAGGAAATTAAGAACATAATCTAAAATATATTTTTGGAAGATTTTTAAAATTATTTTAAATGTAATGAAAAATTCAAATCAAGAAAATCCTTAAATAAAGAAAAATAAATACAGGAAACTACATTTTAGTAAAAAATCCAAATGAGGAAAAATACAAGGAATTAAAATTATATTTTCTAGAATTATTAAAAATATTTGAAAAAATAATTCAAATGATCTTTTATATAATATAATACTCTAAGAAGGCCTTAAATTCAAATAATAATCTTCAAAATGTAAACCCTTGAATGTTGTAATTCCAAATCTTAAATTCTAGAGATATATGAAAATTCTAAAGTGAAATAAAACATGAAGATTTTAAAGTACAATTGAATATAGATTCTAAAGTGAAATATGTTTGAATTCCAAAATCAACTTAAACAATTATGAATCACTTATGGGGAGGGAACAACCAACATAAATAAAGAATTTCATGCCTATGTATTATAGCATACATGTGAACTCTTAAAACAATGTCCTTAGCGGACAATGATACTATTTCAGAACCTGGGGTCCATGGTATCTTAGAGCATTCAAACCGCAACAAACCTTAGTTGCAAGGCAAGTTCATACTTTCATATATCTTTTGAGACCAAAGTTGCATAACATTTGCAAGATAAAATTTACATATCTTTTGACTACTATATAACAAAACTATTTTACAAAAAGTATCTCCTACTACTTACATTCAAAAACAAATATACTATTTTCATAATGAATATAAATATGGATTATCGTCTTATGGTAGTTAGATAATCTATAATAGTGGGCAATGTAATCATGGTTAGAATACTAATGTCTACGCATTTCTATTCTTGTAGACAGTTATTGGGCCTCCAAGTGCAGAGGTTTATAGAACAGTAGCAAGTTTCCCTCAAGTGGATTACCCAAGGTTTATCGAACTCAGGGATGAAGTGGTCAAAGGTATCCCTCTCAAGCAACCATGCAATCAAGATAAAAGAAGTCTCTTGTGTCTCTAACACACCCGATACACTTGTCAGGTGTATATGTGCACTAGTTCGGCGAAGAGATAGTGAAATACAAGTGATAACGGTGCCAGAAAAGAGATTTTGACGGGGAGGAAAAGATTGAAGCTATCCCAGCAACTGTGCCAGAAAATACTTTGATGGTGTGGAAAAGACTAAAGGCAAACTGAAATAAAGATGGTAGCAAGCAAACATGTAACAAATCTAGTTGCAAACGGTGTTTCAATGTTTATAAACAAGGCCTAGGGATCATACTTTCACTAGTGAACACTCTCAATAAATATATTCCCTTCATGATACTACCCTGAACTACTCTCCGGTTGGACACTCTACTCCATGGTAGGGATATAATAGCACACCTCAAAGTCTGCCTTCCTCATCTAGATAACCCCACACTGTCACCTTGAGCGCTAGATGATTCCAACAAACACCACAATTTCATAGAGACAACCAACTCAAAATATAATCATGATAAGTATTTACGAACTCTATCCTAAGTGTGACTGCGGCATGCATGATGTCACTTTCACAAACGTGGGGAGAGCCGGAGATCTATTGAAGCACTTGAGTATTTATGTAAACTCTAGCCTAAGTGCCACCACGGTATGCACGCTATCACTTTCACATATGTGGGGAGGGCTGGAGATTTATGAAAGCCCTTGAGTAGCAGAGTAGATCTACTTGATTACAAAGCTCATGATCACAATAAGATCATGCATAGAGAGAGATGAACACATAGCTACCGGTAGAGACCTTAGCCTCAAGGAAGAACTATGATACGTCCAAAACGTATCTACTTTCACGAACATTTTTGCTATTGTTTCTTCTCTAAACTTGTGTGATTTGGATACAACTAACACGGACTAACGCTGTTTTCAGCAGAATTACCTTGGTGTCTAGTTTTTATGCGGAAAATCAACTATCAGGAAAAATCCCGGAAAATATGCCAAAAATCCTATTTCACCAGAAGACTCACGGAGCCAGAAGACGAGACAGAGGAGGGCCACGAGGGTCGCACACCCCTTGGTCGCGCGAGCCAGCCCAGGCCGTGCCTGGGAGGGGTGTGGCCACCTCGGGCATCCCCTCGTCCTCCCTCTTCGCCTATAATAAGACTCCTAGCCTAAAAACCGAGGGGGGTTCGACGTTTTTCTAGAAAGAGTTCCGCTGCGCTGCCACCACTAGAAACCGTGACTCGGAACCCGAAACTCCGTTCTGGCACCCTGCCGGGACGAGGAATTTGGAGGGGATCATCGTCATCATCATCACCAACGCCTCTCCATCAACCATCCATGTTTCCTCCATCCATGAGTGAGTAATCCCCCACTGTAGGCTATGTGGATGGTAGGGGTTGGATGATTTCTATCATGTAATCGAATAAGATTGTTAGGGCATGGTGCCTAGTATCTTTATTAGTGATATTTGAATTTGTTGCAACTTGTGCTTAATTCTTATAACTAGGGCCCGAGTGCCATGATCTCATATCTAAACTTATTATTTATTCATGATGATAGTATTGTTTGTGATCTTATCTGCAAGTTGTGTACACATATCATAGTCTGGATCCAAAGGCCCCGAAGTGACAAAATTGGGGACAGCCGGAGGGGATGGCTGTGATATGAGGATCACATGTGTTCATGGAGTGTTAATGCTTTTCTCCGGTACTCTATTAAAAGGAGTACCTTACTTGCCAGTAGATTCCCTTGAGGCCCTGCTGCAATGGGCTGGCAGGACAAAAGATGTTGTGCAAGTTCTCATTGCGAGCACATATGACTATATATGGAACACATGCCTATGATTGTTTAGTACTTGGATGTTTTATCTTACTTATGTGCAAATGCCCTGGATCTTGAAGTTACATGAATAGTCTCGTCCATGCAACACCCGTCCATTCATCCTTATTCCTACCGTACACATATCCTACTGTTTGCTACTATTGTTACTACTGCCGTTGTTTTACTCCTGATGTTACTTTGCCATTTATACTACAAAACTATTGCTACTGATAAACTTCTGTGAGCAAGACTATTTCCAGGTGCAGCTGAATTGACAACTCAGTTGTTTAGGCTTATAAGTATTCTTTTGCTCCCCTTGTGTCGAATCAATAAATTGGATAATACTACCCTCGAAGACTGTTGCGATCCCCTATACTTCTAGGTCATCAAGAATATTTTCTGGCACCATTGCCGGGGAGCATAGCTTTATTTGTAAGTTCACTTGGATATATTATTGTTTGATGCTACTCTTTTTCATCATGGGGAAGTCTCATGATGGAAAGTTTCCTATTTTACCATCCACTACAAGAAGAGGTACAGTCCTAAACACCTCTGCTTCTCTTGATTCACCGTCTGTTATAAGTAAGCTTGTTACATCTCCACCACATACACATGCTACACACACTACTACTACTGCTTAATCTGAAATTGCTTCTGATACTCATGATGTTACTTCTACTGTGCTTAATGAGAGTGGTTCATTAGGTCCTTTCCTAGATGCTACTATTGCTAGAACTAGTTTGGGAAACACTGAAACTCCTAGTGAAGACACTGTTACACCTGTTAGCTCACCTAAGTCTAGAGAGAGATATGATATTAATGATGGTTACATTGAAATGACTAATGAATTTATTGAAGAGTACCAGAACACACGTGGTGCTAGTGCTATCAGGAGTCTCCTTGAGAGAGGTATTATTATACCTAAGTTGTCTCCTGATGCTAAGTTTGCTACTTCTCCCATAGACATTAAAGATAAAGATTATGATTTCTCTCTTGATTTATCCTATATAAACATTGTTGAGAAAGAAACTTTTTGTGGGACTGAGAATAAATGTGTCGTGGCACATATGAATGAGCTTTCCACTATGAATGCCTTATTCTCTGATGATGTTAAGATGCGCAAGTACTTTGTTACAAAGATCTTCCCCTTTTCACTAGAAGGAGAAGCTAAAGCTTGGTTTAATAGATTACCTCTTGGATCCATTGATAGCCCTGATTGTTTGATTGCTACTTTCTTTACGAAATATTTTCCTCCTAGTGCTATACATGCTGCTTTCTAGAAACTTTTTGATTTTAAATAGGGAGAAGAAGAGAAATTGCTCGAGTCATACCTGGATAGTTTTGATGAATCATGCATATCCTAGATGTCCATTGCCTAAAAATGAGCTTCTTGATATTTATTATAATGGACTAATTGATGAATCTAGGACATACCTGGATAGTTTTTCTGATTGTATTTTCAGGAAAAGAACTCCTACAGAAGCTGAAGAATTAATGTCTAAAATAAGCAAGAATTATGATGATTGGAGTTCAACTGAGCTAATTACACATGAGCCTACTACACCTGAACCAATTATGCCTGAACCAACTCCAACACCAACACCAAGGAAGAGGGGAGTGATTGCATTAAATGATGAAGTGATGAAAGAAGCTAATAATGTCTTAAGGAGAAGGGTATTAGATCTAAAGATGTGAAGAATTTTACCTCCTATAGAAGAATTATGTAAGCCAATTTCCCACTCATCCACTATTGAGGTACACTCTCTACAACACTTTGATGAAGGTGATATTCCTTATGGTAAACCTCCCGATCAATGCTTAGAGGACTTGATACTTTTATTGTTTAACAAGGTAATTTTAATAAACAAGTTCAGAATCATTTATTGGAAAACTCTAGAGCTATTAATGAGTTGAAAGATATTGTGGAAAGAACTGCTAATGATGTTAAAATTATTGTTAAACACTTCCAAGGTTCAAACCCAAATTGATCAAATTGCTAAGGTACAAAAAGATATGCTAGTTAATGCTTCAGGAGATAAACATGCTTATGGAATTAGAACTAGGAGTGGTGCATCCACTCAAGATCCTTTATATCATGAAGGACATCCTAAAAGAATTGAGCAGGATTCTCAACAAGCTGGTAGTCCTCATAAGAGAAAATAAAGAAACATAAAACAGTTGAGGAACCTCCTGAACCTTCTCTAGATCCTAATAGTATATCTGTCTCTGATGCTGAAACTGAAAGTGATAATGATAAAAATGATGCTCCTGATAAGGAAGAAATTGAAGAAGAACCTGAGAAGCACACTAATAACACTAGGTACACTAAGGAAGATTTTATTGCTAATAAACATGGTAGTGAAAGAGAACCTTGGGTGCAGAAACCTATGCATTTTCCCAATAAGAAACACAAGTCAAAGGAGGAAGAACACTATAACAAGTTTTGTGAGTGGATGAAACCTTTATTTTTGCAAATTCCTTTGACTAATGCTATTAAGTTGCCTTCTTATTCAAAGTATATGAAGGATATTGTCTCTAATAAAAGGAAAAATCCTAATGAGGAAATTTCTACTTTGCTTGCTAATTATTCCTTCAATGGTAAGGTTCCAAAGAAACTTGATGATCCAGGTATACCAATTATTCCTTGCTTTATTAAGAATAATTATGTTAGGACTGCTTTGTTGATTTGGGAGCTGGAGTTAGTGCTATGCCTTTTTCTCTCTACAAGAGACTCCAGCTAGAAAAGTTGATACCAACTGATATATCTTTGCAAATGGCTGATAAGTCAACTACTATTCATGATGGTATATGTGAGGATGTTCCTGTTCAAGTAGCTCATAATTGCTTGGTTTTGACTGATTTTGTTGTGCTTGAGATGCCTGAAGATGATAATATGTCTATTATTCTTGGGAGACCTTTTCTTAATACTATAGGTGTTGTCATCAATTGCAATCAAGGAAAAGTAACTTTTAATATTAATGGCAAAGAGCATACTGTCTATTTTCCCAATAATATTGATAAGAGCTATGGACTGAATTCAATTGAAAATATTGAGAGCGTCAAAGTTGGAGAAATATATTGTCTCGTTCCACAAGAAAGTTTTGAGACTATTCCTATCAAGTTTGAGGTAACATAATCATTTTGTGAAATGTATGTTTTGTTTCATTTTAGATTGTTTTGGTGACAAGACTTGATCAACCTTGTTAACAAAGGGATTTTAATGGACAAAACAATGCTTCCACAGTGGTTATACTTGCTCACTTTTATTTTTTCTCCTTTCCAATCTTTGCTCTTCCTCTTGTTAGTTTTAGTTTTGCTAGTTGTTTGCTTTTTGGAGTGTCTTAGAGCTTCTATAGTTTTGGTTTTGGTTTGCTTTTTGCTTCTTCTAAAAAAATCTTTTTCGGCGAGAAAATCAAATTTCATAACCTGAAAATTGGCCAAAAATAAAGTTTCCCGAAAAATTCCAAAAAATTCATATTAAAATTTTCCTCAAAAATAGGGGCATAAGGGCACCTGGATTGGCCCAGGGGGACCCACCAGGCCAGCACACCCCCTGGTGGCGTGGCCAGCCCCAGGGCGCGCCTGGCCTGGGTGGGGCCCAATTGTGGCCCTCCAACATGCCTCCTTCCAACCACTTCTTTCTCTCTCCCAAAAATACACCAAAAAATTTCTCAAGCTAGAGTTCCTGCTGTTATTGCTCCCGATTTTCGATCTCCTTTCTCAGCCCATCTTTGTTGTTGATTTTTGGAGGCATTGCTCTCCGGTATGTGCCTCCTCCGCTTGTCAAATTAGATTTTTGATAGGTACATTGTATCTTGAGTATTTTGCTACTATAGGTGACAGGTTGTGTGAGATTGATTGCTTGTTCTATGCTTAGAGATTTCATTTTGATGCATGTTTAGCCCTCTAGCAAGTTCCTATAGTAGTTCCTCGTCATTTATCAATTTGGAAATCACTTGGTTTGATGTTTGTCTAAAAATTTCAAAAAAAGGGTCATGGACAACCACACCTTTGGAAAAGTGTTTGAGAGTGATGAACCTAGAAGGACAAGGCCTTGGAGATCATCCTTCGGAGCTAGGCCATCATACAATGAGGATCTTATTACGCCGCGCTTTGGCAATGAGGGAGATGAGGGGGATGCGCACCCTTCTACCTTCCCTTGTTTTACCTTTTTGCAAGCTGCATGGATTCTCAATGATTTCCTAACTCCTGTTCCGAGGGTTGTACTAACTGATTATATGCAGGATGAGAGTGAGCAATATGCTATGCTCACCAAGACTTTTCTGGAGAGTTTCTCTTTCACTAACAACCCTTTTAGGACAGACGTGTCATTCAAAATCTATGATAGGCCTATCACCATGACATTGAAGAAATTTTGTGACATTTTGGGTATTGGCATGGCTGGGACGGTGAACAAGATTCAAGATTGACCCGATGATTTGTTGGAGCTCTACCGCGGGGTAAGTAAAGATGATGACCGCATAGCCCAGCGCGGGAAGATAATAAATATTCAACTCCCAGCTATCAGATATTTTGCTTATTATCTTGCCACTAGTATTCCTGGTAGGGGGAACACTAGCAATATTTCCAACTATCATTTGGCCTTTCTAGCTGCTGCACTCAACAAAGAAACCAGGTATAATCTTGATTCTCTCATTGCTCGTCGCCTAGCTGCTAGAGGACCCATTTATGGGGGTATTATTGTTGCACGTGTAGCTGCTGCCTTAGAACTTTCTGTTGATCCAAATGATACAATTTTGGCTCCTCGGAGGCTTGATCTTGCTGTCATGAAAGCGCATCACTTTTTCACTGCTATCTCTACCCTTGAGAGTTTGGTTTACAGGATGATGTTTACTAATGGGAAAGAGAGGGAAATTCCTTTGCCACAAACCACTTTGTTCAGTATTTGCAGGGGACCTTGGTCACGCTCCAAGGAGGAGATGGACGAGCATCTGCGCATTCGTGGTTTCCACGGACACTACCAGGGGGACGCGCCCTCTTATGACCACTCTGTGCACTACACAGGAGCTTCCTCAAGCACGTACTAAGACGAAGGGGCCTCTTCATCACACTACGGAGGCACGCCTTCTTGGCCAGGCTGGGATTGAACCCCACTTAGGCCAAAAGCCTAAGCTTGGGGGAAGGTATACCGACATCACACTCATCTATATATCATGTTTCGTCGGTACTTTGTATATCCATGTTTCGCTTTCTTTTTGGTTCTTGTTCCTACTTTCCCAAAACACAAAAGGACCAAAAATATTTTCGTTGTTTCTCTTGGTTTGTTTCTTTGACTTTTTAGCTTTGGTTTGCCTTAAGTAAAATCCAAAAAGATTTTGTTTTGTTTGTTTTTGCTTTTAGTGCTTGCTTTAAAAATCGAAAACACAAAAAATATTTTTTGTTCTTCTTTGGTTTTGTGAAATTCGTTGCAGGGTTCAGCGGTCCTCAGTGGATTTTTGTTTCATGTTATTATTCAAGCCACACAAGTGAAGGGTAATAATGAAGATTAATGACAACTCGATGTGCGGTAAGAGGCTGGTAATGAACTCTATTTGTCTTCATTTTTGTACATATACTCATCATTGTGGGCATGCTTAGTCTGTTAATGTAAGGTGTATGTTATTTATGGATGCTTAGTAGTTCTTGATCTCTGATGATTAGCTCCAGCTTGCTAATAGTTTGTAGCATGTCATATGAATGTTTGCTTGCATTGTTCTATTCATAACTTGGTATGACATTGTGGTATCCTCCTCTGAATGTTTCATTTGAATCGACTTGGCACATGCTCACGCATGCATATGACTGAACAAAGTCAGTTAAGCCTCGATGGTTTATTTTTCCTTAGAGTTCTTGTATCACTTTTATGCCATAATTAATCTTGTTTTGTTGCAAGCATGATTATGACAGTTATTGCTCTCTCGTTTTCACTCCCTTTCTATTGCTAGCCTTCACCTGCACTGAGTATGAGCTCTACTCGTGCTTCCAGCTCCCCAAAACCAAACTTGTCAAAAGTGTCCACTATACCTACCTACTAGCATATTCATTATGCCTTGTTTTCTTCCAAATAAAATGTTTGCTTGTTATGAGAAAGTTAGTTAGTAAAGCTCTCACGAACTTGATGGCACACTTTATTTCTTGCACTTAATAAACCTGAACCATTGTGACTGTCCATGAAAGTTATATGCTTGCAAATTATAGGCTGGGAGTTAGCAGAACCGTGCTATCACGGGGAACGCTTTCAATACATGTAAATATATACCCAGTTGATAGCATGCTCTTTTGTTTACGGATGTCGTCGATGTGAAATAAAAGGAGAGCTTGTAAGTCCATAGAGTTATGTATATGTGTTAGAGAAACACCTGGTCCGCTAGCCTAAGCCATGCCTAATCATGGTGGAAACTTGCAGCATAACCATAGTGAGCAATCTATGAAGCTTTCTCCTTATAAAAAAGAGAGACACACAGAAAAGAGGAAAGAGATAAAAAAGCACCATTTTCCCATGGTAAATAAGAAGATTGCTGAGATGCTCACTGTCTGCTTGCCTTGTCATTTTGATTTGGGATAGCTCTTGTATCATGTGCAAGGGGTACCCTGTTGGCGGTTCTCTATGATACACATGTATTTACTATAACAAGAACTTACCGGTAACTAAAGTTGAGTAGCATGAGGAGCGGCCCTCGTACTCAAGGGACATGAGATTTCCAGTTTATGGTCTATCAAGCATATAACTCATATTGGACCTCACTTTAAACTTAACCATCTAAAGATGCCTATGATAGGGGCAATGAGAGCTCAAAGCTAATGAGTACCATACTTTCATCATTTGGAAGCCTTTTAAACTTTTCAAAACCTTTTCACTTCCTTGCCGAGTCACCACTTATTCTATGAGCACCTTATTGAGAGCATAGTTGTCATTCTTAGTGTAATGTGCTTGTCTCAAAACTTGGTTAATATGTGTGTAGCATACCACTGCATGATGTAGTACACTATAGTCGTTGACATAACACTAATGAAACACTGTTCACTAGTATTACATCCTTCCGAGTGGTACAACAGAAACACAGCAGGTCCAAGACATGACTATAGGTTACAACTCAACTCTTTACACAAGATCCAGAGAACACTCTAGGTTAAAGAGAGAGAAAGAATATTCTTACAAAGAAGAATCAGAAATAAACAACTCAAAAACTATCATACTATTAAGACTAGTATTTTAACTAATGGTTTGGCATTGATACTATTGCAATACTACAGAAATAGGTTCTATGGCTAGAGATTATATTCCTATCTAGTCAGAAACTTCGTCTTCACTTGAATTGATGTATATGTTGACTTCCTTGACTTCATTGAAGAGCTCGAGCTTTTGATGATGATTCCTGGAGCATA
Source organism: Avena atlantica (assembly GCA_910589765.1). NCBI lineage: Eukaryota > Viridiplantae > Streptophyta > Magnoliopsida > Poales > Poaceae > Avena > Avena atlantica. The sequence goes on along the minus strand of OU342734.1, from coordinate 421,911,323 downwards.
ACTTGATGTAGACGTCGCTTGTACTAGCTTTAGAACCTAGCAAGGGTTAAGAAGATATTTTGAGTACGGGCGTACTCAGCAAGTTCACTAGAAAAGGAGTGTTTGATGCATTATATCTACAACCACAGACCGTAGGTCGTAGGCAATGCAAGTTTTTGTAAACATTTCTTCAAAGGTTGCTTTTATTCCGAAAAGTTATGTCTGTCAGCCTTCACGGGTTTACCAGAACTTTCATGGAGTTCCTTTCCCGCCGCGTTCGCAGCTCCTTCCCGGAACAGGGAGTTGACATGGTTATACCCTACTGGTACGTGACTTCAGCATACCTGGTCCAGCCCAAGGAAGGCCCACAGCAGAAATACGCTGACCCATGAAGATTTTCGGGTGGCCAAGGCCCATGACGCCTTCGGATCCTTGGAGAGCAAGACTAGCATAGATAGGAAATTTAAAGGGGTAAAGCCCTAGAACCTGTAACCGACTAGGACTATGCCCGGGACCTGCCTAAGTCTATATAAAGGCCAGGAGGGCACGTCCTAGATCTCTCGACTCATACTTTCGCACACGCACCTCCACGCCAGATCGAATCTGCGCACCCTGTAACCTTCGGTTCCGCCGTAATCAAGAGCAGACAAGCAGGAGTAGGGTTTTCCCTCCGGCGGCCTGAACCTGGGTAAATCTCGTGTCCCCTGGTTGCTTGTCTGTTAACCGTTCCGCGATCTCCAGCATCCCCATCTTCTCCAAAATCCAAGTCCATAACAATGGGCATTGATGAGATTAAACCTCGTCAATTGGCGCCGTCTGTGGGAAACGGGGCTGGTGATTGTGCGATCGTGACGGTCCCGACCCGATCGATCTACAACTCCGCGGCGACGGAGAATCACCTCCTCTTCGGCGCTTTCGACTTCACCGCCCACTCGCCGGCCACCATAAAGGATTTCGAGCCCGTAGGCGACGGACTCGAAATCTTGCTCGAAAGCTTCTGCTTCCAGGTGGGGCAAACTGGCACCCTCCGCCTTCCTGAGCGGGTGCCCCTACCATCAATCAGGCCCGCCTCGTGGGCTCCGCACCCTGTGCTACGCACATCACCATCGACAGATGAGTACTATGACAGCAACAGCTGCAACTCCGATCTGTGTGATCCACCTTCGGATGAAGGGACCTACGGTTCCGGATCCGAAAGCTGCGGCAACAACGGACCAATCTACGAGCGCTACCAATGCGCCGCAGTCATCTAGGAGCAGCAAACGCCTAATCCGCCGCCCAACACGAACCCCAACCCGCAGGACAGAAATGGCGAAAACGGCGGGAACAGAAGAAGCCAGTCCCCCCCACCCAACGGGGAAAACAACGGCCACCTCATCCAACTTAGCAAAAAAGGATGGGTCCAGGCACGCCGTGCCGTCGCAGGCGACATAGTCCTGCCTGTGGACTCCCCGCGTGACCTACTGATGGCATACCACTACCTCCTCATCGAGGAGCACAAGAAGCAAGTCAAGATGCAGGAGACGCTCGACAAACGCAAGCAAGCAGCCTCTGAGTCCAGTGCGCGACGAGCTGCGCTCTCCGCCATGGCACCCGGCTCTAGCACAAACGGAAACCAGGGAAACAAACACCGCTCTTGGGTGGAGAACATGGATCCCAGGGAACGCCGTGATGTGACCCGAACTCTCCACACATCGTTCATGGATATGGTGCCGACGGCAACATCATCCCGAAGACACCGCAAGCTACGATCATGGCAGCCACTGCGTATCTCGCGGCCCACCCTCCTCCGGAGGGGGACCCGAAAAGAGCTATGCATAAGTCCGCACTCACCAGACTCGGACTCGTCGGAGCTGCGCTCCATGAAGACGCTCCTGCGGAGCCAAAGAAGAAAGCTCCGGCCAGACGCGACCGGAGCCCCACCCCTTCATCCGAAGAGGAAGAGGAACACGACCTTCCTCGAAGGAAGAAGAGCTCGCATCGCCATAAACGCGACTACGACGCCAGAGATGCGCTTACACAGCGCAAAATCGACAAAGCACGCGCCAAAAGCGCATGCTCGTCCGAGTCCGAGATGGATGAAGATGAAGGAGAACTCTGTGGATCTCGATGCTTCAGCAGATCTGTTCGGCGAACACAGATGCCACGCAATTTCAAGCTTCCTTCGGATACTCCGAAGTTCAACGGCACGCAAGATCCAAAATCTTGGCTCAGCGACCATCTGTCATCCGTCAAGCTGCACGGCGGTAACAAATAAACCGCCATGCAATGCCTTCAGCTGCAGCTGACAGGCGCAGCGCGGGTTTGGCTTAGCAGCTTATCATCAGGGTCCATCCGAAGTTGGGAGGAGCTAGCTTACAGCTTCATCCGAAATTTCAAGGGCACCAGCAAGAGGTCCGCCTCAATCGAAGAATTGCGAGCCTGCACTCGGAGAACGGGTGAATCTATTCTCTCGTACATACTACGCTGGTCTACCACAAAAAACTCCGCAGCACACATCTTCGAAGAGAGAGCCATCGATGCCTTCAGGGACGGCGTTAAACGCCAAGATTTCAAGGAGGAACTTGGGCGCGTCAAGCCCAAAACGCTCGACCACCTCATGGACATCGCCAACAGGTGGGCTGACGGCGAAGATTGCATTCACCGAGCACAATCGGACGAAGAGGACGACTACGGCCGAAGACGGGAATGCCGCAGCAAGAGGAGATCGCGCGTCTACGAGGACCGTGACGGACCCGACATGGTCGCGGCCGGCTACGTCGACCGCCGCAACGACAACAGCCGCAACAGTGGAGGATACCGCGGAGGAAACTTCCCCGACAACGGACGACCAGCACAGTCGTGGCAACGCCGCGACCGCGACAACGGACCCTCAGCAATCGACAAACTTTCGGGTCTATGCACCATCCACTTCTACATCGACAAACAGGATGGCAAAAAGAAAGCCAGCCACATGCTCAAGGACTGCCGCGAGTTCCAGAAACTCAGCGAAAGCATGGTGCAGATGAGGCAACAAGCCCCAATCCCTGTGTTCGGAAACGCACCTGCGGCAGGTGAAATAGCACACGGAGCTCCTCCACCGCCGCCTATTGGAGGCCCAAACTAACCAGTCGCACCAGCGCAAAACAACGCCGGGATCGGGTACCCCCCACCAAAAGGAGCACTAAATATGATGCAGAAGGGACGCCCCACAAATAGGGTGCAGAAGAAAATCACCCGACAAATCAACTTGGCCGTGGCAACTCTGCCTGTAATCCCTGAGTATCTCAGCGGATCAGAGTCCTGCATCACATTCACTCGCGCGGATCAGCCTTGCCAGATCCCTCGCCCAGGTCATGCTGCCCTGGTGTTGGAGGTGTAGATCGTAGGCTTCGAGATGAGTCGCGTCTTCATGTACGGCGGCAGCGGCATCAACCTAATGTTCGCAAGCACTCTAGCAGCAATGCGGATCCCGCGATGCAGCCTGGAACAATCAGACACAACGTTCCACGGCATTGTCCCAGGGAAGCGCATATTCCCCCTGGGCAAAATAGGGCTCGACGTCATCTTCGGGAAGCCGGACAACTTTCGGCATGAGCGACTCGAATTCGAAGTGGTGGACTGGTCGTCGCAATACCACGCCATCCTGGGGCGTGTAGCATTCGCAAGGTTCCTGGCCATCCCACACTACGCATACCTACTACTCAAGATGCCAGGACCAAGGGGCGTCATCACAGTCCACGGGAGCTTCACCCGATCGGACTAATGCGGCAGGGATTTCAACAAAATCTCCCAGTCTTTCGGCATGCAAGACGAGCTTGTAAGGCTCCGTGAGGTGACGGACAATGGGGCACCCCCAGTCACAAGGAAGAACGCACCTAACATGTCCTTCGACTCCACCGTCAACACCAAGAAAGTACAGGTCCATCCGACGGATGCCTCCAAGACGGCCTTGATCGCCAACGACCTCAGCTCCGCATAGGAAGGCGCGCTCGTCGAATTCCTCCGTGAGCACTGGGAAATCTTCGCCTGGTGTCCTGCGGACATGCCAGGAGTTCCCAGGGAATTCGCCGAGCACGCATTCAATGTCTTTCCAGACACCAAGCCAGTCAAGCAGTCCATCCGGAGACTGTCGGAGCCACGAGCCGAAGCTATCGGCAAGGAAATCAATAGACTGCTCGCTGTAGACTTTATCAGGGAAATCAAGGAAAGCGAGTGGCTTGCAAATACAGTGATGGTCCCAAAGAAGGACACGGACATCCTGCGGATGTGCGTGGACTTCACGTCACTAAACAAGCATTGCCCAAAGGACCACTTCCCTCTTCCTCGGATCGATCGGATCATCGATTCGACTGCAGGATGCGAGAAACTCTCCTTCCTTGACGCCTACTCAGGCTATAACCAGATTTGACTCAAGGTCGAAGATCAGGAGAAAATGGCGTTTATCACACCGTTCGGAGTATTCTGTTACAACACAATGCCCTTCAGGCTAAAGAACGCGGGTGCCACGTACCAGCGATGCATGCAGTCCTCCCTCAAGGACCAGATCAGTCATAACGTCCAAGTCTATGTCGACGACATAGTAATAAAAACCAAGGAGGCAAGGACACTTATCGACGATCTCCGCAAGATGTTCGACAACCTTGATCGCTACAAGATCAAGCTCAATCCCGAAAAGTGCGCATTCGGCGTCCCATTGGGTCAGCTGCTCGGGTACTTCATCTCTCAACGAGGGATTGAGGCAAACCCGAAGAAAATCAGAGCCATCATGACGATGGAGAAGCCGAAAAACCTCAAAGGCGTCCAGCAGCTCGCAGGACGAGTAGCGGCGCTAAGCAGGTTCATCAGCCGCATGGGCGAGAAGGCCCTACCATTCTACCAACTGCTACGCAAAGCAGACAAATTTGAGTGGACGCCGGAAGCCAACGACTCATTTGAAAGCCTCAAGCGGCTTCTCTCAACCTCGCCTGTCCTGGTCACGCCAAAGGAGCGCGAGCCTCTGCTGCTGTACATAGCAGCCACACACCAGGTGGTCAGCACCGTACTAGTGGTCGAACGACCCGAAGAAGGCAAGACCCACGGGGTCCAGCGCCCAATATACTACCTCAGCGAGGTACTCACACCGACAAAACAGAGGTACCCTCACTAGCAGAAACTCGCCTACGGCGTGTTCATGACGGCTCGGCGGCTGAGTCATTACTTCCAAGAGCACCAGGTGATGGTCGTCAATGAGGCACCACTAAGTAGCATCCTGAATAATCCAGAAGCTACAGGACGCGTGGCCCTGTGGGGCATCGAACTGTCACCCTTGGACATCGTCTGCGAGAAGCGACTCGCAATCAAATCTCTAGTCCTTCCGGATTTCCTGGTACATTGGATGGATCTGCAGCTGCCAGACCCCCAGACATGTCGCAGTCATGGACGATGCACTTTGACGGCTCCAAGCGTGAAGCCGGAGCAGGGGCAGGGGTCATACTGACCTCCCCGCAAGGCGACAAGATGAAGTACGTCCTCCGGATGAAATTCCGAGCCTCCAACAACGAGGCCGAATACGAAGCCCTCATCCATGGCATGAGGATGGCAAAAATATGCGGCGCAACGCGCCTGGTCATCTACGGTGACTCCAACCTCGTCATCCAGCAGACGATGAATGAGTGCGACGCACACGCCGAAAACATGATCGCGTACCGCGCACTCTACAACGCACTCGAAGGAGAATTCGATGGCTGCGAGCTTCGACACGTTGGAAGAGAAAGCAACAAGGAAGCCGACAGAATTGCCAACATCGGCTCCACTTGCGCAAAGGTGCCACCAGGTGTGTTCCTCGAACAGATCTGCGTGCCATCCATCAAGTGGAAATTCCCAAGGGATCACCCGAAGAAGCAGAACACTCGCGAGCTACGCTACCCGAAGGACACGAAGGACCCGAAAAACTGGACACAGAGGTAGCCATAGTCAACCTAATGCAGGTCATGGCAGTCGAAGAAACCTGGACGCGCCCATACCTCCAGTTCTTGTTAAATGGAGAACTGCCTGACAGCCCGACAGATGCCCGACGCATATCTCGTCGGTCAAAAGCCTTCACCATCATCAACGGCGAGCTGTACAAGCGCAGTATTACCGGTGTACTACAAAGGTGCGTGACCATCGGTGACGGGAAAGCAATCCTCCAAGACATCCACGAGGGCATCTGCGGCCATCACGCAGGCAGCCGCTCCCTTGTCGCCAAAGCTCTACGAGCAGGATTCTACTGGCCAACGGCCATGAGCGACGCAAAGGACATCGTTCGAAGATGCAACGGATGCCAACGGTTCGCCGACAAACCGCACGCACCTGGGTCCGAGCTCAGACCCATACCCATAGCTTGGCCTTTTGCTCAATGGGGCCTCGACATGATCGGCAAACTGCCAAAGTCCTCGAAAGGGGGACACGTTTACCTCCTGGTCGCAGTCGACAAGTTCACCAAGTGGATCGAGGCCATGCCGGTTACCAACCAGAAAGGCAAAACGGCCGTCAAGTTTTTCGAGTCCATCGTCTACAGGTTCAGCGTACCGCATAGCATCATCACCGACAATGGATCGAACTTTATCTCCAAAGAATTCCAGGACTTCTGCGAAGGCCTCGGGATCAACATCACGTATGCCTAAGTGGCACACCCGCAAACGAACGGGCAAGTGGAGAAGGCCAACGGCCTAATCGGCACGGGCATCAAGAAGCGCCTCATGAGTCCACTCGAACGGAAAGCAGGAGTCTGGACTAAAGAGCTACCATCCGTCCTATGGAGCTTAGGGACCACGCCAAACAGCTCCACAGGCTACACACCGTTCTTCATGGTACACGGAGCCGAAGCCGTGCTGCCAGCCGAAGTACGCCACCAGGCCCCTCGGGTCGTCGCATACAGTGAAGCCGAATCCACGGCTGCACTCGAAGATGCCGTTGATACACTCGACGAAGCAAGAGACATAGCAGCAGCTCGATCAGCGGTGTACCAGCAGAGTCTATGCAACTACCACAGCCGCCGGCTTCGCCCCTGGTCCTTTGACGAAGGAGACCTCGTCTTGCGACTCATGCAAGAGCGACCGACAAAATTCGAGTCACCATGGGGAAGGACCATACGTCATCACCGAAGTCATCCCAGGTGCGCCTATCGCCTCAAGCACGTGGAGTATGGAGTCGCATACTCCAACCCATGGAATATCTCGCATCTGCGACGATTCTATCCGTAGCAACCTACCCCCTTTACTTTCAATAAGGCTTTCAGCCAAGGCTATTCAGCCGAACAATGTACCTCCTCCATTACGATATAAATAAAGCTAAGTGTCTCACCCCAAAACTTCAGTTCGCTATTTTGCAACTTTACTACATGCTACAAACGCACTCGGGGGCTCCCCCCACCTCACGATTTCATCGACTGAGGATCAAACATGTACACCTGAGTAGCTGACAACATCAGGCAAACGAAAAGGACACGTACTCAATCAAAGCACTGCGTGCTCACAACAAACAAACCTTTACAACAAAGGGCACAACACGCCCAGCCGAAATCTACAAATTTTACATCTATCTCTTTTTTCAGGTTCTACCTATTCCGAAGAATAACCTGAGCATGCCGCTCAAACAAATCTACGACCTGTTCGGCATACTGCCTTACAGCAACGTAATGTGGACGCATGTCCCACTCACCACCATCAGGCCGAAGAAGTGGCCCAGCGGCCACAACAGCCAAATCTACGCCAGGCCGGTGCAGCCTCACAAGAGACAAATCAGCCTTCACTCCTGCGACGAGCTGTTGCCGCACCAACTCCTTGACATTGCTCATGTTCCGAAACTTCGACAGAAGACCCGCAAGGCTTGTCAGTACGGCATCCAAAGGGAACATGACATGAAGCACCGAGGCAAGCGACGTCTGCACTTGGCGCAACACTCGAGAAACCTGGTGCACACGATCCTGCACCGTCGCCAGAGCTATGGCACGGTCATGATCCATCCAGAAGAAGCCACCAGCCTCCATGTCCTGTTGAGTCAAGCAATTGACCCGAACAGCGACACGCTCCTTCTCTTCCCTTGGAGCAAGATTCGCACCTGCGACAATGGAAAGAATAAGAGAAAAGGCCAGCAGGCTCACCCGAAGAACTGAGCTACAGCTCGAAACAAGGAACAACTTACATTGAAGCTGCTCAGACAGCCGAATAAGTTCCGCCATCAAGTACTCCTCTCTGTCTGCACCACGATCCGCCTTGGACTTCCAAACATCGGCATGACCTCGCAACCCGAGCAGCTCCCTCTCCAGACTACGCACGTGATCCCGAAGAAAAGCGAGTTGAGAGGAAGCATTCGAAGATGGTCGCAACGGCATTGCGGAGGAAGTGTCAACAGGGTCAGCACCCGAAGGAACCTAGAGCAGCAGAAAAAGAAAGGGACACAAACATTTAGACAATGATAGAGCACAACTCGGAAGAATTCATTAAACATATAAGGCCACTACGTGGCACAAGGATGGTGTTCTTCAAGATATTTACATCAAAAGCAGACTAAAAACTACCCTACGTCTACAACGCCTAAGATGCGGCACCCTGAGTCGCCTCGGAGCCGGACTGCCTAGCTTTGGCCCCGCCCTGCTGCCGCAGTGCATACTTAGACAACAAATCAATGAGCTTGGGCCCATATCGCTTGCAGCGAGCAGAGTAGGCAGCAAAGGCTACCTCGGATCCATCTGCAGTCGTCGGCATCCGGGAGGTGATCTGGGGCAGATCCAACTCCGCTCCAGCAGCCAAGGCCATCGCCAGCCCGACGGACGCGCCGATGCCCTTCTGCTTGCGCTTGTACGCCACAGGCGCTTCGGCTGACAGAGCCTCCGCCAGAGCATCCACATCATCGAGGGCCACACCCTTAGGAACAAGCTCCTTGTAGAAGCGGCCAAGGACCTCCTTCGCCTTGGCAAGGGAGCTGACGACGGTGCTGCGGCGGTCTTCGACCGCCACAGTAACATCATCTAGAGCACTCCCGTGCTCTAGAGCACCGCGGTCAAACTCGATGCCTGCGGCATTTGAGACAAAAAATAAGAAGGAAGACATGAAGAAATGTAGCACATAAAAAGACACGAGGCATGAAGAAACAAGCACAAATCTAGCACTCACCCGAAATAGCCTTGGCAGCAGCCATGAGCTTCGCCGCCACCTCTCTTTCACGAGCAGCCTCAACGGTGGCCAGCTGCTCCTCACGATCCGTGGCCTCCTGCTGCAGACGCTCCTTCGCTTCGGCTGCCTTAGTCAGCTCTAGATCGAGGCGTTCTTTCGCGTCAACGGCGTCTTCGGCCTTCTGCTCCGATTGACCAAGGCTCTTCTTGAGAGCATCGACCTCACGGAGAGAAGTATTATGCTCCTCTATATTCAAAACAAGAAACGTCAGAAAGCAGGACCGGCATAAACGAAAAAAGCACCAAAAGGCGAATAAGTACCTTGAAGCTGCCGAAGGTTAGCCTCCAGCACCAGACGCTCCTGCACCAGCCGCTTGGCCTCCTGCACAAAAGGCTGCAGAAAAAGAAATAGAAGTAAGAAAAGGACTTGGGGCCACGCCCAACACAAAGGAGTAAAAACAAAATTCGCACACGAAGATACTCGGGGGCTCCCCCCGTGACATGAAGCAGAGAAACTTACATGCTCTGATGGCGACTCCGAAGGCCCGCCTGCGAAATTCTGAGGCGCAACCACCTGCACCTCCTGCAACGGAGGATCTGGAGCCGCGCCACCTGAAGTCGCCACCGTCTGAGGAGAAGGAGACGCAATTTTCGACTCCCCCATCATCTCCCGCGCACCATCACTGGAGGAATGGTGGGAGGAATGCCTGCATACGAACCAATCAGCACAAGTGCAAAAATCATGAAGGAACAAGGACAATAGTACAACAAGAAACTTACGAGCCCGGTGAGCTCAGGTCGAAGACAGGAGGAGTCCTTCGGGCCCTCTTCTCCTCCTTCTTCTCTTCCTTCTTCTCCTCCTTCTTTTCTTCCTTCTTCCGCTTCGCTGGCGGGTGCGGCGCTACAGCCCGCACAGGAATGGCAGGAATGGGAGAGGAAGAACCTCCATGACCGTCACTATGACGCTCAAGGCCCAGAGGGTTTCTGGGAGTCGGAGGATTCGAGGCATCCGAAGACTCGCTGGAGCTCCGTGATCGTTTGCGCGTATGGTCCTCACTCGACTCGTCAGCATCCTCCGCCGGAGATCGCGCCGACGGCAGCTCGGACACGGACTCAACCACTTCATTATCCGGGGCATTCGGATACTTTTCGGGCAATGGCGGTACCATGCCCGGCACTTTGAAGCTCTGCAAAATCAGAAAGAACTTTGTTAGCAAACAAAGGAAATAAATACACAGCCGACAAAAAAGCACTACGTGCACAAATCTACACCTGCGGTACGACCAACGCCGAAGAAAATGGAGGGGTTAGCGACTTCCCCGGGATTTCTTCTCCGGCCTTGAACTTCAGCAGCGCGCGAAGGGCCCTGTTAAGATCCCCCTCGAAGATTTTCTCAGTCGAAACCCTCGTCGTATCACGGCGCCCAGAATAAAGAAACATCGGGTGCGCCCTCGCTTGGAGAGGCTGCACCCGACGCTCAAGAAACGTCCGGATGATGTCCACACCGTTCACCTCCTTCTCCGGAATCAGCTGGAGATCCTCCACCTGACGGTAAAGGGCCTCTATCTCCGCCACCTCACCGTCCAAGATTTGGTTTTTCCAAGACCTTTTCTTCTCAATCATTTGGGAGGGGTCAAAGGGAACAAGACCAAAATCTTGCCCGGGCACTACGGAGTCGCGGATATAAAACCATCGCCTCCGCCAGTATTGGACAGATTCGGACATGGAAAAAGAAAAGAAGAGAAGATTGGGACTAAGGGAGATGATGCAACCCCCAATGGGATACACACCATCCGAACCAGATTGCCTCTTCACAGAATAGAGCTTTCGGAAGACGCCAAAGTGCGGCTCAATGCCAAGCCAGCACTCGCAAAAAGTGATAAAACAAGCAATGTGGAGAAGAGAATTGGGAGACATATGATGAAGCTGAATCCCATAGAAGAAGAGAAGTCCACGGAGGAAGTTGTGGACTGGAAAAGAAAACCCACGCATAACGAAGGCGAGAAACATAACCCGAGACCCAGATGGGGGACGGGGGATTACCTCATTGCCGGGGAGTTTGACGGCCTCCCTATCCTGCGGGATCAGGCCCCGCTCGCGAAGCTTGCGGAGATCGCTCTCCCGCGTCTCTGATCGCCGCCAGCCACCATCGGTGACACGGGTAGCGGTGGTGCTTTTCTTTCCTCCGGCGGCGCTGGTCCCAATTGTAGATGACGATTTCTTTGGTTTCCCCATTGCGCTACGACGGCGCCGGCGGTGAAAACGCAGAAACGACGACGGAAATGTGGAAGGAAATCCCAGCGCGCAGCAAGAATCGCTAGAGCACAAGGAGGCAGTGAAAACAAGAACTGATGCGGTGAAAACAAACCGCGGCTTTCCCCAATGATTATAACAGCGAAGACGACACACGGCAGCCATCCATCCAGAAGACCTAACGCCAACGGCAGATCTGACCGTACACGTGTCAACATCACAACGAACCATCGTTACCACGCCGTCCACTACGTGCGGAAATCGAGGAGACGCCATAATTATCTCCACGCAGCGCGTGACCGGTCAATTCAAAGTCAGCAAGTGGGACCCACGTTCGTCCAGTCAAGTCATCTCTGGCGTAGCAGACGCTTGAGGTCATTGATCGTCAGCACTGATGTCATCAAAAGCTATACTAGCGCCAATTACAATTCCCTGGCTCCACAGCTAAGAGTACTCACTCGAATCTTCGATTCGACTAAATACTCGGGGGCTACTCCTATCAGGAGCGCTGGCCGCGCACCCGGAAGATGAATAAAGCCAAAGTATTTCTTCGAGTCCTACGCCGAGTCTATGACTCCACTACGGACTCGAGGGCTACTCCCATAGGGAGGATGAATTTAAGCATCCGAAAATTTTCGTGTCCTACGGACTTAACAACTGAACAATGCTTGAACTAAAGTCTCTGCTCGAGTCTACGACTCGAAAAGACACTCGGGGGCTACTCCCATAGGGAGCGCTGGTCGCGCACCCTATGAAATCTTCGACTGCGATCTTTCGGATCAGCACGCAAAAACTTTTTGGCAACTCTGCCCCAACAAAACGCTGAGTGAGCGACAATCTCCTTGGCCACCCGAAGCACCTCCGTGGTGACAAATGTTCGGGTGCTGCGTCTGCGACGCAAAGATAAGACCTGCAGATATCATCTGATGGCCTGGCAACGTACACGACTGCGCTCTGCTAGTATAAATCCATTCCAACGGGCGTGATGAAAAATCCCGACGGACACGTTGGGTACATCAATTAAAAACACTGGAATTCCACTCATGTAAGTCCTCTGCGGCCTGAGTCGAATTACGCCAGCATATGTTCTGGGTTCAAGTTAAGGGACTCGAACCTGATGAAGATCATGTTGTTTCGTCCTAGGATAGTTAACTGACCCTGATCCGTCGGGTGAGTCAGGCACATGTATCAACAATCCCTACACACATATATTATTAACACCTAGTTGCACCCGAAGGATTGAAGAGTCCTCAGCCGAATCTACGATTCGATTGATCACTCGGGGGCTACTGACATGGTTATACCCTACGGGTACGTGACTTCAGCATACCTGGTCCAACCCAAGGAAGTCCCACAGCAAACATACACTGACTCATGAAGATTTTCGGATGGCCAAGGCCCATGACGCCTTCGGATCCTTGGAGAGCAAGACTAGCATAGATAGGAAATTTAAAGGGGTAAAGCCCTAGAACCTGTAACCGACTAGGACTATGCCCGGGACCTGCCTAAGTCTATATAAAGGCCAGGAGGGCACGTCCTAGATCTCTCGACTCATACTTTCGCACACGCACCTCCACGCCAGATCGAATCTGCGCACCCTGTAACCTTCGGTTCCGCCGTAATCAAGAGAAGACAAGCAGGAGTAGGGTTTTCCCTCCGGGGGCCTGAACCTGGGTAAATCTCGTGTCCCCTGGTTGCTTGTCTGTTAACCGTTCCGCGATCTCCAGCATCCCCATCTTCTCCAAAACCCAAGTCCATAACAATGGGCATTGATGAGATTAAACCTCGTCAGGAGTAACAAGTTATAGTTCTTACACTCTGCAGAGGTGCATTACTTTACCCATGAGAGACCTTAGCCTTGTTGCACAACCAAGTCATGACCTTGTCCATACTTCCTTGTTATGGGGCCCGGTCTAAGATCCAAGCCAATCACTGCCCCCTTTGCGACCATGCATGCCTCCTTGGTGTACACCATGCCCACATATTGAATTACAACAATGGTTTGTACAGACCGTTAGATGCCAGAACTATCGTGGGACATTGAGGGTTCCCACCCATATGCTGCATATCCTCTACGAATTACCAATTAATATGCACGCTACGAGTGATAACAGCCACGACCTGCACATTCGGCTACATGCGAGAGGAAGACGATACAGCTGACTTCTCTGTCCCATTCCAAATCTCATGGTTAATGTGTGATATACGGCGCAAGAATCACTGGCGACATTGGTTGTTAAGTCCTAGATAATATGTTAATTTACCACCAGAACTTTCATAGTAGGTTATTACCTCATGGTAAATAACCTATAATCACATTATTATGAAAATAGTGTTTTTGGACCTTTTTCAAATGCAAGTGATGACAACACTGGATTTGCAAAATACTTTACAGAAAATAATCAAAGGACATGAGCAAGTGTGAACTTGCCTTTTGTGATTGCAAGATTATGCACTCACGGTCTTCGAGACAATATAAGATCCAATATCTAGCATCATTGGTCCGGTAAGGACTAATGTTTAAAGAAGCAATATGCTCTTATGCATAAGTAATGTGATGCACTTTATGAACGCGAATCCCGAAGATAACGTTGTTCTAGGGTATAGATACTGGAAATGGTTTCTTTAGAATGTGTTGTCCTTTTAGATAAGTTTCACACTTGTGGTTCTTATTAGGGCTTGTGAGTGTGTGTTAACAACACATATCTATATAACAATAAGGTACACACATATGGAATGATACTTGAAGACTACTAATATAATAATTGTTTATCTTCAAATTTACTTTACAAGTAGTGTCACTTATAAAGAACTTTAAGTGTTATTAATCCTAAATATATAGGTAAAGTATAAAGTGGCAAAACGAATAACTTTTGAAGAAAAGATTCCTTTATTAAGGTTTAAACTTTTTTTTGTGGCTAATCAGAGGTGGTTGATGTTGTTTGTGCTTGCTGGAACAGTTTGGATTTGAGATGCTTTATAACTTAATTATAACAAACCAAAGTTAACTATAAAGTATATAATAAAGTTTTTAGCATTATACTTAAAGTCTGGTAGACTAAAGTTAACTTTAAAACATAGATGGACTTTAGGTGTAATGCTTATTATACTTATACCTTGTTTACTTCATAATGTTTCTTTAAAGTTACTTAAGAATGGTATTAATTTTAATTGGTAGTGGTTTCTTTACATTATAAATGTATAAAGGGATTTACCTCCCTATAAGGGTGTGGTTAAGGTTTATGAATAAGTAAACAATATTATTTACTACTTATGAACTCACTATAGTGTTTTGATTTGTTTATAAACTTGTGGTTGAAGTAAAGAATGGGTTTTATCGCATTACAAATTATTCTTGGAGATTTTATATTGGATAAGAATCTTTTTAGAAAATAATCTACACTTCTGGTTGAATGATAATTCAATAAAATTGCATTTTTAAAATGTGTTGAACCATTTGACTTCATAGTATTAGTATTTAAGACTAATACTATTTATTAGATTTAATTGGTTAATTTAAGAAATATTAACAATTTTTTATTTGACATTATATGAATTATTAACTAAATAAATAGGTTTAAATTCAAGTTTTTAAAGTGTTTAACTTTTTATTTAACTTAAAAGTGGAATATTATATTTTTAACATATAGGTATTATTTTTGTGATCATTTTGGTATGTTACACTTATTTTTGTGATTTAAAAATAATTAGTATGATTTTTATAATACTTATTACTTTATAAAGACTTAATAAATAACAGATATTTAATTAAATGGAGTAATAATGCATGATTATAGTTTTGAATTATAGTTCTTTATTTTCTAAGATTTTTGGTATTTTATTTATATTTTTAACATTTACCAATATTAAAATATGGATTATCTAAATTTTATTACTTATAAAACCTTTATTAAATAATATTTATTTAAATAATTATCATAATAATATTTGATAATAATTTTAAGTTTTAGATTTTATTTTTCTGAAAATTTTCATATATTATACACACTTTTTTGAATTATAAAACAAAAGTTATTGATTTAACAAGTTTTAATCATTTTATTAAATTTCTGAAATCTTTTAATTAGAACTTACAATGTTTTATCTATTTATTAAACAGACGATAACTTTTTACACCGAACCTGGACCTAACCTAGGTCACTGACTAGTGGGCCACATGACACATCATCCTTTAGGTTAGTGAAAGCATTTGTTACTGGCCCTATTACTACTCATAGTCCATGACAGATGGGGCCAATGCCATGTCAGATGTCACACGGGCAAGGACCTGGTCAAAACAGCTGACCGTTTGACTCGGCGTGAGGCTGACGTCCCAGTGACGTCACCTCGCCGGTGACATAGAGACGACGAACGACGACGACTATCTGGCGGCTTCGAGTGAACGCGATGACTATCATTCGAACGAGTGCAACGTGGGAAGACTAATAGCGGTGGCACCGCCAGCGTATGGTCACTGGAACAGTTACCACGACGGCGACAGACGGCAGCGCAGGACGGAGCTCTATGAAAGTGAGGCTACGTCGAACGATAGCACAAAATAAGGGGTCCTGGAGATGCGTTAGCTTACCCTGATTCTCGTACGATGATCGTTGAGGCCTGGTGTGGTCGGATGTGGCATCTCCGACGAGAATTCTGACGAAGGCCGACGAAAGGGAACGGCAAAATTTGATCGCCCTCGTGCTCCCCTTGATGCAGCATTCCTCACAAATGGTCTACGCACGCTGGCGCATCTCCCCGACCACTCCACGGACTCCGTGATGGCCTCTACTGTCAGCGACGGTCCTCTCTAACCGGAGCTAGGGTTCGTGTTCATGCGGGAGAGGAAGAAAGAGAGAGATGGTGAGGATGACGACGAGCAGGTACAACGGCATGTCGTTCTTATCCTCGCAGAGACCCTGTTGGCGGCGTCGCGACTACGGAGTAGCATCGGGCGGTCGCCGGCCCCTCTAGCGAGCTGCTTGACGCGAGGAGGAAGACGACGGATAGGTTGACAAAAGGGTATCTGGGCCGGGCTTCTGTTGGGCCATGGTGAAGTGAGCGGGTTTACTTCTCTGCTGCTTGTGAGCGTTAGATAGATGGAGGAGAAGCGGGCTATGGGCCAGAATTGACTGATACTCCTTTTCCTTATCTTTTCTGTTTTCTGTTTTTAATATTTTGTTTTCAATTCAAATTTCTTCAAGGTTTTAAATACCATAATTGTTGTATAATATTTTAAATATTCCAAAGATAATTATATTAATTGATTACTCTAATCATGTTGATATTGTTCAATGCTCACCACTATATCAAAAGTTTTTTATTGAATGGAATAAATAAGATTTAGGATTTTAGGATTTTTGTTTCTAGATTTCTATTTGAACTTTTCTTTAAGGAATTTATTTGCTGAATATTTGCAGCAAAAATAAAGTTATTATAAATCAATTTGTGAACTTTTATTATATAGAGTTTTATTTCTTTATTCTGTTGATACAGATCCTTCTAGTAATTGGGTAAGGAACTTTGTTATCAATTTTCTTTCCATAATAAACCATGAATTTATTAAATGATCTTTCCTTATTTATTTAAAAAAACTTAGTTCTAGTTAATTTATAATTTGAAAGGAAATGTATAAATATGGTGATCCTATTCTTATTATATGATATATAAATTTCTAGGGAATTAATAGGATTAATATCGTTTTCATGAATATCGTGAAAACCAAGGTTTATATTTTGTTATAACTAGCATAAGAGTTAAGGTCTGAATTGAAAATGCTTACCATAATTTCTTAGAAGATTTAATATTCTCATATGTCCTTTATTGATGTGAATAAAGGTTAATGGCTAAACATATTGTCTTTATGTTTATGATCTTTATTAATATAACCCTTTAAAAATAAAAGGTTTTTTATTTGAAATGAATTATGAGAGAGAATTAATTAAGATAGTTCCTAAGCACATCTGATCATGATAATTGAAAATAACAAAGATGTGCTTAAGTGATTTGCTATAGGAAAATATTCCTATACACCATTGTGGAAGTAAAATGATTTATCCAACAGATGAGATGGATGTTAATCTTGGTTATAGATTTAGGGTTTAGTGTTTACCAAGAATTCCTATCTTCCATAATTCACAATCCTAGACTTCTAATTAAGAAATTTCTTTCCTAGATATATTACTTCTCTATATCCATCATCATGTGCTAACATGATGAGCTTTGCTTTACAGAATCTTCTTATCTACCCTTTATTCTTCTAAATCCATTTATAAATGCAATAAGCTTAACACTAAAGCTTTCATAATCTTCTCATGTCCCTACTTGGTTATAACAACTACTCCACTGCTGATAACCTCCAATCTAACAATTGTTTTACAGTTACTTCCATTCATGCTCTTCCCTTATCATCATTCACTAATATCATTCAAACCTACTTTACCTCGAGTGCTTAGTATTTCCAAAGAGGAAAATACTACTTCTTTAATCCAATGTTGCTCTAACATCATATTAATCATACTATCTTGTCTCTACTTAACTCCAGTATCTAACATTCCGACCTCACATTATATTAATGTGACTTGTAATGGCTAACCTAGGATAATGTATCTAGACTAGGGTTTAATCATGTTTTATCCACCAGTGTCACTTATACATGATATAAGCATTCAATTTTGGTGAATAAGGCATGGTCATTATTGAAAGTACAAAGGAAGTCGCCTAGAAGGGGGGTGAATAGGCTTTTAAAAATATTACGGTTTAGGCTCAAGTAAATGCAGAATAAAACTAACGTTTAATTTATTGAGCACAAAACCTAGCCAATAAGTTCACCTAAGTGCACCAACAACCTATGCTAAGCAATACAAGCAACAAAGTGATAGCAAGATATAAATACTTCAAGCACGATGGCTATCACAATGTAAAGTGCATAAGTAAAGGTCTCGGTAGAGATAACTGATGGACGCAGAGACGAAGATTTGTTTCCCGAAGTTCACTTCCAAAGAATCTACGTCTCCGTTGGAGAGGTGCGATGGCGCAATGCTCTCCGAACGCCACAAATGGCTCACCTCGAGGTGTGGTGGCTAGATGCTCACCCAATGCCACACAAGGCCTCACCCCGGATGCGGAAGCACGCAACTCACCGACGCCACAAAAGGCTCACCCTATTCTCCCAAGTGCGCACCACAAAAGGCGGGCACTTGCTCCACTATGGGACGCTTGAGGGCGGTCACCGAACCCGTACAAGATTGGGGCTAACTCCACAACTCAATTGGAGGCTCCCAACAACAAAGCCACAAAAGGCTACAATACCACAAAAGGCCAACAAAGCCACAAAAGGCTACAAGACCACAAAAGGTCAACAAACCAACCACACAACCATCTAGGGTTCCAAGGAACCCAAGAGAAACAAGCCCACAATCTTGAACTCGCCGAATATCCGAGGAGAACTCAAACCTATGCACCAAATGCAAGGGCAAGTCCTTCTCTCCCAAATTCCAACAAAGCTACAAAAGCTATTGGGGGAATAAGGGAGGAAGAACACAAAACTCTCCAAGATCTAGATCCCAATGATTCCTTCACGAAGAAGGGATTTGGCTTGGGGGGATTGTAGATCTAGATCTCCTCTCTCAAAACCCTCAAAAAGATGCAAGAATCATAGGAAGGGAAAGGGGAGAGGGAAAGCTTCTTCAAGGTCAACAATGGAGGAGAGAGAAAGCCAAGAACCAAGAAAAGAGCTGTTACCCACGAAGGGTAAGAGGAGCCCCTTTTAAAGGGATCCCAGATATGCCCGTTATGGGCATTCACGACCATGGCCGAAACTTCCGGTGGCACACAACCAACGGTCAAAAACTACAAAGCGAGAAACTGAAAACGCGAGTCCTGGTTGGAACTTCCGCCGGTTCACCGGAACTTCCGGTGGGAGCGGAACTTTCGATGGAAGTTCCGACAGAAGTTCCATCAAATAGAGCAAACAAAAACAGAGAGGTTACTAAACGTGAGTAGAACAAGAGCCGGAAATTCAACAGGAATTTTCGGCAGCAACTAGGCCTGAGCGGAACTTCCGGTCCCTGGCCGGAACTTCCGGTGAGAGCGGAACTTCCGGTGGAAATTTCGACTGATATTCCGTCGAATAGCACATCCAAAACAGAAGGTTACTAAACGTGAGCGGAAGAAGACCTGGAACTTCCACTGGAACTTTCGGCGGCAAAATTCCCTAGCGGAACTTCCGATGGCAAGCCGGAACTTCCGGTCAGGGAAATTCTAGAAACCAGAAAACTAGAAACGCAATAACTTTTGCATCCGAACTCCAAACGGGATGAAACCAATTTTGTTGGAAATATTGGGTATCACCTTGGGAGAAAATACCATGACTATATATGTGAAGTATCCCCCAAGGTGTGGAGCCGGAAAACTCGCAAGATCAAAAACCGCAATAAGATATGCAAGTGAAATCCTTATTTGATGAACTAGAGCTTGTTATGATGATGACCACAGGCTCTAGAGCCTCTCATGGACAAGAACCAAATAATCAACCAAGAAAGATGATGCTATGAATGCAAAGGTTTGATCTCTCTCCGAACGATGCAAACGAGACACCTGCTTGAGAGGCCCTCTTGATAGAACAGCTATCTATCCTAAACCCGGTCTCCCAACTAACAACACGAGACCGGCAAAAGAAAAGACCTATCAAGAACATACCTTTGCCTTGAGCATCCCACTTTAACTTGATGTAGACCATCTTGTTCTTCTATAGAGGGAACATCTTTCTTGGATGCTCTTGCTTGATGAAGATGAAGAATTGCAAATTGCTCCACCATACTCCATGGGGAACCCTCTTCTTTGAACTCGTCTTCATCACTCTATGAGCACGAGGATGGCAAGCTTCAAGCATGAGATCTTCTAGAGATGGCGCATCTTGATCTCGCCCTTCTTCATCCCTTCTTGAGGTTGATCCATACTGATGCAACTCGTTGCACATGCCTTGATCAACCTTCAAGCTCCTTTTGTCTTCATGATTTCAATGGGCACAAAGCCCTTGGACATTTCTTCATCTTCCAACCTTGAGACCAACACATGGCCCAAGCGATGCCAATGGACAAACCTACAATTGAAACTCAATTTACACATTAGTCCATAGAGATTGTCATTAATTACCAAAACCACACATGGGGGCATACGTTCCCTTTCAATTATACTCCTTTGTGGTTTAGGTTTCCAGTTGGCTAATCAAGGCTTCATCAATACAACATTGCAGTTGTATTAAAATTATCTTCTTAGTATCTCTATTGGATTAAGGGATGCTATTCATGGACTATGCTTACTTAATCCAATAGTATTACTCCTTGGTATCTATCTTCAGGATTCATCCTTGTAATCTTCTTTGTTACCATATTGATTTGATTTCCTTCAATCACTCCCATCCTATAGATGATATCTAATACTAGCATTACCATCTACCTCTTCTTACTTCATTATCTAAGGACTTAGAGTGATTGTTATGATAAAGGCAAGAGTTGCTAGGTTAAGGATTGATAGGTTGAAGAATTGGTGAATCAATAGTTGATTTCTCAACATTGACGAATAACAAATATAAGGATAGGATTCCATAAGGAGGGATATGGAAAGAAAGATATATGTTAAATGATCTTGACTTGGTTTCTTTCCTACTCAATCTCACTAAAGGGTTAAGATTAGGTATTACCATGATACTCATGGTATAAGTAGATGAGATTAAGATAGATCAAGATTTAGTTGTTCCATTCCTATTACTTAAGGTTATGTTTATAACTTGGCATTCAGGGGTCGTGTAATGAATACTATGATATGATCACCTAAGGATCAAACATAATTCATTAACTAATGTATTAGGGTTTAACATTATTACCTTTGATCTACCCTTAGATCAAATCATGTTTACCCAAAAATAAGGTTTTAGCAAAGGTCATATTGAAACTTATCACAGACAACTTGATGATCTACTTCAGTTCCATCAAGTTGAGAGAAGCTTCAATCACTTTGACAAGTTTTTATTTAAAAGCACGAAAATTAATCAGATTTTCTATGCATGAATGCAATGCACACATCTGTGTTCAGCTTATTTCTAAGCTCTAATGCTAGGATGTTACAATATGTCATAACTTTAATGCTTGTATCTCTGATATATTTACTTATAGTATTCACTTGAACTTCAGAGGTGCCTTGGCATTTATGTTGTGCTCTACAAACAAAGGCAAGCGAGATACCACTCTATCATACCTTCTTATGAGCATTGCAATGTTGCTATTGTTTATGTTTCATGCTACTTATTATTTTTGTGTTGGAATATCTTCATAGCCTACAATGACTATTGAGTAGACTTAGTTTCATACTCCTTATTATGAATTGTCTAAGTATATACTCATGTGCTGAGAATATTTACATCATATGAAGCAAATGTGTTCGTGAAAGTTCTTTTATCGCACTCAGTTTTCAAATGAATTGCTTGAGGACAAGCAATAAGCTAAGCTTGGGGGGAGTTGATATGTCCAAAATATATCTACTTCCGCGAACACTTTTTCTATTGTTTCTCCTCTAAACTTGTGTGATTTGGATTCAACTAACTGATACGTCCAAAACCTATCTACTTTCCCGAACACTTTTGTTATTGTTTCTCCTCTAAACTTGTGTGATTTGGATACAACTAACACGGACTGACGCTGTTTTTAGCAGAATTACCTTGGTGTCTAGTTTTTGTGCAGAAAATCAACTATCAGGAAAAATCCCAGAAAATATGCCAACTCCTATTTCACCAGAAGATCCACGGAGACAGAGTACAAGACAGAGTGGAGGCCTGAGAGGCCCACACCCCCTGTCACGCGGGTGGGCCCAGGCCGCGCCTGGGGGGGGCACCTCAGGAACTCCCTCGGCCTCCCTCTTCGCCTATAAGATGCCTCTTGACCTAACCGAGGGGGGCGACGTTTTTCTAGAATGAGTTCCGCTGCGCCGCCACCACCAGAAACCGTGATTCGGAACCAGAAACTTCGTTCTGGCACCCTGCCGGGACGGGGAATTTGGGGAGGATCGTCGCCATCGTCATCACCAACGCCTCTCCATCAACCATCAATGTTTCCTTCATCCATGAGTGAGTAATCCCCCGCTGTAGGCTATGGAGATGGTAGGGATTGGATGAGTTCTCTCATGTAATCGAATAATATTGTTAGGGAATGGTGCCTAGTATCTCTATTAGTGCTATTTGACTTTGTTGCAACTTGTTGTGCTTAATGCTTGTCACTAGGGCCTGAGTGCCATGATCTTAGATCTGAACTTATTATTGAATCATTATGATAGTATTATTTGTGATCTTATCTGCAAGTTGTGTACACATATGATTGTCCGGATCCAAAGGCCATGAAGTGACAGAAATTGGGACAACCGGAGGGGATGGCTGTGATGTGAGGATCACATGTGTTCATGGAGTGTTAATGCTTTGCTCCGGTGCTCTATTAAAAGGAGAGCCTTAATTGCCAGTAGTTCCGTTGAGGCCCCGCTGCAACGGGCTGGCATGACAAAAGATGTTGTGCAAGTTCTCATTGCGAGCACGCATGACTATATATGGAGCACATGCCTATGATTGTTTAGTACTTGGATGCTTATTCTTATTTATCTGCAATTTCCCTAGATCTTGAAGTTACATGTTTAGACTTGTCCATGCAACGCCCGTCCATCCATCCCTATGCCTACCGCACTCATATCCTACTGTTTGCTACTACTATTACTATTGCTCTTGCTTTGCTACTACAAACTGTTGCTACTGATAAACTTTTGTGAGCGAGAACTATTTCCAGGTGCAGCTGAATTGACAACTCAGTTGTTAAGGCTTGCAAGTATTCTTTGGCTCCCCTTGTGCCGAATCAATAAATTGGATAATACTACCCTCAAAGACTATTGAGATCCCCTATACTTGTGGGTCATCACTAACACGGACTGACGTTGTTTTCAGCAAAATTACCTTGGTGTATAGTTTTTGTGCGGAAAATCAATTATCAGGAAAAATCCCAGAAAATATGCCAAAAATCCTATTTCACCAGAAGACTCACGGAGCTAGAAGACGAGACGGAGGAGGGCCACGAGGGGCCCACACCTCTTGGCCGCGCGGGCTAGCCAGGCCGCGCTTGGGAGGGGTGTGGCCACCTCGGGCACCCCCTGGGCCTCCCTCTTCGCCTATAAGAAGCCTCCTGACCTAAAAACCGAGGGGGTTTGACGTTTTTCCAGAAAGAGTTCCGATGCGCCGCCACCACCAGAAACCGCGATTCGAAACCAGAAACTCCATTCTGGCACCCTGCCGGGATGGGGACTTTCGAGGGTAGCATCATCATCATCATCACCAACGCCTCTCCATCAACCATCCATGTTTCGCCCATCCATGAGTGAGTAATCCCCCGCTGTAGGCTATGTGGATGGTAGGGATTGGATGAGTTCTGTCATGTAATCGAATAATATTGTTAGGGCATGGTGCTTGTTATCTCTATTACTGCTATTTGACTTTGTTGCAACTTGTTGTGCTTAATGCTTGTCACTAGGGCCTGAGTGCCATGATCTTAGATCTGAACTTATTATTGAATCATTATGATAGTATTATTTGTGATCTTATCTGTAAGTTGTGTACACATATCATTGTCCGGATCCAAAGGCCATGAAGTGACAGAAATTGGGACAATCGGAGGGGATGGCTGTGATGTGAGGATCACATGTGTTCACGGAGTGTTAATGCTTTGCTTCGGTGCTCTATTAAAAGGAGCACCTTAATTGCCATTAGTTCCCTAGAGGCCCCGCTGCCACGGGCTGGCACGACAAAAGATGTTGTGCAAGTTCTCATTGCGAGCACGCATGACTATATATGGAGCACATGCCTATGATTGTTTAGTACTTGGATGCTTATTCTTATTTATCTGCAATTGCCCTAGATTTTGAAGTTACCTGTTTAGACTTGTCCATGCAACGCCCGTCCATCCATCCCTATGCCTACCGCACTCATATCCTACTGTTTGCTACTACTATTACTATTGCTCTTGCTTTGCTGCTGCTATTGCTACTACAAACTGTTGCTACTGATAAACTTCTGTGAGCGAGAACTATTTCCAGGTGCAGCTGAATTGACAACTCAGTTGTTAAGGCTAGCAAGTATTCTTTGGCTCCCCTTGTGTCGAATCAATAAATTGGATAATACTACCCTCAAAGACTGTTGCGATCCCCTATACTTGTGGGTCATCACTAACACGGACTGACGTTGTTTTCAGCAAATTTACCTTGGTGTCTAGTTTTTGTGCAGAAAATCAACTATCAGAAAAAATCCTGGAAAATATGCCAAAAATCCTATTTCACCAGAAGACTCACAGAGCTAGAAGACGAGACGGAGGAGGGCCACGAGGGGCCCACACCTCTTGGCCGCGTGGGCCATCCAGGTCGCTCTTGGGAGGGGTGTGGCCACCTCGGGCAGCCCCTCGGCCTCCCTCTTCGCCTATAAGAAGCCTCCTGACCTAAAATCGAGGGGGGTCGACGTTTTTCCAGAAAGAGTTCCGATGCGCTGCCACCACCAGAAACCGCGATTCGGAACCAGAAACTCCGTTCTGGCACCCTGCCGGGACGGGGAATTTCAAGGGTATATATGATCGTCATCATCATCACCAACGCCTCTCCATCAACCATCCATGTTTCGCCCATCCATGAGTGAGTAATCCCCCACTGTAGGCTATGTGGATGGTAGGGATTGGATGAGTTCTATCATGTAATCGAATAAGATTCTTAGGGCATGGTGCCTAGTATCTTTATTAGTGCTATTTGACTTTGTTGCAACTTGTTGTGCTTAATGGTTGTCACTAGGGCCCGAGTGCCATGATCTCATATATGAACTTATTATTGATTCATGATGATAGTATTGTTTGTCATCTTATCTACAAGTTGTGTACACATATCATAGTCCGGATCCAAAGGCCCTGAAGTGACAGAAATTGGGACAGCCGGAGGGGATGGCTGTGATATGAGGATCACATGTGTACACAAAGTGTTAATGTTTTTCTCCGGTACTCTATTAAAAGGAGTACCTTAATTGCCAGTAGTTCCCTTGAGGCCCCGCTGCAATGGGCTGGCACGACAAAAGATGTTGTGCAAGTTCTCATTGCGAGCACGCATGACTATATATGGAGCACATGCCTATGATTGTTTAGTACTTGGATGATTATTCTTATTTATCTGCAATTTCCCTAGATCTTGAAGTTACTTGTTTAGACTTGTCCATGCAACGCCCGTCCATCCATCCCTATGCCTACCGCACTCATATCCTACTGCTTGCTACTACTGTAACATCCCTAAAATCATGTTTCAAACTTATGCATATCATTCATGCATCCATGATCATATGTTTTTCATTTCAAACAAAACACTTCAAAAACAGGAGCATATGAGCTCATTATTTTATGTGAACAGCTATTAGTCTAATGCCACTCTCAAATTGAAGAGTTATTGGTTTTAAACCAAGCCTTGCTTGCTCTCTTGTTATTGTGTTTGATTGTTGAAGTTTGGTGAAATGTTACAAAACAAATATGATTCAGAAACCATTTCCAAAACTTATTCAAATCATGTGCTATAGCACTGCTTATTTTTGTTTGAACAAAAGGACCAAGCTAATACAAAGTGACCACTTCTTTTTATGCCCAGAAGTGTGAGTGTTGCACCCTACAAAATCCTGGAAATGTTTGAATTCAAAAGCTTTTGAATTCATTTGAAAATCATTCTAGAAAATCAAAACAGAAAAAAAAAGAGAAAGGAAATAGAAAAGGGCCGTCGCCAGACTTCTAGCCCAACAACGGATCCAGCCCATTAAGCCCACCCGGGTCCCCTCTCTCCCTCTCTCACTCGCAGACGCACCCACGGAGTCGCTGACGCCCGGACCCCACCCCCTCTCTGTTCTATTCGCTGACAAGTGGACCCGTGACCACGTCGTCGTCTTCGTCAATCACGTGCGCCTGCGATGCTCACTCCGTCGTTACTCGCCGCAGTCACTGCCGCATTGATTCCCATTGATTCCGCGAGTAACTCCACGCCCAGCTCCGGCTACATAAACCTCTCCCCCTCGTGGCCATTTCCCCCAACAAATCCAGACAGAAGCGCCACCAGGCTGCCAGTATTCGTCCTTGCACCGCCGCAGACA
Organism: Avena atlantica; assembly: GCA_910589765.1. Taxonomy (NCBI): domain Eukaryota; kingdom Viridiplantae; phylum Streptophyta; class Magnoliopsida; order Poales; family Poaceae; genus Avena; species Avena atlantica. The sequence continues at coordinate 421,884,792 of OU342734.1, read as the reverse complement.
GAACCTACTCCAGCGACCAATCCTGGTAAACCCCGTGCGCCCCTTCCTCTCTGGTTCATGCGAACAGCTTCGCAACCTCCTTACGCACCTCCAGAGCTTCGACTTCGATGAGCACCGTGAGCATCCGACGCCGTCTCCAACTCCGGCGAGAGATTGAGGTAAAATCCGACCGCCCCATGCCTTCTACTTGACCCTGTCAGGTTCGCCTGAGCATTGTGCGCACGCCGATACCCTCGGTTTGTGCTAGGGTGGCCAGTAACGTCGCCTTCGTCACCGTCCGAGCAAACCCGACACTGCCTCCAACTCCGACGAGCCCCAGCAGCCTCTGCAGCATGCCCCCGCCCACGCCAGCAACACCTTGAGCTTCGTCGTGCTTCAGCGAGTCTGGTAAGCCACCGCTTGACCCTTAGATCCCTCTGGAATCACCGGTGCGTCGCCGGCAGAAGCGCTGCCGCCGCCAGCGACCATTCGCACCGCCACTCTTTGGTCAGAGCAGCACCCGCCGTTAGATCTGTATCGTAGGATCTAGATTAGATCTGGAGCGAACTGTTTTCTTTAGATCTGGCACGTTGGATCTAACTTGATCTGACGGCGAGGAAGCGTGATCCTGAGTGAAACGGTACCGTCCAATAGGATAGCACCGCGTGGCAGCTGTTAGAGTTTAAAAACAGAATTTGAATCTGATTGTTATTCAAATTTGATTGGGCTATAACTTTTGATCCCCACGTTAGAATTTGACAAATTTTATACCGTTGGAATCAGGAGAGCAAGCTCTTTCTAAATATGCAATGTGTTTAATGTTTAGTTTCTGTTAAAAAGGTTTTATTTGCAGAAACTTGTGTAGGACTAATTAGAGTTTATGAAATGTTTTGGAAATGATTTAGGGTTTAAATAATTGTTGCTTGTCAAGTTTTTTACTTGTATATGAATCAGTACTGAATACATGCATTGTTGAGTTTTAAAAATCATCACATATCATCTTGCATGCAAGCATATATTTTTGATTGTACATGTTTTGTGTGTAATTTGTTGCTACCAATTTTTGTGTAGATTTTGGTGCTAGTGATTGTGATTGTGAGGAGTGCTACTCTCCCAACTACCAAGGCAAGTGGTACTCATGAATATTTTTATCCTATGTTTTCTACTAAGCATTAGAAATATTTTGTTAGACTTGCATGCTATTATTTTGCTTATATGCCATGTTGGAAAATCCTAGTAGTTATAGAAATGCTAGGGAATTTCTAAGTTAAGTTACTATCTATGCCATGCTTAGCCTAGCTAGTAGCAAACAAGGGTTGGTGAAATATACATGCTATGATGAAAATATTTCTAAGTCTTTGGACTTGTGTTTTACCTAATAAAACAACTAAGTTAATAAAACACCTGGGTGGAATGGAAGGATTGGTTTATGTTGAGTGGTTACACAAGTCCCATTTCTATGGTTTACCTTGTGTATCTCACTTGTGGTAAGCCACCCAGGAACAAAGAGATTTTATAGGCCAAGTGTTAAGAAGCTTCTAGTGCAGCCACTTGGCAATATGGGCTCTGCCTGGATCACATAGGTTGCTAGAACTTAGCCATTTGGACAGATGGTGGTAGTGGGATGATAGGTTGGAACGCGTCCATTTGGTCTAAGGGAAGGCTTCTTAAAGGTCCTGTCTTTGTGAAACCAAGTCTGGTGGGGAAAGTGCACAACCTCTGCAGATGGAAAAATCTAAGTACTTAGCCAAGTCCATGGCAATGGACAACTTGAGCATCAAGACATGGAAGCTATCAAGAATCTCCTCATCCCAATTTCTAAGTAAAAACTTGTGGGTGAACAAGGATGAAGGGCCTCAATGTCTATTGGTGGTTCCTTGGGAAAAGTTTTGACAAAGAAAAACTTAGTGATTTCAACTAATAGGAAAAACCTATTTTGAGCAAAGCAAGCCAAGCTACACATAGCCAAAATTGCATATAGTATCTAGACCACTTAAAATTTTACTAAGGTATCACTTGCCAATACTATTCCAAAGTATTGAACCACTGTGGCTGTAACTTGTGATGTTGCAGGTTACTCTGATGAGGATTAGGTGTCATGAGTCTACACTCAATATGTTTGCCTGTGGCACATGAAGATGAAGACTTTTATTTATTTACTTATTCAAACTCTTGTATTAGGCATGTGGCCTTGGAGTTGAAAAGACTATGTTTATCTCTAGAATGGCTGCAATAAATGACCTTTGTATCTGTGTACTTCATCTTAAACTATGGATGCTAGCAATGATCCAGGGACTAGCATTGCAATCACAGGGATCCTTTTCCTTTATAAAGGAGGGATCTTACAGATGGTATCAGAGCACTGTGTTGCCTGTAGGATTATGACCCTAGGATTGGAAACCACTAAGGAAAAAAATTCCGCAACTTCTACACTTGTCTATTCTTCTCGTAAAACTTTTCTAATCTTCTCTCTCATCTCTATTTGTAGATGAACTCCATCAACGAAGCCGTGAGGAAAGGACCACTCATGACAATGACTTTGGAGTGTGAGACAGAATTCCCCAAGGCTCTCAAGGACCTCATGGTTGCATTAGAGATACAAGGTGCAACTGTGTATAAGGGTTTTCCTGTGATGGATGAAGGAGTGGAATACTGGTGGGTGCAACTTCACTTGTATAAAAACAAGGAAGACAACCATCAGGAAAAAGGATTCTGCATATTCACCAATTCAGTGGTGCACACTACATTCTTTGAATCAGCAAGGGATGCAGCTTGGAAGACCATCAAAGAACTTGGTGATAGAGTCAAGTGCAGAATGCTCAACCTCAAAAATGATCTAAAGAAAGAGAAGGAACATACCCAAGAGTTGGAAGCTACCAACCAAACCTTAAGAGGAGACATTATAGACTTAGTGATGGAGTCATGTGAGCAAGATAGGCTGATTGCTTCTAGAAACATTGTGTTAGCCAACAGATCTAGTGAGATAGGATTGTAAACGTACTTCGTTAGTTGGACCACCACTTATCACCTTATTTTCCAAAATGTGACTTTAAAATAAGTTGAACCTTGGTTGTTGTAATGGTTTCATGTATGCATGACTTGTGTGTTTTGCTTTCCAAGGATATGTATGTGATGTTTTGTCTTTTGTTTTATCTTGAATTGTGTTGTTCTAACTTTTCTATCTTATAAATAGATGCCTACTGTTACCATCAGCACTGTTGAGGAGTTCCAGGTTACCCGCTTTGGTCCTCGTATCGTTGAGCTTACTACTTTACTCAATCTTCCTCTTCCTACCATCATGGTGCTTCCCCTCACCAAGTTTGAGAGGAAGGACCTCTGTGGCTTCAAGGTCAACCAGCCCGGACGCCAGACAGAGCCTACCACGGAGGCCATTGTCTTCAAGCTCATGCACGATGACAAGGAGAGAGGCCTTGAGATATTCATGCAGGATCTGATAGGACGTCTGCTAGGGAGACACTCCCGACAGGTTAGAGGTACCCACTTCCACGTCTTCGGTAGACGTGATGAGGATGGAGAGTCCATCGACTTCGAGGACGATTCGAGGGACGCAGCAGAGCCGATTCGCCTGTACCTCCAGGACTTAGAGTCTCTCATTAGGCACGTGGACACTGACAGGACCAACGTCATGCTCAACAATGACGAACTCCAGGTGCAGCTTCGCGAGAAGGACAAGCTCTTCGCGGAGCAAGACGAGATAGTCAAGGAAATGGAGGCGAAGTTCGAGAGCCAGGACAGGAAGTTCAAGAGTCAGGAGAAGCGTGTCCAGGATAGGAACAAGAAGATCCGGGACATGACTGAAGAACTGCAGTCTAAGGACTTCGATCTCGAGCAACAGCAGATGGTGATTGAGAGGCTTCGTTCCCATAAGAGGGCTCTCAAGACCAAGATAGAGACCTTGACCACTAGTGTCGAGGAATACAAGACCGCGATGGAGAACGCAGGTCTTACCTTTGTCGAGGAGGAGATTGATGCCGAGGAGTAGATTTGACTACTCATTTATCATTTGTTATCGTACTTGTTATTTGACCATCCGACATGTGGATGGCTTGCTACTTGTGTGTTTTACTTTGTGAACTTTTTATCTTATTGTTGAACCTTTATCTTTGTGTTGCATGCTTTGTGTTTGCTTATGTGATGTAATGTGCATGAAAGCATCTATGGGTATCTCATTCTTATCTCTATTGAACAAACCACAGATGCCTCCCCGTCGTGCAAACCCCAACCCCAACAACAACAACAACAACATCACTCCAGAAATGCAGCAAATGATGACCGCTCAAACTCAGCTGATGCAGATGATGACGACGTTCATCCAGAACCAAAATAACAACAATAACAACAATAACAACAACAATAACAACAACAACAACAACCCACCGGGTTTTGATATGCTTACCAGGTTCTTGAGATTGAGGCCAGCAAAGTTCTCAGGAACAACTGATCCCATGGTGGCCAATGATTGGCTACGCTCAGTGAACAAGGACTTGGTAACCGTGGGTTGTACTGATGCTGAAAAGGTCAGATTTGCAGCACATTTGCTGGAAGGACCAGCCGCCACTTGGTGGGATAACTTCCAGATCACCACTCCCATAGATGATGTGACATGGGCTATCTTTGAGGATGACTTTCGCACTGCTCATATCTCATCTGGAGTGATGAGTCTGACAAAGAAAGAGTTCCATAATCTGAAGCAGCGCCACCGCAGCGTGGCTGAATATATTGAGGAGTTCAACAATCTGGCGTGTTATGCACCGGATGAAGTTGACACCGATGCTAAGAGAAAGGAAAAATTTCTTGAAGGCTTGAATGATGAGCTGAACCTGCAGTTGGCTGTGGCATATGTTCCCACTTATCAGTCTCTCTGTGATAAGGCTGCTATTTTGGAGAACAAAATGAAACAAGTTGAGAGCAGGAAGAGAAAGCACTCAGACAAGCACAGCTCGGGATTGTCTCACAAACGTTCCCATTATGATGACAGTAGAAGCTCAGGATCCCACAAGCATGGTAAATTCAACAAGCACCACAACCACAACCTTCATGACAACAAGCATCACCGTAGTCATGACAATGACAAGTACAAGAACCACAAGGGTGGATACAAGAACCACCACAGTGGTAATGGAAGTGTAAGTGGATGTCACCCTGTCAAGAAATACATAAGTCAGGTTGAATGCTTCAAGTGCAAGAAGATGGGGCATTATGCAAATGAATGCCCAGAAAAGAAAGTTGAAGGACTCAACAAGCCCAACCCTTTTCAGAAGGGACAGGTGAACCACATCAATGTGGATAAAATCTATGAGGAGCCTGATGCTGTGGTTGGTAAGTTCAAACTCAATTCTGTTCCAGCATTTTTTCTCTTTGATACTGGTGCATCTCATTCATTCATATCAAGAGCATTTGTTGAAAGAAATGAACTGCCGGTAGAAACTATTGGGTGTCCTATAAAAGTAAGTTCTCCTGGTGGAGAAATGATAGTGAATTCAGGATGTCACGATCTAGTCATAGAATTTGGGAAGTATAGTGAACACGGACTGATGCTGTTTCGGCAAAATTATCTTGGTGTTTAGTTTTTGTGCAGAAAATCAACTATCAGGAAAAATCCCGGAAAATATGCCAAAAATCCTATTTCATCAGAAGACTCACGGAGCTAGAAGACGATATGGAGGAGGGCCACGAGGGTCCTGTAGGGTTTCGTACCATGGAAAACAAAAATTTTCTACCGCATACAAACAAACAAGCCAAGATCTATCTACTAGATTGTAGCAACGAGTCGATGGAATAACTTACCCTCGAAGATTCCAAAGTGTTTAACGAGAGCGGATTCTCGTGGGTGATGTAGTCGTACTCTTCCCGATCTCAAGATCGTGTAGACGATCCTTCCGGCGCTGCGTTCCGGCAGCGCTCCCACAGTCGGTCACACGTTCGGTACTCGACGAAGACCTTCCTCTCCCTTGTTCCAGCAGGCAGCGGAGGTTGTAGCACTCTCCTCGCGATTCCGGCAGCACAACGGCGTGGTACCGGAAATAGAGGGGAGATCCCGCAGGGCTTCGCCTTAAGCCGGAGCGAGTATGGTGGAGTATGAGAGAGTACTATTAGTGGTCTAGGGTTTAGACACACTAATTAGAAGGCTCTAAACCGGAGGCTAGGGCAATTAGAAGCTCTAAACCAAAACGGCTCTAAACCGGAGATTAGAGGATAGGAACTTGTGTGTCTAGAGGAGGAGGCCCTGCCCCTCCTTTTAAAGGTGGGAGGGGGCTGGCGCGCCAGGGGAGGGAGGGGAGTCCCTCCCCAACTCGGCCTGGTGGAGGCGCCGCCGGTTGGAGGAGGGTTTCCCTCCCCAACTCGGTTTTGGCCTCCTCTTGCTTGTTTCCCACAGTTTCTTGTTTTAGCCGTTTGACTTTCAAACTGGACATTTGACTTTTCTGTTTTAGGATTCAATTTAATCCTTTATTTGGGACAGCAAGAACACTTAGTACATGATGCAATCATTCCAATATGCAATGACACATTCATGTACCCCTCCCCCCCCCCCCCCGGAGTGCCGGACATTCCGGAACCTTCTAGAACATTCCCGATGAAATCACCGGAATCATTCCCGAACTCCGAAACGGGACTTTCCTTATATGAATCTTATTCTCCGGACCATTCCGAATCACCTCGTGATATCCCGAATCCCATCCGAGACTCCGAACAACATTCGGTCTCTTTCTCATAATACCATAACTACTCAAACAACGTCGAATCCTTAAGTGTGTCTCCCTACGGTTCGTGAATTATGCGGACATGATCGAGACACTTCTCCGAACAATAACCAATAGAGGAATCTGGAAATTCATATGGCTCCCACATATTTCTACGATTACTTTGCGATCGAATGAACCACTTACATACGATACCAATTTCCCTTTGTCTCACGATAGTTTACTTATCCGAGGTTATGATCGTCGGTATCTCTGCATACCTAGTTCAACCTCGTTACCGATAAGTACTCTTTTCTCGTTCCCGTGATATGTGATCCCTTGTGAGCCAGTCACATGCTTGCAAGCTAATTGGATGACATTCCACCGAGAGGGTCCAGAGTATATCTATCCGTCATATGGATGGACAAATCCCACTCTTGATCCATGTGTCTCAACCAAAACTTTCCGAACACTCAATGCCACCTTTATAGCCACCCAGTTACGGTGTGGTGTTTGATGTCATCAAAGCATCCATCCGGTAAAGGTGATATGCATGATCTCATGGTCGAAGGAATTAGGTTACTATGTATCAGAAAGCATATAGCAATTGAACTATTGAAATGACTTGATCTTTATGCTACGCTTATCTATAGGAGTATGTCCACCATATCATTCTCCTAACGATATGATCTTGTTGTTGATAACATCTCTATGTTCATGATAGGGAAACCACAATCATCTATCAACCAACAAGCTAGTGAAGTATAAAGGCTATACTAGGGACTTCAAATTAAGTTTACAGATCACACAAGTATCAATGTTTCCTTGTTAATACTATTATAGCATGAATGTAAACATTTATCATAACCACAAAGATATAATAATAACTACATTTATTATTGCCTCTAGGGCATATCTCCAACAGTCTCCCACTTGCACTAGAGTCATCTAATCTAGATTACATGGTAATATACCGAACACCCATGGCAGTTTGGTGTTGGTCATGTTTTGCCCTCGGGAGAGGTTTAGTCAACGGATCCGCCACATTCAGATCTGTGTGTACTTTGAAATCTTTATATCCCCATCCTGGATATGTTCTCGAATAGCATGAAAACGTAGCTTGATGTGCTTCATCTTCTTGTGTGACCTTGGTTCTTGCGCATTGGCTATGGCGCCCATGTTATCACAGTAGATAGACATTGGGTCCAGCGCACTAGGAACCACACCCAGCTCTGTAATGAACTCTTTCATCCATATCGCTTCTTGTGAAGCCTCCGAAGCAGCCATGTATTCCGATTCAGTTGAAGATCTCGCCACAACGCTTTGCTTTGCACTCCTCCAGCTAACTGCTGCACCATTCAAAATAAATACGTATCCGGATTGTGATTTAGAATCATCCGGATCGGTGTTCCAACTAGCATCGGTGTAACCATTAACAACGAGCTGTTCATCACCTCCATAATAAAGAACCATATCCTTAGTTCTTCTCAAGTACTTAAGGATGTTTTTGACCGCTGTCCAATGATCCACTCCTGGATCACTTTGATATCTGCTAGTTAAACTAACAGCATATGCAATGTCGGGTCTAGTACATAGCATGGCATACATTAGAGATCCTATGGCTGAGGCATAGGGAGTCTTACTCATCCTTTCTCTATCTTCTGCCGATGTCGGACTTTGAGTTTTACTCAAGGTCATATTGGGCAACATGGGCAAGAACCCTTTCTTGCTTTCTTCCATTCCAAACCTCTTTAGAACTTTGTCCAAATATGTACTCTGTGACAATGATATTTGGCATTTCGATCTATGTCTATAAATCTTTATGCCTAATATGTAAGCTGCTTCGCCAAGATCCTTCATTGAAAAACTATTATTCAAATATTCTTTGACACTATTAAGAAGGTCTACATCATTCCCAATCAACAATATGTCATCCACATATAGTATTAGGAATGCTACAGAGCTCCCACTCACTTTCTTGTAAATACAAGCTTCTCCATAAGTTTGTATAAAACCAAAACTTTTGATTACCTTATCAAAACGTTGATTCCAACTTCGGGATGCTTGCTTCAATCCATAGATGGATCGTTGAAGTTTGCATACCTTGTTAGCATCTTTAGGATCGACAAAACCTTTGGGTTGCATCATATACAACTCTTCATCAATGTCTCCATTGAGGAATGCTGTTTTGACATCCATCTGCCATATCTCATAATCATAATATGCAGCGATTGCTAACATAATCCTCACAGACTTTAGCTTTGCTACTGGTGAGAAAGTCTCATCATAGTCAACTCCTTGAAGTTGTCGAAACCCTTTTGCGACAAGTCGAGCTTTATAGACAGTAACATTACCATCAGCATCTGTTTTCTTCTTGAAAATCCATTTGTTCTCGACAGCCTTCCGGCCATCCGGTAAGTCCACCAAAGTCCATACTTGGTTTTCGTACATGGATCCAATCTCGGATTTCATGGCTTCTTGCCATTTATTGGAATCTGGGCTCATCATCGCTTCCTCATATGTCTCGGGATCATCGATGTTGTCCACCAACATGACATTCATAACGGAATCATACCAATCTGGAGTGGTACGAGTTCTCGTTGACCTCCGAGGCTCTGTAGCAACTTCAACCGAAGTTTCATGATCACCATCACTAGCTTCATCTCTTATTGGTGCAGGCACCACAGGAACTTCTTCCGGTGTTGCGCTACTCGCAATTTCGAGAGAAGGTTCGACAACCTCGTCGAGTTCTACTTTCCTTCCAGTCACTTCTTTCGAGAGAAATTCCTTCTCTAGAAAGGATCCATTCTTGGCAACGAAGATTTTGCCTTCGGATCTATGATAGAAGGTATACCCAATAGTTTCCTTCGGGTATCCTATGAAGACGCATTTTTCCTCTTTGGGTTCAAGCTTGTCCGGCTGTAACTTCTTTACATAGGCTTCGCATCCCCAAACTTTAAGGAACGACAATTTAGGTTTCTTCCCAAACCATAATTCATACGGTGTCGTTTCAACGGATTTAGATGGTGCCCTATTTAAAGTGAATGCGACTGTTTCTAATGCATAACCCCAAAATGATAGCGGTAAATCTGTAAGTGACATCATAGAACGAACCATATCTAAGAGAGTTCGATTACGACGTTCGGACACACCATTACGCTGTGGTGTTCCCGGCGGTGTCAATTGTGAAAGTATTCCGCATTTCTTCAAATGCTCGCCAAACTCGTAACTTAGATATTCACCTCCACGATCAGAACGAAGAAATTTAATCTTCTTGTTACGTTGATTCTCTACCTCACTTTGAAACTCCTTAAACTTCTCGAAAGTTTCGGACTTATGTTTCATGAAATAGATATACCCATATCTACTCAAGTCATCCGTGAAGGTAAGAACATAACGATAACCACCGCGCGATGCTACACTCATTGGACCACATACATCGGTATGTATGATTTCCAATAAGTCCGTAGCTCGCTCCATCATCCCAGAAAATGGAGTCTTAGTCATTTTTCCCATCAGACATGCTTCGCATCTTTCAAGTGATTCAAAATCAAGTGATTCAAGAAGTCCATCGGAATGGAGTTTCTTCATACGTTTCACTCCAATGTGACCAAGACGACAGTGCCACATATAGGTCGAATTATCGCTTGATTTCAAACGTTTAGCCTCAATGTTGTTGATATGTGTATTTCCACTATCGAGATTCAATAAGAATAGACCATCTATCAAAGGTGCATGTGCATAAAACATATTACTCATATAAATCGAACAACCATTATTCTCAGACTTAAACAAGTAACCGTCTCGCAATAAACAAGATCCCGATATAATGTTCATGCTCAACGCAGGCACCAAATAACAATTATTTAAGTATAAAACTAATCCCGATGGTAGATGAAGAGGTAGCGTGCCGACCGCGATCACATCAACCTTTGATCCATTTCCCACGCGCATCGTCACCTCGTTCTTCGCTAGCTTCCGTTTATTCTGCAGCACCTGTTTCGAGTTACAAATATGAGCAACCGAACCAGTATCAAATACCCAGGCACTACTACGAGTACTAGTGAGATACACATCAATAACATGTATATCAGATATACCTTTCTTCTTGATGTTACCGTTCTTCAAATCCGCCAAGTACTTTGGGAAATTCCGCTTCCAGTGACCTTCTCCCTTGCAGTAAAAGCACTCAGTATCAGGCTTAGGTCCAGCCTTGGTCTTCTTCGTCGGCGTGGTAACTTTCTTACCACACTTCTTGAAGTGTCCCTTTTGCTTAGACTTGCCTTTCTTGAATTTGGTGGTCTTATTGACCAACAATACTTGGTGCTCTTTCTTGATCTCCACTTCTGCAGATTTCAACATGGCAAAGAGTTCTGGCAACGTCTTATTCATGTTCTGCATGTTGTAGTTCATCACAAAGTTCTTGTAACTTGGTGGTAGTGATTGGAGGACACGGTAAATCCCCAAAGCATTAGGAATCACTATACCCAAGCTTTGAAGTTTGTTTGCGTGCCCAGACATCTTAAGCACATGCTCACTGACGGAGCTGCCCTCTTCCATCTTGCAGTTAAAGAACTTTTCAGAAGCCTCATAGCTTTCAATTGCCGCATGAGTCTCAAAAATCAATTTGAGATCCTCGACAATATCATATGGGTCTGAATCCTCAAACCTTTTCTGAAGCTCCGATTCCAAACCATACAAGATAGCACACTGAACTATGGAGTACTGATTCTTCCGAGCGAGGTAAACATTCTTTACTTCATCGGGAGAATCATCTGCAGGTGGGTCACCCAGCGGTGCATCCAGCACATAGGTCAAATTACCAGCTGTGAGGACAATCCTCTGCGGAACCAATCCGCGAAGTTGCTTCCATTGTTTTTCAACTTTTCTTTCTCTAGGAACGCATTAAAATTGATGGTAGGGGCTGCCATTGATCTACAACATATTTGCAATAGTTTAGACTAAGTTTATGATAAATTGAGTTCAAATTAATTAATAAAGTTAATCTAGGTGAACTCCCACTCAAAACAATATCCCTCACATTGTTTTAGTGATCACACGAACCAAATCCACTACATCAACACCGATCATCACGAGAGTTGATATAGTTTCAATGGCGAACAATCATCATGTTCATCATATCTACTATATGACTCATGCTTTACCTTTCGGTGATCCGTGTTCCGAGACCATGTCTGTACATGCTAGGCTCGTCAAGATCAAACCTTAGTTTCCGCTTGAGCAAATCTGGCTTGCTCACGTTGTATACACTTGCGGAATCTAACACACCCGATCATCACGTGGTGCTTCGAAACAACAAGCTTTAGCAACGGTGCTAACTAAGGGTGAACACTTTATGACTTGAAATTCATGTGCATGAGGGATCATCTTATAATGCTACTGTCGTCTACTAAGCAATACAAGATGCATAAAGGATTAACATCACATGCAATTCAATATATATGTGATATGATATGGCCTTTCTTCTTCGTGCTTCCGATCTCCATCTTCAAGCAAGAACATGATCTCCATCATCACCGGCATTGCATCAAGGTCAATGACGCCTCTCCATGGTTGTCGTCCACCGGCTTCAACTATTACAACTACTTTGAATAGACACGCGGGTCTTAACAGAAATTAAATACAACCATATGGCTCCTGCCGGTTGCCAACTTACAATAAGGAACATTGCATACATCAAATATAATCACAATCATGGCCATATCACATCACTGCAAACCCCTGCAAAACAAAGTTAGACGCCTCTACTTTCTTTGCATATTTTACGTGGGTTGGGGCTTTCAATAAGTGTCGTTCTAACTTACGAACAAGAACCACAACATTGATACTAGTATTGTTAATCACCCGTTGTAAATTGGATCTTAACTATGCTAGGAGAAACAGGCACCCACAAAGCCACTTATGCAATACAAGTTGCATGTCAAGCGTGGAGCAAGTCTCATGAACGATGTCATGTAAGGTTAGCCCGGGCCGCTTCATCCCAACATACCGCAAGATGCAAAGTACACAAGAAGCAATTGACAATAAAAGCATCAACGCCCACAATGACCATTGTGTTCTACTCGTGCAACAGATCTACATATAGACACGGCTCTGATACCACTGTAGGGTTTCGTAGCATGGAAAACAAAAATTTTCTATCGCATACAAACAAACAAGCCAAGATCTATCTACTAGATTGTAGCAACGAGTCGATGGAATAACTTACCCTCGAAGATTCCAAAGTGTTTAACGAGAGCGGATTCTCGTGGGTGATATAGTCGTACTCTTCCCGATCTCAAGATCGTGTAGACGATCCTTCCGGCGCTGCGTTCCGGCAGCGCTCCCGCAGTCGGTCACACGTTCGGTACTCGACGAAGACCTTCCTCTCCCTTGTTCCAGCAGGCAGCGGAGGTTGTAGCACTCTCCTCGCGATTCCGGCAGCACAACGGCGTGGTACCGGAAGTAGAGGGGAGATCCCGCAGGGCTTCGCCTTAAGCCGGAGCGAGTATGGTGGAGTATGAGAGAGTACTATTAGTGGTCTAGGGTTTAGACACACTAATTAGAAGGCTCTAAACCGGAGGCTAGGGCAATTAGAAGCTCTAAACCAAAACGACTCTAAACCGGAGATTAGAGGATAGGAACTTGTGTGTCTAGAGGAGGAGGCCCTGCCCCTCCTTTTAAAGGTGGGAGGGGGCTGGCGCGCCAGGGGAGGGAGGGGAGTCCCTCCCCAACTCGGCCTGGTGGAGGCGCCGCCGGTTGGAGGAGGGTTTCCCTCCCCAACTCGGTTTTGGCCTCCTCTTGCTTATTTCCCACAGTTTCTTGTTTTAGCCGTTTGACTTTCAAACTGGACATTTGACTTTTCTGTTTTAGGATTCAATTTAATCCTTTATTTGGGACAGCAAGAACACTTAGTACATGATGCAATCATTCCAATATGCAATGACACATTCATGTACCCCCCCCCCCCCCCCCAGAGTGTCGGACATTCCGGAACCTTCTAGAACATTCCCGATGAAATCACCGAAATCATTCCCGAACTCCGAAACGGGACTTTCCTTATATGAATCTTATTCTCCGGACCATTCCGGATCACCTCGTGATATCCCGGATCCCATCCGAGACTCCGAACAACATTCGATCTCTTTCTCATAATACCATAACTACTCAAACAACGTCGAATCCTTAAGTGTGTCTCCCTACGGTTCGTGAATTATGCGGACATGATCGAGACACTTCTCCGAACAATAACCAATAGAGGAATCTGGAAATTCATATGGATCCCACATATTTCTACGATTACTTTGCGATCGAATGAACCACTTACATACGATACCAATTTCCCTTTGTCTCACAATAGTTTACTTATCCGAGGTTATGATCGTCGGTATCTCTGCATACCTAGTTCAACCTCGTTACCGATAAGTACTCTTTTCTCGTTCCCGTGATATGTGATCCCTTGTGAGCCAGTCACATGCTTTCAAGCTAATTGGATGACATTCCACCGAGAGGGCCCAGAGTATATCTATCCGTCATATGGATGGACAAATCCCACTCTTGATCCATGTGTCTCAACCAAAACTTTCCGAACACTCAATGCCACCTTTATAGCCACCCAGTTACGGTGTGGTGTTTGATGTCATCAAAGAATCCATCCGGTAAAGATGATATGCATGATCTCATGGTCGAAGGAATTAGGTTACTATGTATCAGAAAGCATATAGCAATTGAACTATTGAAATGACTTGATCTTTATGCTACGCTTATCTATAGGAGTATGTCCACCATATCATTCTCCTAATGATATGATCTTGTTGTTTATAACATCTCTATGTTCATGATAGGGAAACCACAATCATCTATCAACCAACAAGCTAGTGAAGTATAGAGGCTATATTAGGGACTTCAAATTAAGTTTACAAATCACACAAGTATCAATGTTTCCTTGTTAATACTATTATAGCATGAATGTAAACATTTATCATAACCACAAAGATATAATAATAACTACATTTATTATTGCCTCTAGGGCATATCTCCAACAGGTCCCACACCTCTTGGCTGCGCAGGCCAGCCAGGCCGCACTTGGGAGGGGTGTGGCCACCTCGGGCACCCCCTCGGCCTCCCTCTTCGCCTATAAGAAGCCTCCTGACCTAAAAACCGAGGGGGTTCGACGTTTTTCCATAAAGAGTTCCAATGCGCCGCCACCACCAGAAACCGCGATTTGGAACCAAAAACTCCGTTCTGGCACCCTGCCGGAACGGGGAATTTCGAGGGTATCATCGTCATCATCATCACCAACGCCTCTCCATCAACCATTCATGTTTCGCCCATCCATGAGTGAGTAATCCCCTGCTGTAGGCTATGTGGATTGTAGGGATTGGATGAGTTCTGTCATATAATCGAATAAGATTGTTAGGGCATGGTGCCTAGTATCTTTATTAGTGCTATTTGACTTTGTTGCAACTTGGTGTGCTTAATGGTTGTCACTAGGGCCCGAGTGCCATGATCTCATATCTGAACTTATTATTGATTCATGATGATAGTATTTTTTGTCATCTTATCTGCAAGTTGTGTACACATATCATAGTTCGGATCCAAAGGCCCTGAAGTGACAGAAATTGGGACACCCGGAGGGGATGGCTGTGATATGAGGATCACATGTGTTCACAAAGTGTTAATACTTTTCTCCGGTACTCTATTAAAAGGAGTACCTTAATTGCCAGTAGATTCCCTTGAGGCCCCGCTGCAACGGGCTGACAGGACAAAATATGTTGTGCAAGTTCTCATTGCGAGTACGTATGACTATATATGGAACACATGCCTATGATTGTTTAGTACTTGGATGATTTATCTTACTTATCTGCAAATGCCCTAGATCTTGAAGTTACATGAATAGTCTCGTCCATGCAATGCCCGTCAATCCATCCCTATGCCTACCGCACTCATATCCTATTGTTTGCTACTATTGTTACTACTGCCTTTGTTTTACTGTTGCTGTTGCTTTTCTATTGCTATTACAAAACGGTTGCTACTAATAAAGTTTTGTGAGCAAGACTATTTTCAGGTGCATCTAAATTGACAACTCCGTTGTTAAGGCTTATAAGTATTCTTTGGCTCCCCTTGTGTCGAATCAATAAATTGGGTAATACTACCCTCGAATACTGTTGCGATCCCCTATACTTGTAGGTCATCAAACTACTCCCTCCTCATCATGGGAATCAGCAACGGCGATGGAGATGGTGGTGGAGATCGATGGAGATGGCTCTGGGGGTACTTCCCCACCCCGGAAGGGTGCCGGAACAGAGACTTCTGTCCCCCGAATTTCCCCTTCGGTGACGGCGGCACTGCAGACCTTTTTGTGGATTTTTCCCGCGTCAGGATTTACGTCTCGGGGAGACGTATATATAGGCGAAAGGGCAAGGTCGGTGGAGCCTCGAGGGGCCCACACCTAGGGCTAGAGCGTCCAGGAGGACCCACGCCACCCTAGGGTGTGGCCACCTCCTGGCCCCCCCTTTCGTCTGTCCTTCTGGCTCCGTGTTTGCTCTGGAAAAATAGTGACTTTGGCTTTTGTCCCGTCCAATTCCGAGAATATTCATTTTTTAGCTTTTTTGAAGCCAAAAACTGCAGAAAACAAGCAACTGGCACTATGGCATCTTGTCAATAGGTTAGTTCCCGAAAGTGTATAAAAATACCTCAAGTGTAGACAAAACATAAGACAAATGATATAAAACAAGCATGAAGCATCAAAAATTATAGATACATTTACGATGTATCAAATACGTGGTTAGGAAGCCATGTGTTGAAGATTCCATTGTACCGTGGAAAAGTACACCTAGGATTAACGATAAATATAATTAGTGATTGTTGTGCCATATTGAACGCACTGACCAGAAGTTCTGGAATAGGACGGAGAAGCCAGCTATACCTTTTCCTTGCGTATGTCCTCGTATCCTAAGTCGGGCTGAGATTCAGGAAATAAGCGGATGGGAGTCCGAAATGTGTATTGCAGGATAACGACTTAGAATATTAGAAGGGATGTCAACTGAACGTAGGTAAGCTCGTTACAATGAGTGGACTACGGGGTCGTGGCGAAGGAAAACGATTGGCTTGGACCTTTAAATGAGCCTCGAACCAAATAAGTTTGAACGGGAAGGCATACTCTAATATGCACTTAGGCTTAAGATCATTTACGAAAAAGTAGTGTCCTTCTCGAGAGTGTATGAAACGGGACATGCTACTCCCTATCCTGGTAAAGGATTGCGAACACAGCGGAAAAGAGATTCTATAAAATCCTATACAACATGTGAAGATTGATGGATATAGATTTTCTAAAACCGAAACTTACCTTTTCTAAAAAAAGTATTTGAAAACTATTTGAAAACAACTCGTAAGCAAGGACTCTTATTCCACGGCTATAGATAATGCATCAAAGAACCACCATAGAACTTGCTGAGTATGCTCGTAGTTGATCTATCATTTTTAAAACCCTTGCTTAGGTACAATGAAGACTGGAGACTCATCAACTACAGAAGATACGGAGGAAGAGGTTTACTACAAGAAGAGGTTTACTACAAAAACCTGATCTCTTAGGAGGCATTGAAAGCATAGATTATGAAATAAAATTTGGAACCGAGGAGAAAGACGTAGACTTAGGAGAGTAGTTCTGCATGCTTAGGATAGTTGGATAGTGCTTTTAGATTTGTTCGTAGTTGTGAATCCTCAATGGACCGAGGAGGAACCCGAAGCTTGTATTTCTCTTGTGTTGTTATCAATGAATAAATAATTAGTTCCATTTGCTATAGTTCTATTGTACCATTCTGAGGGTATAATATTTGCAAAAAAGAACTTTCGTGAATGCTATCCCAATAACTTATACATTACAACTTGCAGTGGTGTACAGGGTCATCACATGTGCGTATGACCAAGAATGACGAAATAGTGAATACATGTCTACGAAGATCGAAAATGGTGGGACAAACGGGACGCCCCGTTGAGAGCACAGCTCGTCTGTTTCTTTTCTCTTACTATCCAAACATACCGAGACGGACCGATTTTGCGTTAGACCCATTAGAGATGGCCTAACCGCCTAAAGCCCTAATTTTTAGTTGTCCGAGTAAGCTTCTAAGGCGACATGGCCATAAACGCGCCGCCCACAACTTGGCTCGGTCTAGATCTGACGAACAGAAAACCGCATACTGCAGTTTCTGGCTAACTCACCATTTGTGTCACAAAGTCTCATGACACTTGGGTACAGAGCTGAAACTCTGCAGTTACCATGTAATCTCTGGAGCCTTATTGATACAGATCACTGCAATCCACTACGAGTATAATTCTAAGAAAATTTCCCCTTATTTCTCCTGGTCAACCCAGTCAAGTCCGTCAGGTCAAGTATGGACTGGGATGAAACTTCACACGAGAGGAACGCGCTGGACCGAAAGTTTGTATCAGACTGGCTTCAACGTCATTTACACATGCAAATGGAATAACACAGGCGACCAAGACACAAATAAAGTCTGGTTTCCTTAATTAGCGCACTTGGCATGAAGCTTCCTGTATAGCAAGTGGAGAGTGGTGCTTACTAAAGGAAGAAAATGCATGTGACTGATTCTGGTCACCACCAAGTTAGACCATGACTGAGGCTGGCTGATCGGTGCACTGCCCCAAAAAAACAAAAAAAGTCAGTGAAACATGAGAGCTTCCCTGCAACAACCCATTTATTTATAAGAAAACATAGCAGGAATGGGTCCTATTGCATCTGAAAAATACTAGAGCTCAAGCCCAACGTGCTACTATGAAAGGTCATGGAGCATTAGCATATAAAAACCAACGTGCTGATCGGTTATCCATAGAAGAACTCAACTGGCTTTGGAGAAGCAATCAAATTAAAGCTACTTCGTCAAAGAAATGACCGTGTAGGTAGCAGGTACTAGCAAGCATCAGGGTTACCCATGCGGATTAGTTATGAACTAGTGAGAGCATATCTCTGGCTGCACCCCCAAATAACGAGTCGCGTACTAGCAATATAGATAGGTTACTTTCAATTCTCTTTTCAAATTCAACGATATTTCGAAGAAAGTTACATAGTTTTTAATATAAAATAAGTTTTACAATAACTAAAAATAAAAATAAAAAATAATTCATAAAATTGAAATAATAAGATATTCGAGGTTGGCACCTTGCGTGCAAGGCCGGGGCGAGGTGGGCACACAGCCGCCACGAGTCCACCAACGCCAGCACGATTGAGGAAGAACTGATGGCTGAGGCGGAGAAGGGTGCCGGCCTGCGGCCATTCGGCTAATGGAACAACTATCGGCTTCGAAACAGGGTGACGACGGCGGTGATTCGGTGGGGATTGGAGACGCCTCGAGCATAGGGAGAGGCAAGGTGGACGTCGAATGGGTTGGTCACTAACAAGTGGTGCCCCCTGTGCGAAGAAGGTCCGTTTCTCTAGAGTATCTGGATTGTTGAGTGATTAATAACATAAGAATGCACCTAGTTATATTATCGCAGAAGCACATGATGCATGATTAACATTCACCACTTGAGCATGCGAGCATGAAAGAAAAATGAGGATGTAATCATCAGCCCATACCAGAACAGCGTAAAGATGCACACCTGATCTAAAAATGGAAAAAGGAGAAAGAAGAGGCACATGCCTGTGTATGTGTGGCTTGCTTCGGAAAACCGTCGAGCACCTGGCCTTCAACTCGAAATCGAAGAGACACTAGTGTGCCGCGTCCGCCCGAGCGCGCTCTACCTCTCCTCCGTCTGCACCTACCACTTTGCTCCGTGCGGAGCGCACCAACCAGTTCCAACTTGCAGACACTCCGGTCCGGCGAGTCCGGCTGCCACGAAGCCACCAACTCTACGTGCTCTGGCGGCCACTAGTCGAAAGGGTCAACCTCGCCGTCCAGGTCCACACCAACCCATCCTCCACACCCAACCTGCTCGCCCGCGCTACCTATTTAAACCCTCCCTCCCCTCCATTCCCCTCCAAGAAGAGCTTCCGCCTCTTCTGCAATTCCAGCTCCCCTTCACCGCAACTCCGTCCACCAGACTTTCAGATACACATACACCTGCCGCTGCCGGCGTCTAGCTTACTTGTTTCAGTACTTCTTTGAATATGTCGATGGAGTGTGCCGCCAACGGCGATGGCCTGTGTGTGGCGCAGCCGGCACGTGCCGACCCTCTGAACTGGGGGAAGGCCGCCGAGGAGCTGTCGGGGAGCCATCTGGATGCTGTGAAGCGGATGGTGGAGGAGTACCGCAGGCCCGTGGTGACCATGGAGGGCGCGAGCCTGACCATCGCCATGGTCGCCGCCGTGGCCGCTGGCGCCGACACCCGGGTGGAGCTCGACGAGTCCGCCCGCGGCCGCGTCAAGGAGAGCAGTGACTGGGTCATGAACAGCATGGCGAACGGCACCGACAGCTACGGCGTCACCACTGGCTTCGGCGCCACCTCCCACCGAAGGACCAAGGAGGGCGGCGCGCTACAGAGAGAGCTCATCAGATTCCTTAATGCAGGAGCTTTCGGCACCGGCAGTGATGGACATGTTCTGCCCGCCGCGACGACGAGGGCAGCCATGCTCGTCCGCGTCAACACCCTGCTCCAGGGATACTCTGGCATCCGCTTTGAGATCCTCGAGACCATCGCCACGCTTCTCAACGCCAACGTGACACCGTGCCTCCCGCTCCGGGGCACTATCACGGCATCCGGCGACCTCGTCCCGCTATCCTACATCGCGGGCCTTGTGACCGGTCGCCCAAACTCCGTGGCGACAGCTCCAGATGGCACGAAGGTTAACGCAGCAGAGGCATTCAAGATCGCCGGCATCCAGCATGGCTTCTTCGAGCTGCAGCCCAAGGAAGGCCTTGCCATGGTAAACGGCACCGCGGTGGGCTCCGGGCTAGCATCCATGGTGCTCTTTGAGGCAAACATCCTTGGCGTCTTTGCTGAGGTTCTGTCAGCTGTGTTCTGTGAGGTCATGAACGGCAAGCCGGAGTTCACCGACCACCTCACGCACAAGCTGAAGCACCACCCCGGCCAGATCGAGGCCGCCGCCATCATGGAACACATCCTTGAAGGCAGCTCCTACATGATGCTGGCAAAGAAGCTTGGCGAGCTCGACCCTCTGATGAAGCCGAAGCAAGATAGGTATGCACTCCGCACATCGCCACAGTGGCTCGGCCCTCAAATTGAGGTCATCCGTGCTGCAACCAAGTCGATCGAGCGCGAGATCAACTCCGTCAACGACAACCCACTCATTGATGTCTCCCGTGGGAAGGCTATCCACGGCGGCAACTTCCAGGGCACGCCCATCGGTGTGTCCATGGACAACACCAGGCTTGCCATTGCTGCCATCGGCAAGCTCATGTTTGCCCAGTTCTCAGAGCTAGTGAACGACTTCTACAACAATGGTTTGCCTTCCAACCTCTCGGGTGGGCGCAACCCGAGCTTGGACTATGGGTTCAAGGGTGCTGAGATTGCCATGGCCTCGTACTGCTCTGAACTCCAATTCTTGGGCAACCCAGTGACTAACCATGTGCAGAGCGCGGAGCAGCATAACCAAGATGTCAACTCTCTCGGTCTCATCTCTTCCAGGAAGACCGCTGAGGCAATTGATATCTTGAAGCTCATGTCCTCGACATTCTTGGTCGCGTTGTGCCAGGCTATCGACCTCCGTCACATCGAGGAGAATGTCAAGAATGCCGTCAAGAACTGTGTGAAGACGGTGGCAAGGAAGACCCTGAGCACCAGTGACAACGGCCATCTCCACAACGCACGCTTCTGCGAGAAGGACCTGCTCCTGACGATCGACCGTGAGGCGGTGTTCGCCTATGCCGACGACCCTTGCAGCGCTAACTACCCGCTGATGCAGAAGATGCGTGCAGTTCTCGTGGAGCACGCTTTGGCCAATGGTGAGGCTGAGCTGGACGTGCAGACATCAGTGTTCGCCAAGCTCGCCACATTCGAGCAGGAGCTCCGTGCGGCGCTTCCAAGGGAGGTCGAGTCTGCCCGGTGCGCCGTGGAGAACGGCACTGCCGCGCAGCAGAACCGCATCGCCGAATGCCGGTCATACCCGCTCTACCGCTTCGTGCGCAAGGAGCTCGGGACGGAGTACTTGACCGGAGAGAAGACGAGGTCTCCTGGTGAAGAGGTGGACAAGGTGTTCGTTGCCATGAACAAGGGCAAGCACATCGACGCTCTGCTTGAGTGCCTCAAGGAGTGGAACGGTGAGCCCCTGCCTATCTGCTAAACAGAGGATCAAGGAATGGAAGCGTAGTCTGCTTGAAGTACAGAAGGTTTCACATGTGTTTTGCTGACAAGTATTAATACTACTGTTTTTTCATATGTCCGGATGTTGATGTCTGCGTCCTTCTTCCTGAGCTGCTATGCCGTTGCCAAATTTGTAATTGCATTACCTGGTTGTGGTAGGTAGCCAGTAGATATTTCATGATGCAACTTATAACGTTAGTGTGAGAAATTTGCACTGAAAGTGTATTGGCTCCAATTATTTTCATCTTAATGTTCTGGTTCTCCGGCCAACTTATATCATTGACATGCCAAATGGTGTATGAAATTGTGTACCGATCGACATAGACCGCGACTTAAAAGTATAATTCGTGCCAGCAAGGACATTGTTTCTCTCCTCTGACGGCATATGGAGGCGGACTCTGATTGAGTAAATTATATTTTAGTGTCACTTTTGTAATGTTTTGCAGATAGGTATCCTTTTGAGACAAGCTATTACAAATCGGTTATTTTTTTGGCTAATCGTGTTTTAACAGCTAAACTAATATATTTGGTCCACAATTAAGCGATGGCATGAACCTAGGACCCACATCCCACCACCCCCCTCCCCCCCCCCACCCCACACACACAGACACACACATATCTTCTTCCCCTCATTTTTTTAGATAACGGCCCAAAAGGCCCGACGTTAAATTAATAACGCCAAACGTCGAAAGAATACAAGGTGTTGCACCTAGTTTACACGAAAGACCAAACCACCCGCACAGAAAGGCTACCAATGAAGCTATAACCGGAAGCGCGAGAAGCCGGAGAGGCCATGACAGTTACTACAAACGCGGAAAGCAAGCGCAAGACGTCTATAGTGTCGGGTTGGAACTTGTGGCATCCCGCAAATACACTATTAGAAAATCGCGTCGAATTTGTGCATTGCATCGTCATCATCATGCATTGTTGCATAAAACTATGTTTCCACAACCCGTCTTTGTTTTCTAAACGCCCATCTCATTCAAACACCGGAAACCCGGGTCACCGGATTATTTTTGTTTTGCCGCTATCGGTTTGCAAACGGTGTTATTTAAACAAATAAAAGATATTTTATTTTTAGTGGGGCAGTCGAACGGGCCGAGTAGACCCGAACGACCACCCCTGTTTTTAAATCGGTCCAAACCTGCCCGCCCCATCTAAATCCTATTTCTACCAGAGAAACTACCCAAACCATCCCTCCACCTCACTCCCTCCAATAACATCCTGCCACCTCACCTCCTCCCTCTCCCTCAACCACTCACACACCGCCACGTCACCCCTCACCCCCACTCCCTCTCTCCACCTCTCTCTCTCTCAACCACACAAAAACACACCCATTCAGCACCCACGCGCGCGCAGCCTCACCACACGCATGCGGCTGCCAGCGGGGTCCCACCCTGCCCGCGGGTCCCGCCTGGCCCACCCGCAGCTACCTCTCTCCTCTTCTCCCCCCGCAGGCCCCTCTTCCCCGCACGCCCCCGACCGCGCGCGCCGCTCGGAGCCCCGCCCTCGCCAGCGTCTGCCGCCGTTCCCCCTCTGCTGCGCGGGTCCCCGCCGCCGGCCACCTCCTTCCCCCTCTCCAGCCCGCACCGCCGCCCACTGGAGCCGCCGCCACGCCTCCGCGGCCACAGCGCCCTCCGCCGCCTGCTCCCCTCTCCCCGCGCCCCAGCAGCCACCAGCACCGGCCCTCCCCTCGCCGGCGTCCTCTCCCGGCAGCGCCGCCTCCACCGCCAGCTCGCCCGCGTCCGCCTCAAGCCACGCCTGTCTCCGCCGCCTCGCCCTCCTCCCGGCCAACCCCGGCCTCCGCCTCGCCGCGCGGCGAGTCTGCCGTCGCGCCCTGCCTCCACGTCGCCGCCGCCGGAGCCCTCGCCGCGTCTGCCCGCCGTCGTTCGAGCGCCGCCGCGCTGCCCTCTGGCTCGCCTGGACTCCGCCTCCCCGAGCCCGTCGGCGCCCCTCCATGGCCGCCCGTCCTCTGCACCTCCGGCCCCGAGCTCAGCCTCCACGGCCCCGTCGACCTCGCCGCCGCTCAACCTTCCCGGCGACCTCGCCTCTGGCTGCCGTGAACCCCCTGCCTTGCCACCATCTTCCCTCTGCTTGTCTGTGGCCTCAAGCCCACCGCTGATGCCGCTGGCCGCGCGACCCCTCTCCCGCATCGGCCACCGTGCCCACTTCCTCTGGGATCTTCTGTGCCCGTGTCTTGCTGCTACTCTTTTGCCCACCACGACCCAGTATCCTCTTATGCATGCTTCCCGGTGTGGTGCTACAACAAGGACCTCCTCTGACTCGAGTCGGCAAGATCGGCAAGTGACGATGAGACCCGAAGAATCTCGACAAGATCTGCCACCAGGACACCAAGATGCCACCTGAGGCCAGAAACCGCCAAGGTCTCCCCAGACGACAAGTTCTCCATCCCGGAACGGCAGGATCGACCGCATAGAACACCAAGATCTTCCAGTACCGAGACCCGAGTCCGACACCGACAATCGAAAACCGCTGAACCGACAAGACCGGCACCGACCCGGAAGCAACCGATGCGCCCCCGGCACCGGACTACAAGTTCTGCTTCACGGATACCAAGCGACAAGATCTACTACCCGATCCGAAACCCTAATCCCGGAGACCGCGAATGCGACAAGAACGACACCAAACCAAGTCCTTCCCGGAGTCCGAGAACGTTTCCGTCGAACCCTGGACCCCGAGACCCGACCCCGAACCCCGGAACCCTAACAAGATCGCCGAACCCTAAATGTGTGACCCTTTTCCTCGAACCCTATTTTATAACATAACAACTTGTTGCAAGTTTAATTGTCATCTCGCATGCATATCTGTGGTTTGGGGGCCTTATGCCGATTCACCTAATAATTAAATATGGGACCCATATGCGGGCAAATCTAGCCTTATATTGGCCTCATTTAAATTTGTGTAGCGAACCCGGTGCTACCTTTTGCCATGTTAATACAACATTTAAATTGCGGGGATCTAAACAACATGAACCTATTAACTAATTGTCGGGACCCCGGTTCCGCTTAATATGACCTAATTGCATCGCCATGTCATCCATCATACATGCATCATGCCGATCTTCTGCCGTTGTATTAAATACCGCATCCGGTGTTTATTCTAGTGTTTTGCTTCTTCGCGGAAAAAGCCGTTGAGTTGATGTGAGCTTCGCCCCGATCTTCGGTTGAACCTTCGTCAATGTTTTCAGGCGAGCATCTCCCTCTTTCTACCTATCTTACTTTTATAGTCTTTATTCCCTCCTGTTGATCTATTGCTATCTGTGTTGCGATGCTCTAGATTCCGTACCCTTGATATCCCTTGCAACCATATATTTGCCTTGGACACACCCTATTGCCTGTTGTTTGGTAGCTAGTTGGTCTTGCGCGTCGCCGTCGCTTGCTATATTGCTGTTGCGTGTTGTCAAGTGCCACAGTTGTTGAGATATTGCCGCATGTTGATGTTGGAGATGATTCTAGTTTACTTATCGTCACTTTAATTTCTGTTTAACAACTAAAATTGAATTAAGCAGAGGCATCGGTGGGTGATAGATAATATTTGGTTTCCGAACGCCCACTTGTGTCCCGTAAGACCCCGAGTACTTGATACCTGTTCCTTGATTTATCGCGCTATCCACATCCGGGAGGTATATGGGACCCCCCTGAGCCAGAGCTTGATTCAGTCTTATTTCTTGGGGCCACAACTAGTTTGAGGTTTTATTACGATCCTGTACTTATGCCATGTTTTACTGCTTTAATTACGATTGTGCGAGGAGCACACTGTACTGTTTAGGTATGCGGAGTGATTACGCGGTATCGACAAGCCCAGCCACACTTTTGGGTTCCCAGTCGCTTACAGCCATTGGCGCAACCTTGAGGTCGTCTCGGAGCTTGCTTACTCCGTTGCGGGATCTACTCAAAGGGGTGGCCCCCTGAAATATTTCTGAATCTTGTGATTGCTTTGTCGTGAAAGCCTCGTTGGGTTTTGATTTGGTTTTTCCGAGGTTGATCGAGTGTGTGTTGCTATTGGTGCACCCCGGCCGGGTAAAACTTTCTGAAAGCCGTGTCCGCGGTTATGGACGACTTGGAGCACAGTATATCGATCATAGACAAGCATAACTAAAGTTTACTGCTATAAATTTGACTTATAATGACTAGTAATCAGCTCCACTACAACGGAATGGCTAATTAATACTGCCCACAATTGCTTGCTTGGAGTGTCGCTTGCGACCATTGTACCTGACTAGTAAGTATTGCAACTACAATGGAATGGCTGAATAAAAGTACCAACAACTGCTGGGTTTTCGGGTTATCTCATGATAAATGTATCTGACTAGTAAGTGTTGCCACTATCACGGAATGATTAACTAAAAGTGCCCACTGTTTACTTTATCAGAACGATTAACTAAACCTGACTAGTAATTGCTGCAACGATAACTGAATAAGTAAAACTGCCAACGGTGTGAGTTCCTCGGTTGACTTCCTCGTTTGGTCTCGAGGGGAAACACCAGGATGGGTTTGTTTGGTGTTAGCCTCAGGTTGGATCCGGATAGGTCATTTTTACCCCTCTCTGATAAACGCCAGTTGTATCGAGTCTCTATAGGTTGTTCAGTGCATGCTGCCGCTGCCGCTTCAGCCCACCATACCTATGTAGGCGAGGACCGCCGAATTCTAGCCTCGCCGTGTACTGGCCTCAGTACTGACGCTCCTTCTGTTTCCTTTGCCCTTCGTCGGCACCCCTTTTGTTTAAGCAGGTTTTGAGATCGACGCCGTTAGCAGGGTTACCCTTCCGGCTTGGCCTGGGCAGGGTTATGGACGCCATTGGTTATTCTTCAGGGCTCTTAGCCCCATTTGCATCTTGTCCGTAGCTGGACGCTATCTCGTTTCAAGGTGTTTTGGATCTTGTATATTATATCTGTATTCTTGACTCTCTGAGTCGCTGTTATATATATCTGTTCTGTGGGTCCCATCGAGGACTGTTGTGTAATGTTATTACTTCGTTTTCCACCCGCACGAAAGTGCCTGGTGGGCACCTTTGAATCGTTTCTATGCGGGTTGGGCGAATTTTGCTCAAACTTGCATAGGTCCGATTCTGAGGGTGTTACAGAGTGGTATCAGAGCTCAGCAGTTGCGATACCCCACAAGTCCAGCCTGTAGGATAACCTAGCTAACGGCCGAAGTAGAGTGTCAAAACTATTTTGCAAAATCGGTTGGATAGTTCTGATTAGGTCTGATTTTACTCCTTACCCCTTTGCTATTCCTCTCTTACCTCTACGTGTTTTGAATCCGCTCTCTTCTCTTTCTTCGAGTCCAGGAATTCTCGTGGTTGGGTTTCCGTCGTACCTTCAGGGTTTCGCTTCCCTCTTTGATAACGGTGCTCTACCATCCGGTGTTCAAGCTGCCTGCTGAATCCGTCTACGGTGTTACCATCCTTTGTTCCTTGCTTGTGCCTTCCGGTGTTTTTCGACGCGACGACATCATCTACGTCAGATCCGATGCAGAGTCTGCATCACTCCGTTGTTCCGCACCTCGCTTGTCGAGATCTTCAGTCTGATTCTGAGAGTTGGTCGCATAATCCGCCTATTAGTGTGCAGAGTAATGGTTTGAGTGCGGGATGGAGTAGCTACCATACCACTACTCTTATCATTCGCTCTTGTACATTGAATCAGTGGATCCAGCGGTCTTACTCCGTTCACGGAAGTTAGGGGTGACTTTATTTGTTGATACCTCTACCTTCGACCTTTTGTTACCGGAGAGTTCTCCCGACGATCTCGGACAACGACCTCTTGTTAGTGGTGTCGCGAGGATCTACACGAAGCGCGAAGGATCAGACCGCCGACCTCCCTTCCGGTACCATGAGGCGGATCTCGAGGGCGAGATCCTTTGTTAGTGGTGTCGAATTGTGGCATCCCGCAAATCTACTACTAGAAAATCGCGTCGAATTTGTGCATTGCATCGTCATCATCATGCATTGTTGCATAAAACTATGTTTCCACAACCCGTCTTTGTTTTCTAAACGCCCATCTCATTCAAACACCGGAAACCCGGGTCACCGGATTATTTTTGTTTTGCCGCTATCGGTTTGCAAACGGTGTTATTTAAACAAATAAAAGTTATTTTATTTTTAGTGGGGCAGTCGAACGGGCCGAGTAGACCCGAACGACCACCCCTGTTTTTAAATCGGTCCAAACCTGCCCGCCCCATCTAAATCCTATTCCTACCAGAGAAACTACCCAAACCATCCCTCCACCT
Organism: Avena atlantica; assembly: GCA_910589765.1. Lineage (NCBI taxonomy): Eukaryota > Viridiplantae > Streptophyta > Magnoliopsida > Poales > Poaceae > Avena > Avena atlantica. The sequence goes on along the minus strand of OU342734.1, from coordinate 421,856,585 downwards.
CACTCCCTCCAATAACATCCTGCCACCTCACCTCCTCCCTCTCCCTCAACCACTCACACACCGCCACGTCACCCCTCACCCCCACTCCCTCTCTCCACCTCTCTCTCTCAACCACACAAACACACACCCACTCAGCACCCACGCGCGCGCAGCCTCACCACACGCATGCGGCTGCCAGCGGGGTCCCACCCTGCCCGCGGGTCCCGCCTGGCCCACCCGCAGCTACCTCTCTCCTCTTCTCCCCCCGCAGGCCCCTCTTCCCCGCACGCCCCCGACCGCGCGCGCCGCTCGGAGCCCCGCCCTCGCCAGCGTCTGCCGCCGTTCCCCCTCTGCTGCGCGGGTCCCCGCCGCCGGCCACCTCCTTCCCCCTCTCCAGCCCGCACCGCCGCCCACCGGAGCCGCCGCCACGCCTCCGCGGCCACAGCGCCCTCCGCCGCCTGCTCCCCTCTCCCCGCGCCCCAGCAGCCACCAGCACCGGCCCTCCCCTCGCCGGCGTCCTCTCCCGGCAGCGCCGCCTCCACCGCCAGCTCGCCCGCGTCCGCCTCAAGCCACGCCTGTCTCCGCCGCCTCGCCCTCCTCCCGGCCAACCCCGGCCTCCGCCTCGCCGCGCGGCGAGTCTGCCGCCGCGCCCTGCCTCCGCGTCGCCGCCGCCGGAGCCCTCGCCGCGTCTGCCCGCCGTCGTTCGAGCGCCGCCGCGCTGCCCTCTGGCTCGCCTGGACTCCGCCTCCCCGAGCCCGTCGGCGCCCCTCCATGGCCGCCCGTCCTCTGCACCTCCGGCCCCGAGCTCAGCCTCCACGGCCCCGTCGACCTCGCCGCCGCTCAACCTTCCCGGCGACCTCGCCTCTGGCTGCCGTGAACCCCCTGCCTTGCCACCATCTTCCCTCTGCTTGTCTGTGGCCTCAAGCCCACCGCTGATGCCGCTGGCCGCGCGACCCCTCTCCCGTATCGGCCACCGTGCCCACTTCCTCTGGGATCTTCTGTGCCCGTGTCTTGCTGCTACTCTTTTGCCCACCACGACCCAGTATCCTCTTATGCATGCTTCCCGGTGTGGTGCTACAACAAGGACCTCCTCTGACTCGAGTCGGCAAGATCGGCAAGTGACGATGAGACCCGAAGAATCTCGACAAGATCTGCCACCAGGACACCAAGATGCCACCTGAGGCCAGAAACCGCCAAGGTCTCCCCGGACGACAAGTTCTCCATCCCGGAACGGCAGGATCGACCGCATAGAACACCAAGATCTTCCAGTACCGAGACCCGAGTCCGACACCGACAATCGAAAACCGCTGAACCGACAAGACCGGCACCGACCCGGAAGCAACCGATGCGCCCCCGGCACCGGACTACAAGTTCTGCTTCACGGATACCAAGCGACAAGATCTACTACCCGATCCGAAACCCTAATCCCGGAGACCGCGAATGCGACAAGAACGACACCAAACCAAGTCCTTCCCGGAGTCCGAGAACGTTTCCGTCGAACCCTGGACCCCGAGACCCGACCCCGAACCCCGGAACCCTAACAAGATCGCCGAACCCTAAATGTGTGACCCTTTTCCTCGAACCCTATTTTATAACATAACAACTTGTTGCAAGTTTAATTGTCATCTCGCATGCATATCTGTGGTTTGGGGGCCTTATGCCGATTCACCTAATAATTAAATATGGGACCCATATGCGGGCAAATCTAGCCTTATATTGGCCTCATTTAAATTTGTGTAGCGAACCCGGTGCTACCTTTTGCCATGTTAATACAACATTTAAATTGCGGGGATCTAAACAACATGAACCTATTAACTAATTGTCGGGACCCCGGTTCCGCTTAATATGACCTAATTGCATCGCCATGTCATCCATCATACATGCATCATGCCGATCTTCTGCCATTGTATTAAATACCGCATCCGGTGTTTATTCTAGTGTTTTGCTTCTTCGCGGAAAAAGCCATTGAGTTGATGTGAGCTTCGCCCCGATCTTCGGTTGAACCTTCGTCAATGTTTTCAGGCGAGCATCTCCCTCTTTCTACCTATCTTACTTTTATAGTCTTTATTCCCTCCTGTTGATCTATTGCTATCTGTGTTGCGATGCTCTAGATTCCGTACCCTTGATATCCCTTGCAACCATATATTTGCCTTGGACACACCCTATTGCCTGTTGTTTGGTAGCTAGTTGGTCTTGCGCGTCGCCGTCGCTTGCTATATTGCTGTTGCGTGTCGTCAAGTGCCACAGTTGTTGAGATATTGCCGCATGTTGATGTTGGAGATGATTCTAGTTTACTTATCGTCACTTTAATTTCTGTTTAACAACTAAAATTGAATTAAGCAGAGGCATCGGTGGGTGATAGATAATATTTGGTTTCCGAACGCCCACTTGTGTCCCGTAAGACCCCGAGTACTTGATACCTGTTCCTTGATTTATCGCGCTATCCACATCCGGGAGGTATATGGGACCCCCCTGAGCCAGAGCTTGATTCAGTCTTATTTCTTGGGGCCACAACTAGTTTGAGGTTTTATTACGATCCTGTACTTATGCCATGTTTTACTGCTTTAATTACGATTGTGCGAGGAGCACACTGTACTGTTTAGGTATGCGGAGTGATTACGCGGTATCGACAAGCCCAGCCACACTTTCGGGTTCCCAGTCGCTTACAGCCATTGGCGCAACCTTGAGGCCGTCTCGGAGCTTGCTTACTCCGTTGCGGGATCTACTCAAAGGGGTGGCCCCCTGAAATATTTCTGAATCTTGTGATTGCTTTGTCGTGAAAGCCTCGTTGGGTTTTGATTTGGTTTTTCCGAGGTTGATCGAGTGTGTGTTGCTATTGGTGCACCCCGGCCGGGTAAAACTTTCTGAAAGCCGTGTCCGCGGTTATGGACGACTTGGAGCACAGTATCTCGATCATAGACAAGCATAACTAAAGTTTACTGCTATAAATTTGACTTATAATGACTAGTAATCAGCTCCACTACAACGGAATGGCTAATTAATACTGCCCACAATTGCTTGCTTGGAGTGTCGCTTGCGACCATTGTACCTGACTAGTAAGTATTGCAACTACAACGGAATGGCTGAATAAAAGTACCAACAACTGCTGGGTTTTCGGGTTATCTCATGATAAATGTATCTGACTAGTAAGTGTTGCCACTATCACGGAATGATTAACTAAAAGTGCCCACTGTTTACTTTATCAGAACGATTAACTAAACCTGACTAGTAATTGCTGCAACGATAACTGAATAAGTAAAACTGCCAACGGTGTGAGTTCCTCGGTTGACTTCCTCGTTTGGTCTCGAGGGGGAAACACCAGGATGGGTTTGTTTGGTGTTAGCCTCAGGTTGGATCCGGATAGGTCATTTTTACCCCTCTCTGATAAACGCCAGTTGTATCGAGTCTCTATAGGTTGTTCAGTGCATGCTGCCGCTGCCGCTTCAGCCCACCATACCTATGTAGGCGAGGACCGCCGAATTCTAGCCTCGCCGTGTACTGGCCTCAGTACTGACGCTCCTTCTGTTTCCTTTGCCCTTCGTCGGCACCCCTTTTGTTTAAGCAGGTTTTGAGATCGACGCCGTTAGCAGGGTTACCCTTCCGGCTTGGCCTGGGCAGGGTTATGGACGCCATTGGTTATTCTTCAGGGCTCTTAGCCCCATTTGCATCTTGTCCGTAGCTGGACGCTATCTCGTTTCAAGGTGTTTTGGATCTTGTATATTATATCTGTATTCTTGACTCTCTGAGTCGCTGTTATATATATATCTGTTCTGTGGGTCCCATCGAGGACTGTTGTGTAATGTTATTACTTCGTTTTCCACCCGCACGAAAGTGCCTGGTGGGCACCTTTGAATCGTTTCTATGCGGGTTGGGCGAATTTTGCTCAAACTTGCATAGGTCCGATTCTGAGGGTGTTACAGAACTCCCCGTATGGCGAGCGATTTTCACGCGCACCGTCGAGATCCCGCCACCCTGCAGCAATGCCACCAGAAGCCGACCACCTCTAGGAACCAAACCGAGCTGCACACAAACCCCCAAGCAGCGCTGAGGGAGCCCTAAGAAGACCCAGGTGTGAAGATCCGCATCAAGCCTTGCCGAGGGAAATAACCACCGTCGGAGAGCCACACGTCGAGAGCTCCAAGGCGGCGTCTTCAAGAAGAGCACGACGCTAGAGCGCCGCCACCGGCTGATCCGAGGATCAGGGTTTTCACCCGGAGCACGAGGGAGACCGAAAGCACCACGGCGACGCATTCAACAAGGGAACGACGTCCGTAGACGCCGCCGTCACGGCCCAAAAGGCAGGGTTTCCCCTCGGCAAAGCCTTCAGCCTCCAACACGGAGGTCGGGCTGCCGCCGAGACGGCAACCACACCACCGCCACGACGAACAACTCCCCGGACACCGGGCCACGCCACCGACGGAGAGCCGCATGCCAAGAGCTCCAAGGCGGTGTCTTCAAGAGAGCACGACGCAGCACCACCACCGCATGATCCAAAGATCTAGGGTTTTCACCTAGGGCCGCCGCAAAAGCACGCAGCTCACTGGACACCACACCGTCTGCACGATCGTGGCCTCCGGCCAGCACCTAAGTCCCTGGCTCGCCCGTCAGCCAAGAGGACTCCCGCCACCCAGGGCCGCTGCCCCGGCATACCCAACTTTGCACCTCCACCACCTGAGAAAAACGATGCGAGGACACAGGACAATAAGGGCACAGGACGTCCGCCACACCCAACACTATTGCCATCAGACAGGAGGGAGCTCAAGCAGAGCCAGATCAACCTCCAGCAGCCCCCTTGGCTGCTGAGGCCCATAGATCTGGGACATGGACGATGGGATCGAACGGGCCCAAGGGCCCCTGCCCTGGCCCGAACTCAAGGGGAGCACCATCTCCATGCCTGGATCCTTCCGCCACAGGCAGTACGTGCGCAACACCACCGCACGCCAAATCGCTCGCCGTGCCCGTCCATGCCCTCGAACTCCACCGGTGGATCAAGGGCAGAGCTCGCGCCGCCCGACGCCGAGACAGCTCCAGGGAGCCGCTTCCACCGCAAGCACGCACATGCCACGAAGCCGCCATGCCGAGGTCAGAGCTCCATGCCGCCGCGCCCCACGACCAGCACGGCGCCCTCACAGGCCGCAGCGGCCCGTGCCGCCACCATCGCGTGAGGGGGGAAGAAAGGCCCCTCCGCTACCGGCACGCAGGCTTCGCCCGGCGACACCCTCTGGCGGCGACGAGAAGGTGGGGAGGAGCTAGGAGGGGCGCCGCCAAGGGCTCTCGGTCGCTCGCGGGAGCGATGCGAGAGCCAAGGTTTTTTTCTCTTCCCCAAGCAACGAGAGAGCTATGCGCCAAGTATTGCTTGTCTCTTCTTCCCCTCCTCCCTCTCTCTTCTCTCGTATCCTTCTTCTTCTTCTGGAAACAACTCTCCCTACCCCTCCCAACCTTCCCGATCTCTTGGTACTCCTGGCTTGGCCATCTAACAATCAACGCTGCCAACAACCCCTCCTGCTACCAACCACGTCCAAGGATGTCGTGGAAGGGAGCGTGCATGGCTATGCTGGCGGGCGCATTTGACTCGGAGTTCAAGGGGAACCAAAAGCGCACAGCACCACTAGTAAAAGGTCACTGAAACCTTGCTAGTGACACGGCCGCGCGACAGACGATGATGATCGATAACAAGTGACTATGGTGCTCGACTGGGCAAACATGGAGTACCAGGAGGAGTACGATCTAACAAGAAATGCAAGGGGAAGGCCAGTGAGCTCAGGAAAGGTTGGAGGAGAAATCAACGACGGCTACCACGCGATGAAGAGGCATGGATGGTGGCATCGATTAGGGAAGCTTGGCTTCAATTCCATCTACAGGGGAGATGCGCGCAAACAAGGCGGAGGTCGTCGTCTTAACGACGGAGCTCGGGAAGGTCGGGAGGGGTAGGGCGAGCAGTTGCCAGAGGAAGAAGGATACAATAGAAGAGAGAGAGGAGTGGGAAGTAGATGAGAGGGATGATAGGTGGGCCCTAGATCCATGTCATTGCTTAATTGTGAGCCGATTATGTTAGTTTTGCTGTTAAAACACGATTAGCAAAAAGTGATCTATTTGCAACAGCTCGTCCGAAAAGTGGTATATATCCGTAAAATTTTGCAAAATGGCACTAAGTTGTTACTATAGTCCCAATTGTGGCACGAAAATATAATTTACTCACTCTGATGACTACAACCGTAGAAGATGTATGTAGCTAGTTTTGAATTAAGAGTATCAAACCATAAAAACTGTTGGTAATGGTCAGTATGTCCCTCGTTGCCGTATACCTGCAAATTGTGTTTGATTCCAAAGCACATTTTGTTAGTAATGGTCTAGATGCCCTCGTTATGAAAATAACTTTATAACATAATTTTATCTACCAAAGCACATTATCCAATTGTCGTACCGCACGTAGTGGTTCATGGTGATAATCCAAAAAAAAAACATTGCGCGTTCGCTTTTCTGACACAGTTATTCTGGATGGCTTTAAAGCGTCGCCTAACCGCAACAACGATCTTTAGGTGTGTTGCTTGTCATTCAGGACATCCCAAGCGCTTGCGTTGTTGCGATGTCCCGATGATGCCGCCATAGCGGGCACCCCTTCCTACCGCCGTCCAAGCCATCTGCCGTCGCCCCGCGTCGTCCATAGTTATGTAAAAAATAGCACCTTTGCAAATCCAAAAAGGAAACTGGAACGTCCCCCGGATGATGGGAGTACTCGTCGTCCTTCTCCCCTGCGGGCGATACGTGTTCCTAAAATCGCCCCAAATTTTATTTTAACTCTAAACGGTCCATATTTTCTGCTTTTGCTTCGGAAGTAAAAAAACGATTCGTTTTAAAAATAGAACATCTCGCCGGAGACCATGCACGGTCTAGGGCTTGTAGCAGCACAATCTAGGGCTTGTAGCAGTTCTGTCTAGGTCTGGTAGCACCACCGCCCCGGTCTTGCAGCATGGCTGTCAAGGGCACGTAGCAACAGGGCGGGCCTGCGCCGGTCCAAACTGAGAAAGGAAACCACCATGCGAGTATCCATGGGACCATGGTAGCAGCGCCGCCTGCCCTATGCTATGCCGCTCTGCCCATGAAGCTACCGATGGCGTCTGCACATGGAAGGCCATGTCGACAGCACCCGCCTGCGCGAGAAAGGCCATGGCGACGGGCAGGTGCGCGGAGCATTGACGCGAGTGGGGCCATGGCCACGGCGGGACGGTGGCAAAGCGACCATGCGGAGGCCTCCATCCCCAACGACGGCGGGGCGCCGAGAGCAAGGGCGGCGAGGAAGGCCAAGCACCCGCGCGAGTAGGGCCATGGCAACAACGACGATGGCCTCTAACTCCGGAGTGAGTGCGGGCTGGTGCGTGGAGCGCTCGCGCGAGTAGGGCCATGGCGGCAACGACGATGGCCTCCAAACTCCGTTGGCAGCGACGGGCCGTGAAGCGAGTATAGCAGCCTGCGATTTGTTTTGCGGCGCCATTTTTGACAAAGCGCATACGAAGGATACGAGAAGATAAGAGAAAGCAGTTGCAAGCTGGACTCATCCACGATGGTCTTCGCGTGCGGCGTGGGAGGACCCGGGGGATGAAAACGTTTCATCCCCGGACGATGTGTATCATTTGCCAATCCAAAAGCTCCGAGGTTTTGGATCCACTAGTACTTTATTATTAGAGTTAGAGTCGGTTGCGGAAAAAAGGACTCAGAAAGTAACGTATGCAGCAGGGTTTTTTACCCGTTGGACCGATTCTAGCCTGCCATTGAATGGAGAGGAAAAAAAGACTCGGCTCACGCTGGCGTGGTTGACAAAGTAGTTGGCACCCTCTTTCATAAATGCAAAATTCTATATTTCAAAAGAAGAAGTCCATATAGAGAATGTATAATAGTAGATAAGATTGTCTTATCTTAATTCTGCGACGTAATTTAGATATAACAGTTAAGCATGATTTACAATGAGTTACGTTATTAACTAAGTTTTATCTCTAGTTGTTAGCATCCTAATATATGGTGAGAGAGATTGTTGCTAAGAAAATATCTCTCAATTAAGACAGAACAAACATTTTTTCAAAACTTAATCATTCCTCTACCTCTCAGCATTTATGCTATGTAGCACTCCTAAGATATCTCCATTGTACATGGTCTAAAATATCACGATGCTTTCAACTTTTGATCAACTGAGATCACGGTCAACAAAAATGTCGCCCGATGATTTGTTAACCGAAGTTCTTGGTAAATACTAAAGCCCACAAATTGCACGTGGAAGAGGCTGCGCATGTGCGGAGACCAAAGACGGCAGGGGTTTCCACGTTATCGTTGGGTAAATGTCTTCGCATGAGCACGACCAAACCAACTTGCATTGCATTTTCTCCTCAAGAAAAGACCATGCATTCCCACCATAATTAGCATACATGCACGCTCATGTCACGTCGAGGTACTGCAGAAAAAAGAACTGCAAAATCCGATCCAATTTTTTGTAATCGATTAGTTAACATGGTGGTTAACCGTATTATGAAAGACGGAAAAAAATCATTGGCTTATCAAATTCTCTATCGAGCCGTGAAAAAGATTCAACAAAAGATAGAAACAAATCCACTATTGGTTTTACGTCAAGCAATACGTAGAGTAACTCCCAATATAGGAGTAAAAACAAGCTAGCGAAGGCACACAAAAAAATGTCACTAACAATCTTTTCCCGATATGGAAAACGCCCCCGGGTTGCTCCTGCCGGTGATCCTGGGGCGACTCCCTCTCAAAAAAAAAATCTAGCCCTGGTCCCTGCTGGCCGGTGCCGGCGCCGGTGATGGCAGCGCCCCGGCTGCGAAGGTCGCGGGGCAAGGTGGGCGCATCTTCCTCCCAAGGCTTCGCGCGGACAGACGAGGCGTGCATGGATCAGCGTGCCATCTGCAAGGGCGCGATAGTGGGATGGCCTGGAGGTGGGGCGATAGATCATGGTGGCGGCGATGTTGTTCTTGCACCGTTCTCCACCGAAGTGTTGCCCCTCGAGGTGCTCACGGGCGACGAGTTCGGGGTCATCTTAGATCCGTCGGCCTAGATCTGGCGGGTCTGGTGGCCGGTGAAGGCCTGTGGTGAGGGGGCTTCCGGTCTGGCTTCGAATAAAGGGGGTTTGGTCCTAGGATCCCTCTCACGCCGTGACGAAGATCTACCTATTCCATGATTTCGTTGATCAGGTCGTACTGTTGTGTTCCAGAAGATTCCGCTGGTGAACTCCAATAGACGACATGCCGAAGTTCGCCAGATTGGATGAATTTCGGTCATGCGCAACCATGTTTTTATCTAACCATTTGATTTCAAAGGGAGTGATGTGAAGCTTTGGAGACTGTTGTCGTCAAGGACATGCCATTAGTCCCATCGTGAAGTCACTCATGGAGAATGACATGAAAGCCAAGGTCCGAAGATTGGTAATGGTGGTTGGAATCCTAGTAGCGATGAGGTTTTGGCTTGGTGATCTAGGTCTTGGAGCAGCGACATTGGAAAATGGGCAACACTACAGGAGAATTCTAGAGTTCAAGCTGCAGGATAAAAATCCAAGGTCTAGCCTTAATTTGTTGCGTCAGGCAATGGCCTTATTGAAGGCATTGCTTTGTCAGCGCGGACTTTCTTCAGGATAAAAACCTATGATTGATGATCAAGACGATGACGACGCTAGTGCACTGTTCCTTTCTTGGAGGCGTCGCTTTTGAAGGGGATGGATTTCTGATGCTACCTTGGTGGTGTTTGGCCGTTGTTGTAAGGCATAGATTGTTGTAGCATGACTTTCTTTATTCTATACTTCTATTTTTTCTGACTGTGTAAATTTGTATTGCCATTAAGATAATGCGTTGTTACAGAGGCTCGGTGTAAATTTGATATCTCGTCCGTTTAGAAATATAAGATGTTTTAGGTTAGTAAAGCTATGAACCTACACACTAAAAGATGTCTAGATATGTTAATTTCACCAACCTAAAACATCTTATGAACGGAGTGAGTACTCCTTTAAAAAAAATACAATCTTTTTCCACTGACCAAACCTCGTCTCATCTTGAGAATATGCCCATGCCCGTGTGTGCACGCCTCCGACCGACCCCCGGTCCGTAAGAGCTGCCTGACTCGATCTCCCAAATACGCTCCGGACTTTGTAGTTGTACGACTAACGACTTGACCACTCACACATACAGTATCAATCAGGTGGATATAGTTTAGTAAATCGCGAGGAAGAAACTTCTCCCGCATGCGCATGCGCATGCGTGGTCATAGTGTGCACGCGGATGACCGACCGGGCCAACGCGCGTGCCTAGACTAGTATAGTAGGCTTCATGGCCGGCAGCGCCCGCAATCGGCCTAATCTGGACCCGACTGGTCACTGAGGAGAAAACCAGACCAGAGATGCTGCAGCCTCGCTCTCGCTTGCTACTTCGGTGCACTAACCGCTGAAACATTTTGCAGTCATCTCTATCTGTTTCCCTCCAAAAAAAAAAATAAAGTGTAATCTCTCTCGATCTGCTCAACACAGTCAGTCAAGTCTGTCAGGTCAAGTGTGCATTGAGTGACTGGACCGTCTGGCCGGAAGTTTACATTCAGACAGGAACAAAAGCGGGTTTCCATCTCCTGGGAGTAGATCAGCGGATCGATCTTTACTGAAGGAAGAAAAGATATGGCAAGGAAACTATATTATCCCAGACCCAGCGTAACTGCTCGATGTAGTCAATTGTGCACTGAGAACGAAACTTCACACTAACCGGAGGAGTGACTCGATCTCGACCAGCAGGAGGGATACATTCAGATGGGAATGTGCCTCGTCATTCACTCATTTGCAGAGAGAATATCACAGACGACCAAGTCACGAACAAAAGAGTCTCTGTATTTTTTACTCCGTACTAGTACTGTACATGTGATTCCGAATTTCCGATCACCACCCAGTTTCAGCTAGGACTGATCGGTGGTCTGTCTAGTTTTAAACAGAACTGTACGTGAAGCACGAGAGGTTCTTCGCAACAAACAAATTCATACTATATTGGGAGAGCCAGAACCCAGCAGGAAAGCGTCATACTGCAGTAGGAAATGCTCAAGGCCACGACCAAGTTCAAATCCCCACATGGCCATGTGAGCTAGTAGCTTTATCTAAAATAGAAAACGTGGGGTTCATCACACCCCAAAAAGAATAGCAGCGAGAGCCTACGGAGGGCGAATTAAATAAAAATAACCTAAAGTCGTAACAAATTCAAAGATTAACCATATTCGAAAAGTAATTCAAACTGACTAATCCTTTCCTGCCACTCCCGCCCGCGTGGCGCCGCAGCCACTCATGCATCGCCACCTAGGACGGCGCCACACGCCTGCCACGCTGGCCGGCTGGGGCCCGGCGCCGCACAGCTGCCACGCTGGCTCGCGTGTGCAGCGCCACCGAGCACGGCGCCGCACGCACGCCTGCCGCGCCACTCGTGTTGGCGCTGCACGCCCTGCCACGCTGGCTCCACGGGCCCCAGCACCTTAAGTGCGGCGCCAGGCGGGGTGGCGCCGCACCCACCTGTGCCACGCCGTGCTGGCTGGCGCCGCACGCCTGGAGCCCTTAAGCGCGTGCGGCCTCCCTCTCCCCCAACCCTAGCCTCATTCTTCCCTGTTTCCAGCACGAGGCGGCGGCGGCTGCACTCACTCCCCCTCTCCAATCATCTCCAAAACGGCAAGATCTCCATTGGTTTCTTAGGGGATTTCATCCCCAATCCATTCTCGAAGGTACTCTCCCTCACATCCCTCTAGCTCATCCGAAAATTCCATTGTATTTGTTTGTAATTGCAAAATTCGTCCAAACCCTAAATCCCATAGGATTAGTTGATGTGTAGTCATGTTTGGTTGATGTCTAGAGTTAGCAATGGCAATGATATGGTGAAACCCTAAATCCCATTGAGATTCTATGGAGCAATGTCATGTTTGTATAGTATTTGGTCATATAGCTATTGGAACCTTGGTCACATAGAGATGCCTTCATAGAAACTAGGGTTTGTAAAATTAGGTCACAAAGAGATGCCCATATAGAAACAATGGTTTATAATTTTTCTCACATAGAGATGCCACATTGGAATAATGGTTTGAAAAAATGTAGATGCCTACATTGCTCACATAGAGGTGCCCACATAATTTGGCTCACATAGCAATTTATTCGTATTAGTAGTTGGTTTATAATATGCTCGCATATATAGTTCTACTTTTTTTAATTAACTAGGATGTCGGAATCGGAATCGGAAGAAGCCCGTACACCGCCCCATGTACAACCCGGGTTCGTAGAAGGCATGTCGCTTCTTGAGCCGTCGTATGACAAGGTTCACCGTGGACGCATTCTTGCCGAGGGGATCAAGGTAACAAAAAAACCTCGAAATCATTATATGTTTCTCAAGTTGGATGGACATGTTATAACCGAGCTTCTATGTGTGCAGCCTCTTGTTCCCCTACGACTTAGGTATCACGGGCATTTCCAAGAGATGATGCGGTACGATGATCGGTACATGGTGCACATCAAAGCGCTAGGATTGCTCCCATTCATCCATATGGTCAATCGTGGTTCACCGCACATGAACCCTGCTGCTATCACCGCGCTCGTCGACCGATGGAGGCCGGAGACGCATAGTTTTCACCTCCGTACCGGTGAGATGACCGTCACTCTGCAGGACATGTCCATGATCCTTGCACTCCCTATCCAGGGGGATCCTCTGTGTATTAACACAGGCTCCGACGGCTGGCGTGAGCTGATGTGTGGCCTTACCGGTGGTAAGTGTCCTGGTGACACTATAAACTCAAAGGGAGAGAAATTAAGAGTCACGGCCGGTGCTACTTTCAAGTGAATAGCACAAAACTTTAGTACATGACCTGAGAATGCTAGCGAGTATGAGATTATTATATATGCCCATGTGTATGTGTGGTATGCATCACAAAGACTATATTTGCTGATGGTAAGGGCAACATGGCTCACTGGCACTGGCTGAAGGCCTTAACTATGATGGATAAAAAATGGAGCTGGGGTTCGGCGGCATTAGCCTTCTTGTACCGGCAGGTAATGGGGTGTTTCTATTTTTCCCCTCTTTATATATGTTCTTCGAACTTATGCATGACTAAGTTTGTTTGCTTTCTTGTGTAGCTGGACGAGGCTTGTCGAAGGACTGGGGCTAAGGCTTATATCGGTGGTCCGTTGCTACTCCTCTCGGTGTGGATGTGGGAACGCTTTCCAGTTGGTAGGCCAAAACATATGCCTTCCAAACCCTATAGTGATGGCGGGGAAAGGTTGAAGTGGCCCACATGGGCTTACAATTGGGACGTGGTCTCAAAGCCTCCAACCGACCTACAAAACGCGTACATGAGATACACTAATGAGTTTGATAACCTTCTCTTGGAGCAAGTAAGAATTTCTGAACATACACCGTTTAGCATTCCTTTCAAGTGCTCTTCTCATTAAACTATCTTGTTTGCGATTAAGGTTGTATGGGAGGCCTAGGGACAATTTTGGTTGTGAGGAGTTCCGTCTTAACCCACAGTGCGACGCGGAACGCAATCTATGGTATATGGAGTGCCCCATGATATGCATGTGGGTTGTTGAGCATTATATCCCGCAGCGGGTTATGAGACAGTTTGGTCTCTATCAGGCTACACCTCCGGATTACCAGGACACCAACGAAGCTCTTCATCGGTAAGAATTGGTTCTATATATGTTTTTGAATACAATGTATGATAGTTGTGTGTGCTTCAAAAGTTGCTCTTTATTCACATACAGGTTGGACAGGCTCAAGAGCAAGAAGACTGACTGGGGCAAGATTCACCAGAAACACGTAGCTAGATTTCTTTTATGTGTGAGAGAAGCTAAGAAATCGAAAAGAATGGCTGCAAAACCCCATTGTGAGGATGCTTTCAGCGAGTACCTTCATTGGTTTCTAGAGAACACTCGTGTGAAGCTCCTACCGGATGCATATCCGGAAGATATATTGGAAGAGCTGCTGCCTGCGTGGGACGAGCTGAGGAACCTTGAGTACAACCAAGATGTTAGAGAAGGGCGGAAAACCTCCTTTGCCCCCGTGATGAACTTTGTGGTAAGTCGGTAGTTCATGTTCCCGTTACTATCTTAGTCGGATTTGTGTAATGTGTCATTGATTTGCTTGCAATGCAGCGCACGGAGGTCCAGAAGCAGGCGGATGAGTTGGAGGGCGCTTTGGAGTTCCCGAGGGATGAGGAGGGCAATAACAAGTTAAGGGATTTCGTTAGGAAGCAGGCACAAAAGCTACGACGCTTCGCGAACTTGCTTGGTTGTCGGGATCCCGAGGTTGTTGCGACGTCGTCCAAAGAACCGGCAAAGTCCACTTCACGAGAGGAAATCAGCCCCGACGATGAGCAATCTTCCACGGTAAGAGATAAACTTTCACCGATGACATCGTTCTTGAATTTCCATGTATCACTCTAATGAGATCATTGCTCTTATTGTAAAGGCCGAAGACGAAGAGGTGCCAGACGACATGTCATTGGAGAAATATCAACGGAAGGTACGGTCCGCAATCAAGCTAAGGCCAAGAAATCGTCCTATTATCGAGTCCGATCCAGAGGACGAGCCGCGACAGAAGAAGATTGCTCCGAGGAGAGGAGGCAAGAGCAAGCGTGCTAGAAAGTAGTTGCTAGAAGAAGATTGCTCCTAGGAGAGGAGAGGACTATGTTGTTTCAGTGTTGTGTAAGACTATGTTGGGAAAATGTTGTGTGAGACTATGTTGGTTCAATGTTTGAGGTACCGTGATGTTAATCCTATGACAATGTTCTATGTTTGAGACAATGTTAGAGATGCTTGAGTCAAACATGTTATAAATGTTAGAAAGTTAGATATGCTTGAGTCACGTCTGGAGTTAGAAAGTTAGAAATGCATGCTAGAAGGAAATTGTGCACCTCCAGGCCTGCGGCGCCAGGTCAGGAGGTGCAGCAAGAGTGCTTGCGGCGCCGTGTGATCTGGCACCGCAGCCTCCTAGGCCTGCCGCGCCTGGCGCCGCAGTATCCCAGGCCTGCCGCGTAGCCATTCCCAGGCCTGCGGCGCCGTGGCATCTGGCGCCGCACACTCCTAGGCCTGCCGCGCTGGGCGCCGCACCCTCCCAGGCATGCGACGCCGTGGCATCTAGCGCCGCAGGCTTAAAGGGTGCCGCGCCAGCCGGCATGGCGCCGCACACCTCCCAGGCCTCCTCCTGTCGAATTGATAGGAGGTTTCCCTGCCGCGCCACGAGAGCCGCCTGGCGCCGCATATGGGCCTGCGGCGCCGTGGCATCTGGCGCCGCATGCTTATAGGGTGCCGCGCCAGCCGGCATGGCGCCGCACACCTCCCAGGGCTCCTCCTATCGAATTGACAGGAGATTTCCCTACCGCGCCACGAGAGCCGCCTGGCGCCGCATATGGGCCTGCGGCGCCGTGGCATCTGGCGCCGCACGCTTAAAGGGTGCCGCGCCAGCCGGCATGGCGCCGCACACCTCCCAGGCCTCCTCCTGTCGAATTGACAGGAGGTTTCCCTGCCGCGCCACGAGAGCCGCCTGGCGCCGCATATGGGCCTGCGGCGTCGTGGCACATGGCGCCGCACACCTCCCAGGCTTAAAGGATATGCTTCATAGTTCAAGTATCCGTGGCTTGTCGAATATCACACAAATCATACATAGTTCAAATATCACACTAAGTTCACACATCACGCTAAGTTTAAACATCATAAATCATACATAGTTCACACATCACCATCCGTAGTTCGACATCACACTAAGTTCACACACATCATCCATCGTTCATACGCGAGCTCCCGGTTACATAATCTAAAGCATAGGTCCTTTGCCCTTCCTCTTCTTCTCTTCCTCTTCCTCCATGGAACGCCACGCCGCTTGACGAAGCCTTTCCCTCTCCGCAGCACGAGCCTCCTTAGCTTGGCGCTCCTCTTCCTCCTCTTTCCTGCGGATCTCGTCATTACGTTCCTTGCGCTTCCTCGCCATGTCCTCGTCACGCAGCCGTTCTTGGTAGCGACTTCTTCTTATGGCAAAATCGATCTCTTGGATAGCCTTGTTGGATTGAGGTTGCTCAAGGTCTATCCAAGTGTAGTACCTGCATACCGGAGGGGGAGACTACAAGAAAATAGTGCATGTTAGAGGATATGCTATGGAATAGTTTGGGACACATGAAGAACTAAAAAGCTTTGAGCATACCCGTGGCTTGTCGTATGGGTTGCGGCTACGCTCGGGAGAGCGGTTGTAATTGGCACACATGAAGAACTTCTTTCCCCAACTATCGGATAAGTAGTCTTGGGATTCCTTAACAGTGCAATCGGTTCCACACCAACAAATAGGAACCTCCTTCCCATGGGCCTCGTCAGTACGAAACGCCTTTCGTGGCCTTTCCTCTTGGTCGGCGCAAGGTGGCCTAGCATTGGCCCTCATCTTCCTCTCTTCCTCTTCCTTCTCCTTTTGCCTCTTCCTCTCTTCCTCTTCCTTCTCCTTTTGCCTCTTCCTCTCTTCCTCTTCCTTCTCCTTTTGCCTCTTCCTCTCTTCCTCTTCCTTTTTCTTCTTTCTCTCGTCCTCTTCGTCCTTCTTCTTCGCCAAGTCTCGAGCAAGTTGAACTACCCCTTCAAATGTCTTCCTCTTCTTCTCTTCTTCTTCCTCCTTCCTCTTCCTCTCTTCCTCAGCTTCCTTTCTCTTCCTCTCTTCCTCGGCTTCCTTCCTCTTCTCCACCACCTTCATAGCATTCACCCAAATAGCCGAGTAGTTCACACCGTCCCCATCATTGCCCTTGTTGGGTTGAGTCGCCATACCTATTATAATAACAAAAGCTACAGTTAGTAAAGAATGCATGAATGTGAACAATAATTGATTCATCCGTACCTACTAACATAAGGATTTGGTCCTGCCAAGTAACCTAACATACTAGCCGGGTTAAAACCGCCACGCCCTCTTCCTCGTCTAAGCCCTAATGATCGGCCTCTTTGTTGTCTAGGAGCTTGTTGTCTAGGGATTTGTTGGCTAGTTCTTGGTTGGCTTGGTACTTGTTGACTACTTCTTGGTTGGCTTGGTACTTGTTGGCTACCTCTTGGTTGGCTTGGTACTTGTTGGCTACTTCTTGGTTGGCTTGGTACTTGTTGACTACTTCTTGGTTGGTTTGGGACTTGTTGGCTAGTTCTTGGTTGGCTTGGGACATGTTGAATTTGTGAAACGTCGGTCCGTGAAAGCAAGACAACAATCTTGAAGATCATCAGCCAACTCCTTGCTCTTACATGCCCTATAGAAGTTGGAACAAAAATGTCTCATGCACCATCGGTGGTGTAAAGGAGTATGCCCGGGAATGTCAATCGTCACCGCGTTGAGAATTCCTTGATGGCGATTCGAGATGACACATATTTCCCTATCAAGAGGTAAAACCTTCGTTCTCAAAATACGGAAGAACCACTCCCAATTAACATTGTTCTCCGCCTCTACCAAAGCAAAAGCCAAGGGAAGCAACGGTTGTTTGCATCATTTGCTATTGCAATCAAAAGAGTGCCACGGAACTGCCCGGTCAAAAAGGTGCCATCCACAGAGATTACCGGCCTACAATGTTCGGAGCCCCTCACACATTGCTCGAATGACCAAAAAGCACGCCCAAATATTCGAACATTTCTTTCATTACGAACCATCGTTTCGGTGCCATATGGCTCAACCACATGAACCATGCCCGGGTTAGCATCGGCCATTGCTAGCAACAACCTAGGGATTCAGCTGTATGATTCTTCCCAACCACCGTACAACATCCTGAATGCGGCCTGCTTCGTCTTCCATGCCTTTCCATACTTCACCTCATAGTGAAAGATTACTTCCACGAACTCCATGACCATCTTGATGGTCATTGTCGGAAGTGAAGAAATTTGGTTTGAAAGCCTAAAGGCGAGAAACTCAGAGGTCAGTTGTCGGTGCTCGTGCTTCACATCTTTGCCATCCACCCTTTTTCCATGGCACATGTGCGTTGACACGCAGCTTGAAATGCGCCAATCAGGGCCCCCCCTTGTATGGTCTTGCCCGCACTATCCAAGGACAACCATCATCTTCGCATTTAACCGTGTAACGCTTCTTCACGTCCGAGTGAACCACCGTGAAAGGGCGATGATACCTAATAGAGAAGTCCTTGATCCATTGATTAAGTTCCAACAATGTGGCAAACCTCTGTCCTTTTGAAATCCCATTCTTCTCGTGACTAACATCCCGATAGGAAGTTGGCCTTGGTCCAAGCACTACACCCTTGCTGCCATCAACCGTGGCTTCATCCGCTAGACTAAGATCACGAAACAAGGGTACCCGATGATCCCTGCCCAATACCTTCTCATGCACTTCGGCCTCATCCTTAGTGAACCCCTCCTCATCAACTTCTTCATCGGGACCATCCTCATCCGAGTCGGATACATACATTCGAGAAAACGGGATGTCATGATCCATGTTCTCTTGTGTATGATATAAGTCTAAATTTCCAATAGTATTGTCACAGAGCTCAACCTCCCTCTCACTATCCTCATACTCATCATTCTCCTCTTCCAATGATTCAGCTTGATTCTTTGAAATGGGGCTCAGAGATGTCCTCAATTCATCTTGCTGTGTCAAAGGAGGCTCAGTCAATTCCTCTTGGTTCATGGATGGAGGACACCGAGCTTCATATGGGGAGGCAACCGGTATGATACTCCTTTGCATATTATCATCAACCTTTTTCGTGGCAAATAACTCAAGAGCTTTGTCTTGTGATTCGGCCACCACTTCCTTGTATGCAAACCAACGTTGCTCCGAGCTGATATGCATTGTCTTCCAACGGTTGTGCATCCCAAATCCCACATTGTTCCTACCCTCCAACTCAACAACATCACTAGGATCCATCCAATTCAAATCTACCCGAATTTGTTGCAACACCTCCGCATAGGTTGGACTACGATCAAAACCAAGTCAATCTCATTCGGGTCAGGCTCAATATTGCCTCTCAAGAAAGCTTCCTTGTCCATATGATGAACATGGACAATTCTAGCCATCCTAAAAAGAATATTAGAACATAACGGTGCATAAATTAAATAAGTATCTATGCCGAAATTTACACTAACAACAAGCTCATACAACCATACCCTAACCATAACCCTAACTCTAACCCTAACCCTAACTCTAACTGACATGGTTATACCCTACGGGTACGTAACTTCAGCATACCTGGTCCAGCCCAAGGAAGGCCCACAGCAGACATACGCTGGCCCATGAAGATTTTCGGGTGGCCAAGGCCCATGACGACTTCGAATCCTTGGAGAGCAAGACTAGAGGAGATAGGAAATTCAAAGGGGTAAAACCCTAAAACTTGTAACCGACTAGGACTATGCCCGGGACCTGCCTAAGTCTATATAAAGACCAGGAGGTGTGGCATCCCGCAAAACCACTACTAGAAAATCGCGTTGAATTTGTGCATTGCATCGTCATCATCATGCATTGTTTGCCAAAACTATTTCGCAAAAACCAGATTTGTTTTCCATACGCCCCCTCTTTATTCAAACGCCAAACCCCGGGGCTCCGGAGTATTTTATTTTGTTGCTATCGGTTTGCAAATGGTCCCATTAAATTAAATAAAAAGTTTAATTATTTTTGTAGGGGCAGTCGAACGGGCCGTCCCAACCCGAACGACCGCCCCAGGATTTTAAATCGGTCCACCCTACACCTGCCCTCTAATCCTAAACCTACCAGATATTCTAGCCCACCCCTTGGCCACATCACTCCCACCTATCCCGTCGCGACACCTCACCCCTCCCTCTCCCTCACCCAATCCTTGCCCTCCACCTCACCCTCTCTCTCTCCTCTCTCAGCCCACCCCTCTCTCTCTCCCCCTCAGCACACAGCACGCACACGCCAGCTGGCCACCCCCAGCACCCACGCGCGCCCGCACCCGCCCTGGCTCTCTCCCTTCCAGCTGGGCCCGCCTCTGCCCGGGCCCGCTCGCCAGCCGCAGCCGGCCTCCCCACCAGCCCCACTCCCCCAGCAACGCACACACACCACACGCACCCAGAACCCCCCCCCACGCACGCGCCCCGCGTGGCCCACGCGGGACCCACGCTTCTCTCTCCGCTCGCCCCACGCCTCTCCCCTCACGCGCTCTCCCACCTCCCTCTGCTCCACCGTGCGCCGCTCACCTCGCCTCTCCCCGCTCAGCAGCAACCCCCGCCGGCGCCGGCCCCTTTCCGCTCCACCTCCCTCGGACCCGACCCGAGCCGCCGCCGCCGCCTAGCCCGCCGCCGCCGCTCCGCCCTTCCCCTTCTCCCCTGCACCGCGCCCTACCGCCTAGCCTCGCCGCCCACCGGAGCCGCCACCGCCAGCCCCGCATCCCCCTCCCTCGACCGCCGCCGCAGCGCGCTCGCCGGCGTCGCCCGCGCGCCCCGCTGCCGGCCCCTCAAGCTCCCTTTCCCCGGTCCTCCTCCACCTCGCCGTGCCTCTCGCCGACCCGCTCTCCGACCACCGCTCCTCCGGCCGCCACCTGTGCGCCCCGCAGCAGCCGAGCAGCTCGCCGCCGTGCCGTCCTCTGCCCGGGCCCAGGAGCTCGTCGCCGGCGCCGCGCCTCTCAGCAACCTGCGGACCCCGCTGCCGCGTGGGCCTCGCCTCGCCGACCTCCTCTGACCCCGAGCGGACCCGCGGAGCTCGTCGTGGGACCGCCCGCGGCAACCACCTACCGAGGACCCGGAGCTCGCCCTGTCCTGCCACGTCACCGCACGAGCCGGCCCCGACCTCCATCGCCCCGAACCCGAACCCGGCGCCGCTCCAAGATCCCCTTCCCGGGGTTGATGACCCGAAGGCCGGCAAGATCGCCACGGATCCGACAAGTTCTCCTACCCGGAATCGCCATGACCGTCCAAGATCCCCGAAGACCACGGAACCAAGGAATTCCAGAACGACGGGAACTACTTCGCGGACCCGGCGGCCACACATGCGACAAGACCTTCAACCTGAATGCGAAGACCGAACCCGCACGCCAAGTTCGCCGACACGGATGCGACAAGTACTCCCTCACAGACGCCATGACCAGACGTCCCGGGTGCCAAGACCGCCTCGATGGCGCGGACCCGACAAGACCCTCGCAACGGCAAGACCAGCCCGTGGGACCCGGCAAGACCTTCGCGATGACGAGAACGGCACCGACCCGGAAGTAGCGATGCGACCCGACACCGACCCAAGTTCTGCCCCCGGACATCGAGACCCCGATGCGACAAGACCTGCCCCTGAGTCCGAGAACGAACCCGTCGAACCCTGGACCCCGAGACCGGACCCCGGACCCTGTCGAACCCCGGACCCCGGAAACCCCAAGTTCGTCGAGCCCCTCTAATGTGTGACCCCTTTCCTCGATACCCTATTTGATAACATAATAACAACTTGTCGCATATTAATTGTTCATGCATGCATCTTATCATGTGGTTTGGAGGCCTTATGCCGATTCACCTAATAACTAAATATGGGGCCCATATGCGGGCAAATCTAGTCTTATATTGGCCTCATTTAAACATGTGTAGCGAACCGGTTCCATCTGTGGTCTTGCTAAACAACATTTAATATGCGGGGTAATTAAATAACTTGAACAATATAATTAATTGTCGGGACCCCGGTTCCGCTTAAACTTGACCTAATTGCATCGCACCTTTGCCATGCCATCCATCATGCATGCATCATGCCGATCTTCTGCCGTTGTATTAAATATTGCATCCGGTGTTTCTTCTAGTGTTTTGCTTCTTCGCGGATAAGGCCGTTGAGTTGATGTGAGCTTCGCCCCGATCTTCGGATGAACCCTTCGGCAATGTTTTCAGGCGAGCATCTCCCCCTTTCTACCTATCTTACTTTTCTAGTATTTATTCCCTCCTGTTGATCTTTGCTATCTGTGTTGCGATGCTCTAGTTCGTACCCGTGATCTCCCTTGCAGCCATATATAGCCTTGGACACATCCTATTACCTGTTGTTTGGTAGATAGTTGGACCCGCGTGTCGTAGTCGCTTGCTCTAGTGTTTTGCTTGTCGTCAAGTACCACAAATTGTTGGAGAATGGCCGCATGTTGACGTTGGAGATGATCATGGCTTTAATTATTGTTTCACTTTAAATTCTGTTTAACAACTAAAATTGAATTAAGCAGAGGCATCGGTGGGTGATAGGTAAGATTTGGTTTCCGACCGCCCACTTGTGTCCCGTAGGACCCGAGTTCTTGACATCTGTTCCGAGATCGAGCGCGCTAACCACAGGTGGGGAGATATGGGCCCCCCATTGATAATTACCTGATTCCAAAGTACTGTACTGGGGGCCACAAAGTAGTTTGGGGCTTTATTACTATCCTGTACTTATGCCATGTTTACCGCTTTATTTACGATTGTGCGAGGTACTGCACACTGTACTGTTTAGGGAAGCGGGATGTTTTCGCGGTATGGACAGTCCCCGTTTGGGGACCTGCTGTCGCATACTGCCATCGACGCAAACCCTGAGACCGTCTCGGAGACCGGCCGACTCCGTTGCGGGTGTCGACTCGGTGGGGTGGCCCCCCGTACTTGCTTTGTGTCTGGGAACGTCGTGACCTAGGCCCCGCCGACATACCGATGGGTGTATGTTAATTGATCTGGCAAAAAGGGTCGAAGTGCCTGTGGATACTTTGGTGCACCCCTGCAGGGTTAAATCTTTTCGAGAAGCCGTGTCCGCGGTTATGGACGACTTGGAGCACAGTGTCTGATCATAGACAACTATAACTAAAGTTTACTGCTATAAATTTGACTTATAATGACTAGTAATCAGCTCCACTACAACGGAATGGCTAATTAATACTGCCCACAATTGCTTGTTTGATTGTCGCTTGCGACAATTGTATCTGACTAGTAAGTATTGCAACTTCAACGGAATGGCTAAGTAAAAGTACCAACAACTGCTGGGTTTTGGGTTATCTCATGCTAATTGAATCTGCCTAGTAAGTGAAGCCACTACAACAGAATGATTAACTAAAACTGCCCACTGCTTACTTTATCAGGACGATTACCTAAACCTGACTAGTAAAGTGCCACAACTATAACTGAATAATTAAAACTGCCAACTGTGTGAGTTCCCCGGTTGACTTCCTCGTTTGGTCTCGAGGGGGAAACGCCAGGACGGGTTTGTTTGATGCTAGTACCAGGTTGGATCCGAATAGGTCTTTCTCACCCCTCTCTGATAGCCGCCATTTGTATCGAGTCTCTATAGGTTGTTTAGTGCATGCCGCCGCTGCCGCTCAGTCCACCCTACCTATGTAGGCGAGGACCGCCGAATTCTAGCCTCGCCGTGTACTGGCCTCAGTACTGACGCTCCTTCTTTGTTTCTGCTTTGCCCTTTGTCGGCACCCCTTTTGTTAAGCAGGTTTTGAGATCGACGTCGTTAGCCGGGTTACCCTTCCGGCTTGGCCTGGGCAGGGTTATGGACGCCATTGGTTATTCTTCAGGGCTCTTAGCCCCATTTGCATCTTGTCCGTAGTCGGACGCTCCCTCTTTTCAAGGTGATTTGGATCTTTGTACCGTATATCTGTATTCTTGACTCTTTGAGTCGCTGTTGTATATATCTGTTCTGTGGGTCCCATCGAGGACTGTTGTGTAATGTTATTACTTTGTTTTCCACCCGCACGGAAGTGCCTGGTGGGCACCTTCGAATCGTTTCTATGCGGGTTTGGCGAATTTCGCTAAAACTTGCATAGGGCCGATTCTGAGGGTGTTACAGAGTGGTATCAGAGCTCAGCAGTTGCGATACCCCACAAGTCCAGCCTGTAGGATAACCTAGCTAACGGCCGAAGTAGAGTGTCAAAACTATTTTTGAAAACCGGTTGGATAGTTCTAATTAGGTCTGATTTTACTCCTTACCCCTCTGCTGTTCTCCTCTTACCCCTACGTGTTTTGAATCCGCTCTCTTCTCTTTCTTCGAGTCCAGGAATTCTCGTGGTTGGGTTCCGTCGTACCTTTAGGGTTTCGCTTCCTCCTTGGGTAACGGTGTTCTACCATCCGGTGTTCAAGCTGCCTGATGAATCCGTCCACGGTGTTACCATTCTTTATTCCTTGTTTGATCCTTCCGGTGTTTTCTGACGCGACGACATCATCTATGCCAGATCCGATTCAGAGTCTGCATCATTCCTATGTTTCCGAACCTCGCTTGTCGAGATCTTCAGTCTGAATCTTGAGGGTTGGTTGCATAATCTGTCTATTCGTGTACAGAGTAATGCTTTGAGTGCGGGATGGAGTCGCGACCATACCACTACTCTTATCATTTGCTTTGTATATAGAATGGTGGATCGATGCAATTTTACTCCTTCCATGGAAGTTAGAGGTGGCCTTACCTTTAACTTCGTCCGTTGCTATCCGGAGTGCTCTCTCGACGATCAAGGACAACGACCTCTTGTTAGTGGTGTCGCGAGGATCTACACGAAGCGAGAAGACGCAGATCGCCGACCTTCCTTCCGGTACCATGAGGCGGATCTCGAGGGCGAGATCCCTTGTTAGTGGTGTCGAATTGTGGCATCCCGCAAAACCACTACTAGAAAATCGCGTTGAATTTGTGCATTGCATCGTCATCATCATGCATTGTTTGCCAAAACTATTTCGCAAAAACCAGATTTGTTTTCCATACGCCCCCTCTTTATTCAAACGCCAAACCCCGGGGCTCCGGAGTATTTTATTTTGTTGCTATCGGTTTGCAAATGGTCCCATTAAATTAAATAAAAAGTTTAATTATTTTTGTAGGGGCAGTCGAACGGGCCGTCCCAACCCGAACGACCGCCCCAGGATTTTAAATCGGTCCACCCTACACCTGCCCTCTAATCCTAAACCTACCAGATATTCTAGCCCACCCCCTTGGCCACATCACTCCCACCTATCCCGTCGCGACACCTCACCCCTCCCTCTCCCTCACCCAATCCTTGCCCTCCACCTCACCCTCTCTCTCTCCTCTCTCAGCCCACCCTCTCTCCTCTCTCCCCCTCAGCACACAGCACGCACACGCCAGCTGGCCACCCCCAGCACCCACGCGCGCCCGCACCCGCCCTGGCTCTCTCCCTTCCAGCTGGGCCCGCCTCTGCCCGGGCCGCTCGCCAGCCGCAGCCGGCCTCCCCACCAGCCCCACTCCCCCAGCAACGCACACACACCACACGCACCCAGAACCCCCCCCCCCCACGCACGCGCCCCGCGTGGCCCACGCGGGACCCACGCTTCTCTCTCCGCTCGCCCCACGCCTCTCCCCTCACGCGCTCTCCCACCTCCCTCTGCTCCACCGTGCGCCGCTCACCTCGCCTCTCCCCGCTCAGCAGCAACCC
Source organism: Avena atlantica (assembly GCA_910589765.1). NCBI lineage: Eukaryota > Viridiplantae > Streptophyta > Magnoliopsida > Poales > Poaceae > Avena > Avena atlantica. The sequence continues at coordinate 421,831,286 of OU342734.1, read as the reverse complement.
CCGCCGGCGCCGGCCCCTTTCCGCTCCACCTCCCTCGGACCCGACCCGAGCCGCCGCCGCCGCCTAGCCCGCCGCCGCCGCTCCGCCCCTTCCCCTTCTCCCCTGCACCGCGCCCTACCGCCTAGCCTCGCCGCCCACCGGAGCCGCCACCGCCAGCCCCGCATCCCCCTCCCTCGACCGCCGCCGCAGCGCGCTCGCCGGCGTCGCCCGCGCGCCCCGCTGCCGGCCCCTCAAGCTCCCTTTCCCCCGGTCCTCCTCCACCTCGCCGTGCCTCTCGCCGACCCGCTCTCCGACCACCGCTCCTCCGGCCGCCACCTGTGCGCCCCGCAGCAGCCGAGCAGCTCGCCGCCGTGCCGTCCTCTGCCCGGGCCCAGGAGCTCGTCGCCGGCGCCGCGCCTCTCAGCAACCTGCGGACCCCGCTGCCGCGTGGGCCTCGCCTCGCCGACCTCCTCTGACCCCGAGCGGACCCGCGGAGCTCGTCGTGGGACCGCCCGCGGCAACCACCTACCGAGGACCCGGAGCTCGCCCTGTCCTGCCACGTCACCGCACGAGCCGGCCCCGACCTCCATCGCCCCGAACCCGAACCCGGCGCCGCTCCAAGATCCCCTTCCCGGGGTTGATGACCCGAAGGCCGGCAAGATCGCCACGGATCCGACAAGTTCTCCTACCCGGAATCGCCATGACCGTCCAAGATCCCCGAAGACCACGGAACCAAGGAATTCCAGAACGACGGGAACTACTTCGCGGACCCGGCGGCCACACATGCGACAAGACCTTCAACCTGAATGCGAAGACCGAACCCGCACGCCAAGTTCGCCGACACGGATGCGACAAGTACTCCCTCACAGACGCCATGACCAGACGTCCCCGGGTGCCAAGACCGCCTCGATGGCGCGGACCCGACAAGACCCTCGCAACGGCAAGACCAGCCCCGTGGGACCCGGCAAGACCTTCGCGATGACGAGAACGGCACCGACCCGGAAGTAGCGATGCGACCCGACACCGACCCAAGTTCTGCCCCCGGACATCGAGACCCCGATGCGACAAGACCTGCCCCTGAGTCCGAGAACGAACCCGTCGAACCCTGGACCCCGAGACCGGACCCCGGACCCTGTCGAACCCCGGACCCCGGAAACCCCAAGTTCGTCGAGCCCCTCTAATGTGTGACCCCTTTCCTCGATACCCTATTTGATAACATAATAACAACTTGTCGCATATTAATTGTTCATGCATGCATCTTATCATGTGGTTTGGAGGCCTTATGCCGATTCACCTAATAACTAAATATGGGGCCCATATGCGGGCAAATCTAGTCTCATATTGGCCTCATTTAAACATGTGTAGCGAACCGGTTCCATCTGTGGTCTTGCTGAACAACATTTAATATGCGGGGTAATTAAATAACTTGAACAATATAATTAATTGTCGGGACCCCGGTTCCGCTTAAACTTGACCTAATTGCATCGCACCTTTGCCATGCCATCCATCATGCATGCATCATGCCGATCTTCTGCCGTTGTATTAAATATTGCATCCGGTGTTTCTTCTAGTGTTTTGCTTCTTCGCGGATAAGGCCGTTGAGTTGATGTGAGCTTCGCCCCGATCTTCGGATGAACCCTTCGGCAATGTTTTCAGGCGAGCATCTCCCCTTTCTACCTATCTTACTTTTCTAGTATTTATTCCCTCCTGTTGATCTTTGCTATCTGTGTTGCGATGCTCTAGTTCGTACCCGTGATCTCCCTTGCAGCCATATATAGCCTTGGACACATCCTATTACCTGTTGTTTGGTAGATAGTTGGACCCGCGTGTCGTAGTCGCTTGCTCTAGTGTTTTGCTTGTCGTCAAGTACCACAAATTGTTGGAGAATGGCCGCATGTTGACGTTGGAGATGATCATGGCTTTAATTATTGTTTCACTTTAAATTCTGTTTAACAACTAAAATTGAATTAAGCAGAGGCATCGGTGGGTGATAGGTAAGATTTGGTTTCCGACCGCCCACTTGTGTCCCGTAGGACCCGAGTTCTTGACATCTGTTCCGAGATCGAGCGCGCTAACCACAGGTGGGGAGATATGGGCCCCCATTGATAATTACCTGATTCCAAAGTACTGTACTGGGGGCCACAAAGTAGTTTGGGGCTTTATTACTATCCTGTACTTATGCCATGTTTACCGCTTTATTTACGATTGTGCGAGGTACTGCACACTGTACTGTTTAGGGAAGCGGGATGTTTTCGCGGTATGGACAGTCCCCGTTTGGGGACCTGCTGTCGCATACTGCCATCGACGCAAACCCTGAGACCGTCTCGGAGACCGGCCGACTCCGTTGCGGGTGTCGACTCGGTGGGGTGGCCCCCCGTACTTGCTTTGTGTCTGGGAACGTCGTGACCTAGGCCCCGCCGACATACCGATGGGTGTATGTTAATTGATCTGGCAAAAAGGGTCGAAGTGCCTGTGGATACTTTGGTGCACCCCTGCAGGGTTAAATCTTTTCGAGAAGCCGTGTCCGCGGTTATGGACGACTTGGAGCACAGTGTCTGATCATAGACAACTATAACTAAAGTTTACTGCTATAAATTTGACTTATAATGACTAGTAATCAGCTCCACTACAACGGAATGGCTAATTAATACTGCCCACAATTGCTTGTTTGATTGTCGCTTGCGACAATTGTATCTGACTAGTAAGTATTGCAACTTCAACGGAATGGCTAAGTAAAAGTACCAACAACTGCTGGGTTTTGGGTTATCTCATGCTAATTGAATCTGCCTAGTAAGTGAAGCCACTACAACAGAATGATTAACTAAAACTGCCCACTGCTTACTTTATCAGGACGATTACCTAAACCTGACTAGTAAAGTGCCACAACTATAACTGAATAATTAAAACTGCCAACTGTGTGAGTTCCCCGGTTGACTTCCTCGTTTGGTCTCGAGGGGGAAACGCCAGGACGGGTTTGTTTGATGCTAGTACCAGGTTGGATCCGAATAGGTCTTTCTCACCCCTCTCTGATAGCCGCCATTTGTATCGAGTCTCTATAGGTTGTTTAGTGCATGCCGCCGCTGCCGCTCAGTCCACCCTACCTATGTAGGCGAGGACCGCCGAATTCTAGCCTCGCCGTGTACTGGCCTCAGTACTGACGCTCCTTCTTTGTTTCTGCTTTGCCCTTTGTCGGCACCCCTTTTGTTAAGCAGGTTTTGAGATCGACGTCGTTAGCCGGGTTACCCTTCCGGCTTGGCCTGGGCAGGGTTATGGACGCCATTGGTTATTCTTCAGGGCTCTTAGCCCCATTTGCATCTTGTCCGTAGTCGGACGCTCCCTCTTTTCAAGGTGATTTGGATCTTTGTACCGTATATCTGTATTCTTGACTCTTTGAGTCGCTGTTGTATATATCTGTTCTGTGGGTCCCATCGAGGACTGTTGTGTAATGTTATTACTTTGTTTTCCACCCGCACGGAAGTGCCTGGTGGGCACCTTCGAATCGTTTCTATGCGGGTTTGGCGAATTTCGCTAAAACTTGCATAGGGCCGATTCTGAGGGTGTTACAGGAGGGCACGTCCTAGAGCACCTCGACTCATACTTTCGTACACGCATCCACGCCAGATCGAATCTGCGCACCCTGTAACCTTCGGTTCCACCGTAATCAAAGAGCAGACAAGCAGGAGTAGGGTTTTCCCTCCGGGGGCCTGAACCTGGGTAAATCTTGTGTCCCTGGTTGCTTGTCTGTTAACCGTGCCACGATCTCCAGCATCCCCATCTTCTCCAAAACCCAAGTCCATAACAATGGGCATTGACGAGATACCTGTGACTCCGTCCGAGTCTATACCTAATAATACTTCTATGGAAGATGCTCAGCAGACTGAAGTTGTGATTGAGGTACCGAATAATGCACCTCTCAGAAGGTCAAAGCGGGCTAGAAAGTCTGCTATTCCTGATGATTATGTGACTTACATGAGTGAGGATATAAATGAGTCGATGTTGGATGATGATCATGCACCGTTTAAGGAAGCCATACTATGTGATCATTCATCAGAATGGCTTGTAGGGGTTCGTAGCATGGAAAAAAAATATTTTCTACCGCATACAAACAAACAAGCCAAGATCTATCTACTAGATTGTAGCAACGAGTCGATAGAATAACTCACCCTTGAAGATTCCAAAGTGTTTAACAAGAGCGGATTCTCGTGGGTGATGTAGTCGTACTCTTGCCGATCTCAAGATCGCGTAGACGATCCTTCCGGCGCTGCGTTCCGGCAGCGCTCCCGTAGTCGGTCACACGTTCGGTACTCGACGAAGACCTTCCTCTCCTTTGTTCCAGCAGGCAGCGGAGGTTGTAGCACTCTCCTCGCGATTCCGGCAGCACGACGGCGTGGTACCGGAAGTAAAGGGGAGATCTCGCAGGGCTTCGCCTTAAGCCGGAACGAGTATGGTGGACTATGAGAGAGCCCTCGGTGATCTAGGGTTTAGACGCACCAAGGAGAAGAGGCTAGGCCGGCGGCTAGGGCAAGGGGGTGCCCCAACTCGGCGGCTAGGGTTTAGCCCTAGGCGGCGGTAGCAGCAGGTGGTGGCGGCGCCGGCGGTTTGGAGATAGGGTTTGCGGGGTGCAAGTTGTGTGGCTGCCCCTCCTTATATAGGTGGAGGGCGACGGCCAAGGGGAGGGGAGTCCCTCCCCAACTCGGCTTCCAAGGCCGGCGGTGGAGGGAGAGGGACTTCCTCCCCAAGTAAGTTTCCTACTCTCCCTCCACCAAGCAAAATAGTCGTTTGACTTTTCAAATTGGCGTTTGACTTTTCAAACTAGGATTTGATTTATCCCTTTTATTTCGCTCAGCGATGACACCTAGTACATGATGCAACCATTCCAACTTGTTATGACACATTCATGTACCCTTCCCCTCCGGAGTGCCGGACATTCCGGAACCTTCTAGAACATTCCCGATGAAAACACCGGAACCATTCTCCAACCCCGAAACAGGACTTTCCTTATATGAATCTTATTCTCCGGACCATTTCGGATCTCCTCGTGATATCCCGGATCCCATCCGAGACTCCGAACAACATTTGGTCTCTTACTCAATATTCCATAACTACTCAAACAACATTGAATCCTTAAGTGTGTCTCCCTACGGTTCGTGAATTATGCGGACATGATCGAGACACTTCTACGAACAATAACCAATAGAGGAATCTGGAAATTCATATGGCTCCCACATATTTCTATGATTACTTTGCGATCGAATGAACCACTTACATACGATACCAATTTCCCTTTGTCTCACGATAGTTTACTCATCCGAGGTTTTGATCGTCGGTATCTCTGCATACCTAGTTCAACCTCGTTACCGATAAGTACTCTTTTCTCGTTTCCGTGATATTTGATCCCTTGTGAGCCAGTCACATGCTTGCAAGCTAATTGGATGACATTCCACCGAGAGGGCCTAGAGTATATCTATCTGTCATATGGATGGACAAATCTCACTCTTGATCCATGTGTCTCAATCAATACTTTCCGAACACTCAATGCCACATTTATAATCATCTAGTTACGGTGTGGTGTTTGATGTCATCAAAGCATCCTTCCGGTGATGGTGATATGCATGATCTCATGGTCGAAGGAATTAGGTTACTATGTATCAGAAAGCATATAGCAATTGAACTGTTAAAATGACTTGATCTTTATGCTACGCTTATCTATAGGAGTATGTCTATCATACCATTCTCCTAACGATATGATCTTGTTGTTAATAACATCTCAATGTTCATGATAGGGAAACCACAATCATTTATTAACCAACAAGCTAGTATTATGAAGAGGCTTTACTAGGGACTTCAATTTAAGTTTACAAATCACACAAGTATTAATGTTTCCTTGTTAATACTATTATAACATGAATGTAAACATTTATCATAAACACAAAGATATTTATTATTGCCTCTAGGGCATATCTCCAACAGTCTCCCACTTGCACTGGAGTCAACTAATCTAGATTACATGGTAATATACCGAACACCCATGGCAGTTTGGTGTTGGTCATGTTTTGCCCTCGGGAGAGGTTTAGTCAACGGATCCGCCACATTCAGATCTGTGTGTACTTTGCAAATTTTTATGTCACCATCTTGGACATGTTCTCGAATAGCGTGAAAACGTAGCTTGATGTGCTTCAGCTTCTTGTGTGACCTTGGTTCTTGCGCATTGGCTATGGCGCCCATGTTATCACAGTAGATAGACATTAGGTCCAGCGCACTTGGAACCACACCGAGCTCTGTAATGAACTCTTTCATCCATATCGCTTCTTGTGAAGCTTCCGAAGCAGCCATGTATTCCGATTCAGTTGAAGATCTCGCCACAACGCTTTGCTTTGCACTCCTCCAGCTAACTGCTGCACCATTCAAAGTAAATACGTATCCAGATTGTTATTTAGAATCATCCGGATCGGTGTTCCAACTAGCATCGGTGTAACCATTAACAACGATCTGTTCATCACCTCCATAATAAAGAACCATATCCTTAGTTCTTCTCAAGTACTTAAGGATGTTTTTGACCGCTGTCCAATGATCCACTCCTGGATCACTTTGATATCTGCTAGTCAAACTAACAGCATATGCAATGTCGGGTCTAGTACATAGCATGGCATACATTAGAGATCCTATGGCTGAGGCATAGGGAGTCTTACTCATCCTCTCTCTATCTTCTGTCGTTGTCGGACTTTGAGTTTTACTCAAGGTCGTATTGGGCAACATGGGCAAGAACTCTTTCTTGCTATCTTCCATTCCAAACCTCTTTAGAACTTTGTCCAAATATGTACTTTGTGATAATGATATTAGGCGTCTCGATCTATCTCTATAAATCTTTATGCCTAATATGTAAGCTGCTTCGCCAAGATCTTTCATTGAAAAACTATTATTCAAATATTCCTTGACCCTATTAAGAAGGTCTACATCATTCCCAATCAACAATATGTCATCTACATATAGGGCGTGTTCGACAACTCACTGGCTCCAAGCTTCTCGAAAATTCACCGTGGAGCAGCACCGAACACCCAAACTCCACGGAGCCAGATCTGAGAAGCCGGACTAATTTTCTTAAGAAAACTCGGAGCATCACATCTAGAGATCCCCGGATCGGCAAAACCTGGAGCAGCGATTATTTATAGGAATTTGCCACCGCTTAGTCAAAGATAACGTTTTGCTTCCGCGATTTTCCAGCGACCACGACCCACTATTTGGTCCCTTCCGCCTGTGACCCCAGCCGCACCTCCACCCGAGCTGACCCGCGCTGCCACTGTAGACCTCACCGGTTCCGGCCGCTGCCGCCCCACCCCACTTCCGGCCGCGACATCCCTTCCTCACTCCCGGCCGCCGCCCTTCCCAACTCCCTACCATGCCCTTCCCCACTTCCGGCCTCCTGCAGCTCCGCGAACGCCAAGCAGCAGCGTTACGGTCGCTGGTGGTTCCCATTCCCACGAACTCGTCCTCCTCCAGATTCTGAAGGTGGGCTGAAACATGGTACAATACCATCGATGTTTGATTGAAATTGGTACCGTGTATGTCAACTAAAATTGATACTGTACATGTCAACTGAAACTAGAGTACACGCCCAGATTGGCATTGTACATGTCAACCGAGCTTGCAACAGATTGGTATTGTACATGTCAACCGAGCTTGCAACTTATAGTACACGTCCAGGCAATACACGTCCAGATTTTTACTTCAGCCAAAATCGGTGGGAAAAAAAGACCAAACGGTTAAGCTATGCAAATACAGAGTACATGGCTTTGGAGCATGCCAGCCTAACGTCTTTGGAGCGCTGCCGAACGTTCTCCACTCCGCATGGGGAGCTGGCGTGGGGCTGTGAAGCTGGATTTGAGGATTTATGGGAAGCCGGCGAGTTACCGAACACGGCCATAGTATTAAGAATGCTACAGATCTTCCACTCACTTCTTGTAAATACAAGCTTCTCCATAAGTTTGTATAAACCAAAACTTTTGATCACCTTATCAAAACGTTGATTCCAACTTCGGTATGCTTGCTTCAATCCATAAATGGACCGTTGAAGTTTGCATACCTTGTTAGCATCCTTAGGATCGACAAAACCTTTGGGTTGCATCATATACAACTCTTCATCAATGTCTCCATTGAGGAACGCTGTTTTGATATCCATCTGCCATATCTCATAATCATAATATGCAGCGATTGCTAACATAATCCTCACAGACTTTAGCTTCGCTACTGGTGAGAAAGTCTTATCGTAGTCAACTCCTTCAATTTGTCGAAACCCTTTTGCGACAAGTCGAGCTTTATAGACAGTAACATTACCATCAACATCTGTTTTCTTCTTAAAAATCCATTTGTTCTCGACAGCCTTCCGGCCATCCGGTAAGTCCACCAAAGTCCATACTTGGTTTTCGTACATGGATCCAATCTCAGATTTCATGGCTTCTTGCCATTTATTGGAATCTGGGCTCATCATCGCTTCCTCATATGTCGCATGGTCATCGGTGTTGTCCACCAACATGACATTCATAACGGGATCATACCAATCAGGAGTGGTACGAGTTCTCGTTGACCTGCGAGGCTCTGTAGCAACTACAACCGAAGTTTCATAATCATCATCATTAGCTTCCTCTCTTATTGGTGCAGGCACCACATGAACTTCTTCCGGTGATGCGCTACTCGCAAGTTCGAGAAAAGGTTCGACAACCTCGTCAAGTTCTACTTTCCTTCCAGTCACTTCTTTCGAGAGAAATTCCTTCTCTAGAAAGGATCCATTCTTGGCAACGAAGATTTTGCCTTCGGATCTATGATAGAAGGTATACCCAATAGTTTCCTTTGGGTATCCTATGAAGGTGCATTTTTCCGCTTTGGGTTCAAGCTTGTCCGGCTGTAACTTCTTTACATAGGCTTCGCAACTCCAAACTTTAAGGAACGACAATTTAGGTTTCTTCCCAAACCATAATTCATACGGTGTCGTTTCAACGGATTTAGATGGTGCCCTATTTAAAGTGAATGCGGCTGTTTCTAATGCATAACCCCAAAATGATAGCGGTAAATCTGTAAGTGACATCATAGAACGAACCATATCTAAGAGAGTTTGATTACGACGTTCGGACACACCATTACGCTGTGGTGTTCCCGGCGGTGTCAATTGTGAAAATATTCCGCATTTCTTCAAATGCTCGCCAAACTCGTAACTTAGATATTCACATCCACGATCAGAACGCAGAAATTTAATCTTCTTGTTACGTTGATTCTCAACCTCACTTTGAAATTCCTTAAACTTCTCGAAAGTTTTGGACTTATGTTTCATGAAATAGATATATACCCATATCTACTTGAGGGTATGCTGGTCGTCCACTTATGGTGAAGGTTCCCCCGTTGCTGGTGTTGCTATAAAAGGGAACTGAGAGGTGAAGCTAGGGTTAAGCCACTCTCTTCTCTCTCAATTTTTCCTCACTCACCGATAAAGATCAACACTAAAAGCAACTTGAAGAAATCCTCACAGTCAACACAAGAACAGAAGTGGAAGCACAACAAGATGAGGCCATGGCTGGACCTCTAGATCAAGGTACATATACTTGAATCCTTTTTCTATGGCTCATGTCTTGAGCTAGATGATCCAAAGGGATTCTTACACCCTGAACAATTTAGTTGATGTGTTACAGAGATGTCCAGACAACAGAGCAACAAGCATAAGATGAGACAGAATGCAGAAGTGGTTTTGGCGTTCAGTTGGGAAGCTTTGCAGACTGTTGCCATCAAGGACATGTCGTTAGTCCCATAGTTAAGTCAGTCATGGAGAATGACATGAAGCCGAGGTCTGAAGACTGGTAATTGTCGTTTGAATCCAGGTAGTGATGGTGTTTTGGCTTGATAATCTAGGTCTTGGAGCAGCGATATTGGAAAGTGGGACGACAGTACAGGAGAATTCAAGAGTTCAAGTTGCAGGGGCAAAATTCAAGGTCTGGCCTTAATTGATTGTGTCTGACAATGACCTCGTGAAGGCATTGTTTTATCAGTACGGACTTTCACTGGGGTGAAAACCTATGATGAATGATCAGGGCGATGACGGCGCTAGTATACTGTTCCCTTTTGGAGGCGTCTTTTTTTTGGAGAGGATGGATTTCTGATACTGCCTTGATAGTGTTGGTCACTGTTGTAGGACATAGATCGCTATAGCAGTACTTTCTTTTTTCTATAATTCTCTTTTTTTTGCTGAGTACATTCGTATTATTATTAAGATAATAAGATAATATATTGTTGCAGAGGCTGGATGTAATCGGTATCTTGTGATATTAATATAGACGTCTTTCCAAAAAAAAATCCAATGACCGAACCTCATCTTGAGAATATGCCCATGCCCATGTGTGCGCGCCTCCGACCAACCCCCGGTCCGTAAGAGCTGCCAGACTCGATCTCCCAAATACGCTCTGGACTTTGTAGTTGTACGACTAGCGACTCACACATATCAGGTGGATATAGCGACGTAAACTTTAGCTTTACTAAATCGCAAGGAAGAAACTTGTCACGCATGCGTTGTGTGGTCATAGTGTGCACGCGGATGACCGACCAGGCCAACGCGCGTGCCTAGACTAGTATAGGCTTCATGGCCGCAGTTGTCCTAATCTAGACCTGACTGGTCACTGAGGAGAAAACCAGACGAGATGCTGCAGCCTCGCTCTCGTTTGCTACTTTGGTGCACTAACAGCTGAAACATTTTGCAGTTACCATGTAATCTCCATCTGTTTCCCTCCAAAAAAGTGTAATCTCTCTCGATCTGCTCAACAGTCAACACAGTCAAGTCTGTCAGGTCAAGTGCGCAATGAGAACGAAACTTTCACACAGGAGTGGCTGGACCGTCTGGCCGGAAGTTAACATTCAGCCCGGAATATGCCTCGTCATTTGTTGGTTTCCATCTCATGGGAGGGAGTAGATAAGTGGATCGAGCTTTACTGAAGCAAGAAAAGAGATGGGAACAAAACTATTATCCCAGAGTATCTGCTCAACACAGTCAAGTGTGCACTGAGAACGAAACTTCACACTGACCAGAGGAGTGGCTCGATCACGACCAACCGGAAGTTTGCATCAGAAATTCAGAATGGAAATACATTCAGACGGGAATATGCCTCGACATTCATTCATTTGAAGAGGGAAAAGCGAGTCTCCGAATTTTTTTTAGAGGAAACTTCAGTACATCAGTGGAGTTTCTGTCTCGACATTCGCGACTAGACTGACCCTGCTAGGACTGATCCTTATCGGTGGTCTGTCTCGTTTTAAACATAACTGTACGTGAAGCACGACAGGCTCTTCGCAACAAACAAAAGAGGGCCGGCAGGGAAGCGTCATACTGCGATAGGAAATGCTCAAGGCCACGACCAAGTTCAATCCCCACATGGTCATGTGTGCTACTATAGCTTAATCTAAAGTTAGAAAATGCGGGGTTCATCACACCCCTAAGACCTTGTTTACTTCTAGGGTATTTCAGGGGGGAATTATTTTGTATCCCGAAATTTTCCCGATAGGTCGTTTACTAGGCCGGGTTTTGAGGGGATAATCCCGGAATATCCCCACAAATCCCCTCCACACTAGTGTATTTTTGACTAGATTAAAAACTCCCCATCATGGTAGAGTATTTTTGGGGAAGGAATTTGAAGGGATTTGAGAGTATTGGGCGAACATCAAATCCTCGCATATCCCCACGTCTTTTGTGGATAAAAATACCGGAGAAATAAACAAGGCCTAAAAGAATAGCAGCGAGAGCCTATGGAGCACTAGCAGATAACCTGCTTTGGCTAAACAAACCTAGCTCCTTCTCATTATAAGATTTCTTTTCTTGTAGTTTTCTACACACGGTGTAAGCAGCCTCCCCCACTTGTTTAAAATGCTCCAAGGTCGACAAAAAAGACATGATTACATTAGCATATGGCTTTCACGTTCATATATAACTCGAAGTTCAGTGTTCCTGCTATCAGTTAGGTATAAAGCCGCCTTAAGAAACAAGTGGTAGCAGTTAGCACAGACTAGACAATGGTGCATTTCATACGATTGGCCTGGTGGACAACTTATAATGCATCTAAGTTCCAAAATAAAATGTTTCTAAACAGAGCTAGTAGATTGGTATGTAGTTAACACAAAAGGTTCTGAGCATAGGATGTATGATCGATACCAAACATTTTCTGATCACAAAAATACTACTGAACGAAACTTCTACGAGTACTGAACACGCTCGGCGTTGTCTTAAGCCGGGAGATGAACTGCTGTGCGTTTCTTGCTCCAGAGTAATGCGAACTTCTACTACTGTCAAAACTGGCATGGACTGATGAACAATCCAATATTTTTGGGAGACGACCAAGTCAGAATCGCACCCCGTCATGAGTACAAGGTCCAGCGTGCTCGATTTCTTCCCCCTCCTCGTCACCATGCCGCAGCGCGCTCTGACTCTCCCACCAGGCGCACCAACCCTGGGTGAGCCCAACTCTGCACCCACCAATCCAGTGGTCAACCTCGCATTCTAGGTCCACACCAACCCAACCCTGCACCTACCCTGCTCAGCTGCGCTGCCTATTTAATCCCTGCCCTGCCTCCATTCCCGTCCAAGAAGAGCCTCACCTTCCTCTGCAATTTGAGCTCCTCTTCTGCACAAGTTCGTCCACCAGAGTGCAACACATACTTGAGTTCAATCCAGCACCACTTTCAGAATCCAGATACACATACTTGCTTTAGTAGTTCTTTGCTCATCTCCATGGAGTACGAGAACGGACACGTTGCCACCAACGGCGATGGCCTGTGCGTGGCGCAGCCGGCCCGGGCCGACCCTCTCAACTGGGGAAAGGCAGCAGAGGAGCTATCGGGAAGCCATTTGGAGGCTGTGAAACGGATGGTGGAGGAGTACCGCAGGCCTGTCGTCACCATGGAAGGCGCCAGCCTGACCATCGCCATGGTCGCCGCCGTGGCCGCCGGTGCCGACACCCGGGTTGAGCTCGACGAGTCCGCCCGCGGACGCGTCAAGGAGAGCAGCGACTGGGTCATGAACAGCATGGCGAACGGCACCGACAGCTACGGTGTCACCACCGGCTTCGGCGCCACGTCCCACCGGAGGACCAAGGAGGGTGGCGCTCTTCAGAGGGAGCTCATCAGATTCCTTAACGCGGGAGCCTTCGGCACCGGCAGCGATGGACACGTTCTTCCTGCTGCAACGACGAGGGCAGCCATGCTCGTCCGCGTCAACACCCTGCTCCAGGGGTACTCTGGCATCCGCTTCGAGATCCTCGAGACCATCGCCACGCTTCTCAACGCCAACGTGACACCGTGCCTCCCGCTTCGGGGCACGATCACAGCGTCCGGTGACCTCGTCCCGCTGTCCTACATCGCGGGCCTTGTGACTGGCCGCCCCAACTCTGTGGCTACGGCTCCGGACGGCAGCAAGGTGAACGCAGCAGAGGCATTCAAAATCGCCGGCATCCAGCATGGCTTCTTCGAGCTGCAGCCCAAGGAAGGCCTTGCCATGGTAAACGGCACGGCAGTGGGCTCCGGGCTCGCGTCCATGGTGCTTTTTGAGGCAAACATCCTTGGCGTCCTTGCTGAGGTGCTGTCAGCTGTGTTCTGTGAGGTCATGAACGGCAAGCCGGAGTTCACCGACCACCTCACACACAAGCTGAAACACCACCCTGGTCAGATCGAGGCCGCGGCCATCATGGAGCACATCCTTGAAGGCAGCTCCTACATGATGCTTGCCAAGAAGCTCGGCGAGCTCGACCCACTGATGAAGCCGAAGCAAGATAGGTATGCCCTCCGCACATCGCCGCAATGGCTTGGACCTCAGATTGAGGTTATCCGGGCCGCCACCAAGTCGATCGAGCGTGAGATTAACTCCGTCAACGACAACCCACTCATCGACGTCTCCCGCGGCAAGGCCATCCACGGTGGCAACTTCCAGGGCACCCCCATCGGTGTGTCCATGGACAACACCAGGCTTGCCATTGCTGCCATCGGCAAGCTCATGTTCGCCCAGTTCTCGGAGCTGGTGAACGACTTCTACAACAATGGTTTGCCTTCCAACCTCTCTGGTGGGCGCAATCCGAGCTTGGACTACGGCTTCAAGGGTGCTGAGATTGCCATGGCCTCGTACTGCTCCGAGCTCCAATTCTTGGGCAACCCTGTGACTAACCATGTGCAGAGTGCCGAGCAACACAACCAAGACGTCAACTCTCTTGGTCTCATCTCTTCCAGGAAGACCGCTGAGGCCATCGACATTCTGAAGCTCATGTCCTCAACATTCATGGTTGCGTTGTGCCAAGCAATCGATCTGCGCCACCTTGAGGAGAATGTCAAGAATGCTGTCAAGAACTGTGTGAAGACGGTGGCAAGGAAGACCTTGAGCACCAATGACAATGGCAATCTCCACAACGCACGCTTCTGCGAGAAGGACCTGCTCTTGACGATCGACCGTGAGGCCGTGTTCGCCTACGCGGATGACCCTTGCAGCGCCAACTACCCACTTATGCAGAAGATGCGTGCAGTTCTCGTGGAGCACGCCTTGGCCAATGGTGAGGCCGAGCGGGATGTGCAGACTTCAGTGTTCGCCAAGCTTGCCACATTCGAGGAGGAGCTCCGTGCGGCGCTTCCAAGGGAAGTCGAGTCTGCCCGGTGTGCCGTGGAGAACGGCACTGCCGCACAGCAGAACCGCATCGCCGAGTGCCGGTCATACCCGCTCTACCGCTTCGTGCGCAAGGAGCTCGGGACGGAGTACTTGACCGGAGAGAAGACGAGGTCTCCTGGTGAAGAGGTGGACAAGGTGTTCGTTGCCATGAACAAGGGCAAGCACATTGACGCTCTGCTTGAGTGCCTCAAGGAGTGGAACGGTGAGCCCCTGCCTATCTGCTGAAGACTGAATCAAGGAACTGTAAAATAGAGCACTTCAGAATTCAGAAGGCTTCATACTGTTTTTCCGTTGTATTTCCGGTTGTCAATGTTGGCAATGTTCTTCCACAGGTGCAGTGCCATCTGGAAAAGATAATTACATTACTGGGTAGTGGTGTTTAGCCTGTACAACTTATATGGTGTTAGTTACAGTAAAAGGGTACACTTTGTGATAATAAGTATATAATGATATTGGACTAGTCCTTTGTTTTGATATCAATGTTCTGTTTCTGAGGCAACTCTGAACGGTCCAAAGAATCTAGTATTGGCATCCATTTGGTGTGAGGGCATGACAGGCCAAAAGTTCAGAACGGAAAGGTTGTGCTTGCGCGGTCAGTGGTATCTTCGGAGTTGTAGCTCCAGCGACGTGGTACAAGCTGGAAAGGCTTCGCTGAGTTCTCAATCTGGCATCTATAGTTCCCTATTTTTGTAGTACCATGCTCACTGATTTCTCCTTGGAATTTAATGGAAACATGTAATATGTGGTTCTCCTACCTGATTTGGTGTTGTCCAACTACCATCGACTATTAAGATAAGCAAGAGAAAATGCCAAAAGAATGAAGATACTAACAATGAAACCGTTCATTTAGTAGTAACATATATGCCCATAACAAGTGCAACATACAGATGGAGTTTCTAGCGCTTCTGAAGACTGATCTACTTTCTGTATCATTTTGCATCAACTTGAAGCAGATGAATTGCAGGTGAGACCTAAATAGGATGTGTAATGTTTGGGGTTTTGGTTACTCGTTGGGAAATCCGGTTACTGCCCGGTAACCTGATTTCCCAAGCATCCCGGTAAATGGTCATACAGAGCAAAAAAAATCCAAAATTTTCGGAAATTTTAAATTTTGACAAGAACCCTCGGTAAATGATCATACCGAGAAATTTGAATTCAGATTCTTGTTTTAACTAGTAAAGTGGGCATGTGCACGCACGTCTAGCACACAAATGTATCAAGCATAATTAATTATATCAAACTTTCTTAAAATTCTGAAATTCCACACCAAGTGCATAATCCATAATTCCTGACTAGTAGAGATAATTTAAGTATCATTTATTCTGAATCAACTTGCCCCGTGTATCCAAATATCTTCTATATGATGATTCATTATATAATCTTTATTCCAAATGCACACTTTCTTATTTATAGTGCTCCAAACGAATTATAATCTTCTGTTGGATCCAGTATATTATGAAAAAAGTGTTCGGTTGGCTTTGTCCCATACACTTCAACACTGAACTTCAATCAAATAATTGTCCGTACAAGCCATTACAGATTTAGTTGAGTGTTAAACTTAAATATAAATCAAATAATTGTCCCTACAATCCATTACCGAATTAGTTTAGTGCTAAAATAAAATTGCAAAATACAAAAGGTAAAATATTATGGTACTTTTCCAATAGTGTGTTTCTCATGCTATGTCATAGTTTATTCAGGAGCATAAAAGTTTGTACATAGAAAAGGTGTATTGTTTACTTAATTATGGATGGTTCATATGATGATGCACGAAATCAATTAGTACCTCCCACCCCCCACCACCACCAACCCTACTGCAAATTTTCAGTTCAAAATACTACATAGTGGATATAGCTATTGGGATCCAGATTCTTGATAAATTCCTTTTGAATTTTAGTTCCATGTTTTAACAAATATCTTAAATATGACTCCTGTGTTATATATCCCACAAGAAGAGTAAATAATTCTATGTGTCATGTTTCCCACAAACCATTCATACTTACACATTGGTCTTAATAATCCTAAAATGCCGGGTTTGTACTAATCTATAAGATTACATAAAAAATGAAAACTGAGAACAGAAAGGGGAAGGGGTATTATTAGATGCATATCCTAATTCTGCATAGACCAATGAACATGGATTTACCTTGATGTCAAGATTACTTATATGAGCCTAGTTGAAATATTCCCATCCACTTTTGAGTCAAAATAATAGCATCAGATTTGCACAACTTTCTGATGAAAAAAAGAGAACCCCAAGGATCAAGGGTACTCGCTTGGGGCCTCCTACAACCAAAAACAGGAGACCAGGTCACATTTTTCTAAGTACTTGTTTTACTCAGTTGACTCGACAATGTGTTGCATCTGCGGGACAGGTAGCTAGTTCAACAAGGGTGTTATATACGGATAATTTATAACTCATTCCCAGAATTTGTTAGTTGGCTTTGTCCAGAAACCTCACTACAG
Organism: Avena atlantica; assembly: GCA_910589765.1. Classification (NCBI taxonomy): domain Eukaryota; kingdom Viridiplantae; phylum Streptophyta; class Magnoliopsida; order Poales; family Poaceae; genus Avena; species Avena atlantica. The sequence continues at coordinate 421,814,170 of OU342734.1, read as the reverse complement.
GTGGTGTAGAAGCAGAAATGCTCGCAAGTTAGAAGAAGAAATGACAGTGAAATTGTTCCACAGTGAAGATGACATCACCTTTGCCTAGGATCCAGTACACCTCTTTGCTTAGATTAGCCTTTTTCTTCTGTTGGCAATAACTCAAACAATGCATACATAGCTTTGCTCTAAAAGTTTATAAAGAGTAGCTGAAAAAAATATCCAATTAGCTTTTAGGTCAGGGGACATTGGCCTGGTAGGGCTGCGTGAAAATGAAGAGTTAATCTAGGGATCAGAAGCCATCACAGGTGATGTCGGTGATGCTCCGGCACCACCGGTTATTTTGGTGTTGGGAAAGAGGATAGATGCGAAGCAATTAAGGGGCCAGCACCTCTTTATACTTACATTGTAAATTGGCAGGAACAATGCAAATGAACATGGTCCTGGAAGATCACTTTAGATTGATCCCTGAACAATTCAGTTGCTGTGTTGCAGAGATGTCCAGACAACAGAGCAACAAGCATAAGATGAGACAGAATGCAGAAGTGGTTCTGGCGTTCTGTTGGGAAGCTTTGCAGACTGTTGCCATTAGAGGACATGTCGTTAGTCCCATGGTGAAGTCAGTCGTGGAGAATGACATGAAGCCGAGGTCTGAAGACTGGTAATTGTCGTTTGAATCCTGGTAGCGATGGTGTTTTGGCTTGGTGATCTAGGTCTTGGAGCAGCGACATTGGAAAGTGGGGACGACACTACAGGAGAATTCCAGAGTTCAAGCTACAGGGTAAAAATCTAAGGTATGTCCTTAATTGGTTGTGTCTAGCAATGGCTTGTTGAAGGCATTGTATTGTCAGTGTGGACTTTCTCCGGGGTAAAAACCTATGATCGATGATCAGGGCAATGACGGCGCTAGTGTACTGTTCCTTTCTTGGAGGCGTCGCTTTTGGAAAGGATGGATTTCTGGTGCTGCCTTGGTGGTGTTTGGTCGTTGTTGTAGGACATAGATCCCTATAGCGGGACCTTTTTTTCCTGTAATTCTCCTTTATTTTTTTAGTTATGTGTATCCGTATTGCGACTAGGGTAATGCTATTGCAGAAACCGGATGTAATTGGTATTTCACGATACTCCTTTACAAAAAACAATCTATTTCCACGGGCCGAACATCATCTCATCTTGAGAATATGCCCATGCCGGTGTGTGCACGCCTCCGACCGACCCCCTGTCTGTAAGAGCTGCCAGACTCGATCTCCCAAATAGGCTCCGGACTTTGTAGTTGTACGACTAACGACTTGACCACTCACTCACACATATCAGGTGGATATAGTTTAGTAAATGCGTGAGGAAGAAACTTCTCCCGCATGCGTGGTCATAGTGTGCACGCGGATGACCGACCAGGCCAACGCGCGTGCCTAGACTAGACTTCATGGCCGCAAGCGCCCGCAATTGGCCTAATCTGGACCTGACTGGTCACTGAGGAGAAAACCAAACCAGATGCTGCAGTCTCGCTCTCGCTTGCTACTTCGATACAGTAACAGCTCAAACTTTTTGCACTTACCATGTAATCTCTCCCTGTTTCCCTCAAAAAGAAGTGTAATCTCAATCTGCTAAAACACAGTCAAGTCTGTCAGGTCAAGTGTGCATTGAGAACGAAACTTCAGACGGGACGGGAGGAGTCAGCAGTGGCTGGACCGTCTAGCCGGAAGTTTACATTCAGACAGGAACAAAAGCGGGTTTCCATCTCCTGGGAGTAGATCAGCGGATCGAGAACGAAACTATATTATCCCAGACCAAGAGATAACTGCTCAATGTAGTCAAGTGTGCACTGAGAACGAAATTCACACTGACCGGAGGAGTGACTCGATCTCGACCAGCAGGAAGTTTGCAACAGAAATTCAGAATGGGGATACATTCAGATGGGAATGTGCCTCGTCATTCACTCATTTGCAGAGGGAATATCACAGACGACCAAGTCACGAACAAAAGAGAGTTCCCGTATTTTTTTAGATGAAGCTTCAAAAGATCAGTGCAACTTATTGAAAAATATCACCATCCAGTTTCTGTCTCCAGACTCGCGACTTGACTTACCCTGCTAGGACTGATCGGTGGTCTGTCTCGTTTTAAACACAACTGTACGTGTAGCACGAGAGGTTCTTCGCAACAAACAAATTCGTATACTATATCGGAAGAGAGCCAGCAGGAAAGCGTCATACTGCAATAGGAAATGCTCAAGGCCACGACCAAGTTCAATCCCCACATGGCCATGTGTGCTACTAGCTTAATATAAAAATAGAAAATGTGGGGCTCTTCACACCCTAAAAAGAATAGCAGCGAGGGCCTATGGAGCACTAGCAGATAACCTGCTTTGGCTAAACAAACCTAGCTCCTTTTCATTATAAGATTTCTTTTCTTGTAGTTTTGCACACACGGTGTAAGCAGCCTCCCTACTTCTTTAAAATGATCCAATGTCGACAAAAGGACATGATTATATTAGCATGGTTTGCGCGTTTATAACTCGAGGTTCAGTGTTCCTGCTATCAGTTAGGTAAAGCCGCCTTAAGAAACAAGTGGTAGCAGTTAAGCACAGACTAGACAATGGTGCATTTGATACGATTAGCGTGGTAGACAACTTATCAATTCATCCCGTTCCAAAATACTCTGGGAGTATTTTTAGTCTCTCAAAACATCTTATATTTGAGCTACTCTACTACTCCCTCCGTCCCATAATATAAGCCTTTTTAGCAAACTAAAACAGCTTGATAGAAAGTCTTATATTGTGGAACAGACATAATAGTAGATTAGCAGTTAACACATAAGGTTCTGAGCATATGATGCATGATCGATACTGAACTTGTTTCTTATCACAAAATACTACTTGTACAACGAAACTTCAAGTACTGAACACGCTCGTCGTCTTAAGCCGGGAGATGAACCGCTGTGCGTTTCTTGCTCCAGAGTAATACTGTGAACTTCTACTACCGTACTACTGTCAAAACTGGCATGGACTGATGAACAAAAAAGTATTTTTGGGAGACGACGAAGTCAGAATCGCACCCCGTCACGACAAGGTCCAGCGTGCTCAATTTCTTCCCCCTCTCGTCGCCATGCCGCAGCGCTCTGACTCTCCCACCAGGCGCACCAACCCTGGGTGAGCCCAACTCTGCACCCACCAATTTAGTGGTCAACCTCGCACTCCAGGTCCACACCAACCCAACCCTGCACCTACCCTGCTCAGCCGCGCTTCCTATTTAATCCCTGCCCTGCCTCCATTCCCGTCCAAGAAGAGCCTCACCTTCCTCTGCAATTTGAGCTCCTCTTCTGCACCACTTTCAGAATCCACCAGACCAGAGTGCCACACACTGACACACCGATCAATCCAGCACCATTTTCAGAATCCAGATACATACTTGCTTTACTACTTCTTTGCTTATCTCCATGGAGTACGAGAACGCACACGTTGCCGCCAACGGCGATGGCCTATGCGTGGCGCAGCCGGCCCGGGCCGATCCTCTCAACTGGGGAAAGGCAGCAGAGGAGCTGTCGGGGAGCCATTTGGAGGCCGTGAAGCGGATGGTGGAGGAGTACCGCAGGCCGGTCGTCACCATGGAAGGCGCCAGCCTGACCATCGCCATGGTCGCCGCCGTGGCCGCCGGTGCCGACACCCGGGTGGAGCTCGACGAGTCCGCCCGTGGACGCGTCAAGGAGAGCAGCGACTGGGTCATGAACAGCATGGCCAACGGCACCGACAGCTACGGTGTCACCACCGGCTTCGGCGCCACCTCCCACCGGAGGACCAAGGAGGGCGGCGCTCTTCAGAGGGAGCTCATTAGATTCCTCAACGCGGGAGCGTTTGGCACCGGCAGCGATGGCCACGTTCTGCCTGCTGCAACGACGAGGGCGGCCATGCTCGTCCGCGTCAACACCCTGCTCCAGGGGTACTCTGGCATCCGCTTCGAGATCCTCGAGACCATCGCCACGCTTCTGAACGCCAACGTGACACCGTGCCTCCCGCTTCGGGGCACCATCACGGCGTCCGGCGACCTCGTCCCACTATCGTACATCGCGGGCCTTGTGACCGGCCGCCCAAACTCCGTGGCGACCGCTCCAGACGGCACGAAGGTTAACGCAGCAGAGGCATTCAAGATCGCCGGCATCCAGCATGGCTTCTTCGAGCTGCAGCCCAAGGAAGGCCTTGCCATGGTAAACGGCACGGCGGTGGGCTCCGGGCTCGCGTCCATGGTGCTCTTTGAGGCAAACATCCTTGGCGTCCTTGCTGAGGTTCTGTCAGCTGTGTTCTGTGAGGTCATGAACGGCAAGCCAGAGTTCACCGACCACCTCACACACAAGCTGAAGCACCACCCCGGCCAGATCGAGGCCGCAGCCATCATGGAACACATCCTTGAAGGCAGCTCCTACATGATGCTCGCCAAGAAGCTCGGGGAGCTCGACCCACTAATGAAGCCGAAGCAAGATAGGTATGCCCTCCGCACATCGCCGCAATGGCTTGGACCTCAGATTGAGGTTATCCGGGCCGCCACCAAGTCGATCGAGCGTGAGATAAACTCTGTCAACGACAACCCACTCATCGACGTCTCCCGCGGCAAGGCCATCCACGGTGGCAACTTCCAGGGCACCCCCATCGGTGTGTCCATGGACAACACCAGGCTTGCCATTGCTGCGATCGGCAAGCTCATGTTTGCCCAGTTCTCGGAGCTGGTGAACGACTTCTACAACAATGGTTTGCCTTCCAACCTCTCTGGTGGGCGCAACCCGAGCTTGGACTACGGCTTCAAGGGTGCTGAGATTGCCATGGCCTCGTACTGCTCCGAGCTCCAATTCTTGGGCAACCCTGTGACTAACCATGTGCAGAGCGCGGAGCAGCACAACCAAGACGTCAACTCTCTCGGTCTCATCTCTTCCAGGAAGACCGCTGAGGCCATCGACATTCTGAAGCTCATGTCCTCAACATTCATGGTTGCGTTGTGCCAAGCAATCGATCTGCGCCACCTTGAGGAGAATGTCAAGAATGCTGTCAAGAACTGTGTGAAGACGGTGGCAAGGAAGACCCTGAGCACCAATGACAATGGAAATCTCCACAACGCACGCTTCTGCGAGAAGGACCTGCTCTTGACGATCGACCGTGAGGCCGTGTTCGCCTACGCAGATGACCCTTGCAGCGCCAACTACCCACTTATGCAGAAGATGCGTGCAGTTCTCGTGGAGCACGCCTTGGCCAATGGTGAGGCCGAGCGGGATGTGCAGACTTCAGTGTTCGCGAAGCTTGCCACATTCGAGGAGGAGCTCCGTGCGGCGCTTCCAAGGGAGGTAGAGTCTGCCCGGTGTGCCGTGGAGAACGGCACTGCCGCACAGCAGAACCGCATCGCCGAGTGCCGGTCATACCCGCTCTACCGCTTCGTGCGCAAGGAGCTCGGGACGGAGTACTTGACCGGAGAGAAGACGAGGTCTCCTGGTGAAGAGGTGGACAAGGTGTTCATTGCCATGAACAAGGGCAAGCACATCGACGCTCTGCTTGAGTGCCTCAAGGAGTGGAACGGTGAGCCCCTGCCTATCTGCTGAAGACTGAATCAAGGAAATGAAAATTGAGCACTTCAGAATTCAGAAGAGTTCATACTGTTTTTTCGTTGTATTTCCGGTTGTCAATGTTGGCAACGTTCTTCCACAGGTGCAGTGCCAGCTGGAAAAGATAATTACATTACTGGGTAGTGGTGTTTAGCCTGTACAACTTATATGGTGTTAGTTACAGTAAAAGGGTACACTTTGTGATAATAAGTATATAATGATATTGGACTAGTCCTTTGTTTTCATATCAATGTTCTGTTTCTGAGGCAACTCTGAACGGTCAAAAGAATCTAGTAATGACATGCCAAAAGTTCAGAACAGAAAGGTTGTGCTTGCGCGGTCAGTGGTATCTTCGGAGTTGTAGCTCCAGCGACGTGGTACAAGCTGGAAGGGCTTTGCTGAGTTCTCAATCTGGCATCTATAGTTCCCTATTTTTGTAGTAGCATGCTTACTGATTTCTCCCTGGAATTTAATGGAAACATGTAATATGTGGTTCTCCTACCTGATTTGGTGTTGTCCAACTACGGTCGACTATTAAGATAAGAAGCAAGAGAAAATGCCAAAAGAATGAAGACACTAACAATGAAACCATTAATTTAGTAGTAACATATATGCCGTAACCAGTGCGACATGCAGATGGAGTTTCTCGCGCTTCTGAAGACTGCTCTATTTTTCGTATCCTTTTGCATCGATAGGAAGCAGATGAACTGCAGGTGAGACCCGAATAGGATGTGTAATGTTCGGGGGTTTGGTTACTCGTTGGGAAATCCGGTTACCGCCCGGTAACCTGATTTCCCAAGCATCCCCGGTAAATGGTCATATAGAGCAAGAAAATCCAAAATTTTCGGAAATTTTAAATTTTGACAAGAACCCCCAGTAAATGATCATACCGAGAAATTTGAATTCAGATTTTTGTTTTAACTAGTAAAGTGGGCACGTGCACACACGTCTAGCACACAAATGTATCAAGCATAATTAATTATATCAAACTTTCTGAAGATTCTGAAATTCCACACCAAGTGCATAATCCATAGTTCCTGACTAGTTAAGATAATTTTAAATATCATTTATTCTGAACCAACTTGCCCCGTGTATCCAATTATCGCACAATTTTTTTATATGATGCTTCGTTATATAATATTTTGTCCAAATGCACACTTTCTTATTTATATTGCTCCAAACAATTATAATCTTCTGTTGGATCCAGTATATAATGAAAAAAGAGTTCGGTTGGCTTTGTCCCATACACTTCAACACTGAACTTCAATCAAATAATTGTCCCTACAAGCCATTACAGATTTAGTTGAGTGTTAAACTTAAATATAAATCAAATAGTTGTCCCTACAATCCATTACCGAGTTAGTTTAGTGTCAAAACTAAATAGTAGCAAAATACAAAAGGTGAAACGTTATGGTACTTTTCCAATAGTGTGTTTTCTCATGATATGTCATAGTTTATTCAGGAGCATAAAAGTTTGTACATAGAAAAGGTGTATTGTTTACTTAATTACGGATGGTTCATATGATGATGCACGAAATTACCGCAAATATTCAGTTCAAAATACTACGTAGTGGGTATAGCTATTGGGATCTAGATTCTTGATAATTTCCTAACAAATACACTAGCGAATACGAGGGAAGTAAACAAGGCCTAACAAAGAGTATAATCTCTCTCGATCTGCTCAACACAGTCAAGTCTGTCAGGTCAAGTGTGCAATGAGAAGGAAACTCCACACGGGGGGAGTGGCTGGACCGACCGGCTGGAAGTGCACATTCAGGCCGGAATATGCCTCGTCATTGGTTGATCTGCAGAGGTAATGGCATAGACGACCAAGACACGAACGTAAACCGGGTTTCCATCTCCTGGGAGTGAGTAGACCAGAGGATCGAGATTTACTGAAGGAAGAAAAGAGTGGGGTATTATCCCAGAGTATCTGCTCAACACAGTCAAGTGTGCGGACGAAACTTCACACTGACCAGAGGAGTGGCTCGATCTCGACCAGCCGGAAGTTTGCATCAGAAAATCAGAATGGGAATATGCATCGTCATTCATCCATTCGCTTGCATAGGGGCCAAGTCACGAACAAAAGCGAGTCTCCTTTTCCTGAGATGAATCTTCAATATATCAGTGGAGCTTATTGAAGAAACAAAGTACGTCCATGTGATTCCGAATTTCCGATCACCACCCACTTTATGTCACGAGACTCGCGACTTGACTGACCCTGGACTGATCGGTGGTCTGTCTCGTTTTAAACACAACTGTACGTGTAGCACGAGAGGCTCTTCGCACAAACAAATTCATACTACCCCCTCCGTTTTATAATATAAGATGTTTTAGTTTTTGTGAAACGAGTATATCTAGACGTGTTTTAGTATGTGGTTCACTCCGGACCTACACACTAAAAGATGTCTAAATATATTTGCTTTACAAAAGTTAAAATATCTTATATTTTAAAACGGAGGAAGTATATCGGAAGAGAGCCAGAACCCAGCAGGAAAGCGTCATATTGCAATAGGAAATGCTCAAGGCCACGTCGCCACGACCAAGGTCAAGCTCCCATGTGGCCATGTGTGCTAGCTTAATCTAAAATACTCGTAGAAAATGTGGGGTTCATCACACCCCAAAAAGAATAGCAGCGAGGGCCTATGGAGCACTAGCAGATAACCTGCTTTGGCTAAACAAACCTAGCTCCTTTTTGTTATAAGATTTCTTTTCTTGTACAGTTTTGGCTAAACAAACCTAGCTCCTTTTTGTTATAAGATTTATTTTCTTGTACAGTTTTGTACACATGTTGTAAGCAGCCTCCCCACTTGTTTAAAATGCTCCAATGTCGACAAAAGGACATGATTACATTAGCATGGTTTGCACATTAATATATAACTCGAAATTCATTGTTCCTGGTATCAGTTAGGTAAAGCCGCCTTAAGAAACAAGTGGTAGCAGTTAGCACAGACTAGACAATGGTGCATTTCATTTTTCATTGGCGTGGTGGACAACTTATCGATGCATGTATGTTCCTCTCAAAACATCTTATATTTGGAAACAGAGCTAGTAGATTGGTAGTTAACACATAAGCTTCTGAGCATAGGATGCATGATCGATACTGAACTTTTTTCTGATCACAAAAATAATAGTAGTACAACGAAATTTCCACCGAACACGCTCGTTGTCTTAAGCCGGGAGACGAACCGTGCTCCAGAGTAAGAGCATCTCTAACCTGTCCTAATCGGTTAGATGAGTATATTTTCACGTTTGCTCTCTAAACCGAATCTAGCACAACTTTTATAGCCCTTAGAGGAGTAAAAGGTATACTTGCCGTGGTCACCGACTCCTAAATATACTTGTTCGCGACCGGCACGAGCAAGAGATTCCAACCTCCACCTCGCGCAGATACGCTCCCCCATATTTCCGCACTAGCGTCGGCGTTCACTCCAACGACCACCAGCTGCCTCCGCCACTCTCCTGCCTCAATCCCACTCACTTACCGGCTCCTGCCGTCGGAATCAGCCGCCGTCCTCGACATCCATTCCGCCGCCAATTCCAGGCCGACTACGCCAATGCGGGCGTTGTTTCGTTCCAAAACAGAGCCAGCGGTGGAACTAGATGGTGTAGAACTACGGCGATTGGGTCCTTCTTTCATTCCAAAACGAAGCCAGAACACGATGCAAACAGGATATAAAGATTTCTACAAGCACATCGGAGGGTTGAGAACCGAGAGATTCATTCTCAGCTCCAAGATGATCTTGGGGAGCATTGCTGGCAACACCACAATGCTTCATAGTTGTGCTCTTTTTAGTTTGTTTGAACCTTATGTGTGTCTGGTATTGAATAATTTCATATGTTTATATTTATTAATTTGGTTTCTAATAATGACTAATTTGATTTGTATTGACTAATTTAGTTTGTCAACAATTTGGTTTGTTTCGTGCAGTTTAGTTTGCAACAAAAAGATTTAAGAAGATAAATATAAGGGTTCAGCTAGGAACCGTATTTTTTTAAGGAGTAAGTTTCCTCCTCTAAATACTAGAGATGTGTTTACTAGGAGTTTGGTTAGAGATGCTCTAACGTGAACTTCTACTACTGTCAAAACTGGCATGGACAACAAACCAATATTTTTGGGAGACGACGAAGTCAGAATCGCACCCCGTCACGACAAGGTCCAGCGTGCTCGATCTCTTCCCCCCTCTCGTCGCCATGCCGCAGTGCTCTGACTCTCCCACCAGGCGCACCAACCCTGGGTCTGGGTGAGCCCAACTCTGCACCCACCAACCCAGTGGTCAACCTCGCACTCCAGGTCCACACCAACCCAACCCTGCACCTACCCTGCTCAGCCGCGATGCCTATTTAATCCCTGCCCTGCCTCCATTCCCGTCCAAGAAGAGCCTCACCTTCCTCTGCAATTTGAGCTACTCTTCTGCACAAGTTCGTCCACCAGAGTGCAACACATACTTGAACTTGAGCTCAATCCAGCACCACTTTCAGAAGCTTGCTTTAGTAGTTCTTTGCTTATCTCCATGGAGTACAAGAGCGGACATGTTGCCGCCAACGGCGATGGCCTGTGCGTGGAGCAGCCGGCCCGGGCCGACCCTCTCAACTGGGGAAAGGCAGCAGAGGAGCTGTCGGGGAGCCATTTGGATGCCGTGAAGCGGATGGTGGAGGAGTACCGCAGGCCGGTGGTCACCATGGAGGGCGCCAGCCTGACAATCGCCATGGTCGCCGCGGTGGCTGCCGGCAGCGATACCAGGGTGGAGCTTGACGAGTCAGCCCGCGGACGAGTCAAGGAGAGCAGCGACTGGGTCATGAACAGCATGGCCAATGGCACCGACAGCTATGGCGTCACCACCGGCTTCGGCGCCACCTCCCACAGGAGGACCAAGGAGGGCGGCGCTCTCCAGAGAGAGCTCATCAGATTCCTTAACGCAGGAGCCTTCGGCACCGGCAGCGATGGACATGTTCTGCCCGCCGCGACGACGAGGGCGGCCATGCTCGTCCGCGTCAACACCCTGCTCCAGGGGTACTCTGGCATCCGCTTCGAGATCCTCGAGACCATCGCCACGCTTCTCAACGCCAACGTGACACCGTGCCTCCCGCTTCGGGGCACGATCACGGCGTCCGGCGACCTCGTCCCACTATCGTACATCGCGGGCCTTGTGACCGGCCGCCCAAACTCCGTGGCGACCGCTCCAGATGGCACGAAGGTTAACGCGGCAGAGGCGTTCAAGATCGCCGGCATCCAGCATGGCTTCTTCGAGCTGCAGCCCAAGGAAGGCCTTGCCATGGTAAACGGCACGGCGGTGGGCTCCGGGCTCGCGTCCATGGTGCTCTTTGAGGCAAACATCCTTGGCGTCCTTGCTGAAGTTCTTTCAGCTGTGTTCTGTGAGGTCATGAACGGCAAGCCGGAGTTCACCGACCCCCTCACGCACAAGCTGAAGCACCACCCCGGTCAGATGGAGGCCGCGGCCATCATGGAGCACATCCTTGAAGGCAGCTCCTACATGATGCTCGCCAAGAAGCTCGGCGAGCTCGACCCACTGATGAAGCCGAAGCAAGATAGGTATGCCCTCCGCACATCGCCGCAATGGCTTGGACCTCAGATTGAGGTTATCCGTGCCGCCACCAAGTCGATCGAGCGCGAGATTAACTCCGTCAACGACAACCCACTCATCGACGTCTCCCGCGGCAAGGCCATCCACGGTGGCAACTTCCAGGGCACCCCCATCGGTGTGTCCATGGACAACACCAGGCTTGCCATTGCTGCCATCGGCAAGCTCATGTTTGCCCAGTTCTCGGAGCTAGTGAACGACTTCTACAACAATGGTTTGCCTTCCAACCTCTCTGGTGGGCGCAACCCGAGCTTGGACTACGGCTTCAAGGGTGCTGAGATTGCCATGGCCTCGTACTGCTCCGAGCTCCAATTCTTGGGCAACCCTGTGACTAACCATGTGCAGAGCGCGGAGCAACACAACCAAGACGTCAACTCTCTCGGTCTCATCTCTTCCAGGAAGACCGCTGAGGCCATCGACATTCTGAAGCTCATGTCCTCAACATTCATGGTTGCGTTGTGCCAAGCTATCGATCTGCGCCACCTTGAGGAGAATGTCAAGAATGCTGTCAAGAACTGTGTGAAGACGGTGGCAAGGAAGACCCTGAGCACCAATCACAATGGCAATCTCCACAACGCACGCTTCTGCGAGAAGGACCTGCTCTTGACGATCGACCGTGAGGCCGTGTTCGCCTACGCAGATGACCCTTGCAGCGCCAACTACCCACTTATGCAGAAGATGCGTGCAGTTCTCGTGGAGCACGCCTTGGCCAATGGTGAGGCCGAGCGGGATGTGCAGACTTCAGTGTTCGCGAAGCTTGCCACATTCGAGGAGGAGCTCCGTGCGGCGCTTCCAAGGGAGGTAGAGTCTGCCCGGTGTGCCGTGGAGAACGGCACTGCCGCACAGCAGAACCGCATCGCCGAGTGCCGGTCATACCCGCTCTACCGCTTCGTGCGCAAGGAGCTCGGGACGGAGTACTTGACCGGAGAGAAGACGAGGTCTCCTGGTGAAGAGGTGGACAAGGTGTTCATTGCCATGAACAAGGGCAAGCACATCGACGCTCTGCTTGAGTGCCTCAAGGAGTGGAACGGTGAGCCCCTGCCTATCTGCTGAAGACTGAATCAAGGAAATGAAAATTGAGCACTTCAGAATTCAGAAGGGTTCATACTGTTTTTTCGTTGTATTTCCGGTTGTCAATGTTGGCAACGTTCTTCCACAGGTGCAGTGCCAGCTGGAAAAGATAAGAACATTACTATGTAGTGCTGTTTAGCCTGTACAACTTATATGATGTTAGTTACAGTAAAAGGGTACACTTTGTGATAATAAGTATACATGATAATGGACTAGTCCTTGTTTTAATATCAATGTTCTGTTTATGAGGCACTCTGAACGGTCCAAAGAATCTAGTACTGGCATCCATTTGGTGCGAGGACATGACATGCGAAAAGTTCAGAACAGAAAGGTTGTGCTTGCGTGGTCAGTGGTATCTTCGGGGTTGTAGCTCCAGCGACGTGGTACAAACTGGAAGGTCTTCGCTGAGCTCTCAATCTGGCATCTATAGTTCCCTATTGTTGGTTTGTAGTACCTCGCTTACTGATTTCTCCCAGGAATCTAATGGAAACATGTAATATGTGGTTCTCCTACCTGATTTGGTGTTGTCCAACTACCGTCGACTATTAAGATAGGAAGCAAGAGAAAATGCCAAAAGAATGAAGACACTAACAATGAAGCCATTAATTTAGTATAGTAACATATATGTCCATAACCAGTGCAACATGCAGATGAAGTTTCTCGTGCTTCTGAAGACTGCTCTATTTTTTGTATCCTTTTGCATCGACAGGAAGCAGATGAACTGCAGGTGAGACCCGAATAGGATGTGTGATGCTTGGGGTTTTGGTTACTTGTCGGGAAATCCGGCTACCGCACTGTAACCTGATTTCCCAAGCACCCCACGTAAATGGTCATACCGAGCAAAAAAAATCCGAAAATTTCGGAAATTTTAAATTTTGACAAGAAAACCCTCGCTAAATAATCATACTGAGAAATTTGAATTCAGATTTTTGTTTTCACTAGTAAAGTGGGCACGTGCACGCACGTCTAGCACACAAATGTATCAAGCATAATTAATTATATCAAACTTTCTTAAAATTCTGAAATTCCACACCAAGTGCATAGTCCTTAACTCCTGACTTGTAGAGATAATTTTAAATATCATTTATTTTGAATCAACTTGCCCTGTGTATCTAGCATAATTTTTTATATATCAAATAATTGTCCCTACAAGCCATTACGAATTTAGTTGAGTGTTAAACTTAAATATTCAATCAAATAATTGTTCCTACAGGCCATCACTGAATTAGTTTAGTGTTAAATTAAATAGCAAAATACAAAATATGAAATGTTATGGTACTTCTCCAACAGTGTGTTTTCACATGATATGTCATAGTTTATTCAGGAGTATAAAAGTTTGTACATAGAAAAGGTGTATTTGTTTACTAATTACGGATGGTTCATATGATGATGCACGAAATCCATTAGTATCAGCCCCCCACCACACCACACCTACCGAACCAACCCCCACTGCAAATATTCAGTTCAAAACACTACGTACTGGATATAGCTATTGGGATCCAGATTCATGATAATTTCCTTTTGAATTTTAGTTTCATGTTGAAAGAAATATATTAAATATGGCTCCCGTGTTATATATCCCACAAGAAGAGTAAATAATTCTATGTGCCATGTTGCCCACAAACCATCCATACTTACACGTTGGTCTTAATAATCCTAAAATGCCAGGTTTGTACTCATCTATATGATTACATAAAAAAAATGAAAAGTGAGAACAGAAAGGGGAAGGCACATTGCATTATATGAGCCTAGTTGAAATATTCCCATCCACTTTTGGGTCAAAATAAGAGCAACAGATTTGCACAACTTTCCAATGAAAAAAAAGAGAACAACCTGCGGAGCAACAATTCATTGAACCCCAAGGATCAAAGGTACTCGCTTGGGGCCATTCTCTGTCTAATTGCTTCTTCTATAAATCTACAACCAAAAATAGGAGATCAAGTCACATTTTTCTAAGTAGTTGTTTTACTCACTTGACTCGACAATGTGTTGCATCTGCGAGACAGGTAGCTAGTTCAACAAGGGTGATATATACGGATAATTTATAACTCATTCCCAGAATTTGTTAGTTGGCTTTGTCCAGAAACCTCACTACAGGTGGTGTAGAAGCAGGAATGCTCGCAAGTTAGAAGAAGAAATGACAGTGAAACTGTTCCACGGTAAAGATGACATCACATTTTCCTAGGATCCAGTACACCTCTTCACTTAGATTAGCCTTTTTCTTCTGTTTGCTATAACTCAAACAGTGCATACATAGCTTTGCTCTAACAGTTTATAAAGCGTAACTGAAAAAAATGTCCAATTAGCTTTTAGTTCAGGGGACATTGGCCTGGTAGGGCTGCGTGAAAATGCAGAGTTAATCTGGGGGGCAGAAGCCATCACAGGTGATGTCGGTGATGCTCCGGCACCACCGGTTATTTTGGTGTTCGGAAAGAGGATAGATGCGAGGCAATCAAGGGGCCAGCACCTCTGTATACATACATTGTAAACTGGCAGGAACAATGCAAATGAACATGGTGCTGGAAGATCGCTATAGATTGATCCCTGAACAATTTGTTGCTGTCTTGCAGAGATGTCCAGACAACAGAGCAACAAGCCTAAGATTAGACAGAATGCAGAAGTGGTTCTGGCGTTCAGTTGGGATAGCTATTATTTGCCTAGTCGCACGTACTCCGTACCAGCTATCCAGCCCCACGCTCAAGAGTGGAATCGCACCGAAATCGCTAGCTAGCTGAACTCTCAGAGCTCGAAACAAAAGCATCAACCAACAACACATACTAGAAGAGAAGAAGAGTAGGGGCACCTGAGCTCGGCGTGGCACTGGATGCGGAGATGAGTTCTCGGAGGGCGTCGTCGGCTGGGAGGACGTGGTGCAGGAGGAGGTGGTGGCCGAAGGTGCTGTCGACGACGATGTGCGTGGCCGGGTGGCGGTGCGGTGTAGGGAGGCGGCTGGGTGGGACAGGGAGGCGGCGGCGCGGGCTCGGGACCGGGGAGATGGAGGCGCAGGGCAGGGCGACAGTGCGGCGTTGGGAGGAGCCGTGCGGGGATGCGCGGTGGGGCGTGGCGATGCAGCACGGCAGTCTGGGCCTCTGGGGAGGAGGCGGCGGTGCGGGGTTGCCTGGGCGTGGCCGTGGCACCGTGCGATTGTTTGCAAAAAAATTTCTTTCCTTTCTGTTCCTGCGACGATTGCGCGATCGGAGCTGTGGATGCGTGCAAATTCGGCTGGGTATTTGCTAAGCACGATAACGATCCTAATCCCTCCGCCTTAAAAATGAAAAATGATGTCGTAAATTTATAATCTAAATTTAGATGTATATACTCCTTCCGACTTATAATAATTGACTTAAATTTGTCTAAATTTGATAAATCTAGATACTATTTAGTATATACTCCCTCCGTTTTAAAATATAAGATGTTTTAGTTTTGTGAAGCAAACGTATCTAGACTACTTTTAGTACGTAGGCTCACTTAGCTTTAGAGTGAATCTACACATTAAAACAAATTTAAACAAATTTAGATATATTTTCTTTCCAAATCTAAAACATCTTATATTTTAAAACGGAGAAAGTAGTTTCATCCAAATTTTAATAAATCAAAGTTAATTAATATGGATCGGAGGAGTAGATAATTTAAATTTAAATAAATTCGAAACATTTTTTTGGGACGAAGGACGAAGATTAGATTCATCTCAGCAGTTAGATTTCATTAAGTCAGAGCCGATCTGATTCTGAGGTCGGTTTTGTGTAAGTTTACTGATGTTCGACTATCCGTCTAAAATAATGTTGAAGATTTGTTTAGATTTATATGTAACTAAACATGTTTTAGTGTACGATACATGTGAATCTACATATATCTTTAACATATTATTTTTTTGGTAAAAGGAACGGCAGAGATTTTTTCCTTTGTTCAAGTAACGATTGCACAATTGTGAGCTTGTAGATGAGTGGATATCACCGTTGAATTCAAACACTATCGGCGACACGAAAAAATCGCTCCCACCCCGCGCTGCTTCCCCGAGCGAGGTGGTTGAGGGCCTCCTATCTTCCCGGCGCTAGGCCTCTCCCCTACCCTAACCCTCCTCCAGTCATCGTCGGCGAGCGTTGCCCAGTGTCCCCCCCTCCCTCCCCCCCCCCCTCCCCGCTCTTCTCCTCGCGCACGCGGATTCATGGCTTGGGAGGACGAGTTTGGTGGCGGTGCACCTAAGCTGACGACGATCCAGCGGCGGTGCTTCTTCCACGGGTCCTCGGAGGCGCGGTGCAACTACTTGGCGATAGGGCGACATAGCGTGTTGGTGGCTGGCAACACCCGCTCGACCCAGATCTAGGCCCCATCTAGTTCCGGGCGGGCTGTCCGTTTCATACTGCGGTGGTGCTCCCTGGAGATGGACATGGATGATGCGGGTTCAAGAGGGTGGCGGTGCTCAGCCCGCGTGTTGCAGCGTGGCGGTGGAAGCTTTAAGGGCCTAATATGGGCCCGACCGGGCTCGTCGTGGTCTAGTATGCCCCTGTTGCCGCTTTCGGTTGGCTACCACGATAGCGATGGAGGTAGTTCCCTCCCGTGCGGATGTGGCGCAACCACCCCTGGTTCCTGTTGTTGCCTGTTTTCTGACCTCTAGGCCTCGTGTCAGTTTGTAGTGAGATGACGATGGTGGAATCAAGATCGTGGTGGCGTATGTTGATGGGTGGCATTGATAGGGGGATCATTCGGGGTAGTGATTTTTTGGGGGTCGAGAGAAATCGATGTCGGACTTCTGGCACCGACGAGGTAACGCCTGAGGGTGTCGGCATTCCTTTTTAAAGGGCGTCGGGTATACCCCTTCCCCTCTCACCTCCGCGTACCGAGGGAAACCCTAGGACCTGTCTGAGCACCCCAAGGTGTCACTACTCATGAGTGAACTGACTGCAAGTATTAAAATGGAAAGAGGGGTTGGATATGGTTGTGTACGAAAGAGAGATCGAATGGTGCTTAAAAGTAAATAAAATAAAAGTAAAGAGTGGGATCATTCTCTTAAATTTCTACAGATGAAAGGTTAGACGCGGAGATATTTAGTTCATGGTGATAGTGAATATGCCACATGAGCGAAGTGTAAGTAAATTGAATTCTTTATATTACAATGGAAGTATGCGAGAAACCCTTTACTAGTCAAGTCCAAACTCATCAGTCATTTGCTTGCAAGCTATTTAAGATGTTGTATTATCGAGAGGGCCCAGAAATATCTCTCCGTCGACGCGACAAATCACAGTCATAATCCATGAAACCCAACGAGTACCTCCGAGATGCCTAAAGAACACCCTTATGATCATCTAGTGACAAAATGATGGTTGATTCCCACAAAGTATTCTTCTAGTACTAGGGAGTAATATGATCCCATGGTCAAGAAAATGATACCTGACATTTACAAAAGCTACATCAATTAAATATAGGGACACGATCAAATGCTTTGCTTGAATTGGGTCCATGCCCACAAAGTATTCTTTCGGTGCTAGGGACTAGTATGATCTCATAGTCTAACGAACAAGATACTTGACATTAGAAAAGTACGACAATTTAAACTTAGTGACACTTTCAAATTACTGTACTTGTTGAAAGGGCTTGTATGCCCCCATGTGTGATTTTGGTAATTAATGACAATCCCCATGAACTAATGTGTAAGTTGAGTTTCACTTATAGGTTTGTCCATTGACATCGCTTGGGCCATGTGTTGGTCTCAAGGTTGAAAGATGAAGAAATAAGGAGCTTGAAGGTTGATCAAGACAAGTGCAACGAGTTGCATCAAGATGAATCAACCTCAAGAAGGGATGAAGAAGGGCAAGGTAAAGATGCGGCATCTCTAGAAGATCTCATGCTTGAAGCTTGCCATCCTCGTGATCATGGAGTGATGAAGACAAGTTCAAATAAGAGGTTTCCCCATGGAGTATGGGGAGCAATTTGCAAGTATTCATCTTCATCAAGCAAGAGCAAGCACGAGCAATCAAGAAAGGTGTTCCCACTCTAGAAGAACAAGATGGTCTATATCAAGTTCAAGTGGAATGCTCAAGGCAAAGGTATGTTCTTGATAGGGCTTCTCTTTTACCGGTCTCGTTTTGTTAGTTGGGAGACCGGGTTTAGGATAGATAGCCGTACTATCAAGAGGGGCTCTCAAGCGGGTGTCTCGTTCGCATCGTTCGGAGAGAGCTCAAACCTTTACATGCATAGCATCATCTTTCTTGGTTGTTATTTGGTTCTTATCCATGAGCGGGTCTAGAGCTTGTGGTCATCATCACAACAAGCTCTAGTTCATCATCTAAGGATTTTCCTTGCATATCTTATTGCGGTTTTTGATCTTGCGAGTTTTTCGGCTCCACACCTTGGGAGATATCTCACATATATATCCATGGTATTTTACGGCTCCACATCTTTCTTGGTTGTTATTTTGTTGGATTCTATTCATCGTTATCTTTCTAACAAAATTGGTTTCATCTTGTTTGGAGTTCGGATACGAAAGTTATTGCAGTTTTGGTTTCTGGATTTTCCCTGACGGGAAGTTCCGCTAGGGCATTTTGCCGCCGAAAGTTCCGGTTCTTCTTCCGCTCACCTATTGTATACTCTTTTTCTGGTTTGTTGTATTTGACGGAATTTGGGTCAGAAGTTTTGGCGGTAATACCGCCCCCGCCGGAAGTTCCGCTCGGGCCTAGTTGCCGCTGGAAGTTCCGGTTGAAAATCTGGCTCTCGTTCCGCTCATGATCAGTAAACTTCTATTTTGGAAGTGTCATATTTGATGGAACTTTAGTAAGAATTTGCACCGGTAGTTCCGCTCCCACCGGAAGTTCCGGCCAGGCTCGTGTTTTCAGTTTTTCGCATCGCAGTTTTCTAACCGTTGGCTGAGTGCCACCGGAAGTTCCGGCCTCCCACCGGAAGTTCTGGTCAGGGTCGTGAATGCCCATAACGGGCAGATCTGGGAGCCCTTTAAAAGGGGCTCCTCTTCCCCTTCGTGGGAACTAGCTCTTTTCTTGGTTCTTGGCTTTCTCTCTCTCCTCCATTGTTGGCCTTAAAAGAGCTTTCCCTCTCCCCTTTCCCTTCATATGATTCTTACATATTTTTTAGGGATTTGAGAGAGGCGGTCTAGATCTATAATCCCCCCAAGCTAAATCCCTTCTTTGTGAAGGAATCATAAGGATCTAGATCTTGGAGAGTTTTGTATTCTCCTTTAGTGTTCTTCCTCTCTTATTCCCCCAATAGCTTTTGTAGCTTTGGTGGAATTTGAAAGAGGACTTTCCTCTTGCATTTGTTGCATAGGTTTGAGTTCTCCTCGGAGATTTGACGAGTACAAGCTTGTGGGCTTGTTACTCTTGGGTTCTTGGAACCCTAGACAGTTGTGTGGTTGGTTTGTTAACCTTTTGTGATCTTGTTGACCTTTTGTGGTCTTGTAGCCTTTTGTGTTTGTGTTGGCCTTTTGTGGCGTTGTAGCCTTTTGTGGCTTTGTTGTTGGGAGCCTCCAATTAAGTTGTGGAGATAGCCCCAATATTGTACGGGTTCGGTGACCGCCCTCAAGCGTCCCATAGTGGAGCGAGTGCCCGCATTTTGTGGTGCGCACTCGGGAGAATAGGGTGAGCCTTTTGTGGCATCAGTGAGTTGCGCGCTTTCGCATACGGGGTGAGGCCTTGTGTGGCGTTGGGTGAGCATTGAGCCACCACACCTCGAGGTGAGACATTTATGGCGTTTGGAGAGCATTGCGCCATCGCACCTCTCCAACGGAGACGTAGCTTCTTTGAAAGTGAACTTCGGGAAACAAATCTTCGTCGCCGCATCCATCGGTTATCTCTCAACCGAGCTCTTTACTTATACACTTTACTTTGTGATAGCCATCGTGCTTGAAGTATTTATATCTTGCTATCACCTTGTTGCTTGTATTGCTTAGCATAGGTTGTTGGTGCACTTAGGTGAACCTAGTGGTTAGGTTTTGTGCTCAATAATTAAACGTTAGTTTTATTCCGCATTTACTTGAGCCTAAACTGTAATATTTTTAAAATCCTATTCACCCCCCTCTAGGCGACGTCCATTGCACTTTCACTTGTGATAACCCACAAGTGTAGGGGATCGCAACAGTCTTCGCAGGTAGTATTACCCAATTTATTGATTCGACACAAGGGGAGACAAATAATACTTGCAAGTCTTAACAACTGAGTTGTGAGTTCAGCTGCACCCGGAAATAGTTCTTGCTCATAGAAGTTTATCAGTAGCAACAATTTGGTAGTAGCAACACTAAAGCAACAGCAACAGTGAAACAGGAGCAATATGTTGGAGATATGCCCAAGAGGCAATAATAAAGTGGTTATTATCATATCTTCATGCTTATGATAAATGTTTACATACCATGCTATAATTATATTAACAGGAAACATTAATACTTGTGTGATTTGTAAACATAAAAGAGTCCCTAGTAAAGCCTCTTGTTAAACTAGCTTGTTGGTTAATATATGATCATGGTTTCCTGATCATGAACATTGAGATGTCATTAACAACAAGGTCATATCATTAGGAGAATGATGTGGTGGACATACTCATATAGTTAAGCGTAGCATAAGATCAAGTCATTCAAATAGTTCACTTGCTATAAGCTTTCTGATACATAGTAACCTAATTCCTTCGACCATGAGATCATGCTAATCACCATCACCGGAAGGATGCTTTGATGACATCAAACACTACACCGTAACTGGGTGGCTATAAAGGTGGCATTCAGTGTTCAGAAAGTATGTGTTGAGGCACATGGATCAAGAGTGGGATTTGTCCATCCATATGACGGATAGATATACTATGGGCCCTCTCGGTGGAATGTCATCCAATTAGCTTGCAAGAATGTGACTGCCTCACAGGGGATCACATATCACGAGAACGAGAAAAGAGTACTTATTGGTAACGAGGTTGAACTAGGTATGCAGAGATACCGACGATCAAACCTCGGATAAGTAAACTATCGCGAGACAAAGGGAAATTGGTATTGTATGTAAGTGGTTCATTCGATCGTACAGTAATTGTAGAAATATGTGGGAGCCATATGAATTTCCAGATTCCTCTATTGGTTATTGATCGGAGAAGTGTCTCGGTCATGTCCGCATAAATCACGAACCATAGGGAGACACACTTAAGGATTCGATGTTGTTTAGTAGATATGGAATGTAAGTAGGGAGACCGAATGTTGTTCGGAGTCCCGGATGGGATCCGGGATATCACGAGGAGATCCGGAATGGTCCGGAGAATAAGATTCATATTAGGAAAGTCCGATTCCGAAGTTCGGGAATGATTACGATGTTTTCATCGGAGAGGTTCTAGAAGGGTCTAGAAGGTTCACCGGACCGTAAGGGGAATGGTTCATGAATGTGTCATGGTTAAGTGGAATGATTGGATCATGTCCTAGGTCACTTGGTTGGGCATTTGCGAGAGAAAAATAAAGCTTTAAATTGAAAGAAAGGGAGGTTTGGAAAGTCAAACTGGAACAATAGTTTCCTAGTGGAAGAAGGAAAGAGTCCTTCTTTCTCTCCAACTTGGGTTTAGGGGAAGGATTCAAACTCCCCTCTCCCAAGCTGCCCTCCCTCTCATAAATAGAGGGGAGGGGCTGCCCTAAAGCACGACAACCAGCCCTCCCCAACTTGCGCCGCTGCCGCCGCCCAAACCGCCGCCGCTGCCTCGCACCATCGCCGACTCGTCGCCGTCGCCCTAGCCTCCACCGACTCCACCTCCTCCTCTCCGGCCCTCTAAACCTAGATCGCCGGAAACCCTAGATCCACCATAACCCGCACCGAAGCCCTGTGGGATCTTCCCTCTACTTCCGACACCATGCCGTCGTGCTACCGGAATCACGAGGGGAGAACTACAACCTCCTCTGCCTGCTGGAACAAGGGAGATGAAGGTCTTCATCGAGTACTGAACGTGTGACCGACTGCGGAAGCACTGACGGAACACATCACCGAAAGGATCGTCTACTTGGTCTTGAGATCGGCAAGTGTATGACTACATCACCCACGAGAATCTGCTCTCGCTAACTGCTTTGGACTCTTCAAGGGTGAGTACTCTAATCGACTCATTGCTACAATCTAGTAGATAGATCTTGGCTTGTTAGTGTGCATGCGGTAGAAATTTTTTGTTTTCCATGCTACGAACCTCTACAATGGTATCAGAGCCGTGTCTATATGTAGATCTGTTTCATGAGTAGAACACAATGGTCATTGTGGGCGTTGATGCTTTTGTTGTCAATTGCTTCTTGTGTACTTTGCATCTTGCGGGATGGTGGGATGAAGCGGCCCGGTCTAACCTTACATGACATCGTTCATGAGACTTGCTCCACGCTTGACATGCAACTTGTATTGCATAAGTGGCTTTGCGGGTGCCTGTTTCTCCCAACATAGTGAATATTCAATTTACAACGGGTGATTGACAATACTAGTATCAACGTTGTGGTTCTTGTTCGTAAGTTAGAATGACACTTGATGAAAGACCCAAACCACTTGAAACATGCAAAGAAAATTAGAGGTGTCTAACTTTGTTTTGCAGGGGTGTGCTGTGATGTGATATGGCCATGATTGTGATTATATATGATGTATGCAATGATCCTTATTGTAAGTTGGCAACTGGCAGGAGCCTTATGGTTGTTTTTAATTTCGTTAAGACCTGCGTGTCTATTATTCAAAGTAGTTGTAATAGTTGATGCTGGTGGACGACAACCATGGAGCGGCGCCATTGACCTTGACGCCACGCCGGTGATGATGGAGATCATGTTCGTGCTTGAAGATGGAGATCGGAAGCACAAGAAGAAAGGCCATATCATATCACATATTTTGAATTGCATGTGATGTTAATCCTTTTATGCATCTTGTATGCTTAGTTTGCGACGGTAGCATTATAAGATGATCCCTCTCACAAAATATCAAGTTATAAAGTGTTCATCCTTAGTAGGCACCGTTGCCAAAGCTCGTTGTTTCGAAGCACCACGTGATGATCAAGTGTGTTAGATTCTTCAAGTTTATACAATGGGAGCAAGCCAGATTTGCTCATGCAGAAGCTAAGGTTTGATCTTGACGAGCCTAGCATGTATAGACATGGTCTCAGAACACGGAATACCGAAAGGTAAAGCATGAGTCATATAGATGATATGATGAACATGATGATTGTTCGCCTTTGAAACTATATCATGCCACGTGATGATCGGACTTGGTGTAGTGAATTTGGTTCGTGTGATCACTAAAACAATGTGATGGATATTGTTTTGAGTGGGAGTTCAACAACAATATGATTAAAAGTTGAACACTATTTATCATAAATTAAATCAAAGTGAATTTGCATAGTTTTTGTAGTCATTGACATCTGTTTACCACCTTGCACTTAGTTATAATTGAGATAATAGAACTATAGAATTCCGGTTAGTTACTTTACGAACCGGTATTGTATTATTTTGAAGTGTTAATCTAAAGTTTAAAAGACCTATTGTAAACTTTCAGTAAGTTCTGGTTACTCCGTGAAGTTTAATAATTGGTATTAAATCAAGAGTAATAATTCCAGTGTTAGTAAATAAGTATCATGTTTATCTCCATGATTCTTGATATTCAAAAGATTGTTTTAATATCAAGGTTATCTAGGAGCTGAAAGAGTTGTTTCAGAAACCATCATGTGTGGAAGATATTGCGATATCTAAAACAAAGTTTTGGTTGCAACATGATAGAGTATAATATGCAAAAGTCATGTTCTCATATTTGATGAGAATTTTCAAAAGGTTGGAGACGTTAGTCGTCCTAATTCTCCAAAAGGTTTTGGAGAGCAACATTATACTCGCAATTCACCGTTATAAGCTAAAGTAGCTTGATCATGAATAGTTCCATGATAAGGATGAATATTTGATGTAGATAAAATGTTTACTACACTAAAAGATTACTAAAGATGGAATTTGAAAGAACACCAAACATTTGATGATGGTGATCTAATTCAAAGTGCAAGTCCGAAGACATTGGTATTTAACTATACATGCTTTGTACTATGTGTCATGTGTATGGCTCCACTATTGATGTTGATAGATTCTTTCAAACAGAAAAGGAAATACTAAAAGAGAATCTCAGAAATATATGGCAGAAGAAAAGACTAGAATTGTTCGGTTTAGGTATACAGAGGATATACGTGTTATGGCTGTATTCTTTGCTTGTTAAATAATATGGTTCTAAAGTATTAGATACTGAATTTGTTGGTGTGAATCGTCTTACGAAACAACACAATTCATGAACTATAATGGCCTAAGTAACCAGCAAAAGAATATGTGATGATGTTCATCGAGAACAAATAAAGGGTTATTGTGTTGCTCGTTGAAATCAAAGCTTGCCTTCAAGATATGTTCTATCAGGTATTATGAGAACAAAAGGGTTGTTCAAATAATTGTCGTAATCCATAAAATATGGATGATTTACAAATCTCGTTGGAAAAATCACATCTATAAAACTAGTGCTAAAAATGTCAAAAGACAAATTGATTTAAAGATCACTTAGAAAGTGGCATCGCCGTTTAAATTATATTGGAAAGAAAACATGAAGAAACTCCATGTGGATGGAATTTTGGAGTCTTTTGATTTTTTATCAAATGACGCTTGTAAAACTTTCCTAGAGATAATTAAAACTCCGTTCATAGGCCAAAAGGGAACGAATGACTAGATTATTGGAATTTTTACATATTTGATGTATGAAATCCATTACATGTAGTCAAGAGCGATGGATTTCAACTTCATGTGCTTTCTCCGAAAATTTGAGTGAATGTATGAATATTTACTTAATGAGGATGAAGTGTGAAACATTTGAAAAGTTAAAAAACATTCAAGATGAAGTGCAAAATCAATGTAACAAGAAAATAAAGAATTTATGATAAGATCATAAAGGAAGATTTTGAGTTGCAAGTTTAGCAAAACACCTAAGATTAGCGGAATCGTTCCATGGATTTGCATTTCCCGAAACACTATAAGAGTATGGAGCGTTCGAGATATGTAATGAAACCTTGTTTAACATGGTAAGATCAAAGGTATAATTTATAAAACTGCCATTATATTTTTAAAGATTAAAATCTTTAGAGACTACCATTTTTCCACTGAAAAGAGCTCCATCATAATCCATTAAAATGACACCATATAAATTTATGGTTTGGGATAAAACCCAAGTTGTCCTTTCTTAAACATTGGTATGCTATGCATAAGAAAGATGTTTGCAACCAAAATCGGATGAACATATCTTTGTATGTTATTTCGAAAAATCGTTGAGTATTCCTCCATAACACCAAAGACAAAAAATGTTTTTCTCTTAGAACGTCAAGTTTCTTTGAGAAAGGAATTTTCCGTGAAAAGTTAAGTGGGAGGACAATAGAACTTTGATAAGGTTAAAAGAACCTTAGCTATATGTGCAAAGTTGCGCAACGCTGAAAAGTGTTCCGGAGGCAGCAACAATGCTCATGGCTCACGTGCCTCAAAGGTTCTGGTCACGTAAGTCTATGTTCCTATTGAACCAAGTAGGTCGGATAAACAATCAAATACCAAGATTTGAGGGTTGAATCATTATTTGACAATAATGAATCGACTACATGCAAAGAAGCGATGATGGGACCCGACTCCGTCAAATGGCTTGGAGCCATAAAATCCGTGATAGTTCCATACACGAGAAATCAAGCTTTGAACTTGAAATACCCTCTGGAAAGGTGTAAAACCTTACAGTCGTGTTTGGATCTATAAAGAAATAGATGTGGATGTTCCACATCTATGAAATAGTCAACATGTTGGCACAACAATGTTCAAAGGTTGACTATGACAAGATTTGATCTTTCGTAGCGATATTTAATCTAGATGGATTGATGTAGAAACCACTACATATAATTTTGTTATGTGGTAGTTGAATAAACAAAACAAGTTCTTCTGATAGAAATGTTACCTAGGACGTGTGCGTAACACGGTCCATAGGGTTTTATTAATTCAAAGGATGCTAAAATCATATGCAAACTACAATGGTTGAAGTGAGCATCGCGAAGTTGGAATCTTCACCATGATGAAACTGTTAAAAGAGTTTAAATTCATCAGAGACGATGAAGATGCTTGCATTTACAAGAAATTAAGTGGGAGCGGTAAGACATATTTCTAATACATTATGTGGAAGACATATTGTTGGTTGGAAATGATGTATCTTTTATTAACACATGTTAATAATTTCATCTCGGTGAAAGACTTAGGCAAAACCCGAATATTTGGCATCAATATCTATATAGATAGATTGATACGCTAATATGGTTGTGCCAAATGTACATAGATGAGATATTGAATGAGTTCAATATGGAAATGACAAGAAAGGTTCTTGCCACATAGAAAGGATTAAATCAAAATTCAAGTGTATCGACACTTGGTAAGTGAAACAAAGATTCAAGTATAGATTGATACTTGATGTATGAAATCACAAAGAGTTTTATATCAATCACACTATGATGTGTACAAACCCAGATATGTCCTATGCTCTAAATGTTATGAGCATATACCAGAATGATTCATAAGACGATCATTGGACGATAGTAAGGATATTCTTATGATCTTTTGGAAGAACTAAGAATATATTGTTTTTGTAGAGGTGACAAAAAGATGGTTAGTTCATTGTAAAACTACTACATTGATACTAGTTTTTTCACAAAGAACAAATTAAGTTTATCTCAATCTAAACTAAGAGTGGCATAATATAAAGGAAAGTAAGTTCCATAATGGATTTGGATGAGTTCCAAAGTTAAGACATTGTGACAGATACTACAACAAAAGGCTAAGTATATGACTGCTATTATAGCAGCAAAACAGGGCATTTGTGTTAAGTAGTTTGTTATCAAACTAGGTGTAGTTCACAGCAGGATAGTACTATGAAGATATATTGTACGACAATATTGTCAATATGTTTTGACCCTAAGGAACTAAAGGTCTCACCAAAGGACAAAATTTATACAAATCCATCTCATTAGAGAATGAGTGATGCGTAGAGACGAAAAAACATGCAATTACACACGGACCTGAAAGTGTCGGATCCGGAGATCAGTTGACCACTAGCAATCGTGTAAATACAACACCACAAAGCCATAGGTGTTGAATGCACAACGGTTTGAAACTAGATTATTGACTATAGTGCAAGTGGGAGACTGTTGGAGATATGCCCAAGAGGCAATAATAAAGTGGTTATTATCATATCTTCATGCTTATGATAAATGTTTATATACCATGCTATAATTGTATTAACAAGAAACATTAATACTTTTGTGATTTGTAAACATAAAAGAGTCCCTAGTAAAGCCTCTTGTTAAACTAGCTTGTTGGTTAATATATAATCATGGTTTCCTGATCATGAACATTGAGATGTCATTAACAACAAGGTCATATCATTAGGAGAATGATGTGGTGGACATACTCCTATAGTTAAGCGTAGCATAAGATCAAGTCATTCAAATAGTTCACTTGCTATAAGCTTTCTGATACATAGTAACCTAATTCCTTCGACCATGAGATCATGCTAATCACCATCACCGAAAGGATGATTTGATGACATCAAACACCACACCGTAACTGGGTGGATATAAAGGTGGCATTGAGTGTTTGGAAAGTATGTGTTGAGGCACATGGATCAAGAGTGGGATTTGTCCATCCATATGACATATAGGTATACTCTAGGCCCTCTCTGTGGAATGTCATCCAATTAGCTTGCAAGCATGTGACTGGCTCATAAGGGATCACATATCACGGGAACAAGAAAAGAGTACTTATCGGTAACAAGGTTGAACTAGGTATGCAGAGATACCGACGATCAAACCTCAGATAAGTAAACTATCACGAGACAAAGGGAAATTGGTATCATATGTAAGTGGTTCATTCGATCACACAGTAATCGTAGAAATATGTGGGAGCCATATGAATTTCCAGATTCCTCTATTGGTTATTGATCGGAGAAGTGTCTCGGTCATGTCCGCATAATTCACGAACCATAGGGAGACACACTTAAGGATTCGATGTTGTTTAGTACATATGGAATGTAAGTAGGGAGACCGAATGTTGTTCGGAGTCTCGGATGGGATCCGGGGTATCACGAGGAGATCCAGAATGGTCCGGAGAATAAGATTCATATAAGGAAAATCCGATTCCAGAGTTCGGGAATGATTTTGATGTTTTCATCAGAGAGGTTCTACAAGGTTCACCGGACCGAAAGCGGGATGGTTCATGAATGTGTCATGGTTAAGTGGAATGATTGGATCATGTCCTAGGTCACTTGGCTGGGCATTTGCGAGAGAGAAATAAAGCTCTAAATTGAAAGTCAAAAGGGAGGTTTGAAAAGTCGAACTGAAACAATAGTTTCCTAGTGGAAGAAGGAAAGAGTCCTTCTTTCTCTCCAACTTGGGTTTGGGGAAGGATTCAAACTCTCCTCTCCCAAGATGCCCTCCCTCTCATAAATAGAGGGGAGGGGCTGCCCCAAAGCACGACAACCAGCCCTCCCCACCTTGCGCCGCCGCCTCGCACTGTCGTCGGCTCGTCGCCATCGCCCTAGCCTCCGCCGACTCCACCTCCTCCTCTCTGGCCATCTAAACCTAGATCGCCGGAAACCCTTGATCCACCATAACCCGCACCGGCTTAGGCGAAGCCCTGTGGGATCTTCCCTCTACTTCCGACACCACGTTGTCGTGCTGCCGGAATCACGATGGGAGAACTACAACCTCCGATGCCTGCTGGAACAAGGGACAGGAAGGTCTTCATCGAGTACCGAACGTGTGACCGACTACGGAAGCGCTGGCGGAACGCAACGCCGGAAGGATCGTCTACGCGGTCTTGAGATCGGCAAGTGTACGACTACATCACCCACGAGAATCTGGTCTCGTTAACCGCTTTGGTATCTTTGAGGGTGAGTACTCTAATCGACTCGTTGCTACAATCTAGTAGATAGATCTTGGCCTGTTTGTGTGCATGCGATAGAATTTTTTTTGTTTTCCATGCTACGAACCCCTACACAATAGTAAAAGTAAACAGTGGGATTAGAGTGCGGTAGGCATAGGGATGGATGGACGGGCATTGCATGGATGAGTTTAAACATGTAACTTCAAGATCCAGGGCATTGCAGATAAATAATAACAATCATCCAAGTACTAAACAATCTTAGGCATGTGCTCCAAATATAGTTATACGTGCTCGCAATGAGAACTTTCACAACATCTTCTGTCTATCCAGCCTGTGGCAGCGGGGCCTCTAGGTAACTACTGGCAATTAAGGTGCTCTTTTTAATAGAGCACCGGAGCAAAGCATTAACACTTCGTGAACACATGTTGAAAGGATACGGATGTCGCCTAGAGGGGGGTGAATAGGCAATTAAAACTTTTCCTAGAGTGGCTCAACAAAGGCGGAATAAAACTAGCGTTTACTTTGTCAAGCACAACCTAGAACAACTAGGGTTCACCTATGTGCACCAACAATTTATGCTAAGCAATACAAGAAACAAAGTGATAGCAAGATATAGATTACTTCAAGCATGAAGGCTATCACAATGTAAAGTGCATAAGTAAATAGCTCGGGTATAGAGATAACCGAGGCACGCTAGGACGGCGATATTTTACCGAGTTCCTCCCGACATGGAGTACGTCTCGTTTGGAGAGGGGGTGGTATCAAACCACCAATGCCACAAAAGGCCTCCCTTATTCTCTGGTGAATCTCACCCCAATGGGATCGATCCATGCTTCCACTATCGGTTCACTTGTCGGTGGCAACCGGAACCTCTCACAAGGTTGGGGCACTTCACAACTTAATTGGAGGCTCCCAACAAACGCCACCAAGGCCACAAAACCGTCTAGGGTTCCAAGAACCCAAGAGGGACAAGATCCAATGAGTAACACGGACCAAATCCTTTGAGGAGAACTCAAACCAATGCACTAAATGCAAATGGCAAGAACACCACAAAGGTTCTTAAATCCCTCACTCTCAAGTTCCAACAAAGCTACTAAAGCTATTGGGGGAACAAGAGAGGAGGAATCAAAGAGGGACACAAAATCCCCCAAAATCTAGATCCCCAAAGATACACTCACAAAGAGATGTTTTGGTTTGGTCAAAATGTGGATCTAGATCTCCTCTCTCTTCCACTCAAATATGGGCAAGAATCATTGGAGGGATTAAGAGATATCAAGCTTTGGAAGGTCAACAATGGAGGGGAAAACTTGCAAGAATCGTTGGGGAACCATTGGGGAAGAAGGCCCCTTAAATAGGTCCCCCCAAAATCCAACCGTTGAAGCCCAAAAACGCGAATCCAAGTACTACCGGACATTTTCCCGGTACTACCGGACTGTAGGGGTTCGTATCATGGAAAACAAAAAATTTCTACCGCATGCACACAAACAACCCAAAAGATCTATCTACTAGATTGTAGCAATGAGTCGATAAAAGAACTCACCCTCGAAGATTCCAAAGCGGTTAACGAGAGCAGATTCTCGTGGGTGATGTAGTCGTACTCTTGCCGATCTCAAGATCGTGTAGACGATCCTTCCGGCGCTGCGTTCTTGTAGCGCTTCCGCAGTCGGTCACACGTCCGGTACTCGATGAAGACCTTCCTCTCCCTTGTTCCAGCAGGTAGTGGAGGTTGTAGCACTCTCCTCGTGGTTTCGGCAGCACGACGGCGTGGTGTCAGAAGTAGAGGGGAGATCTCGTAGGGCTTCGCCTTAAGCCGGAGCGGGTATGGTGGAGCAAGAGAGGGGCCTTGGCGATCTAGGGTTTAGAGGCACCAAGGGGGTTTGGCTAGGCCGGCGGCTAGGGCTTGGAGAAGCCCCAAATCGGCGACTTGGAGATCCTTAGGCGGCGATAGCACTTGTGGTGGAGGCGCCTGGAGCTAGGGTTTGGGTGTGAGGGGTAGGGGGCGCCCTACACCTCCTTATATAGGTGGGAGGGAGGCGGTAGGGAGGAAGGAGTCCTCCTCCAACTCATCCTCCTTGGCCGGCGGGTGGAGGGAGTAAGACTCCTACCCTAGGTAGGTTTCCTACTCTCCCTCCACCAAGCAAACTTCGGATTTGACTTTTCAAATTGGCATTTGACTTTCAAACTTGGATTTGATTTATCTCTTCATATTTCCCAGCGAAGTGACCTAGTACATGATGCAACCATTCCACATTGTCATGACACATCAATGTACCCTTCCCCTTCCGGAGTGCCGGACCTTCAAGACCCTTCTAGAACATTCCTAGTGAAAACACCGGAATCATTTCCGAACTCCGAAACAGGACTTTCCTTATATGAATCTTATTCTCCGGACCATTCCGGATCTCCTCATGATATCCCGGGTCCCATCCGAGACTCCGAACAACATTCGGTCTCTTACTCATCATTCCATAACTACACAACAACATCGAATCCTTAAGTGTGTCTCCCTACGGTTCGTGAATTATGCGGACATGACCGAGACACTTCTCCGATCAATAACCAATAGAGGAATCTTGAAATTCATATGGCTCCCACATATTTCTACGATTACTTTGCGATCGAATGAACCACTTACATACGATACCAATTTCCCTTTGTCTCACGATAGTTTACTTATCTGAGGTTTTGATCGTCGGTATCTCTGCATACCTAGTTCAACCTCGTTACCGATAAGTACTCTTTTATCGTTCCCGTGGTATGTGATCCCTTGTGAGCCAGTCACATGCTTGCAAGCTAATTGGATGACATTCCACCGAGAGAGCCCAGAGTATATCTATCCGTCATATGGATGGACAAATCCCACTCTTGATCCATGTGCCTCAACCCATACTTTATGAGCACTCAATGCCACCTTTATAGCCACCCAATTACGGTGTGGTGTTTGATGTCATCAAAGCATCCTTCCGGTGATGGTGATTAGCATGATCTCGTGGTCGAAGGAATTAGGTTACTATGTATCAGTAAGCTTATAACAATTGAACTATTTAAAATGACTTGATCTTTATGCTACGCTTATCTATAGGAGTATGTCCATCATACCATTCTCCTAATGATATGATCTCGTTGTTAATAACATCTCAATGTTCATGATCGAGAAACCACGATCATCCATTAACCAACAAGCTAGTTTTATTAAATAGGCTTTACTAAGGACTCTAATTTAGTTTACAAATCACACAAGTATTAATGTTTCAGGTTAATACTGTTATAGTATGAATGTAAACATTTATCATAAACACAAAGATATAATAATAACTATATTTATTATTGCCTCTAGGGCATATCTCCAACAGAGACATTCCCGGTACTACCGGACATTCCCTGGGGATCCCAGGTCGCCAAACGCACCTTATTCTGTACCAACCGGTACTAAGGGGTGGTACTACCGGACCCTGTTCCGGTACTACTGGCCATCCCTGAACGAAAATGACCATAACTTTTGCATCCGGACTCCGATTTTGATGATCTTGGGCTCGTTTAGAAGAGGACAACAATCTCTAAAATATCATGAAAATAAACATTATAGTCCATCAAGGGAGGATAGATCCAAATGATGAAAGGTTTAACCTCTATCAAAAAGACGAACCGATAAAACCTCCAACATCAAAAACATAATAGAAAAAGCATATGAAATCCGTTTTTGATGAACTAGAGCTTGTCATGGAGATTAACACAAGCTATAAATCCTCACATGAGTAAGAACGAAATAATGGAAGGTTTTACCTATGTCTAAAATACAAACTGGTAAAACCTCCAAGATCAAAATGCAATAAGATATAAAAGGGAAATCCGTTTTTGATGAACTAGAGCTTGTTATGGAGATTACCACAAGCTCTATATCCTCACTGGATAAGACCAAATAACTACGAAATATGATGATGCAAGTATGCAAAGGTTTGAGCTCTCTCCGAACGATGTGACCGAGTTACTCATTCGAGAGCCCCTCTTGATAGTACGGTTATCTATCCTAAACCCGGTCTCCCAACAAACATGAGACCGAAAAAAGGGAAAACCTATAAATATTATACCTTTGCCTTGAGAAATCCACTTGATCTCGATGTAGACGATCTTGTCCTTCTCAAGATGGACACCTTTCTTGATTCCTCATCATCGATCCATGATCACCGAGGATGGCAAGCATCAAACATGAGATCTTCTATAGATGGCGCGTTTTGAGCTTGCACAACACATCTTCTTCTCATTTCATCTATCTTGAAGTCAACACATGCTCCAAGAAATGCCAATGGACAATTCCTACAAGTACAACTTAATACACTCATTAGTCCATAAAGATTGTCATTAATTACCAAAACCACACATGGGGGCCCATGTGTTCTTTCAATCTCCCCCATTTTGGTAATTGATGACAATCCCTTTAAGAGGGTTTATATAAGGAATATTAATGAATAAAATGGTAATACAAATATCAAATACTACATAAGTATGTGATATTGGTACCACCAACCACATATAGAGCAAACTCCCCCACAATACTATGCATGTGTGATGAACTTGAATTTCATTGCATATATTGGCAATCATTATCATTGGTGGAGTTTACTCTATATACCACATGCAAAGCAACAACAAAGACGCAAGAGCATGGAAGGAAAATGCTTAAAACAAACTCAAATCATAAACCATTTCCCTTAAACCCTCTAAAACTTCTCCCCCATTGGCATCGATTGCCGAAATGGGTGACAAGTTCTAGAAGGCCAATATAGTGATAAATCCTCCAAAGGTGTGCATTCACACATATCCAATGATGAATACTTGGGAGTAAGTAGAACTATATCGAGGACCCAAAGATTGCCAAACGAAATAAAAAGAAGATGCATCAACAAATGATGCAAGCAATTACAAGGTCCGGCAAACCAAATGAAAACAACAAATGAGTCCAAATGGAAATAACAAGATATTATGAAATGAGCAAAAGAGTTCTTTAAACAAATAGAGAAGCTCCCCAAGATTTGTGCATAATTCAAAATAAATGCATTAGAATACATATTGCACAAATATGGAATCCTCGCTCCCCCATAAATATTTAAAACACAATAAATGAAAGATCAAATAAATGCTTAAATAAAATAGATAAGCTCTCCAAGATTTGTGCACACTTTAGAATCGTTGTATTTCAATACAAAAATGCACAAATATGGAATCCTCACTCCTCCATAAACATTTAAGGCACAATAAATGAGAAAGAACACAAATGAGCATTATTAAATGAATTAGATGAGATCCCCAAAGATAATGCACCAATTATGATAATTGTATTTGGGAACAAGGTGCATAATCATGGAATCCTCACTCATCCAAGTTCATTTAACAATACAAGGCATGAGAGAATAAATATGAGTGCCCAAAGATGCAAACAAGAGGAACAAGCACTCATAGGCAATTAAATTTGGAAGCCACCGAAGAATCAAAAGGAATAGAAAGGTGGTCTCCAAGAATTAAAAATCAACTAAAATTATCTTCTCATATGTGTATATGTCTCTAAGTGGAAAACATCACAAATACATATGCCAACAAAGAAATATGCACACATAAAGAATATATACAAGAAGGCATATGAAAAGTATAATGAAGTCATAAGATATATCAATTAGATTTTTGCTTCAAAGCATGGCCAAGGGATCAAATATATCTTATTGTACATTAATGAACTTCAAACACCAACACACTACATATATTACAACTATCACCAAGAGAAAAGGAGAAAGTTGGCATATATGAAGAAAGGAAACAAGTATCACGAGAAAGAATATACTAGCAAAATCTCACTATTGCACATGAGAGAAGTTGAGGAAAGGATAGGCAATAAAATTGCTAGATTGACATATTTGGGATTGTAGGATCATATGAATGATTTTGTATAGTCCCAATTATATGCATTCATCTCAACTTATACACCTATACAATAAAGAGTTATCTTAATACCATGGCTAGAGATACAACAATAAATATAATAACAAAAATTCATGCCAAGATGTAACCTACAAAAGGTTGGAAGCAAGATAAATATGCATGAGCAAGATATACTTGTTACCGAGATATAATTGGTAGGATGTAGAGGATATGAATTCATTAATCATCCTATATATTGCCTCCAATTTTCATTAATGCACCAGTTCTTCAAGATTTGAGAGACATGCATCCAATATATCTCCAATGTACCTAAAACACATTTAAGTACAAAATGGTCTCCAAACTTATTGGGTCCAAAGTAGTTAGTGCAACTACAATACATAGTAGATACTCCACATAAATATGTGCATATTGATATGAAATTGAATTTCATGCATAACTTAGCCGATGGGATTTGGTGGAGTTTCCCCTATATATTGGATCAAAGAAAGCAAGCATGCCATAATATAGATATGTAGTAAATGTGCATGCACAAGGCTTTCAAGAACCAAAAATGAGATACAATTTGAACAAAAACACCAAGTAAACCGAGATGGCACACACAAGAGTGTGACAAGACAAGCGGTGTCCAAATTGTATCAAAGAACCAATTCAACACATGAAAGATCATAAGTTCAAAAAATGAACTAGGAAAAAGCCAAAGAGCAAAAGATAGATAAAAATACAAATGCTCAAGGATTTATCTCATTCTAAAATGGTCAAAATGTGAAACAAGGAATGAGACAAAACCAACTCCCAAAAAGAGTAAGGTTCCAACAAGTAAACCAAACTCTCCAAACTTTTCATGATGGCACAAAATACCAAAACAAAAATATCAAACTTCCAAGCACATAAAACCCTATATGGATCAAATAAGGAAGCATAAAAGGATTGTTCTAGATAATATAGGAGAGTTCACCCATAAGTAGTACATTATATAGAATTTTCTTTTGAATGCAAAAAATGCACACAAATGGGATCATCACTACTACCTACATTAAATAAAACATAAGAGGATACCAATAAAATAAGAAGATCCAAAAGTAGCAAGGAATACATGGGATCACACAAAACATTTACTTGGCCAAAGATAGGACGAGATTAAGCAAAGGCCAAAGTGAATATGATCAATAAATTCTACCATAAATTTAGTACTCATTGTCCAAGGACAAAAAATATTGATAATAATTTTCCCAAGGTAGCTTGCAAGGATATCCAAGATCATAGTCGCAACAAGAAGCATATAACTAAATATAAGAATTAAGCATGATACTTCGAACAAGATTCTTGGTAGCTTCCAATAGTCACGCAATCACTAGTGATTAGAGTAACTTGAAGCAAATTGTTTCCATGAGGATATATATATCTAAATATGAAGAAACACATACCAAGAAACACTCTCATATACAAGATCCAAAATAAGATCAATAAAGGCATTCAAGCAAATTGGAACTTGTATGAGCAAATGTGTCACATAGGTGTTAGATAATTATCAATATCAATTCTAAGTGACATAACCTCGAATATTCACATTTTCTAGGATTGTAATATGCACTAATCATATTACTCCCCCATAATGTGATACTACCATAAAACCAACACGAGGAAAAAGTATACAAATAGAGATAATTAATGGACATTATAAAACTTAAATTTCTCATAAGAATTATACCACATAGAAACTAGACAATAATCCAATATAAATACTAGGTGGTATTCCTCGTGTACACTTAATTTTAGGATTGTGGAATGACCAAGCATAACACTCCCCCAAAATGGGATAATCCATTAATATCTCAAAAGAGTCAAGTAAGATACCAAATATAACCAAGTAAGGCTCAAACACAAGAAAATGGTCTCCAAACTTATTGGGTCCAAAGTAGTTAGTGCAACTACAATACATAGTAGATACTCCACATAAATATGTGCATATTGATATGAAATTGAATTTCATGCACAACTTAGCCGATGGGATTTAGTGGAGTTTCCCCTATATATTGGATCAAAGAAAGCAAGCATGCCATAATATAGATATGTAGTAAATATGCATGCACAAGGCTTTCAAGAACCAAAAATGAGATACAATTTGAACAAAAACACCAAGTAAACCGAGATGGCACACACAAGAGTGTGACAAGACAAGCGGTGTCCAAATTGTATCAAAGAACCAATTCAACACATGAAAGAGCATAAGTTCAAAAAATGAACTAGGAAAAAGCCAAAGAGCAAAAGATAGATAAAAATACAAATGCTCAAGGATTTATCTCATTCTAAAATGGTCAAAATGTGAAACAAGGAATGAGACAAAACCAACTCCCAAAAAGAGTAAGGTTCCAACAAGTAAACCAAACTCTCCAAACTTTTCATGATGGCACAAAATACCAAAACAAAAATATCAAACTTCCAAGCACATAAAACCCTATATGGATCAAATAAGGAAGCATAAAAGGATTGTTCTAGATAATATAGGAGAGTTCACCCATAAGTAGTACATTATATAGAATTTTCTTTTGAATGCAAAAAATGCACACAAATGGGATCATCACTACTACCTACATTAAATAAAACATAAGAGGATACCAATAAAATAAGAATATCCAAAGGTAGCAAGGAATACATGGGATCACACAAAACATTTACTTGGCCAAATATAGGACGAGATTAAGCAAAGGCCAAAGTGAATATGATCAATAAATTCTACCATAAATTTAGTACTCATTGTCCAAGGACAAAAAATATTGATAATAATTTTCCCAAGGTAGCTTGCAAGGATATCCAAGATCATAGTCGCAACAAGAAGCATATAACTAAATATAAGAATTAAGCATGATACTTCGAACAAGATTCTTGGTAGCTTCCAATAGTCACGCAATCACTAGTGATTAGAGTAACTTGAAGCAAATTGTTTCCATGAGGATATATATATCTAAATATGAGGAGACACATACCAAGAAACACTCTCATATACAAGATCCAAAATAAGATCAATAAAGGCATTCAAGCAAATTGGAACTCGTATGAGCAAATGTGTCACATAGGTGTTAGATAATTATCAATATCAATTCTAAGTGACATAACCTCGAATATTCACATTTTATAGGATTGAAATATGCACTAATCATATTACTCCCCCATAATGTGCTACCATAAAACCAACACGAGGCAAAAGTATACAAATAGAGATAATTAATGGACATTATAAAACTTAAATTTCTCATAAGAATTATACCACATAGAAACTAGACAATAATCCAATATAAATACTAGGTGGTATTCCTCGTGTACACTTAATTTTAGGATTGTGGAATGACCAAGCATAACACTCCCCCAAAATGGGATAATCCATTAATATCTCAAAAGAGTCAAGTAAGATACCAAATATAACCAAGTAAGGCTCAAACACAAGAAACACACATACATGGAGTGCCACCTAATCATACACAAATATGCTTGATACCTCAAGATAATTAAGTGGAAATCACAACATGTAGAAAAGCATGGACGATACAAAACCA
The DNA here is from genome assembly GCA_910589765.1 of Avena atlantica. Classification (NCBI taxonomy): domain Eukaryota; kingdom Viridiplantae; phylum Streptophyta; class Magnoliopsida; order Poales; family Poaceae; genus Avena; species Avena atlantica. The sequence continues at coordinate 421,775,561 of OU342734.1, read as the reverse complement.
ACACATGCACAAGGGGGCGAGTAACTTTCAATGAAATGATTAAAGCATATGTTACCGCAAGGAGGAACATTGGAAATATAATAGGAGCAATATAATCCACATGACTTGGATTGACAAATATAATAATGAAGATCCCTCAATTCTTCATGATGTAGAGAAGTCTCCAAAGCCCTCCAAAAACACCTAATGATCAAATTTTGGCTTGTTGGTCCCCAACCAAGTTGGGTCCTAAGAGGTTAGTCACAATAGGCTTGTCAACCCAAATGGTTCTTTTATTAACACCACATTGTGTACCAACAAACTTGGCAAATACATTGCCAACCTCATCCTTACAAAGAGAATAAGCATCATCAATAATGATAGGGTTGGATGGGGAGATACCAATAGTGCATGAGGAAGAAATGTGCCCCTTTGCATGACATATGTAGCAAGTTCTTCTCTTGCCATCTTTCTTCTTAGGTGAAGCCACGACTCGAGGAAGAGCTCGAGTAGTCTTCTTAGGAAGAGGCCCGTCGATGACTTGAGGTGGAGCTTGAGGCCGCTTCCCTTGTTGCTTCACACTAAGAGGCTTTTTTCTTCAATGGGCAAGATCTAACATGGTGCCCTTCTTCCTTGCACTTGAAGCAAACAATGTTGGCCGGATTCTTGACTTGATCTTGGCCATTCTTCTTGTTGTCCTTGTGCTTCAACTTGATAGTGGACTTGTTCTTGACATTGGAGTTGAATCCAAGCCCACTCTTTTCATTGGGGGATTTTTGCACACTCAAGATTTTGTTGAGTGGGGCCTTCCCTTGATGACCCCTTTTTCAAGTCATTCTTCAAAGAAGTGACTTGAGCCTTGAGCCTTTTTATTTCCTCTACATGGTTAGTTTCAACAAAGTACTAGAGGAAGTAGATGCTACATTGTTAGAGAAATAAGGCACGGAATGTATTCATCACGAGCTATAGCATGGTTGTGAGAGGATGAATTACAAGGACTAGCACATGGAAATATAACATTTGGAGTAGATATAGTGCTAATGTCCACATGAGGCCCACTAGATGTTAACTTTGACATGATGGCCTCATGAGCCAACTTTAGCCTACCATGGGAGACTAGGATATCCTCATGCGAGCTTGAGAGCTTAACATGACTTTCTTCTAATTTCCCATAGTTGCTAGTTAGCAAAGAAAGTTGAGCCTTTAGCTCAACATTCTCCTTCGAAATAGATGCTTCAAAATAAATGGAGTTAGTAGCACAAGCGTCATCATTATTAGCAAGAGGTGAGGGCAACTTGGCAAGCTCTTTTGAATATGAAGCTTTAAGTTGCTCATGTGACTCGGTGAGTTTGATGAGCTCACCCTTTATGACCCTAGAGACATTTTTAAGGTGCTCAAAATCCTCAAGGAGTTTAGCATAAGCAACTTGAGTCTCATCATTTTTACTTTTGAGATCACTTGCCACCTCAAGATCTCTATCATGAGATTCCTTTACTCTAGATAGCTCTAAAGCAAAGGTCTCCTCAAGAGATTCCTTAGTGGTTTGTTACTCTTCAAGAGCTTTATTTAGGTTTGCAATTATATTAGCATGCTCACGCTCAAGACTATACATTTTATCAACGTTGTTATCATGCACCTCAATTTGTGTTTCTAACTTACCAATATGTTCTTTGCTCTTAATAGCAAAGTCCAAGACTTCAACAAAGTTAGAGCAAGCAATATCCTTTTTAACAAGGGCACGCTAAAAAATCTCACCCTTTTCATATAAATCATCAATATCAAGCTCTTCTTCCACATTATCCACATCCTCCTCATCACAAGAGGTAATGGATTCCAAAGTAGGAGTTACCTTAGAATCCCTAGCCATAAGGCATATGTGGGTACCGGAAGAAGGTGAAGATGAGATTGCATTTGTGGCTTCATTCAAAACCATGTCTTGGCCCATAGAATCTTTGGTTTCCTCTACATGGTTAGCAACACAAGCACTAGAGGAAATGGAAGCATTTTTATCATGGCAACAAGACAACACAAGCATATCATCATGAGATTTATTCAAGTCATTTCTACATGATATGCAAGGACTATTAACACAAGCATGTAAGAAGTTGGTAGTGATAGAAGTGTTAAAGTCCAAAGATAGATCATTGCAACTAGATAGAGATGAGGGATTACAAATAGTAAGCACACTATCCAAATTGCAATTTCTATCACCACTCACCATATCATTACCTTGTGAAAAGTCACATGTTGTTGAAGTGGTAGAGGATGAGAACTCATCTCGACTGAAAGTGGAAGCAACACATGTAGGGTTCGCAGCATAGAAAACAAAAATTTTCCTACGATGTGAACTATATACCAAGATCCATCTACTAGATACAAACAACGGGCGGATGTATATCCGTAGAGAACATACCCTTGAAGACCGACAAAGCTTAACGAGTTCAACTCGTGGTTGATGTAGACGATCTCTTGCCGATCTCAAGATCGAGAGGAAGTCCTAGCGCCGCAAATCAGCAATGCATCCGTGCTCGCACACACGTTCGAGGCACCGAGCAACCTCCGCCTCCTCGCTCCAGCGATGCAGCGGAAGCACAACTCTTTCTTGCCGAATAGCCACCGGGAACATGTATCTTGCTAGTCCGAGACAATGGGGGATAAATTCTAGAGGGGGAGAGAGATCCTTCACGAGGAGGTGTGAGAGACAAGTGAGGAGGGGGGCTCCTTTTATAGGAGGAGGGGGAGGGCACCCAAGGGGGTGGCCGCCGGCCATGGGGGCTGCCCCCTCCCCTCCTTCATTCATGTGGGTGGACACTCCACTCACAAAATGCCCTTTAAATTTCCTCCACTCAAAAGTCCACTCAAATTCCCATTAAATTTCCACCAAATTTAATGCAAACTCTCATTAAATAAAACTCTTTTATTTTATTCAGAATTTTGTCAATTACTTTAATGACAAACATTCACAAATAACCCCTTGCTAGAATTCTATTTCACATGCATAACCACTTTATGCAATTTCACCCGAAAACCTGTTTCGGTATCTAGTGAAATAAATTCCTGCGCTTGTTCATTCTTTCGGCATGAAACATTTGCTCCAATTGGATGTCGGTGTCTCTTAAGTGTGTCACCCTACGGTTCGTGAATAATGCGGACATGATCGAGACCCCTCTCGGATCAATAATCAGAAGCGGGATCTGGAGACCCATACTGACTCCCACACATTCAACGATGACTTTCTTGTGATCGTCGGAACCTTTTACGCTAGTATCTTAATCCCTTTGTTTCACGATATATTACATGTACGAGATTCGATCATCGGTATCTCCATACCTAGTTTGATCTCGTTACCGACATGCACTCTTTTCTCGTTCCTGTGATATAACATTCTAGTGATCAAATCACTTGCTTGCAAGCTAATCAATGTGATATCACCGAGAGGGCCCAGAGTATATCTATCCGTCATCGGGATGAACAAATTCCACTCTCGATCCATGAGCCTCAACATAACACTTTATTAGTTCTGAATCCATCTTTATAATCACCCTGTTACGGTGTGACGTTTGATGTTATCAAGAAACTCTTCCGGTGTTAGTGATTGACATGATCTCATGGTCTAAGGATTAGGATCACTTCGTAAGTTGTTATAGCAATATAAACTCAATGACTTTGATCGTAATGCTATACTTCGGATGAATGTTCATCACACCATTACACTAATGTTGTGATCCCGTTATTAACAACATCCAATGTCCATGATCAGGAAACCTTGATCATCTTGTTAATCAACGAGCTAGTTTATGAGAGAGGCATAACTAGGAACTTTCTGTTTGTTTATTAAACACACATGTATTAACGTTTCTGTATTAATACAATTATAGCATGCAAAATAAACATCTATCATATACTTGGAATACACATAATAAACACTTTATTATTGCCTCTCAGGGCATATTCCCTTCAGTCTCCCACTTGCACTAGAGACAATAATCTAGTTACATAGTGATAAATCTAACACCCATTGAGTTCTGGTGTTGATCATGTTTTGCTCTAGGGAGAGTTTTAGTCAACGGATCTGCTACATTGAGATCCGTATGTACTTTACAAATCTTTATATCTCCATCCTTGACATGCTCGCGGATGGAGTGAAACCGGCGCTTAATATGCTTGGAATGCTTGTGAGACCTTGGCTCTTTGGCATTGGCAATGGCACCATTGTTGTCACAATAGATCACCATTGGGTCCAATGCGTTTGCCACCACTCCTAGTTCGGATATGAACTCCTTCATCCAAACTGCTTCCTGAGCCGCTTCTGAAGCAGCAACATATTCGGCCTCCGTTGTTGATCCCGCTACCACAGGTTGTTTGGAGCTCCTCCAACTAACCGCTCCGCCATTCATGAGAAATACGTATCCGGATTGAGACTTAGAGTCATCCGGATCGGTGTCAAAGCTAGCGTCGACATAACACTTAGCGACGAGCTCTTCTTCACCTCCGTATACAAGAAACATATCCTTAGTTCTTCGTAAGTACTTAAGGATATTCTTGACCGCTATCCAGTGTTCCGAACCTGGATCCGATTAGTACCTACTAGTCAAACTAATAGCATGTGCCACATCCGGTCTTGTACATAGCATGGCGTACATTATAGAGCCTATGGCTGAAGCATAGGGGACTTTGTCCATTATCTCTCTTTCTTCCGCCGAAGCCGGACTTTGAGTCTTACTCAATGTCTTGCCTTGCAACATAGGTAAGAACCCCTTCTTACTTCCGTCCATTTTAAACTTCTTTAAAATCTTATCAAGGTATGTACTTTGCGATAGCCCTATTAGGCGCCTAGATCTATCTCTATAGATCTTTATGCCTAATATGTATGACGCTTCACCTAGGTCCTTCATTGAAAATTTGCTGTTTAGATAACTTTTAACACTGTTTAAAAGATCTATATCATTTCCGATCAATAATATGTCATCCACATATAATATCAGAAATGCCACATTGCTCCCACTCACTTTCTTGTAAATACAAGCTTCTCCATAAGTTTGGACAAATCCAAACTCTTTTATCACCTCATCAAAGCGGAGATTCCAACTTCGTGATGCTTGCTTCAATCCATAGATGGATCGCTGAAGCTTGCACACCTTGTTAGCATCCTTAGGATCGACAAAACCCTTTGGTTGTATCATATACAACTCTTCTTCAATATTCCCATTGAGAAACGCGGTTTTGACATCCATCTGCCATATCTCATAATCGAAATATGCAGCAATTGCTAACATAATCCTAACTGACTTTAGCATCGCTACGTGAGAGAAAGTCTCATCGTAGTCAACTCCTTGAATTTGTCGAAACCCCTTTGCGACAAGTCGAGCTTTATAGACGGTCACATTACCATCAGCATCAGTTTTCTTTTTGAAAATCCATTTGTTCTCCACGGCCTTTCGGCCGTGAGGTAGTTCCACCAAGTTCCAAACTTGATTTTCATACATGGATTCCATCTCGGATTTCATGGCTTCTAACCATTTGTTGGAATCCGGGCTCATCATCGCTTCTTCATACGTCACAGGGTCATCATTTTCATCAACCATGAAATTCATGACAGGATTTCCGTACAGCTCGGGAGCTGCACGCGTCCTGTTTGACCTGCGAGGTTCGGTAGTACTCTCTTTCGGAGTTTCATGATCATTATCATTAGTTCCCTCTTCAACAGGTGGAGCCAACTCCGGAACAACTTCCGGCGCTGCGCTACTCGCCATACTTTGAAGAGAAGGTTCCACAACCTCTTCGAGTTCTACCTTCCGACTACTCACACCTTTCGCGAGAAACTCTTTCTCTAGAAAGGATCCATTCTTGGCAACAAAAACCTTGCCCTCGGATCTGTGATAGAAGGAATACCCAATAGTTTCTTTAGGGTATCCTATGAAGACGCATTTTTCCGCTTTGGGTTCGAGTTTATCCGGTTGAAGTTTCTTCACATAAACATCGCATCCCCAAACTTTAAGAAATGACAGCTTAGGTTTGTTTCCAAACCACAATTCATACGGTGTCTTTTCAACGGATTTAGATGGTGCCCGATTTAAAGTGAATGCAGCAGTTTCTAGTGCATATCCCCAAAATGACAACGGCAAGTCCGTCAGAGACATCATAGATCGAACCATATCTAATAAAGTACGATTACGACGTTCCGACACACCATTTCGCTGTGGTGTTCCGGCAGGTGTGAGTTGTGAAACAATTCCACACTCTTTCATGTGAGTGCTAAACTCGTAACTTAGATACTCACCTCCACGGTCAGACCGTAGAAATTTGATCTTTCTATTACGATGATTTTCCACTTCATTCTGAAATTCCTTGAACTTTTCAAAGGTTTCAGACTTGTGTTTCATCAAGTAGATATAACCGTATCTACTCAAATCATCCGTGAAAGTAACAAAATAACGATATCCACCTCGCGCCGACACACTCATTGGACCACATACATCAGAATGTATGATTTCCAATAAATCTGTCGCCCGTTCCATTGAACCGGAAAACGGCGTTCTAGTCATCTTGCCCATAAGGCATGGCTCACATGTATCAAATGATTCATAATCAAGTGATTCCAAAAGTCCATCCGAATGGAGCTTCTTCATGCGTTTAACGCCAATATGACCTAGACGGCAGTGCCACATATATGCGGATATATCATCATTAAGTTTAATCCTTTTAGCATCAACATTATGAATATGTGTAACATTATCATCGAGATCTAATAGAAATAAACCATTCATCATCGGTGCATGACCATAAAAGATTTCATTCATATAAATGGAACAACCATTGTTCTCGGATTTAAATGAATAACCACTTCGCATCAAACACGATCTAGATACAATGTTCATGCTCAGTGCAGGCACCAGATAACATTTATTCAAGTTTATAACTAATCCCGACGGTAAGTGGAGAGGTAGCGTTCCGACGGCGATCACATCAACACTTGATCCATTGCCGACACGCATCTTGACCTCACCCCTTGCTAGCGGTCGCTTGTTCCGCAGCCCCTGATTCGAGTTACAAATATTAGCAACTGAACCGGTATCAAATACCCAGGTGCTACTGCGAGCACTAGTCAAGTACACATCAATAACATGTATATCATATATACCTTTGTTTGCCTTGCCGGCCTTCTTGTCTGCCAGATACTTGGGGCAGTTGCGCTTCCAATGGCCAGTCCCCTTACAATAGTAGCACTCGGAATCAGACTTAGGTCCAACTCGGGGTTTCTTTTCAGGCGCGGCAACCGGCTTGCCGCCCTTACTTCCCTTCCGTTTTCCCTTCTTGTCTTTCTTGAAACCAGTGTTCCTATTGATCATCAACACTTGATGTTCCTTTTTGATCTCCACTTCTGCAGTTTTAAGCATTGACAGAAGCTCGGGGAGAGACTTCTTCATGCCTTGCATATTATAGTTCATCACAAAGCTCTTATAGCTAGGTGGCAGAGACTGCAGAACACGATGGATGCCTAAGTCAATGGGAATCGATATTCCCAAGGACACAAGCTTATCGGCGTAACCCGACATTTTGAGTACATGCTCACTAACGGAGCTGTGCTCTTCCATCATGCAGCTAAAGAACTTTTCTGAAGCGTTGTAGCTCTCTACAGCAGCATGTGTGTCGAAAATCATTTTCAACTCACCCATTGTATCAAATGCATTGCCGTTTTCGAAACGCTTTTGAAGTTCTGGCTCTAGCCCATACAATATGCCGCAATGAACTAAGTTGTGGTCCTCCTGACGAGTCTGATAGACATTCTTCTCCTCGTCAGGGGCATCATCAAAAGGTGGGGGGCCTAACGGCGCTTCTAGCACATATTGCTTTTGTGCAGCAGAGAGGAGAATCCTCAAATTCATGGCCCATTCGGTAAAGTTGCTACCGTTCGTTGCTAGTTTCTCTTTCTCCATGAACACATTGAAATTAAAAGCAGGTGGTGCCATCTACAACAGAATTTGTAAAGTTTAGACTAAGTGTATGATAGATTGAGTTCAACTAATCTTTATTACGAATGAACTCCCACTCAAAAATGACATCCCTCGTGCCTTTTTGGTGATTACATGAACCAAATCCACTACACCAAGTCCGATCATCACGTGAGTCGGTATAGCTTCAAAGGCGAGCATCAAATGGGCATCATATGAACTATATGACTCATGCTTAACCTTTCGGTCCGTGTTCCGAGGCCATGTCTGTACATGCTAGGCTCGCCAAGTTAGAACCTTAGTATTCGCATGTGTAACTGTTTTACACCCGAAATATGGTCGTGGATCCAAGAACACCCGATCATCACGTGATGTCTTGGAGCGACGAAAACATAATCGGTGCATACTAAAGGAAGAACACATTCTTATCTTGATATTTAAATGAGGGATCATCTTATTATGCTAACAAAGCGCTAAACAAGCAATATAAGATGCTATCAAACATCATATGTTTATTAGTGAAATTATATGGTTCCCGCAGATGATCTCTATCATGTGCATCGTGGTATGATCATTATCATACCTATATGTGTAAATCCAAGGTCTATGGATTTTACACGCTATGTGTGTTGTAAGAGTATCATCTCATACTTCTACTTACAACACTACCATATCATAACACTAGCCCAGCAACAATCTAAACTAGACGCCTCTAATTTATCCATTGCAAGTTTTACGTGGCTTAGGGCTTTCGAGATAGAACCGTTCTTACCTACGAACATGAACCACAACGAGGATAATCAAATTGTTGACAACTCGCTTGCAAAATAGATATTGACTATAGTAGGAGAGACAGACACCCGCTAGCCACTTATGCAAACTAGTTGCATGTCAAGCGTGGAACAGGTCTCATGTGCGAGGACATGTAAAGTTTGTCCGGGCCGCTTCATCCCACTATGCCACCAATATCCAAAATTACAACAAAGGAGCAACAACATGATCATCATCGCCCACATACTCATATGTGTACTACCCGTGTAAAGTATCTACGCATAGATCCGGATCTGATACCACTGTAGGGTTCGCAGCATAGAAAACAAAAATTTTCCTACGATGTGAACTATATACCAAGATCCATCTACTAGATACAAACAACGGGCGGATGTATATCCGTAGAGAACATACCCTTGAAGACCGACAAAGCTTAACGAGTTCAACTCGTGGTTGATGTAGACGATCTCTTGCCGATCTCAAGATCGAGAGGAAGTCCTAGCGCCGCAAATCAGCAGCGCATCCGTGCTCGCACACACATTCGAGGCACCGAGCAACCTCCGCCTCCTCGCTCCAGCGATGCAGCGGAAGCACAACTCTTTCTTGCCGAATAGCCACCGGGAACATGTATCTCGCTAGTCCGAGACCATGGGGGATAAATTCTAGAGGGGGAGAGAGATCCTTCACGAGGAGGTGTGAGAGACAAGTGAGGAGGGGGGCTCCTTTTACAGGAGGAGGGGGGGCACCCAAGGGGTGGCCGCCGGCCATGGGGGCTGCCCCCTCCCCTCCTTCATTCATGTGGGTGGACACTCCACTCACAAAATGCCCTTTAAATTTCCTCCACTCAAAAGTCCACTCAAATTCCCATTAAATTTCCACCAAATTTAATGCAAACTCTCATTAAATAAAACTCTTTTATTTTATTCAGAATTTTGTCAATTACTTTAATGACAAACATTCACAAATAACCCCTTGCTAGAATTCTATTTCACATGCATAACCACTTTATGCAATTTCACCCGAAAACCTGTTTCGGTATCTAGTGAAATAAATTCCTGCGCTTGTTCATTCTTTCGGCATGAAACATTTGCTCCAATTGGATGTCGGTGTCTCTTAAGTGTGTCACCCTACGGTTCGTGAATAATGCGGACATGATCGAGACCCCTCTCGGATCAATAATCAGAAGCGGGATCTGGAGACCCATACTGACTCCCACACATTCAACGATGACTTTCTTGTGATCGTCGGAACCTTTTACGCTAGTATCTTAATCCCTTTGTTTCACGATATATTACATGTACGAGATTCGATCATCGGTATCTCCATACCTAGTTTGATCTCGTTACCGACATGCACTCTTTTCTCGTTCCTGTGATATAACATTCTAGTGATCAAATCACTTGCTTGCAAGCTAATCAATGTGATATCACCGAGAGGGCCCAGAGTATATCTATCCGTCATCGGGATGAACAAATTCCACTCTCGATCCATGAGCCTCAACATAACACTTTATTAGTTCTGAATCCATCTTTATAATCACCCTGTTACGGTGTGACGTTTGATGTTATCAAGAAACTCTTCCGGTGTTAGTGATTGACATGATCTCATGGTCTAAGGATTAGGATCACTTCGTAAGTTGTTATAGCAATATAAACTCAATGACTTTGATCGTAATGTTATACTTCGGATGAATGTTCATCACACCATTACACTAATGTTGTGATCCCGCTATTAACAACATCCAATGTCCATGATCAGGAAACCTTGATCATCTTGTTAATCAACGAGCTAGTTTATGAGAGAGGCATAACTAGGAACTTTCTGTTTGTTTATTAAACACACATGTATTAACGTTTCCGTATTAATACAATTATAGCATGCAAAATAAACATCTATCATATACTTGGAATACACATAATAAACACTTTATTATTGCCTCTCAGGGCATATTCCCTTCAACATAATCATCCTCAATAATGTTGGACACAACATATTTATCTTGAAGTTTTGTCCATAACTCATGAGCGCTCCAAAAAGGAATGATTAAGGAGGTAACTACATAGCTCAAAGCTTTAACAAGCACATTAGAAGCTTGAGCATCGAGATATAAGTTTTTCTCATCCTCACAAGATAGATTTTTGAAATCCATAGGAGGAGAAAAACCTATATCTACAATACGCTCCAAATTTGGGTCCATGTCCCGAAAATGAATAAGCATACGAGTTTTCCATATATCATAATTTGTGCCATCGAATATGAACATGTCATTGTGCACTAATCCTCTAGCCGACATATTTACTCTCAAGGCGGTGAAGCCTAAAATGAGAGACCGGGCTCTGATACCAATTGAAAGGATATGGATGTTGCCTAGAGGGGGGTGAATAGGCGATTAAAACTTTTCCTAGAGTGGCTCAACAAAGGCGGAATAAAACTAGCGTTTACTTTGTCAAGCACAACCTAGAACAACTAGGGTTCACCTATGTGCACCAATAGTTTATGCTAAGCAATACAAGCAACAAAGTGATAGCAAGATATAGATTACTTCAAGCACGAAGGCTATCACAATGTAAAGTGCATAAGTAAATAGCTTGGGTATAGAGATAACCGAGGCACGCGGGGACGACGATATTTTACCAAGTTCCTCCCAACATGGAGTATGTCTCGTTTGGAGAGGGGGTGGTATCAAACCACCAACGCCACAAAAGTCCTCCCTTATTCTTCGGTGAATCTCACCCCAATGGGATCGATCCACGCTTCCACTATCGTTGCAGTTGTCGGTGGCAACCGGAACCTCTCACAAGGTTGGGGCACTTCTCCAAAACTTAATTGGAGGCTCCCAACAAACGCCACCAAGGCCACAATGCCACCAAGGCCACAAAACCGTCTAGGGTTCCAAGAACCCAAGAGGGACAAGCTCCAATGAGTAACACGAACCAAATCCTCCGAGGAGAACTCAAACCAATGCACCGAATGCAAATGGCAAGAACACCACAAAGGTGCTCAAATCCCTCACTCTCAAGTTCCAATAAAGCTACTAAAGCTATTGGGGGAACAAGAGAGGAGGAATCAAAGAGGGACACAAAATCTCCCCAAAATCTAGATCCCCAAAGATACACTCACAAAGAGATGTTTTGGTTTGGTCAAAATGTGGATCTAAATCTCCTCTCTCTTCCACTCAAATATGGGCAAGAATCATTTGAGGGATTAAGAGATAGCAAGCTTTGGAAGGTCAACAACGTAGGGGAAAACTTGCAAGAATCATTGGGGAACCATTGGGGAATAAGGCCCCTTAAATAGGTCCCCCCAAAATCCAACCGTTGAAGCCCAAAAACACGAATCCCGGTACTACCGGACTTTTTCCCGGTACTACCGGACATTCCCGGTACTATCGAACATTCCCTGGGGATCCCAAGTCGCCAAACGCACCTTATTCTGTACCAACCGGTACTAAGGGGCGGTACTACCGGACCCTGGTCCGGTACTACCGGTCATCCCTGAACAAAAACGGCCATAACTTTTGCATCCGGACTCCGATTTTGATGATCTTGGGCTCGTTTAGAAGAGGACAAGAAGCTCTAAAATATCATGCAAAGAAACATTATATTCCAGAAAGGGAGGATATATCCAAATGACGAAAGGTTTAACCTCTATCAAAAAGACGAACTGATAAAACCTCCAACATAAAAAACGTAATAGAAAAAGCATATGAAATCCGTTTTCGATGAACTAGAGCTTGTCATGGAGATTAACACAAGCTCTAAATGCTCACATGAGTAAGAAACAAATAATGGAAGGTTTTACCTATCTCTAAAATACAAACCGGTAAAACCTCCAAGATCAAAGCACAAGAAGATATAAAAGGGAAATCCGTTTTTGATGAACTAGAGCTTGTTATGGAGATTTACCACAAGCTCTATATCATCACATGGATAAGACCAAATAACAACCAAATATGACGATGCAAGTATGCAAAGGTTTGATCTCTCTCCAAACGATGTGACCGAGTTACTCATTCGAGAGCCCCTATTGATAGTACGGTTATCTATCCTAAACCTGGTCTCCCAACAAACATGAGACCGGCAAAAGGGAAAACCTATCAATATTATACCTTTGCCTTGAGAAATCCACTTGAGCTCGATGTAGACGATCTTGTCCTTCTCAAGATGGACACCTTTCTTGATTCCTCATCATCGATCCATGATCACCGAGGATGGCAAGCATCAAACATGAGATCTTCTATAGATGGCGCGTTTTGAGCTTGCACAACACATCTTATTCTCATTTCATCTATCTTGAAGTCAACACATGCTCCAAGCATTTCCAATGGACAATTCCTACAAGTACAACCTAATACACACATTAGTCCATAAAGATTGTCATTAATTACCAAAACCACACATGGGGGCCCACATGTTCTTTCACATGTGATCCTCACACCACAGCCACCCCCTCCGGTTGTCCCAATTATTGTCACTTTGGGGCCTTTGGATCCGGACAATGATATGTGTACACAACTTGCAGATAAGATCACAAACAATACTATCATAATGATTCAATAATAAGTTCAGATCTGAGATCATGGCACTCGGGCCCTAGTGACAAGCATTAAGCACAACAAGTTGCAACAAAGTCAAGTAGAACTAATAGAGATACTAGGCACTATGCCCTAACAGATCTTATTCGATTACATGGTAGAACTCATCCAATCCCTACCATCCCCAAGCCTACAGTGGAGGATTACTCACTCATGGATGAGGTAAACATCAGTGGTTGATGGAGAGGCGTTGGTGATGACGATGGCGATGATCCTCTCCAAATTCTCCCTCCCGGCAGGGTGCCAGAACAGAGTTTCTGGATTCGAATCTTGGTTTTTGGTGGCGGCGGCAGAGCGGAACTCTTTCTGGAAAACTATCGCCCCTCCCCCCGGTTTTTAGGTCGAGAGGCAACTTATAGGCGCAGAGGGAGGCCGGGGGGTGCCTGGGGTGGCTACACACCCCTTAGGTGCAACCAAAGGTGGGCCCGCGCCTGGCAGGGGTGTGGGCCCCCCAGGCCCCTTCTCCATCTCGTCTTCTGGCTCCATGGGTCTTCTGGTGAAATATACTTTTTGGCATATTTTCCGCGATTTTTCCTAATAGTTGATTTTCTGCACAAAAACAAGATACCAAGGTAATTCTGCTAAAAACAGCGTCAGTACATGTTAGGTGTATCCAAATCATACAGGTTTAGAGGAGAAATGATAGAAAAAGTGTTCGAGAAAGTAGATACGTTTTGGACGTATCAACTCCCCCGAAGCTTAGCTTATTGCTCGTCCTCAAGCAATTCAGTTGAAAACTGAGTGCGATAAAAGAACTTTCGCGAACACATTTGCTTCATTTGATGTATACATTCTCAGCACATGAGTAGATGCTTAAACCATTCATAATAATAAGTATGCAACAAGTCTACTCAATAATCATTGCAAGCTAGGAAGAGAAACTAACTCAATAATAATAAGTAGCATGGAACATAAACATAAGCAACATTGCAATGCTCATAGTAAGGTAGGATAGAGTGGTATCTTGCTTTCCTTTGTTTGAAGAGCACAATATAAATGCCAAGACACCTCTGAAGTTCAAGTGAAGACTAGAGATAAAGATATCAGAGATACAAGCATCAAAGTCATGACATAATTAACCAAGTTTTGGAACAAACACAAGAATGACAACTATGCTCTCAAGAAGGTGCTCATAGAATGTGTGGTGACTCAACAAGGTTGTGAAAACGGTTTTGGAAAGTTTGAAAGGCTTGCTAATGTTGAAAGGAAGGTACCCATTAGCTTTGAGCTCTCATTGCCCCTATCATAGGCATCTTCACGTGGTTAAGGTGAAAGTGAGGTCCAATCTGAGTTATATGCTTGACAAACCATAAACTAAAAATCCAATGTCCTTTGAGTACAAGGGCTGCTCCGCATGCTACTCAACTTTGGTCACCTGCAAGTTCTTGACATTGTACATACATGCATATCATAGAGAACCGCCAACATGGTAACCCTTGCACATGATACAGGAGCTATCCCGTGATCAAAATGACAAGGCAAGCAGACAATGAGCATCTCAGCGATCTTTTTATTTACTATGTGCATAGCTTTTTATTGAGGATGATTCACAGAATGCTCATTACAGTGGTGTTGCAAGTTTCCACCATGATTAGGCATGTCTTAGGCTAGCGGCCCAGGCGTTTCTCTAACACAATATATATACTCCATGAACTCACAAGCTCCCCTTTTATTTCACACCGTTGACATCCGCAAACAAAAGAGCAAAGTATCAACTGGATAAGATATCCAAAAAGTGTTGAAAGCATTCCCCGTGGTAGCACGGTTCTGCTGACTCCCAGCATATAATTTGCAAGCATATAACTTTCATGGACATGTCACAATGGTTCAAGATTATTAAGTGCAAGGAATAAAGTGTGCCATCAAGTTCGTGAGAGCTTTACTAACTAACTTTCTCAAAACATACAAACATTTTATTTGGAAGAAAACAAGGCATATAGAATATGCACTGAAATAGAAAATGATGCTAATAGGTAGGTATGGTGGACACAGCTGGAAATATTGGTTTTGGGGAGTTGGAAACACAGGTAGAGCTCATGCTCAGTGCAAGTGAAGGCTTAGCAAAAGAGAGGGAGCGACAAACGAGAGAGTAATAATTGTCATAATCATGCTTGCAACAAAACATGACTAATTATGGCATGAAAGTGATACAAGAACTCTGAGGCAAAAATAAATCATCGAGGCTTACTGACTATTGATTAGTCATATGCATGCGTGAGCATGTGCCAAGTCGATTCACATGAAACTTTCAGAGGAGGATACCACAATTTCATACCAAAATATGAACAAAACAATGCAAGCAAACATTCATATGACATGCTACAAACTATTAGTAAGCTGGAGCTAATCATAGACAAGCAAAAACTACTAAGCCTCCCTCAGTAACACACTCCTTACCATGAATAGACTAAGCATGCTCACAATGATGAGTATATGTACAAAAATAAAATAAATAGAGTTCGTTACCAGCCTCTTACCACTCCTCAAGTTGTCTTAATCTTCATTATTGCCCTTCACTTGTGTGAATTGAATAATTATATGAAAACAAAAATACACTGAGGACGGCTGAACCCTGCAAAGAACTCACAAAACCAAACAAGAACAACAAATATTTTTGGTGTTTCCGATTTTTTAGAAACAAGCAAACAAAGAAAAAACAATCAAAGCAAAAACAAAACAAACAAAGCAAAATATTTTTGGATTTTTCTTTTAAGGCAAACTAATGCAAAGAAAAAACCAAGAGAAACAACGAAAATATTTTTGGTATTTTTGGGTTTTTGAGAAAGAAGCAACAAGAACCAAAAAGAAAGCGAAACAATGGATATACAAAGAACCGACCGAACATGATATATAGATGAGTGTGATGTCGGTATACCTCTCCCCAAGCTTAGGCTTTTGGCCTAAGTGGGGCTCAATAGCGCGGGTAGCAACCCCATGCTGGTGGGTCATCATAGGAATGATCATAGTCAAGCGCTTGCGATGAAGAAGACGACGCGCCCGAATCAAATGAGGGCTACTGGTATGAAAACTCTCCCAAGTTGGAGGGCTGAACCGAATTGTTTTCGGCATCCTCTTCAACATTCTCCTCTTGCTGGGAGAGCTCCGTCACATATGTGTCAACCTCCTCCTCTGTAAGCGACCATCCTTGCCTGTTATCAAAGTTAAACAAAACAGGTGCAAGAAAATAAACTATTTTATCAGTCCTACTCTTTCTCCGACCTTGCTGGGCAAAAGATAATTCATACGGTAAACTTCTCACATTGGCCCCTAGGAACACAAAACCATGCTGAACCATGGATTCAAGATCCAGCCTTTCTATGGGGAACTGATAATCTGAATAGTGAGGCTCTAAACCATGGAAAGCTAGCAACCTAGAAACAATGATACCTCCACAAATTCCACCCTTCTCGCGGTTGGTGGTGAGACGGTGAGCTATCAAAGCACCCAGGCTATAAGATCTATTCCTATTCAGAGTAGCTGCGATAAAAACTAGATCAAAAGAAGACAACTTTCTAGCAATATTTCTAGCAAGAACACACTTGGTAATGAAATAGGCCAAGTATCTAATAGATGGGAACTGAATGTTCCGAATTTTACCACTTTCCTTTAAGAATTCAAAACCTTGGCAAATCTCAACATATAAATCCATAGGTGACTGGGGCCTTTCCTTGATTTTCTCACAAGATCCCCACTGAGGTACTCTAATTGCTGCATAGAAATCAGCAAAAGGCAGGTCGACAGGTATATTGTATATTTTGTAATGGACCACGGGATTAGAAGTAGACCAAGTAAACCGAAAGTCCTGCACAAAAGCCATGGTTAGCTTAACAAATTTAAATGGTTCACCTTCAACAAAGTGTTACAATCCTGCATTGGCAATCAAAGTTTGGAAATCCTGGGAGATTCCCGCGGTTCTCATAAATTCCTGGCATGGATATATGGAAGGAAAAACTGCTTCCTCACGATGAACCTTCATTGGCTCAGACACCATCAAGTCATATTGATTCAGTGGATAGGTACTCATCTTCCTTGCTGAAATTTTTAGACAAACATCAAACCAAGTGATTTCCAAGTTGATAAATGATGAAAAATTACTATAGGAACTTGTTAGAGGGCTACACATGCATCAAAATGAAATCTCTAAGCATAGAACAATCATGCAAGCTCAAATAACCTATCACCTATAGCAGCAAAATACTCAAGATACAATCTACCAATCACAAATCTAATTGGACAAGTGGAGGAGGCACATACCAAGGAGCAATCCCTCAAAAAATTAGCAGCAAAGATGAGTTGAGCAAGGAGATCGAAAATTGCGAGCAAGAACAACAAGAACTTGAGCTTGGGCAAGTTTTCCGGTGTTTTTCGGGAGAGAGAAAGAAGATGGTTGTGAAGGGGCCTAGGTGGGCCAGACCCCCCTAGGCGCCACCCACAGGTAGGCCGCGCCTACCATGGGTGTGGTGGCCTGGGGTGGCCCCCTGGGTCACTTCAGGTGTCCCTCTGCCCAATTTTTGAGGAAAAATTTATTTTTAATTTTCTGGGATTTTTCGGGAAACTTTATTTTTGGCCAATTTTTAAGGTATGAAAATTGATTTTCTCGCAGAAATAGTTTTTTCAGAAGAAGCAAAAGCAAACCAAAAGCCAAACTACAGAAGCTCTAAGACAAACTAATAAGCAAACAACTAACAAAACCAAAGCTAGCAAAAGAAAGGCAAAGACTAGGAAAGAGAAAAGTAAAAGAAAGCACATATAACCACAGTGGAAACATTATTTTGTTCATAAAAATCCTTTTGTTAACAAGGTTGATCAAGTCTTGTTACCAAAACAATCTTATATGAAACAAAACTTTGTAATCCACAAGGTGATTATGTTACCTCATATTTGATAGGAATGGTCCCAATCATAATAGTTTCAAAATTTTCTTGTGGAATGGGACAATATATTTCTCCAACCTTGATGCTCTCAATATTTTCAATGGAATTCAGGCAATAGCTTCTAACAACCTTCTTGGGGGAAATAAACAGTATGCTCTTTGTCATCAATATTGAATGTTACTTTTCCTTGATTACAATTAATGATAGCACCTTCAGTATTAAGAAAAGGTCTCCCAAGAATAATAGACATATTATCATCTTCAGACATTTCAAGCACAACAAAATCAGTCAAAACCAAGCAATTATTAGTCACTTGAACATGAACATCCTCACATATACCAACAGGAATAGTAGTTGACTTATCAGCCATTTGCCAAGATATATCAGTTGGTATCAACTTTTCTAGCTGGAGTCTCTTGTAGAGAGAAAAAAGGCATAACACTAACTCCAGCTCCCAATTCACATAAAGCAGTTCTAACATAATTATTCTTAATAGAGCAAGGAATAGTTGGTATACCTGGATCGCCAAGTTTCTTTGGAACCTTACCATTGAATGAATAATTAGCAAGCAAAGTAGAAATCTCCTCATTAGGAATATTCCTTTTATTAGAGACAATATCCTTCATATAGTTTTAATAAGGAGACAACTTAATAGCATCACTCAAAGGAATTTGCAAAAATAAAGGTTTCATCCACTCACAAAACTTGTTTTAGTGTTCTTCCTCCTTTGACTTATGTTTCTTACCTGGAAAAGGCATAGGTTTTTGCACCCAAGGTTCTCTCTCTTTACCATGTTTATTAGCAATAAAATCTTACTTTGTGTACCTAATGTTCTTAGTGTGCTTCTCAGGTTCTTCCTCACCTTCCTCCTTATCAGGAGCATCATTTTTATCATTACCACTCTCAGTTTCAGCATCAGAGACATATATACTATTAGGATCTACAACAGGTTCAAGTGATTCCTCAACTATCTTATGTTTCTATTTCTTTCTCTTACGAGGACTACCACCTTGTTGAGAGTCCTGCTCAATTCTTTTAGGGTGTCCTTTAGGATATAAAGGATCTTGAGTAGCTATACCACTCCTAGTTCTAATTTCATAAGCATGTTTATTTCCTGAGGCATTAACTAGCATATCCTTTTGTACCTTAGCAAGTTGATCAAGTTGGGTTTGAACTATTTGAAAGTGTTTACAAAGTATTTTAATATCATTAGAACTTCTTTCCACAATATATTTCAACTCATGGATAGCTCTAGAGTTTTCCAATAAATTATTCTGAACTTGTTTATTAAAATTACCTTGTTTAACAATAAAAATATCAATTTCCTCTAAGCATTGATCAGGAGGCTTACCATAAGGAATATCACCTTCATCAAAGTGTTGGAGAGAGTGTACCTCAATAGTGAATGAGTGGGGAATTGGCTTACATAATTCTTCTATAGGAGGTAGATTATTCACATCTTCAGCTCTAATACCTTTCTCCTTTAGACATTTCTTAGCTTCCTTCATCACTTCATCATTTAATGCAATAACTCCCCTCTTCTTTGGTGTTGGTGTTGGAACTGGTTCAGGCACAACTAGTTCAGGAGTAATAGGCTCAGGTGTATTTAGCTCAGCTGAAGTACAATCATCATAATTCTTGCTTATCTTAGCCATTAATTCTTCAGCATTTGTAGGAGTTCTTTTCCTAAAAACACAATCATCAAAGCTATCTAGGAATGTCCTAGAATCATCAGTTAGTCCATTATAATAAATATCAAGAAGCTCATTCTTAGGTAATGGACATCCAGGATGTGCATGAATCAAGGCACGTAACCTTGTCCATGACTCATGCAATTTCTCTTCTTTTCCCTGTTTAAAATCAAAAAGTCTCTACAAAGCAACATGTCTAGCAGTGGGAGGAAAATATTTCTGGAAGAAAGAAGTAGTAAAGCAATCAGGGCTATCAATGGAACCAGGAGATAATCTATTAAACCAAGCCCTAGCTTTTCCTTTTAGTGAAAAAGGGAAGATCTTAGTAACAAAATACTTGCGCATCTTAAAATCATCAGAGAACAAAGCACTTATAGTAGAATGCTCATTCATATGAGCCACAACACTCTCATTTTCAGTCCCACAAAAAGGTTCTTTCTCAACAATGTCCAAATAGGATAAATCAAGAAAGAAATCATAATCTTTATCTTTAATATCTATGGGAGAGGTGGCAAACTTAGGATCAGAGGACAGTTTAGGCATAATGGTGCGTCTAGCAAGGAGACTCTTAATAGCACTAGTACCATGTGTGCTTCGACACTCTTCAACAAATTCATCAGTGAACTCAATATAACCATCATTAATATCATAACTCTCACTAGACTTAGGTGAGCTAACAGGTGTAACAGTGTCTTCACTAGGAGTTTCAGTATTTCCTAGACTAGCCATAGTAGCATCTAGGAAAGGACCTAATGAACCACTCGCATCAAGCATAGTAGAAGTAACATCATGAGCATCAAAAGCAGTTTCAGATTCAGCAGTAGTAGTAGTGTGTGTAGCATGAGTATGTGGTGGTGGTGTGACAAGCTTACTTATAACAGACGGTGAATCAAGCGCAATAGAGGTGTTTAGGACTGTATCTCTTCTTGTAGTGGATGGTAAAATAGGGAACTTTCCATCACGAGACTTACCCATGATGAACGGAGTAGTAGTAAACAATAATAGATCCAAGTGAACTTAAAAATAAAGCTATGCTCCCAGGCAACAGCGCCAGAAAATAGTCTTGATGGCCCACAAGTGTAGGGGATCGCAACAGTATTCGCGGGTAGTATTACCCAATTTATTGATTCGACATAAGGGGAGCCAAAGAATACTTGCAAGCCTTAACAACTGAGTTGTCAGTTCAGCTGCACCTGGAAATAGTTCTTGCTCACAGAAGTTTATCAGTAGCAATAGTTTGGTAGTAGCAACAGCAAAGCAATAACAACAGTGAAACAGGAGCAATAGTAATAGTAACAGTAAACAGTGGAATTCGAGTGCGGTAGGCATAGGGTTGGATGGACGGGCGTTGCATGGACGAGTCTAAACATGTAACTTCAAGATCTAGGGCATTGCAGATAAATAATAAC
The DNA here is from genome assembly GCA_910589765.1 of Avena atlantica. NCBI lineage: Eukaryota > Viridiplantae > Streptophyta > Magnoliopsida > Poales > Poaceae > Avena > Avena atlantica. The sequence continues at coordinate 421,754,291 of OU342734.1, read as the reverse complement.
AAGCATACAAGTACTAAACAATCCTAGGTATGTGCTCCAAATATAGTCATACGTGCCCGCAATGAGAACTTGCATAACATCTTCTGGCCAGCCAGCCCATGGCAGCGGGGCCTCTAGGGAACTACCGGCAATTAAGGTGCTCCTTTTAATAGAGCACCGGAGCAAAGCATTAACACTCCATGAACACATGTGATCCTCACACCACAGCCATCCCCTCCGGTTGTCCCAATTATTGTCACTTTGGGGCCTTTGGATCCGGACAATGATATGTGTACACAACTTGCAGATAAGATCACAAATAATACTATCATAATGATTCAATAATAAGTTCAGATCTGAGATCATGGCACTCGGGCCCTACTGACAAGCATTAAGTACAACAAGTTGCAACAAAGTCAAATAGCACTAATAGAGATACTAGGCACTATGCCCTAACAAATCTTATTCGATTACATGATAGAACTCATCCAATCCCTACCATCCCCAAGCCTATAGCGGGAGATTACTCACTCATGGATGAGGCAAACATCGGTGGTTGATGGAGAGCAGGGTGCCAGAACGGAGTTTCTGGATCCGAATCTTGATTTCTGATGGCGGCGGCGGAGCGGAACTCTTTCTGGAAAACTATCGACCCCCCCCCCCGGTTTTTAGGTCGAGAGGCAACTTATAGGCGCAGAGGGAGGCCGAGGGGGTGCCTGGGGTGGCTGCATCCCCTAGGCGCGGCCAGAGGTGGGCCTGCGCCTGGCAGGGGTGTGGGCACCCCAGCCTCCTTCTCCATCTCGTCTTCTCGCTCCGTGGGTCTTCTAGTGAAATATAATTTTTGGCATATTTTCCGGGATTTTTCCTAATAGTTTATTTTATGCAAAAAAAACAAGAAACCAAGGTAATTCTGCTAAAAGCAACGTCAGTCTGTGTTAGTTGTATCCAAGATACACAGGTTTAGTGGAGAAACAATAACAAAAGTGTTCGAGAAAGTAGATACGTTTTGGATGTATCAACTTGTCCATAATATCATTCTCGTAATGATATGATCTCGTTATTATACGATAAATTATATCCATGATTAGAAAACCTTAACCATCATTAAATCAACTCGATGTAGTGCTAATTAGAGACACTATGTTTGTTTATTATGCATCCACTCATGTATTAAGTTTTTGGTTAATACATTTTTGGCATGGAGAATAAACACTTATCATGAAAATAAAATACGATAATAACAACTTTATTATTGCCTCTTGGACATATTTTCAACAATGTACGCAACGCTGCGCCCAGATTGGACAACATGCTCGCATTGAGAGAGAGAGAGCATGTGCTTTCTCCGCCCCTCCCACATCTCCACTCGCGGATGTCTCTCGCCGCGCTCTGTTTGTGTCAACACCCGGATTTTTAATCCCAGATGCCTGTTATGCCATACATCACAATCCCAGGATTACCATTTTTGCGAGACATAACAGAATTGGATACCACAGTACATCATCCATTACAAACCATACATAAGGTCTTACACAAATAAGGATATCATGATCCAGTTCTTAATACAACTCAGGCAGCGGAAATACGTAATAATAAAGGTAGTGTAGGCGAAGCTCCATCTTCGGGGTCACAAGGAATGCTGACGATGGGAGATGATCCTAGTTGTCGTAACCTTCCTGGGGTCCATCATCCTGGTACTCCTCTTCATAGTCTGACCACGAGAATAGCCAGGGACAAAGTCATGAGTACTCTTTAAGTACTCGCAAACTAATACTAACAAGTGAAGGGGGGTTTTGTAGTAGGACACTAAGCTCTAGGGTTGTTTTGCAAAAAGCCAGATTTACCTCTACTAAGTTCAGAAGCAAGAGAAAGCTAGTCAAATATTATAACACCTAAGTGGGAACTTGTATCTCATATCACAACTCTGTTGTGGTCAAGTCAAGTTCTCGATTCCTTTCACAAATCATTTTGAAAACATCTAACGGGGGAACAGTATGGCCACTCCTACTGTTCATAACCGTGGACGCGGATATTCGAATAGTTTGACACTCTGTAGAGATTGTACACTTTCACCACAACATTCGATACATCCGTCAGGAACAAATCCTGAATTCACCATACTCAGTATGCAGATAATCAATCCTAACCTTTCAATTACATGCCCTAGTATAAGCACCTCTCCTGTGAGTTTGGCCTCCCAACCATGACCAATTGTCATGTTGGGTACTACACAGGTGGACAATCTTCACAAGGTAGCCTCAGCTCAGACCTTGGCCGTGAGGGAACCCATACTAAAGTATATAAGTTTTCAGTCAAGCCCTACCCAATTCTCGGGTATTGTGGTTGTACGGTAAAATTGGAATGGTATCGCATCCAGACAACCATCAGTTTTATAAATGGCTAAGGCTCATGCCTTAATATTTTCATCATCCAAAAATCCTCTGGTGTTCGGAAACACATGTCAAAACATCTCAGTAGAATGATCCATCATTCCAAGGTTTTCATAACCATTTTTCCACCAAGTATTCCCATCTAAAGTTGATCAAGTTTTATGCTTAGCACTAGCATCTACAAGTGGGAGTGAGTACTAATGAAGGGTGGTAAACAAGTGGAGTTTTAACTAAGTACCATCTCCTGCCTTGGGATGACATCAAGATTATCTAGCTTAGGCCAAATTTAATGCTCTTTATTCAACCTTCAAATATCTTCCTAGAATCTACAAGTCACTTAAATAAACTCTAAGGAAAAGCTTTGATAAAGAAAAGAAAAAAAATCTTGCAAGTATAACTAGTATTGGGTATCATCAAATGTGTCCAACCAAGCATGCTTAGTGCATTGCATAGGTTATATACTTTCATAATTGCAAGTGTTAGCTTGCACATTCAACTAGTAGTATTAGGCTTGCCTTGTGCAGAGCAGTGGTTGAAGTTCTCCTCGGCTTCTTCTTCGTAGTATCCTCCTTCCTCCTCGTATCCTTGGTCGGTACTAGCGTCTATGAATAAATACGAGGTACACAATCACCAAACAATACTTAACTACTTTCAATCATCACACAAAAGGGTTCTATAGATGATCTAGCATCATCACTAACATTACAAGACTAAAGCATTTGTCTTACTGATTTTATTTTTAGAAAAGTAATTTCTACTCATTGAAAAACTACTTAAGATTTAATATTCTCCAAACCCAAACATGGGATCATGTTAACACATGTCATCACCACATTTTTCAGTACATGGGAATGTGATTTAAAGTGGTGTCACAATTTAATAAGCTTTATAATTAAATAAAGTGACTAGAAATGTCTATGTGGCATTCTTTTATTACCTGGACATTATTTCTGTAAGTAAACCCATATATTTTTATATATTCTGAAAGGTATGATCAAATGTGATTTTTGAGAGTTGGAATCAACTCAAAAGCTATTATGGTTTAAATTTGAAAAATGTTTGAATGCAGAAAAGCTTCTGCCTTGTTATTTTTACCAAGGTTGATCTACAGATCCAAATGATTTGAATCCAACGGGCTTGGATTAAGAATTTCAGTACCTTTCTAACAAAATTGGTTTCATGCAATTTGGTTCACCGAATCGAGCTGGGTTGATTTTTGAAACTAGGTACAAAACTGTGTTTGAATGAAAATAGAAAAATCTAAATTCAAACGAGTGGGCTGCGCGGGAAGGGGTAATGGGCCGGACCAGTTTCACTCCGCAGCGCGGGGCTCAGCTAATAGGGGGGTGTCGTGGGAATTGTCACGGCAGATGCTGCAATCGGCAACGAGTAGTAGAACGAGGGGCAAGGGCGGCCAGCCATCTGCGGTGCGAGATGAGGGCAAAGACACAGGGTTTTACCTAGGTTCGGCCCCCCGGAGGGTAAAGACCTACTCCTGCTAGATTGTATTATGAGGGTGGTACAACGGGCGAGCTCGACGGCTAGGGGGCGAGTCGCTTGGGTGTATGATGGAACGTATCTCTACTCGCCCTACAGGGAGGTTTATATAGGCTCACCTCCCCTAGGGTTTACATATCTCAACCGATTCAGTTAAAGCTTCGGTACTCGTTTAACCTAACCCGACTGGGCCTATCTACTCGCCTGGGCCTTCAGCTTCTAGTCGCTTGGTTCCTCGCTGGGCTTCAATCCAGTCGCCGTCTTGCAGGCCCACTCGTCGGTTCCTGGGCCACTCGGAGACGTCCTGCTGGGTATACCCCGGTAGGCACATCCCCATCAGTAGTCCCCGAGGCCGTCGTCGATTAGGCGTAGGTGGCTGCTGGCAGTCGGAGTATACGGCTTCAGAGTAGACATCCAGTCGAATCGTCGGCGGGCTCCTATACAAAGGAGAAAACCAGTCATCCAGGTCGCAGCTTTGGCGAGTCGAGTCGGCGAAACACTGTCATAGTGATTGGATCGGCGAGCCGAGTGGCTGAAGTTGGACCGTCAAATGCGGTCAAACTAGCCGTTGGAGTAATCCAACGGTAACTTTTGGCGTAATCATCGTAACGGTTCCCTGATTTGGCGGGTAACATCCGCTATATAAGGGGAATGGCAGGCGATCGGAGAACCACCTTCTCACCATTTCCTCCGACTGCGCGCATTTTCGCCTTCCTTCGCATCGCGACCCAGCCGACCAAAAATCCCCCGACCCCCAACAAATCTCTCCGCCATGGCCCTCTCCACCGAGCCTTGGGGTAGATCTAAGTGCACGAGGGTGCAACTGGCTTCCTTCGAGGAGGCCGGGATTTTGCGAGCCGGCTGCTGGCGCATCCCCGCGGCCGGAGAGACGACCCCGAACCTGCGAGAGAGAGAATTCATCTGCTTCACCAGCCATCTCGAACGGGGGCTAGGGTTCCCCACGTCCCTGTTCTTCCGGCGCTTCTGCGCCTACTATGGGATCCAGCCATCGGATCTGGGTCCCCATAGCATCGAGCAGCTCGCCATCTTCATGGCGTTCTGCGAGTGCTATTTGGGATGCCGGCCCTACTTCCCTCTATGGCAAGATCTGTTCCACGGACGGATCAACCGCGAGGAAGCGGGCGGCCCAATGCTTGCCGCGGGCGGCTTAACCTTCCAACTGAAGTCAAAGGCCTCATTTTTCGATTTGATGCTGCCCACCAAGGCGGAGAGCGACTGGAAAAAGTTGTGGTTCTACATTGCCGAGGCGACCCCGGAGGGCGAGACGGCGATCCTGCGGTACTCCGCCAATCGGTCCGAGCCGCGCCGACTTCAAGTCGGCAAGCTCCCCAGCGACCAGCGGATGGTCGTCGACGAGATGCTCCATACCATCCGCAGTCTGAAGAAGAGGGGCCTCCAAACAATAAACTTGTACAACTGCTGGCTCGGGCGACGGCTCGTCCCGCTGGCCCGGCGCGAGCACTACATGTACCAGTACACCGGCCGGGATGACTCGACGAAGGCCTGCCTTGCCGAGTGGAAGCTGGAAGACTACATCCCAGCACTAAAGAAGATCACCCAGGCGGTGTACTTGGACGCCCAAGCTGGGGTCGCCCCTTACACCGCAAAGCGTCCAGCTCCCACGGTAATCGCCTTGCTTCATTCGTAGTCGCAGTTTTTGCAGTCGCGGTAATTCTGATTTCATCCTGCATTCTTTGCAGCTGTTCCAAGTGGTGGAAGGATGGATCCCACCTTCGGACGACGAGAATTCGAGCTCGTCTGTCGAGGATATGGGTGAGTCGCCACCCGCCAAAGGTGATTCCGGGGGCGACGAGATCAACGACGACGACGAGTCCGAGGAGGTCGCCCCGCTGGTTCGCAAGACCCGCGGGCAACGACAGTGTGAGCTTGAGGCAAGTAGAAGCCTCGAGCGTCACGATGACGATGACGAACTTCCAGAGACCACCTCGCGCCGCCAGGCCACTCCGTCGAAGAAGAAGAAGAAGAAGAAAGAGAAGGAGGCAAGGGCCCCTCCGAAGAGGAAGACAAAGCCATCGAGGCCGGCCTCGCCGCCGCACTCGGCGAGCAGTTCTGACGCTCCCAGCCCGGCCAAGGACGAGGCGCCACCAGCGACAGCCGTGCTGGACACGGCGACCGTGGAAGTGCTGCTGGCTTCAATGCCTCCGCCATTCGCCCCAGTCTCTGGGCTGGGGGATGCTCCGGCTGCAGCGGCTTTGCCTCGCAAGGAAGCTCCTGCCGAAGATATCCCAGAGGCTCCAGCTGCGGCCTCAACGACGAAGAAGCCGTCCGTGTCTTGGGCACGCGACGTCCTGGAGATGGGGCTCAGTCGCCGACTGGGCCCTGAACTAGAGAAACCAGCCGGCCTCCGCACGGGGCTACGCTTTATTCCAGTCGCCAAGTGAGTACCCTCACCCTCCTTTGTCTGCCATAATCATTTGAATTGTCTTGCTTACATGATTGATGCACAGGACCGGAGTGAATAGGATGGGCCACCCGACCGTGGCTAAGGTGCCACACATCGTCAGCGAGGAGGATCCTTCCCGCAAGAGGAAGGCGGACGATGTTGTCGTCCCTGCGGATGGCGGCAAGAAGGCCAAGGGTGACGACGTCGTCACGATTTCTGATGACACGGCGGTCACGCCGGCTGGAATCGTAACGGAGGCGGCCGCGTCCACGAAGGAGGGCACTCCCTTGCCTGGAACGGCCGAGCCGACCTCGTTTGGGGCGGGTGCCTCTATCGCCACCTTCCCGCGCTTCATGGCCAAGGCGGCCGCGGCGAGTGGAACTTCGCCCTCGAGCCACGCTCCTGGGATCGCCGATGCTGAAGTTGACCAACGTCGTGGGCATACGCCGGCTCTCCTCGCGTCCGTGGACGCGATACAACTCCACGGCATGCTTGGCGCAGCCATCCAGGTATATCCAGTCCCCGAGGATCAGGTCGGTTCTTTGCAGCGGACTGATTCTTTTAGTGTCTTATATTTATTTTCCGCATCCAGTCCCCGAGTGCGCACTCGCTGAATTTCAGCGGGTGGGCACTTGAGAATTTCTTGATTGCCAGTCCCCGAGTGCGCACTCGCTGAATATCAGCGGGTGGGCACTTGAGAATTTCTTCATTGACAGTCCCCGAGTGCGCACTCGCTGAATTTCAGCGGGTGGGCACATAGGAATTTTGCATTGGTTAACTTTTGGGGTGATGTGTAGGGTCTGCAACTTGAGTCAGCTGACCGACTGGCAGCGAAGCACCGCGCGGAGAAGGAACTGGCCATCGTCCAGGAGGCGAACAAAGGGCTTCAGGCGGTTGCCGCGAAGGCAGAGGAAGCTCGCCAGGGTCTTGTCCCCGCGGGTGAATTGGCGGCGGCGCAATCAGCTTTGAGTTCAGCTGAGCAGCGGATCGCCAACCTCGAGCGCGAGCTGCGGGAGGCGAAGGAAGAAGCGAGCGCGGCTGATGGGCGAGCCAAGGCCGCCATTTCAGCCGCCGAAGAGGATCGCAAAGTGTCGGACGCCCTTGTTGCTGGGCTTCAGGACGACCATAATTCGCTTCAATGCTTCATCACGGATCTCGCCCGCCCGTTGATTGGTAAGTGCATCTTCCTCTGCTAGTAGGTGTGCCTTTTGTGGTGTTCGTCGTATTCATTATTGTCTTCCACTCGCAGGTCGCATCATCGACAGTGCGGAAGAGGCAAGCTCGTTCGATGCGCGGCAGTGTGTAGCCATGCTTGTCGACTCGGCGACGTGCATCCGAGCCTATCTCCAAGAGATATCGCCCACGGAAGTGATTCCTAGCGACCTCTTTGAGGTGTGGAAGTATTTGAAGAAGGCGCCTGCGGTCGTTGAGTTCATGACGCGGTCAGCGTTTCGGCGCGGGGCGGCGACGGCACTTAGTCTTGGACTTGCCCACTTCCCCGAGGACTTCGACCACGACGATGTGACGAGTGGCTACCCGTCGTCGACTGGCGCGGTGGATCTTTTCGAGGTCCTCAAGTTGCAGGATCGCGCCGCAACGTACTCGGAGCGCGTCTGGGCAATGGGCGACCTCCTTCCGTACCAGGAGACGGTCGTCGTGCCGAACGACCCCGAGCCGCCGCACCGTGACTTCAAGGTCGAGCAACCTTTCCGCGCGGCGATGGCGGGTGAACTGACGACGTACCCGTCAAATCCGTACACGCCGTTCATCCGCAATCGCCGGGGTGTTGACGAGTCGTCGTCGAAGCCTGCGGAATAGGATAGTTTGCCCTGGGGCGTTAGGTAGCAGGTCTGCCATAGGGGCATATTTTGTAATATGAGACAATGCAACATGCTATCGAATGAGACATCGTGTCTATTTTGGTATTTCTCATGTGTTTGTGATTGAGGTTTTGAACGAGTCCCCGAGCGCGTCCGCCCTTTTGTGGGGTTTACCTCGTATGTGATATGTTTGTTGTTTTTGTGTTTTGTTACTGTGGTCGACTCACCCGGACTCGGAGAGCCAGTCGCTAGGCGACTCCCTTGAGCGCTCTGTACTTCGCCGTTTTCCCTTGCGCGAACGAGGTCGGGTGGCCGAGTCCCCGAGCGTGGTACTTGGTTGTTCCAGGCGCGACTCGAGGGTGGGTGAGGACTTAGCGCATTAGTTTGAGCGCGTCACTCCTGCCTGGCCCGTGGGGTCAGTCGCGTGGCGAGTCCTGGGCATGCTCTCTTACTTGGCGTTTTCCCGATCCACTCGGGATGAACTGTTAGTCAGTCCCCGAGCGTGGTACTTATCCGTTCGAGTCGCTATGCCGAGGATGCGGAGGACCGTGGTCGCTGTATGAAGCGAAGGCAATTGTCTTGGCTTGTAAAGCCAGTCGGACGAGGCGACTCCAATGGGGCTCCGGGTAGGCGTTTTTCGTGGACGATGCAAGACCTGAAGTTACTCAGTGCTCTTGCATCGCATTACTTAGCCGTGCCGATCGTTGTACCAAAGGTTGACTTCTGCGGTTAGCTTGACGCTGTTATTACGAGTGCGAGTGGCACAAGACATGGAGAGTAAGCTCAATTTGCGGTAACCAATTCTTTTTATTTCACAACGACTGGAGAGTACATATGTGGGGTTCTAGGGGTAGAACTTCCGTAGGAGGTTTACATTCCATGGTCGCTTGACGTTGAGTTCGCCGTCCCCGCGGACGTCGATGAGGTAGTAGGCGTCGTTGCCAAGTACTCTCCCGATGGCGAATGGTCCCTCCCACGGAGGGGAGAGCTTATGCATGCCTTTATTGTCCTGGATGAGGCGCAACACCAGGTCGCCTTCCTGGAAGGTGTGAGTCCTCACCTGCCGGCTGTGGTAGTGGCGGAGTCCCTGCTGGTAGATGGCGGTGCGAGACCGAGCGAGGTCACGCGCCTCGTCGAGCTGATCGACTCCGTCTTGGCGGGCGAGTTCGTTTGCAGCCTCCGTGTAGTGGACGACCCGTGGCGAGTCGTGCTCGAGATCGGTGGGCATGACTGCCTCGGCGCCGTACACCATGAAGAAGGGGGTGAATCATGTCGACCTGTTGACCGAGGTGCGGATGCCCCATATGACGGAGGGTAACTCCTCGACCCAGCACCCGGCGGTGCGCTCGAGTGGTACTTGGAGTCGCGGCTTCAGGCCGTGGAGGATGCTTTGGTTGGCCCGTTCTGCTTGGCCGTTGGACTCTGGGTGGGCGACCGATGCGAGGTCGAGCCGGATGTGGTGCTCTTCGTAGAATTCGGCCATGGCTCCTTTGGCAAAGTTGGTGCCGTTGTCCGTGATGATGTTGTTTGGGAACCCGTAGCGATATATGAGCTCGCGTAGGAATTTGGTGGCGGTCTTCCGGTCGCATTTTCGGACTGGCTTGGCCTCCACCCACTTTGTGAATTTGTCGACCGCGACCAGCAGGTGGGTGTAGCCGGAGGGGGCCTTCTTGAAAGGGCCTACCATATCCATGCCCCACACAGTGAATGGCCAGGTGATGGGGATTGTTTTGAGCGCTGAGCTCGGCACGTGCGTCTGGTTGGCGTACTTCTGGCACCCGGCGCACCGCTGGACAATGTTGACAGCGTCGGCGTGTGCGGTGGGCCAGTAGAAGCCATGTCGCATGGCCTTGGCGACCAGAGAGCGGGCGCCGGCGTGGTGGCCGCAGTCACCGGAGTGGATATCGTGTAGGATCTTGCGTCCTTCGGCGGGTTGGACGTAGCGTTGGAACACGCCGGTGATGCTGCGCTTGTGGAGCTCGCCGTCGATGATGGTGTAGGACTTGCATCGACGAGCGATCATCCGAGCGTCAGTCTCGTCTACCGGCAGGGTGCCGGCTTCCAGGTAGGCGATGTAGGGCTTGGTCCAGTCGTCTGGCTCGTTGACGAGTGCGACCAGGGCTGCCTCTGGTTGGAGCGGGACTCCGATGTCGATCTCCCTTGGGGGAGAGACTGATGGCTTGGTGATCGTGTCGAGGAAGACACCGGCGGGTGGTGCAAGTCGAGCCGACCCGATGCGAGAGAGTGCGTCGGCCTCCTCGTTCTTCCGCCTGTCGATCCACTCGACGGAGTAGCCCGTGAAGTGTCCGCCCAACTTGTCCACTGCTTGGCGGTACGCCGCCATGGTGGGGGAGACGGCGTCGCAGGTGCCAGCGACTTGCCCCGCGATGAGGTCAGAATCTCCGTAGCAGCGTAGGCGGTTGACATTCATCTCCTTGGCAGCCTTCATGCCGTGGAGTAGGGCCTCGTACTCGGGCATGTTGTTGGTGCAGGGTGTCAAGTCGAGGCAGAGGATGTAGCGGAGCTTGTCGCCCTTCGGTGAAGTTAGCACGATCCCTGCGCCTGCGCCGTCCGTGTTCTTGGAGCCGTCGAAGTGCAGGCTCCAGTAATGGAGGTATGGTAGCTTCTCTGGCTGCTGGGCCTCTTCCCAGTCGGCGATGAAGTCCGCTAGGGCCTGCGACTTGATCGCTTTTCGCGGCTCGTATTTGATGTTGTGGACGCCGATCTCGACGGCCCACTTGGCGACCCGCCCGGTCGCCTCGCGGTTCCGGATGATGTCTTGCAGTGGTGCTGAGGAGACGACCGTGATCGGGTGTTCCTGGAAGTAGTGCGGCAGGCGCCGCTGAGCTCTGAACACCGCGTATACCAGTTTTTGGTACTGGGGGTACCGCTGGCGCGACTCGGTGAGGACCTCGCTGATGTAGTACACCGGTCACTGTACTGGGCGCTCCTTTCCTTCCTCCGGTCGCTCGACGACCATTACGGCGCTGACGACGCGCTCGGAAGCCGCGACGTAAACCAGCATGGGTTCTTTGTCGGCGGGGGCGACGAGTAGCGGAGCAGCGAGTAGCACCTTTCTGAGATCGCGGAGCGCGTCATCCGCCTCCTTGTCCCACTGGAAGGTGGGGTTCTTGCGCATCAGGCGGTATAGGGGCATCGCCTTTTCGCCCAGTCGGGGGATGAAGCGACTGAGAGCCGCTACTCGCCCGGCCAGTTTCTGGACGTCGTGCAGGCACTCGGGTTTGCCGAGCCGGGCGATTGTGTCGATCTTCGTGGGGTTCGCCTCGATCCCTCGTTTGGAGATGACGTACCCCAGTAGTTGTCCTGCTGGTACACCGAAGGTGCATTTGCCTGGGTTGAGCTTTATCTTGTATTTTCGCAAGTTGGAGAATGTTTCTGCCAGGTCGGCGAGTAGGTCACCCTGGCGAGTGGATTTTACGACCACGTCGTCGATGTAGACGTGGATGTTGCGGCCAATTTGGCCCGCGAGGCATTCTTGCATGCACCGCTGGTAGGTCGCCCGGCGTTCTTGAGGCCGAAGGTCATGGCGGTGTAGTAGAAGGCTCCGAATGGCGTGATGAACGTCGTCTTCTCCTCGTCCTCGACGGCCATTTTGATCTGGTTGTACCCGGAGTAGGCGTCGAGGAAACAGAGCGACTCCGAGCCCGCGGTTGAATCGATTATCTGGTCGATCCGCGGGAGGACGAACTGCTCCTTTGGGCAGGCGCTGTTCAAGTTTGTGTAGTCGATACACATCCTCCAGGTCCCGTTCTTCTTCTCGACCAGGACTGGGTTTGCCAGCCACTTGGAGTATTTGATTGGCCGGATGAAGCCTGCAGCGAGTAGACGCTGCACCTCCTCGGCAATTGCTCGGCGGCGCTCTTCATTGAAGGGCCGCAGCGACTGTTTGACGGGTCGCACTTTGGGGTCGGCGTTTAGCTTATGCTCAGCGAGCTCCCTAGGGACACCGGGCATGTCAGAGGGCTTCCATGCGAAGATGTCCCTGTTCTCACGGAGGAACTCGATGAGCGCGCCTTCCTACGCTGGGCTCATGCCCGTCCCGATCGTCACCGTCTGGCTGGAGTCGCCTGGGACCAACTCGACGGTGCGGGTGTGCGTCGTTGCCTCGAAGGTTGAGGTGTTTGCGCCCTCCGAGTTGGGCTTCTTGAGTATGGTGGGGTCGTCGTTGTTGACCCCGCTCGCGTACTTGGCGAGCTCATCAGCGTGGTTGGTCTCCGCCGCGATGACGGCGTCAGCGAGCTCGGCTCCTTTGGCCTCGCACTCGGCGGCCATGTCGGGGTCGCCGTTGATGGTGATGACGCCGCACGGCCCGGGGAGCTTCATCGCGTTGTACGCGTAGTGGGGCGCTGCCATGAACTTGGCGAACGCCTGACGCCCCAGGACGCAATGGTAGGGGCTGTCGAAGGGCACCAGCTCGAAGACGATCCGCTCGGTGCGGAAGTTTACTGGTGTGCCGAAGGTGACTGGCAGCGTGACCTTACCGATCGAGTACGCCTTTCGACTGGGGACGATGCCGTGGAACGTGGTGTGGGTCATCTCGATCATCGACTGCGCGAGCCGCAGCCGCCTGAAGGTGTCCAGGTACAGGATGTTGATGGAGCTGCCGCCGTCCATCAATGTCTTGGGGAGCCAGTAGTCGCCGACCTTAGGCTTGACCACCAGGGCGACTCAACCTGGATACTCGATGCGTGGCGAGTGGTCTTGTCGGCTCCAGGTGATGGGCTGCTCCGACCAGTTGAGGAACTGGGGAACGTCCACTTGGGCCACCGCGTTGACGGCGACGACGCGGGCGATGACCTTCTTCTCGCGCTTCGTGTTGAAGCCCGTGAAGGTATGGAGCGAGCCAGCCACTTTGCCGAATTTTCCGCCGTTTGGCGGGTCGTTGTCGGGGTCCTCCCGTGCTCGCCGTGCCTTCTCGATCTCCCTGAGGGTGTGGCAGTCGGCGGTGGTGTGCGTTGCGGGCTTCCCTTCCCTGCTATGAAGCGCACATGGTTGGTTAAGGAGAGACGCGGGGTCGAACCTTGGCTTGGCCTTGTAGTTGCCGCCGTCGCGGCGTTGCCCTCCGTCGCGGCGGAAGCTCTTGGGCTCGCGTTGCGCGTGCCCGGCGTTGGCGACGAAGTCGACTCGCCCGTCACTGCGGCGCTTGCCGGTGAGGCGAGTGTTGCTGTAGCGTAGGTCGGACCGTCGTCCGCTGTCGTTGCCGCTCGTGCGGCGTTGACCTCCTGACTCATCGTCAGTTTCCTGGTTTGGGTCTTCCTCCGCGTACCGTTTGGCGATCTCGAGGAGGTCGGGGATGTTGTCGAGTGTGCGAGAGTGTCGCTTGAGCTTGGCGACCAGGGGCTCGTAGCGGCACGAGGTCTTGAAGCAATGGATCGCGGTGTCCGGGTGGATGCCGAACGCGTTGTACCAGAGTTCTTGCCACCGTTGGACCCAGTTGCGGGTCGACTCGCGGGGTCCCTGGACGCATCGCTCCAGGTCCTCGATGGTGGTGGCGCGGGTGTAGGAGCACTCGAAGTGCCTGACGAAGGCGTCGCGCATCTCCTCCCAGGAGTCGATACTGTCCTGGGGGAGGGTGTTGATCCACTGCCTGCACGTCCCCTCCATCATCAGGGGGAGGTAACGGGCGGCTAGCAGGTCGGTGTGGCCTGCGATCCCCATCGCCATGAGGTATGTGTCGAGCCAGACGGCGGGGTTGTACGAGGAGTCGTACTTTTCTATCTCCTTTGGCGCCATGAAGTTTGGCGGGTACTTCTCGCCTCGAATCATTGGTCCGAAGCACTTGGGGACGAGTCGACTGAGCGACCCCATGGGCTCGCCGTCACGACGATTGGTTAGGGTATGTCGCAGGTCGTCAGGCTGGCGTGCGCGCCAGCTTTGGTTGTTGATGATGTGGGTGCAGGCGTCGATGGTTTGCCCGTTGGCGGCGACGAAGCTGGTCGCCGGCCTGGGGTCGTTGGCGGAGAGTGCCGCCTTCACGGGTCGGTGTTGGAGCTGCAGTGGCTCTGGTGGCGGGCAGTTGAGGGTGTTTGCCGCCGCTGGGAGGCCGCTGGAGGCCGCTCTGATTCCCGACGAACGCGAGTATACTCGACCCTGCGAGTCGTCGCCCGCGTTTTGCTGCTCGACGGCCTTTGCGAGCAGGGCCCTGACGTACTGGATCTGTAGGGCGCCGTCGCCCGTGGCCGTGATGTTGTCAGCTGCTGCTCGGCCTGCCACGAGGTTGTCCATCGGGGTGGAGAACAGTGGGAGGCCGTTTGCGTCTCTCTCCCGTGAGGAGACTACTATCCGCGGCTGGTCCCTGGGGGGGTGCGGTTGGGTGGAGGTGGGGCGCCTATCGCCGTTGATCCTGGCGGGGGGCGGGCGCTTCCTCCTGGTGGCGCGTTCTTGCAGATTGCGCGCTCGGCCACGCGGGCCGGGTTGTTTTCGTCGTCGAAGTTCAGGGCGCGCCCCTGAACTGTGGGGTTCAGGCGCGACCTGATCCGCTGCTGGTGGTAGCGCGATAGTTGCTGCGCCGTCACCTGCTCGAGGCGAAATTTTTCGCGCTCGGCTTGTTCCTTGCGCATCGCCTCCGCCAGTTTCAGGTGGAGTTCCTCGACCTCCGTTGCCGTGGCGTTAGGAGGGATTGGGGTGGAGAATGGATCCTCCGGTGGATCAGTGCCGGTCGCCATGTAGGTCGCGGCGTGGCGACCGGTTCCGTTACGGAGGTCGGCGGAGTTCTCCGACCCGGAGTCGAATTCGAAGATCCCAAGGATGGAGGGGTCCTCGAAGTCCCCCACGTTGGAGACCTGGGTGATGGAGCCCGCGGGAGAAGATGCGGTGATGGACCCGGCGAGTGACGCCGGGGTCGCCGAGTCGGCGTCGTCGTTGAGGGCCGCGTCTTCTGCGGCCGCTGAGTTTTCGGCCACGTCGCTGTGGGCCGAATTGTACTCGGAGGCGAGGCGATGGATCATGCGGATCTGGCTCTCGGAGAGCCGATCGCGTGGCGGTGACTCGCGGATGCGAGCCGAATCCTCCGAGACGATGACGTCGGTGAGGCCGACGAAGAGGCTGATCGTGCCGACCGGCAGGATCATGCTGTGCGTGACGGGTCGCGCCGCCGGGACGTAGCTGCTCGGCAAGATTTGGAGCATCTCGCCGATCGCTATCATACGGCCGGTGGTGACCGTCTCGTTGATGGGCAGATTGGATCTCGCCGCAGAACACCGGCCAGACCGGCCAGGCCCCACGGTGGGCGCCACTGTCGTGGGAATTGTCACGGCAAATGCTGCAATCGGCAGCGAGTAGTAGAACGAGGGGCAAGGGCGGCCAGCCATCTGCGGTGCGAGATGAGGGCAAAGACACAGGGTTTTACCCAGGTTCGGCCCCCCGGAGGGTAAAGACCTACTCTTGCTTGATTGTATTATGAGGGTGGTACAACGGGCGAGCTCGGCGGCTAGGCGGCGAGTCGCTTGGGTGTATGATGGAACGTATCTCTACTCGCCCTACAGGAAGGTTTATATAGGCTCACCTCCCCTAGGGTTTACATATCTCAACCGATTCAGTTAAAGCTTCGATACTCGTTTAACCTAACCTGACTGGGCATATCTACTCGCCTGGGCCTTCAGCTTCCAGTCGCTTGGTTCCTCACTGGGCTTCAATCCAGTCGCCGTCTTGCAGGCCCACTCGCCGGTTCTTGGGCCACTCGAAAACGTCCTGCTGGGTATACCCCGGTAGGCACATCCCCATCAGGGGGTTCCACAGGTCAGTGGCTCTTTAAACGCGAAGCGGTACGGGGCGATGTGGTGCGCTGGATTAGAATGAAGATCTACTGCTGAGGGTCGTCGTCGACGATGAACAGGTCACCGGCGAGCTCGAACCCTAGCGGCTCAGTGGGGGTGCATAGGTGGCATACCGGGGCTCCAGCGACGACGGCGAGGAAGGCAAACGACGAAGTCGACGACGGCGAACTCAGGGATGCGCGACAGCTCCGGGGGTGGACGAAATCAATGGCTCCTCTTCTCCTCTACAGCGGCGAGCTCCGGCGCAATTCCGGCGATGCGCTGCTCGCCTTGCTCTGGCTAAGGGGTGGAACGATCAGTAAGGTGAGGCGAGTGAGATGGTGTGCTTCAATCGGCTGGGGGTGGCCTCCTTTTATAGGCCCGACGGCGAGACCGAACGGGATGGGCAGGCGACGGCGGCGACACGGCTACGGGCAGCTAGAGGCATGGCCAAGGGTGGCGATCGATCGGTGGTCTCCTTGCGATGCTCTAGGGCATTAATGCGCGTGTAGGGTGGTGGCAAACGATCGGGAACGTGCGATGCTCTGCACGGAAGAGGCGGCGTCTTCGACGGCAAGCGGTGGCTGTGAGGCATGGGGCGGCGAACGGGGGTGTCTGCGGGGTTGCTGGGACGGTGGTGATCACGTATGGACGCGGCGAGGGCGGAACGCGGTCTGTGGGCGTGTGTCGAGGGTGGCGCTCTAGCGCGCTCTCGGCATGCGCTCAACGAAGCTTGGCATGGCTTGGGCGTGTCATCCAGTGGCTGGCAGGGTTCAAGCGCTGGACATGGGGTGGCGGTGGACGGTGGGCTGCCTCCTGGACATGGTGGCTAGGCGCGGCGAACGCTCCTGCTAGCTTGCCATGGTCGGCTGGCAAGGGGGTGCTCGGGTTGGCATGGCATGGGGCAAAGGGTAGGGGCTAGGGTTGGTCCAAGCACTGGTTGGCACTGGGGGAGACAAGGATGATCAATGGTGAACATTGCTTAGCCAAATTACTGCTCAAAACAGTGAAGTTTGGCCAGATTGATTTATTGCCTCCAAGTGTTTGATGAAATGGCCGCAAGAACTCAAGTTTTGAATTTTGAAAAGATTTTTGGTGGGTGTGCTAGGCACGTGCTGGTGAGTCTGTGGATGCTTGGGTTTTGAAAATTGAGCTTGTTTGAGTGGTTTTTGAAAAAGTGGGATCTTCTCATATGAAATGGATTCAATTTTAAACTGTCATTTAAACTATGCATTCATATGAAAAATGTGGGCCTTCGTACTTTGTTATGAGCACTATCAAGGGGTGCAAATATCCATACATGTTTCTGTTAAGTTTTGAAAGTTAGGGATAGCCAAAGTAGGCATGGGAGTTAATTTAGCCAAAGTGACCATTCACTTAATTTGTTTGTTTTGATTTGTTTGTCTTTGGGAAAAGGGTGGGGATTGTTTAGATGATGTTTATTTCACCTAAGAATAATTTTACAAGCAAAGAAACACACAACCAAGGCAATTCAAAAGAATCCAAATTTTAATACACACACATAAGAATGCTTTCATATTTTTAATTGGAAAAGTTTTTGTTAACCCTAATTTTGATGATTAGAGTTTGATGATCCAAGTTTAGTATTTTTGGGATGTTACAAACCTTCCCCCTTAAACAAAATCTCGTCCCGAGATTTGAAAAAGGACGAAAAGATTACCTAGGATTTGAAGAGATCGGGAAACTCCGTCCTGATGTCATCTTCGCGCTCCCAGGTAGCTTCCTCTTTTGTGTGGTTGCTCCACTAAATATTGAGAAACTTGATGCTTCGGGTTCTGGTAGTTCGGAAAGCTTCTTCCAAAATACGGATGGGTACTTCAGGATAGGTCAGGTCATCGTTGATTTCTATGGTCCGGTGATCAATATTCTTGAATACTTCGGTCTTCTATGGAACTTCGAGGCACTTGCGAAGTAATGAGATATGGAAAACATTGTGCACGGCTGACATCTCTTCGGGCAGTTCCAATTGATACGACACTTCTCCTCGATGGTTCAGAATCTTGAAGGGTCCGATATATCTGGGGGCTAAATTTCCTTTGAGTTGGAAACGCTGCATTCCTTTTAATGGCGACACTTTCAGATACACAAAATCTCCTATGTTGAAGGCGAGGTCTCGATGTCTCTTGTCGGCGTAACTCTTCTGTCTGGACTAGGCTGTTTTGAGGTGCTCACGAAACTTGTGAACCTTCTATTCTGCTTCTCGTAGGATGTCAGGTCCGAAAATCTGACCCTCTCCTACTTCTGACCAATTCAAAGGGATGCGACACTTTCTTCCATACATGAATTCTAATGGGGCCATTTGCAAACTAGCTTGATAACTGTTGTTGTATGAAAATTCTGCAAACGGCAGACAGTCTTCCCACTTAGATCCATATTCTAACACACATGCTCTCAGCATATCTTCGAGTATTTGATTTACTCGCTCCGTTTGTCCATCGATCTGAGGGTGATACACGGTGCTGAAATCGAGGCGGGTTCCTAAACCTTCTTGGAATTTCTTCTAGAATCTCGAGGTAAACTGAGTTCCTCGATCTGATATGATGTTCTTGGGGACTCCATGCAAACTGACGATTCTAGCGACGTATAACTCCGCTAGCTTCGAACTCTGATATGTGGTCTTGACGGGTAAGAAATGGGCGACTTTGGACAATCTGTCCACTATGACCCAGATAGAGTCATTTTCCCTACTAGAAGTAGGCATTCCGGTGATAAAGTCCATTCCAACGGAATCCCATTTCCATTCCGGAATCTGCAATGGTTGCAACAATTCAGCGGGTCTTTGATGTCCTGCCTTGACTCGCTGACATATATCACACTTGGAGATATAGCTTCCGATTTCTCTCTTCATCTTATGCCACCAAAATTGCTCTTTCAAATCTTGATACATCTTCGTTCCTCCGGGGTGGATAGAATAAAGAGTATCATGAGCTCCCTTAGAATTACTTCTTTCAACTCAGAATCTGCTGGTACACAAAGGCGTCCTTTGTACCACAGAACTCCTTCTTCGTCTTCGGTGAATCCGGGTACTTTGCCTGTACGATACGACGCTTGATTCCATCGATACTAGCATTTCCTTTCTGCGCCTCTTTGATCTGGCTGATCAAAGTGGGTTGAAGTTCTATGCTAGCCAAAAATCCTTCACTTACTAATTCCATTCGAAAATATTCCATCTCTTTATGCAAGCTTGGTTGCTCCTTCAAAATCATGCAGTTCAAGCAGCACGGCAATATGCTAAGGGCATCTGCTACCACGTTGGCTTTACCAGGGTGATAGTGAATGTCCAGGTCGTAATCCTTGATTAGCTCAATCCATCTTCTCTGCCTCATATTCAGCTCCTTCTGAGTGAATATATACTTCAGGCTCTTGTGATCCGAATAAATCTCACAACGATTTCCCATTAGGTAATGCCTCCATGTCTTTAGGGCTAGAACTACGGCTGCGAGTTCGAGGTCATGGGTTGGGTAATTCTGCTCATGTTGTTTCAGTTATCGAGATAGATAAGATATAACTTTGCCTTCTTGCATTAGCACACATCCGAGACCGATCTTGGATGCATCACAATACACGTCGAAGGGCTTCGTGATATCTGGCATGATTAAGATGGGGGCTGAAATCAATCTCCTCTTGAGTTCTTGAAAACTCGCTTCACATTAGTCCGTCCATTCAAACTTCTTGTCTTTCTTCAGCAATTGGGTCATGGGTCTGGCGATACTCGAGAATCCTTCTACGAACTTGCGGTAATATCCCGCCAATCCGAGAAATGCATGAACTTGGGTTTGAGTGGTTGGGGCTTGCCAATCTTCTACATCTTTTACTTTTGCAGGGTCAACGGCAATTCCTCTAGCTGATACAATGTGGCCGAGGAATCCTACCTCCTGTAACCAAAATTCACATTTGCTAAACTTGGCATACAGCTGATGCTCTCTAAGGGTTTCAATAATGGTCCTTAGGTGTAGCTCATGTTCTTCTTCTGATTTGGAATAAATCAGAATGTCATCGATGAAAACAACGACAAACTTATCCAGGAAGTCCATAAAAATCTTATTCATGATATTCATGAAATAAGCTGGGGCATTGGTTAATCCAAAAGACATGACGGTATGCTCGTATAATCCATATCGGGTGGTAAAGACAGTCTTGGGAATATCCTTTGTGCGAATCTTGAGTTGATGATAGCCAGTTCTAAGATCAATCTTAGAAAACACTTTGGCACCGGTCAACTGATCAAACAAATCTTCTATCTTGGGCAATGGGTATTTGTTCTTGATAGTGACATCATTCAACTTTCGATAATCCGTACACAAACGGTTACCTCAATCCATCTTGTCCACAAATAAGACATGTGATCTCCATGGTGACGCACTTGGTTGAATTAATCCAATTTCCAGCATGGCATCCAGTTGCTTCTTCAGTTCTTCTAGTTCAGACGGGTTCATATTGTAGGGTCTCTGAGCTATGGGTACTGTTCCGGGGATTAGTTCAATGATAAACTCGATATCCCGATCTGGGGGCATACCGGGCAAAACATCTATAAATACATCGGGGTATTCACAGACTATCCGGACTTGGTCAATGGTAGGTTGGTCTATACTCTTGTTGCACTTGAATTGACGAGCTAAGGTTTCAGATATATGCTCGACTGATATTTCGGCTGTACTGGTCATGGTTATGGCTTTCTTGGCACAGTCAATCTATCCTTTATGTTTGGACATCCAATCCATTCCTAGTACTACTTCCAAACCTTTAGTTCCGAGTACTATCAGATTAGCATAAAAACCTATGCCATGGATTCGGATAGGGACGGCTTTGCAAATTTGCCTAGCTTTGGTGGTTGAACCGGGGATTTGAACAATCATAACATGCTTCAGTTTGGTTGGTTGAATCTTACTAGTGCAGGAAAATTCTTCGGTGACAAATGAGTGTGATGCACCAGAATAAAACAACACTCTAGCAAGTACTGAATTAACAGAAAACATACCCAGCACGACGTCTGGCGCTTCCTGGGATTCTTCAGCATGCATGAGAAAAAGACGGCCGTTGCGGTTGAGTGAATTCCCTGGGGCAAACCTTCTTCCTGGTTGAACACGACGCTGCTGCTGAGCTGGGGCATTTGCATTGGGGGCTGCGACATTCTTCTTGGGGCACTCATTGGAGTAGTGACCTTTATTTACATAGTCATAACAAGTCACTTGCGACTTGTCCTTTGCTGCAACAGGAACAACATTGCTTCCAGTCCTCGGGGCAGTGTTGGTGTTGGAGGTAGCATTGTTGTTGTTGAACTTGGGTGGTGCACGATTGAAATTGTTAGAGTTGTCGGGGTTGTTGTGATTTCCTCCGGGCCTAGGGTTTCCACGGTTGGTATAGGTCGGACGGTTCATCGGGGGTCTGTTGGTTCTCGGGGCAAATCCTGGAGATGGGTTAGGGAGATACTTTGGGGTCTGATGGATTCCTAGCTGATGCATCATGCGACGCTTGCGGTTCTCATTGGCTTGGTTGATCTTTCCTTCCATCTGGATAGCAGAGTCGACACGGGCTTCAATATCAGCAAAGGGAATATTGACTAACACAGTCTGCATCTCATCGTTCAGACCATTCAGGAATCTCTCTTTCTTCTTGGCTTCAGTGTCGATCTCATCCGGGGCATACCTAGCTAATGACAAAAATTTGTCCCGGTATTCCACTACGATCATCCTTACTTGCTTCAGTTCTCTGAACTCATCTCTCATTCTCTTGATCAAACGCGATGGCAAATGGGTTCTGCTGAACTTGACCTTGAATTCCTCCCAGGTCATCATTTGTCCTCCGGTCATGGCACGAACGCTGTTCCACCATGCCCTTGCATCTCCGGCTAGATAGTGGGGTGGCGAACAAGACTTTCTCGTTAGCTTCCACTCCGGCGACTTCTAGGTTGTTTCCCATGGTTTGCAGCCAATCGTCTGCGTCTAGGGGCTCTTCCGACTTAGTGAAAAAAGGTGGGTTGGTATTCTGGAAATTCTTGAGCTTAGATCCATGGTTGTCCTGATTTCCTTGGCCTTGATTGTTGTGGGCCAGCTGAGCTATCTACTGAAGGGTGGCTAGGTTGGCTTGACGTTCGGCTCTTTCAGCTTCGCGGTCAGAAACCAACATTTGCAGGATCTGCAACATCGGGTCCGGGGATGAACCACTTCCTCCGCGTGGTATCTGAAGATTGAGATAGATCATGAGAAAAGAGGGAAATTTCTAAGGTTCTGGAACTTTTAAAAGTTCTTTTTAAAAGTTTGACTCAGATTTTCTAGCTGAAGGGAATATGCCCTGAGAGGCAATAATAAAGTGTTTATTATGTGTATTCCAAGTATATGATAGATGTTTATTTTGCATGCTATAATTGTATTAATACGGAAACGTTAATACATGTGTGTTTAATAAACAAACAGAAAGTTCCTAGTTATGCCTCTCTCATAAACTAGCTCGTTGATTAACAAGATGATCAAGGTTTCCTGATCATGGACATTGGATGTTGTTAATAACGGGATCACAACATTAGTGTAATGGTGTGATGAACATTCATCCGAAGTATAGCATTACGATCAAAGTCATTGAGTTTATATTGCTATAACAACTTACGAAGTGATCCTAATCCTTAGACCATGAGATCATGTCAATCACTAACACCGGAAGAGTTTCTTGATAACATCAAACGTCACACCGTAACAGGGTGATTATAAAGATGGATTCAGAACTAATAAAGTGTTATGTTGAGGCTCATGGATCGAGAGTGGAATTTGTTCATCCCAATGACGGATAGATATACTCTGGGCCCTCTCGGTGATATCACATTGATTAGCTTGCAAGCAAGTGATTTGATCACTAGAATGTTATATCACAGGAACGAGAAAAGAGTGCATGTCGGTAACGAGATCAAACTAGGTATGGAGATACCGATGATCGAATCTCGGACATGTGATATATCGTGAAACAAAGGGATTAAGATACTAGCGTAAAAGGTTCCGACGATCACAAGAAAGTCATCGTTGAATGTGTGGGAGTCAGTATGGGTCTCCAGATCCCGCTTCTGATTATTGATCCGAGAGGGGTATCGATCATGTCCGCATTATTCACGAACCGTAGGGTGACACACTTAAGAGACACCGACATCCAATTGGAGCAAATGTTTCATGCCGAAAGAATGAACAAGCGCAGGAATTTATTTCACTAGATACCGAAACAGGTTTTCGGGTGAAATTGCATAAAGTGGTTATGCATGTGAAATAGAATTCTAGCAAGGGGTTATTTGTGAATGTTTGTCATTAAAGTAATTGACAAAATTCTGAATAAAATAAAAGAGTTTTATTTAATGAGAGTTTGCATTAAATTTGGTGGAAATTTAATGGGAATTTGAGTGGACTTTTGAGTGGAGGGAATTTAAAGGAGATTTGTGAGTGGAATGTCCACCCACATGAAGAGGGGAGGGCAAGGGGCATCCCCATGCGCCGGCCACCCCCTTGGGGTTCCCCCTCCTCCTATAAAAGGAGCCCCCCTCCTCACTTGTCTCTCACACCTCCTCGTGAAGGATCTCTCTCCCCTCTAGAATTTATCCCCCATGGTCTCGGACTAGCGAGATACATGTTCCCGGTGGCTATTCGGCAAGAAAGAGTTGTGCTTCCGCTGCATCGCTAGAGCGAGGAGGTGGAGGTTTCTCGGTGCCTCGAACGTGTGTGCGATCACGGATGCGCTACTGATTTGCGGCGCTAGGACTTCCTCTCGATCTTGAGATCGGCAAGAGATCGTCTACATCAACCACGATTTGAACTCGTTAAGCTTTGTCGGTCTTCAAGGGTATGTTCTCTACGGATATTCATCCGCCCGTTGTTTGTATCTAGTAGATAGATCTTGGTATATAGTTCACATCATAGGAAAAATTTTGTTTTCTATGCTGCGAACCCTACAGTGGTATCAGAGCCGGATCTATGCGTAGATACTTTACACGGGTAGTACACATATGAGTATGTGGGCGATGATGATCATGTTGTTGCTCCTTTTTTATAATTTTGGATATTGGTGGCATAGTGGGATGAAGCGGCCCGGACAAACTTTACATGTCCTCGCACATGAGACCTGTTCCACGCTTGACATGCAACTAGTTTGCATAAGTGGCTAGCGGGTGTCTGTCTCTCCCTACTATAGTCAATATCTATTTTGCAAGCGAGTTGTCAACAATTTGATTATCCTCGTTGTGGTTCATGTTCGTAGGTAAGAACGGTTCTATCTCGAAAGCCCTAAGCCACGTAAAACTTGCAATGGATAAATTAGAGGCGTCTAGTTTAGATTGTTGCTGGGCTAGTGTTATGATATGGTAGTGTTGTAAGTAGAAGTATGAGATGATACTCTTACAACACACATAGCGTGTAAAATCCATAGACCTTGGATTTACACATATAGGTATGATAGTGATCATACCACGATGCACATGATAGAGATCATCTGCGGGAACCATATAATTTCACTAATAAACATATGATGTTTGATAGCATCTTATATTGCTTGTTTAGCGCTTTGTTAGCATAATAAGATGATCCCTCATTTAAATATCAAGATAAGAATGTGTTCTTCCTTTAGTATGCACCGATTATGTTTTCGTCGCTCCAAGACATCACGTGATGATCGGGTGTTCTTGGATCCACGACCATATTTCGGGTGTAAAACAGTTACACACGCGAATACTAAGGTTCTAACTTGGCGAGCCTAGCATGTACAGACATGGCCTTGGAACACGGACCGAAAGGTTAAGCATGAGTCATATAGTTGATATGATGCCCATTTGATGCTCGCCTTTGAAGCTATACCAACTCACGTGATGATCGGACTTGGTGTAGTGGATTTGGTTCATGTAATCACCAAAAAGGCACGAGGGATGTCGTTTTTGAGTGGGAGTTCATTCGATTAGTTGAACTCAATCTATCATACACTTAGTCTAAACTTTACAAATTCTGTTGTAGATGGCACCACCTGCTTTTAATTTCAATGTGTTCATGGAGAAAGAGAAACTAGCAACGAACGGTAGCAACTTTACCGAATGGGCCATGAATTTGAGGATTCTCCTCTCTGCTGCACAAAAGCAATATGTGCTAGAAGCGCCGTTAGGCCCCCCACCTTTTGATGATGCCCCTGACGAGGAGAAGAATGTCTATCAGACTCGTCAGGAGGACCACAACTTAGTTCATTGCGGCATATTGTATGGGCTAGAGCCAGAACTTCAAAAGCGTTTCGAAAACGGCAATGCATTTGATACAATGGGTGAGTTGAAAATGATTTTCGACACACATGCTGCTGTAG
Source organism: Avena atlantica (assembly GCA_910589765.1). Lineage (NCBI taxonomy): Eukaryota > Viridiplantae > Streptophyta > Magnoliopsida > Poales > Poaceae > Avena > Avena atlantica. Next base: position 421,729,072 of record OU342734.1, on the reverse strand, counting down.
AGAGCTACAACGCTTCAGAAAAGTTCTTTAGCTGCATGATGGAAGAGCACTGCTCCGTTAGTGAGCATGTACTCAAAATGTCGGGTTACGCCGATAAGCTTGTGTCCTTGGGAATATCGATTCCCATTGACTTAGGCATCCATCGTGTTCTGCAGTCTCTGCCACCTAGCTATAAGAGCTTTGTGATGAACTATAATATGCAAGGCATGAAGAAGTCTCTCCCCGAGCTTCTGTCAATGCTTAAAACTGCAGAAGTGGAGATCAAAAAGGAACATCAAGTGTTGATGATCAATAGGAACACTGGTTTCAAGAAAGACAAGAAGGGAAAACGGAAGGGAAGTAAGGGCGGCAAGCCGGTTGCCGCGCCTGAAAAGAAACCCCGAGTTGGACCTAAGTCTGATTCCGAGTGCTACTATTGTAAGGGGACTGGCCATTGGAAGCGCAACTGCCCCAAGTATCTGGCAGACAAGAAGGCCGGCAAGGCAAACAAAGGTATATATGATATACATGTTATTGATGTGTACTTGACTAGTGCTCGCAGTAGCACCTGGGTATTTGATACCGGTTCAGTTGCTAATATTTGTAACTCGAATCAGGGGCTGCGGAACAAGCGACCGCTAGCAAGGGGTGAGGTCAAGATGCGTGTCGGCAATGGATCAAGTGTTGATGTGATCGCCGTCGGAACGCTACCTCTCCACTTACCGTCGGGATTAGTTATAAACTTGAATAAATGTTATCTGGTGCCTGCACTGAGCATGAACATTGTATCTGGATCGTGTTTGATGCGAAGTGGTTATTCATTTAAATCCGAGAACAATGGTTGTTCCATTTATATGAATGAAATCTTTTATGGTCATGCACCGATGATGAATGGTTTATTTCTATTAGATCTCGATGATAATGTTACACATATTCATAATGTTGATGCTAAAAGGATTAAACTTAATGATGATATATCCGCATATATGTGGCACTGCTGTCTAGGTCATATTGGCGTTAAACGCATGAAGAAGCTCCATTCGGATGGACTTTTGGAATCACTTGATTATGAATCATTTGATACATGTGAGCCATGCCTTATGGGCAAGATGACTAGAACGCCGTTTTCCGGTTCAATGGAACGGGCGACAGATTTATTGGAAATCATACATTCTGATGTATGTGGTCCAATGAGTGTGTCGGCGCGAGGTGGATATCGTTATTTTGTTACTTTCACGGATGATTTGAGTAGATACGGTTATATCTACTTGATGAAACACAAGTCTGAAACCTTTGAAAAGTTCAAGGAATTTCAGAATGAAGTGGAAAATCATCGTAATAGAAAGATCAAATTTCTACGGTCCGACCGTGGAGGTGAGTATCTAAGTTACGAGTTTAGCACTCACATGAAAGAGTGTGGAATTGTTTCACAACTCACACCTGCCGGAACACCACAGATAAATGGTGTGTCGGAACGTCGTAATCGTACTTTATTAGATATGGTTCGATCTATGATGTCTCCGACGGACTTGCCGTTGTCATTTTGGGGTTATGCACTAGAAACTGCTGCATTCACTTTAAATCAGGCACCATCTAAATCCGTTGAAAAGACACCGTATGAATTGTGGTTTGGAAACAAACCTAAGCTGTCATTTCTTAAAGTTTGGGGATGCGATGTTTATGTGAAGAAACTTCAACCGGATAAAATCGAACCCAAAGCGGAAAAATGCGTCTTCGTAGGATACCCTAAAGAAACTATTGGGTATTCCTTTTATCACAGATCCGAGGGCAAGGTTTTCGTTGCCAAGAATGGATCCTTTCTAGAGAAAGAGTTTCTCGCGAAAGGTGTGAGTAGTCGGAAGGTAGAACTCGAAGAGGTTATGGAACCTTCTCTTCAAAGTATCGCGAGTAGCGCAGCGCCGGAAGTTGTTCCGGAGTTGGCTCCACCTGTTGAAGAGGGAACTAATGATAATGATCATGACACTCCGAAAGAGAGTACTACCGAACCTCGCAGGTCAAACAGGACGCGTGCAGCTCCCGAGCTGTACGGAAATCCTGTCATGAATTTCATAGTAGATGAAAATGATGACCCTGCGACGTATGAAGAAGCGATGATGAGCCCGGATTCCAACAAATGGTTAGAAGCCATGAAATCCGAGATGGAATCCATGTATGAAAATCAAGTTTGGAACTTGGTGGAATTACCTCACGACCGAAAGGCCGTGGAGAACAAATGGATTTTCAAAAGGAAAACTGATGCTGATGGTAATGTGACCGTCTATAAAGCTCGACTTGTCGCAAAGGGGTTTCGACAAATTCAAGGAGTTGACTACGATGAGACTTTCTCTCCCGTAGCGATGCTAAAGTCAGTTAGGATTACGTTAGCAATTGCTGCATATTTCGATTATGAGATATGGCAGATGGATGTCAAAACCGCGTTTCTCAATGGTAATATTGAAGAAGAGTTGTATATGATACAACCAAAGGGTTTTGTCGATCCTAAGGATGCTAACAAGGTGTGCAAGCTTCATCGATCCATCTATGGATTGAAGCAAGCATCACGAAGTTGGAATCTCCGCTTTGATGAGGTGATCAAAGAGTTTGGATTTGTCCAAACTTATGGAGAAGCTTGTATTTACAAGAAAGTGAGTGGGAGCAATGTGGCATTTCTGATATTATATGTGGATGACATATTATTGATCGGAAATGATATAGATCTTTTAAACAGTGTTAAAAGTTATCTAAACAGCAAATTTTCAATGAAGGACCTAGGTGAAGCGTCATACATATTAGGCATAAAGATCTATAGAGATAGATCTAGGCGCCTAATAGGACTATCGCAAAGTACATACCTTGATAAGATTTTAAAGAAGTTTAAAATGGACGGAAGTAAGAAGGGGTTCTTACCTATGTTGCAAGGCAAGACATTGAGTAAGACTCAAAGTCCGGCTTCGGCGGAAGAAAGAGAGATAATGGACAAAGTCCCCTATGCTTCAGCCATAGGCTCTATAATGTACGCCATGCTATGTACAAGACCGGATGTGGCACATGCTATTAGTTTGACTAGTAGGTACCAATCGGATCCAGGTTCGGAACACTGGATAGCGGTCAAGAATATCCTTAAGTACTTACGAAGAACTAAGGATATGTTTCTTGTATACGGAGGTGAAGAAGAGCTCGTCGCTAAGTGTTATGCCGACGCTAGCTTTAACACCGATCCGGATGACTCTAAGTCTCAATCCGGATACGTATTTCTCATGAATGGCGGAGCGGTTAGTTGGAGGAGCTCCAAACAACCTGTGGTAGCGGGATCAACAACGGAGGCCGAATATGTTGCTGCTTCAGAAGCGGCTCAGGAAGCAGTTTGGATGAAGGAGTTCATATCTGAACTAGGAGTGGTGGCAAACGCGTTGGACCCAATGGTGATCTATTGTGACAACAATGGTGCCATTGCCAATGCCAAAGAGCCAAGGTCTCACAAGAATTCCAAGCATATTAAGCGCCGGTTTCACTCCATCCGCGAGCATGTCAAGGATGGAGATATAAAGATTTGTAAAGTACATACGGATCTCAATGTAGCAGATCCGTTGACTAAAACTCTCCCTAGAGCAAAACATGATCAACACCAGAACTCAATGGGTGTTAGATTTATCACTATGTAACTAGATTATTGTCTCTAGTGCAAGTGGGAGACTGAAGGGAATATGCCCTGAGAGGCAATAATAAAGTGTTTATTATGTGTATTCCAAGTATATGATAGATGTTTATTTGCATGCTATAATTGTATTAATACAGAAACGTTAATACATGTGTGTTTAATAAACAAACAGAAAGTTCCTAGTTATGCCTCTCTCATAAACTAGCTCGTTGATTAACAAGATGATCAAGGTTTCCTGATCATGGACATTGGATGTTGTTAATAACGGGATCACAACATTAGTGTAATGGTGTGATGAACATTCATCCGAAGTATAGCATTACGATCAAAGTCATTGAGTTTATATTGCTATAACAACTTACGAAGTGATCCTAATCCTTAGACCATGAGATCATGTCAATCACTAACACCGGAAGAGTTTCTTGATAACATCAAACGTCACACCGTAACAGGGTGATTATAAAGATGGATTCAGAACTAATAAAGTGTTATGTTGAGGCTCATGGATCGAGAGTGGAATTTGTTCATCCCGATGACGGATAGATATACTCTGGGCCCTCTCGGTGATATCACATTGATTAGCTTGCAAGCAAGTGATTTGATCACTAGAATGTTATATCACAGGAACGAGAAAAGAGTGCATGTCGGTAACGAGATCAAACTAGGTATGGAGATACCGATGATCGAATCTCGTACATGTAATATATCGTGAAACAAAGGGATTAAGATACTAGTGTAAAAGGTTCTGACGATCACAAGAAAGTCATCGTTGAATGTGTGGGAGTCAGTATGGGTCTCCAGATCCCGCTTCTGATTATTCATCCGAGAGGGGTCTCGATCATGTCCGCATTATTCACGAACCGTAGGGTGACACACTTAAGAGACACCGACATCCAATTGGAGCAAATGTTTCATGCCGAAAGAATGAACAAGCGCAGGAATTTATTTCACTAGATACCGAAACAGGTTTTCGGGTGAAATTGCATAAAGTGGTTATGCATGTGAAATAGAATTCTAGCAAGGGGTTATTTGTGAATGTTTGTCATTAAAGTAATTGACAAAATTCTGAATAAAATAAAAGAGTTTTATTTAATGAGAGTTTGCATTAAATTTGGTGGAAATTTAATGGGAATTTGAGTGGACTTTTGAGTGGAGGGAATTTAAAGGAGATTTGTGAGTGGAGTGTCCACCCACATGAAGAGGGGAGGGAAAGGGGGCAGCCCCATGCGCCGGCCACCCCCTTGGGGTTCCCCCCTCCTCCTATAAAAGGAGCCCCCCTTCTCACTTGTCTCTCACACCTCCTCGTGAAGGATCTCTCTCCCCCTCTAGAATTTATCCCCCATGGTCTCGGACTAGCGAGATACATGTTCCCGGTGGCTATTCGGCAAGAAAGAGTTGTGCTTCCGCTGCATCACTGGAGCGAGGAGGCGGAGGTTGCTCGGTGCCTCGAACGTGTGTGCGAGCACAGATGCGCTACTGATTTGCGGCGCTAGGACTTCCTCTCGATCTTGAGATTGGTAAGAGATCGTCTACATCAACCACGAGTTGAACTCGTTAAGCTTTGTCGGTCTTCAAGGGTATGTTCTCTACGGATATTCATCCGCCCGTTGTTTGTATCTAGTAGATAGATCTTGGTATATAGTTCACATCGTAGGAAATTTTTTGTTTTCTATGCTGCAAACCCTACACTAGCAACTTGCTTTTCATTCATTCATTCATTCATTCATTCATAGCACACGATACAAACACACACCACAACAAAGGTAAACAAATGGTTTTAAGAACCATTCTTGAAACTATGATACAGTGGTACCGAATACAACTCACTACGCTAGTGATCAAGTGCTACTACTCCTCGGAGTCGGTGTAGTCGTCATCCTCATCATCCTCATCGTCATCGATGAAGGCGAAATCATCCTCATCGGTGAAGAAGTCTATAGCGTGATCCTCCAGAAAATCATCATCATCGCTGGGATAGGAGTAGGGGTCTCCATGAAGATCCTCTCCTGCATTCTCTCTTTCCTCCAACTGCATGTCTTTCTCATGGATGGTCTCCTCCATATCCGAGATACGGTGGCGAAGACGGGCAATGATGCGCTCCTTCTTGTCGAGCTGACGGTGGCTAGACTTGCGATCCTTTGCTAGCATGGCGATGGTATGATCCTTCGTCTTGATGATGGCGGACTTGTGGTTAGAGTAGTCACGGCAATTGTCCAATTCCTGCTGACGATCGTACATCATGAAGCTAAGGTGGTCCAACTGAGTCTTCAGCTCGGGGTGGTATGGGGCTTCCAGTGGCTGTCCATTAGCATCACGCCTTGGACAAAACTCAAAGCGGGTACCCTTGATCTGGTTGATACTCTGCCCACACAGACGGGCAAGAGCTTCCTGCATGGCCCTGGCAAGTCCATCAAGCCAGTTGTTCTCTCTTAAGGTGAACTTAATTCCCTCGGCAGTGGGAGGTTCAGTTTTTCCTCGGAGACTTGCAACAATTATCCACTGCAGATCTTCTCCTCCTTGATCATTGAGCTGAGCTCCGAACAACTCGGGGTGCGGACGCTCCAGAAGTTCCGAAAGATGGTCCAAATCCCGCTCACAGATAAGGTCTCCTCCATTCCCCAACTGATAAAACTTGCTGTACTTAACGTCCATCTATAAGAATATAGGATGAGTAAGTTAGTAGAGTGATCAAGTGTGTCAAATTTTATGTATTTTGCAAGATTTTTTGAGGAACATGAATTTTCATGACAGAAGCAAAGTGATAAGAATGGGAATAAGTTTTTGTAAATATTTGCTTCCTTTGGTTTTAAAACTAAGTTTTTGATTCAAACGTCCGGTCTAACTAGGGTCTCCTATGGTCAGGATGGCTCTGATACCAACTTGTCAACACCTGGATTTTTAATCCCAGATGCCTGTTATGCCATATATCGCAGTCCCAGAATTACCATTTTTGTGAGACATAACAGAATTGGATACCACAGTACATCATCCATTACAAACCATACATAAGTTCTTACACAAATAAGGATCTCATGATCTAGTTCTTAATACAACTCAGGCAGCGGAAATACGTAATAATAAAGGTAGCTTAGGCGAAGCTCCATCTTCGGGGTCACAGGAAATGCTGACGATGGGAGATGATCCTAGTTGTCGTAACCTTCCTGGGGTCCATCATCCTGGTACTCCTCTTCATAGTCTGGCCACGGGAATAGCCAAGGACAAAGCCATGAGTACTCTTTAAGTACTCGCAAACTAATACTAACAAGTGAAGGGGTTTTTTGTAGTAGGACACTAAGCTCTAGGGTTGTTTTGCAAAAAGCCAGATTTACCTCTACTAAGTTCAGAAGCAAGAGCAAGCTAGTCAAATTTTATAACACCTAAGTGGGAACTTGTATCTCATATCACAACTCTGTTGTGGTCAAGTCAAGTTCTCGATTCCTTTCACAAGTCATTTTGAAAAAATCTGATGGGGGAACAGTATGGCCACTCCAACTGTCCATAACCGCGGACGCGACTATTCGAATAGTTTGACACTCTGCAGAGATTGTACACTTTCACCACAACATTCGATACATGCGTCAGGAACAAATCCTAAATTCACCATACTTAGTATGCGGATAATCAATCCTAACCTTTCAATTACACGCCCTAGTATAAGCACCTCTCCTGTGAGTTTGGCCTCCCAACCATGACCAACTGTTATCTTGGGTACTGCACAGGTGGAAAATCTTCACAAGGTAGCCTCAGCTCAGACCTTGGCTGTGAGGGAACCCATACTAAAGTATATAAGTTTCCAGTAAAGCTCTACCCAATTCTCGGGTATTGTGGTTGTACGGTAAAATTGGAATGGTATCGCATCCAGACAAACATCAGTTTTATAAAGGGCTAAGGCTCATGCCTTAATATTTTCATCATCCAAAAATCCTCTGGTGTTCGGAAACACATGTCAAAACATCTCAGTAGAATGATCCATCATTCCAAGGTTTTCATAACCATTTTTTCACCAAGTATTTCCATCTAAAGTTGATCAAGTTTTATGCTTAGCACTAGCATCTACAAGTGGGAGTGAGTACTAATGAAGGGTGGTAAACAAGTGGAGTTTTAACTAAGTACCATCTCCTGCCTTGGTATGACATCAAGATTATCCAGCTTAGGCCAAATTTAATGCTCTTTATGCAACCTTCAAATATCTTCCTAGAATCTACAAGTCCCTTAAATAAACTCTAAGGAAAAGCTTTGATAAAGAAAAAAATATATAAAGCTTGCAAGTAAAACTAGGATTGGGTATCATCAAATGTGTCCAACCAAGCATGCTTAGTACATTGCATAGGTTATATACTTTCATAATTGCAAGTGTTAGCTTGCACATTCAACTAGTAGTATTAGGCTTGCCTTGTGCAGAGCAGTGGTTGAAGTTCTCCTCAGCTTCTTCTTCGTAGTATCCTCATTCCTCCTCGTATCCTTGGTCGGTACTAGCATCTATGAATAAATACGAGGTACACAATCACCAAACAATACTTAACTACTTTCAATCATCACACAAAAGGTTTTTATAGATGATCTAGCATCATCACTAACATTACAAGACTAAAGCATTTGTCTTATTGATTTTATTTTTAGAAAAGTAATTTCTACTCATTGAAAAACTACTTAAGATTTAATATTCTCCAAATCCAAACATGGGATCATGTTAACACATGTCATCACCATATTTTTCAGTACATGGGAATGTGATTTAAAGTGGTGTCACAATTTAATAAGGTTTAACCTTTTTATTTTAATTAAATAAAGTGACTAGAAATGCCTATGTGGCATCATTTTATTACTTGGACATTATCTGTAAGTAAACCCATATATTTTTATATATTCTGAAAGGTGTGATCAAATGAGATTTTTGAGAGTTGGAATCAACTCAAAAGCTATTATGGTTTAAATTTGAAAAATGTTTGAATGCAGAAAAGCTTCTGTCTTGTTATTTTTACCAAGGTTGATCTACAGATCCAAATGATTTGAATCCAACGGGCTTGGATTAAGCATTTTAGTACCTTTCTAAAAAAATTGGTTTCATGCAATTTGGTACACTGAATCGAGCCGGGTTGATTTTTGAAACTAGGTATAGAACCGTGTTTGAATGAAAATAGAAAAATCTAAATTCAAACGAGTGGGCTGCGCGGGAAGGGGTAATGGGCCGACCCAGTTTCACTCCGTAGCGCGGGGCTCATCTGACAGGGGGTTCCACAGGTCAGTGGCTCTTTAAACGCGAAGCGGTACGGGGCGATGTGGTGCGTTGGATTAGAATGAAGATCTACGGCTAAGGGTCGTCGTCGATGATGAACAGGTCACCGACGAGCTTGAACCCTAGCATCTCAGTGGGGGTGCATAGGGGGCATTACCGGGGCTCCAGCGACGACGGAAAGGTGGGCAAACGACGAAGTCGACGACGACGAACTCAGGGGTGGTCACGGCAGCTTCGGGGGTGGACGAAATCAACGGCTCCTCTTCTCCTCTATAGCGGCGAGCTCCGGCAATTACGGTGATGCGCTGCTCGCCTTGCTCCGGCTAAGGGGTGGAACGATCAGTGAGGTGAGGGGAGTGAGATGGTGTGCTTCAATCGGCTGGGGGTGGCCTCCTTTTATAGGCCCGACGGCGAGACCGAACGGGATGGGCAGGCGACAGTGGCGACACAACTACGGGCAGCTAGAGGCATGGCCGAGGGTGGCGATCGATCGGTGGTCTCCTGGCGATGCTCTAGGGCATTAATACGCGTGTAGGGGCGGTGGAAAACGGTCGGGAACGCACGATGCTCTGCGCGGCAAAGGCGGCGTCTTCGACGGCGAGCGGTGGCTATGAGGCATGGGGCGGCGAACGGGGGTGTCTGCGGGGTTGCTGGGACGGTGGTGATCACGTATGCACGCGGCGAGGGCGGCGCGCGGTCTGTGGGCGTGTGTCGAGGGTAGCGCTCTAGCGGCTGGCAAGGGGGAGACAAGGGTGATCAATGGTGAACATTGCTTAGCCAAAATTACTGCTCAAAACAGTGTTTGATGAAATGGCCGCAAGAACTCAAGTTTTGAATTTTGAAAAGATTTTTGGTGGGTGTGCTAGGCATGTGCTGGTGAGTCTGTGGATGCTTGAGTTTTGAAAATTGAGCTTGTTTGAGTGGTTTTTGAAAAAGTGGGATCTTCCCATATGAAATGGATTCAATTTTAAACTGTCATTTAAACTATGCATTCAAATGTTTTTGGATGATCATAAGGTGGGCCTTGGTACTTTGTTATGAGTACTATCAAGGGGTGCAAAGATCCATACATGTTTCTTTTAAGTTTTGAAAGTTAGGGATAGCCAAAGTACATGAGAGTTAATTTGGCCAAAGTGACCATTCACTTAATTTGTTTGTTTTGATTTGTTTGTCTTTGGGAAAAGGGTTAATTGGATAGATGCCACTATAATTTCTGTCTATTTGAGAAACGCCACTATAACTTTCATCTTTTGACAAACGCCATTGCAATTCTCGATACATTCTATAAAAGCCATTGTGCCCACTTAAACACATATACCAACCAATATACACTTGTATTTCTGCCGTACATACGTATACATAGTGGACCTCACTCTAATGAGCTAATGAAGGTAACCGTGGTAGAATAAAATTAGAGGAAATAACAAGGGTGGTGTAAATTGTTACACATCTTTTTAATATCTGTTTGCAATATCGTACAATGAATTTTTTTCATATCATAATCAAATCCGAATATAAATCAACTCATGGGGCAGGACGTGTGAAACTTTCCATTTTTCATTATAACAATTTAACATGCAAGAAAATGCAGTACGTTAGGAAAAAAATCCATTGCACTAGTAGTGTAATTAGCAGTGAAACACCTGTCACACGAATTAACACCGGTTCCTTAATATTTAAAATTAGTTTAGCACTAAATAACACGAAACTGCAGTACAAATCTCCGGCAAGAATACCGATTTATCACCATCATGGGAATTACACCAAAATAGAACACATAATTTGTTAGTACAATGCAACATCGATGGACAACAAGAACTCACATTTATATACTACTAGTGCAATGGACAATTTTTTCTAACGTACATTGGTTTGTGTTGGTGTTTTGAGGGAAATTTTCTGGATGGGCTTAGTCCCTTGGACCTCCACACCCTCTTATATATAGTACAATCTAGCCTTACATCTTCACTCGTACACTGGAATGATCTAGACTCTAGTAGGACATTACTACTATACTAACACTCCCTAGAATACTCTAGACTCTACAAGAGTAGTACTATCTACACTAACTCAGACTCCAACACTCACTGGAATACTCTAGACTCTCCTAGGACAATACTACTATGCTAACCTAGACTCCAATACTCCCCCTTAAGATGAGCATGGGTCAGTCACCATGACCATCTTGCTACAACTCCATGACACTTACTAGGACCACTACACCTCTAGCTTGCAAGCATAAAAATCTACATGAGAGCGTTTTACCGGAATACTCCATTCCAGTGAGTGTTAATCTAGACTCCACATACTAGGACTACTACACCTCTATGCTAACCTAGACTCCAACAGTTTGCATGCTAAATTGTTAATGAAAACTAGAAACTTTCAGACGTTCCGCACCATGAGTTGTTTTATATTCAGGTTTGATTATGATATAAAAAGAATCATTATACGATATTGCAAACAAATATTTAAAAAATGTGATACAATTTACACTACTCCAATTATTTTATCCAATTTTATTCTGTCGCGGTTACCTTCCTTAGCTTATTAGGACGGTGTCCACCTTCTATACGTATGTACGGCAGAAATACGAGTGTATATTGGCAGGTATATGTGTTTAAGTGGGCATAATGGTGTTTATAGAATGTATCAAGAATTGTAGTGACGTTTTTCAAAAGATGAAAGTTGTAGTGGTGTTTCTCAAATAGGCAGAAATTGCAGTGGCATCTATACAATTAACCCTTGGGAAAAGGGTGGGGATTATTTAGATGATGTTTATTTCACCTAAGAATCATTTTACAAACAAAGAAACACACAACCAAAGCAATTCAAAAGAATTCAAATTTTAATACACACATAAGAATGTTTTCATATTTTTAGTTGAAAAAGTTTTTGTTAACATAATTAGAGTTTGATGATCCAAGTTTAGTATTTTTGGGATGTTACAGTTTGGTCGCCCCCTGGGCTACAAACGCCATCTATGGCTAGATTTCAGGTCGGGAATGGAGATAATACACTAGGGCAGGGTCATGGATTGCCTCCGCCGAGAAAAACTCTTTGGGCTCCGGATTTCCAGGGTCTGATGAAGATAAATTTGGTCCAAAATTCTAGCACCAAACAGCCTTATTGGAAATCTGGGGATTCGAAGATGGACCAGGATTATATCTCCTCTAAACCCCAGTTTTTTTTGGAAAAATACACTAAAATTTGGAGAAAATAGAGAAAAATAAGGATTGAACTGTCACAATGCTTCAGAACCAAACGTAATTTTAGCAACGAGTAGGGACCCCACAAATACTCTACCAAAGAAGGCCTTACTGCTACAAACTTCTCCTCATCTGAGGGCATGGCGGCGGCGGCGGCAGAGACCTCCTCCTACAATCCGCGGCGTCCTGACCTCCACTGCCGCCAGCGCCGCCTCGTTTTCGATCGCCGCTACGGATGGATGTACGAGTACACCGACCCCTAACCCTTTCTCCGTCTCTCGCCTGGTTCTGCTCCCTTGGCTCCTGTCTCACTCGCTAGTTTGCTTTCTTCTCCACCGCAGCTTCGACGAGTGGACGGACCCCGCTGTTTCCGCCCTCTCCGGTGGCAGAGGAATGTTAGCACACTACGCCGGCCTTCTTTCCGAGTTCTCAATTTTTTCCCCACGTGTACTGATTCCTTCCACACCCTGTGTGTCAGGTTCTGCATACTCCCCATGGCGCAGGCGCTGATGAAGGCGGCTGCATCTTCGGTAATCAACTTTTGTCGAGATTGATTATAATTTTAGTTTGTTGCTTGCTCAATTTGGGCTAAGATTTACTCTGTGCTCACCTGATTGATTGGTTCTCGAATGGATCTGTAATTATTTAATTGGCACGATACTTGGTAGGATAGGATAATTGGGAAATAGTAGTGGGCTACCCATGGTGATAGCTGTGCACCACAATCCAACCATTGAATCAGCCTATATTGTATTTTGGACCCTACATCTGTCGTTACTAGTAGTTTTGTGTTTACAGTAGACGTTTGATTTGGGTTTCAAGATTTTATGGCTGTGTGTTGCTGCCAGAATATCTTGTACGGAGTATATCATTTGAAACTCACAACGTTAGATATAGAATATATTATGTGCATAATAGATGAACCTATGTGCCCTCATGAACATTCTAGTGATGGGACAATCGTCTTTCGTATTGTTTGTGGCAAAAGCAGGCTGTTCAGTGATATTGCACATATACGTAAAGTAACCTAACAATATCATATTTCCGCGAAAACAAAACCCAACTATATCATCAAGTAAAATAAAATAACTTGCTTCATATGTGATGGGGTAGCTACCAATCCCCCAAAAACATGTAGTAGTCATGTAGTCATCAATGTAGTTTCCATATTCTTTCGCTCCTCATATTGTGGTGCTGCGGCAGACTCATGGATCATGTTTGATACTTGGCATTCAAAGACGGAAAAGGTTTTCTAGAGTTGGGTTGTCAGCATGGGATGAAATTAGGAGATAATTGGTGGATGTACATATTTAAGATTAGATAATTCTATTATTATTATTATTTGCAATAACAAGCTAATCTTTACTCTTGTTTTTTCATAACTGAAACACCACAGGACTAAATAATTTCAGTTCAGTTTCTTCCGAGGTTAAAAATACTGTTCGTTTGATTACATGATTTATTTTCATCTTGGAGAAGTGTAATTCTGAAACTCAAGTATTTCCATGGTTTAAGTTTCACCCCTATCCAAACACCATTTTATTTATAACCTGGTCTATCAAAACCATCAATATTAGGTCTCAAATTATAGTTCATTCATGGTTTTTGTGATGTGGCATGCTATTTGTCTGTTAGACAGCATATAGTTGGTGAATCAGTAAACCCTTTACATTAACCTTCTATCTCTAGGATCAATTATTTCCATGGATTATATTTGTTTGACTATGCTGCCCTAAGATGAAAAGTAGACCTTGTTCGGTTGCTCCTTAGTCAGCAAATGCTTTTCAAGCCTTCTGTTTGTAACACTTGACACAATTTGATGAAAAAAAGGGGCATCTGTTAATTTCATTGAAAGTTTCCAGTTCATCATTACACAATTTTCAAATCCCCAGTGGTGCTGGTTTTGTATCAATAAGAATTCTACCCATGTCTTTGACCAACTAACTGTATACGTTGTCCTGTTAATATCCGAATGACACTTTTGTGGTTAGATTATGGTACATGTTTGTACAATATATGATTCTTATGTAAAGTTGTAAACATTTTTCCACAAATATTGAATTTTGCTAAGACCATTAATGTCATCACCTGTGTAGGTCATTTGCACATCTTGTCATTGCTTCAGAATAATGATCAACAGCGCTGAAGCACACAGCTTTCTCATGTGTAGCCAATAGTTAAATTTAATATGTCATTTCTTAAGGTTATCCACCGAGGCTTTCTTGTCAGTTATTCAAATACCCCTGTACTGAAACTTTACCACCCAGTATCTTATTACTGCGGTTTGTGTTCCTTCTACAGGTTGACCATGTAGCAGATGCAGTTAGCACAGCTCTTAAACGCCCCGAATGTTTCTCCCCACTAGCTTATCTCCCTCACCTACAATTGCAAAGGGAGCGAAGGACTTGGTTCCACGAGCTTGAACAATCTGGAGTCGTAGCTGATGCCAAGTTATTGCCACGCAGTCCTCTTTGTGATTTGGAATGTATTAGTGCCTACGACAATTTGTTGGCAAGGTAGTAGTACAATGTTCTGTAAGCATCGTATGCAGAAAAAAATGCATAAGTCACCTCTATTGACAAAACATTAGAGTGGCTTCCTAACAATGTCCGAAAGATATATTGTTTGTCAAAATCTTGAATTGTTACTCCCTCCGGCCCATATTAATTGACTTTGATTTGTCAAAATTTGGATGAACCTATGTACTAAATAGTGTCTAGATTGATCCAAATTTTGACAAATCCAAGTCAATTAGTATGGGTCGGAGGGAGTACTTGAATTGAATGCGGTCTGGTCTCCTGTAATTGATTTTTTTACTTGATATATCTCCTCTCATATTAATCTTCTCGCCGTTCTCGTTATATGTTGCTCTTGCTTAGCTCTAGGGATTCACGGACAATTTCGTTGACATGTTTATCTCTCAACACATTGTAAACTATTGATATATAGCTGAATGCTTGTGTGTTGCTATGGCCTCCTAAAATTTTGAAAAGCTAAGAATTTCCACTTTGCAGTATCCAGCTATTCAAGCCAGTTTAATTTGGGCCGAGAAGCTCGTTTCCTAGAGATGGTGGAACGATCTTGGCATAGTCGTCGATGGACCTAGGCTCGGCAGCGTATTTGTCTCCGTGCAGGAGTGTAAACGTTTTCTCCGGAGAAAAAAAAAACACACAGGCGTGTACTGATCTCCGCAGCAGGTAATCCAGGAGATCGATCGATCCGTCCTCGCTTTCCCAACTCTTTCTCCCACAGTTCTCAGTTTCTCACCTCGCCGCCGCCTAGCTTGGCTCACTGAGGCGCAACCGCTAGAGAGGGGGAAAAATGGCGAGCGGAAGCTACGAGGGCGTCCTCCTGGGGATGGGAAACCCCCTCCTC
This sequence comes from Avena atlantica, assembly GCA_910589765.1. Lineage (NCBI taxonomy): Eukaryota > Viridiplantae > Streptophyta > Magnoliopsida > Poales > Poaceae > Avena > Avena atlantica. The sequence goes on along the minus strand of OU342734.1, from coordinate 421,713,615 downwards.
GACATCTCCGCCGTCGTCGACGAAGCCTTCCTCGCGAAGTAATTTGCTCCTCATCCATGGTTTTCAGATATGCCTTTCCTGCCAAATTGCCAATAATTGCTATGTTCCTATCAACTGATCTGCCATTACTGTACGTTTTAACACCAGTCCTGTTGGTTGTTGTATAGTATAGCTTTTGTTGGGACTTGGGAGTAAACTCGCATCACTCCCAAGTTTTAGTTGGTACCTATGCTACTGTGGACAATCTGCCGAATGGGTGTGTCCCCTTCATGATATGCCACTGAAAGAACAAGATGCAGACAGTACGCTTGTGCCGACTGCCGAACTACAGCTGACCATGATAAAAAAGAAAATCTACTGCTGATCAAATATAGAAGTTCCGTTTTCAGTATCAGTCGGTGCATTTAAACTCATTCGTTTCTCCTTTGGAGAATTTTTCGTTTCATTAGGAATTATACCTTAGCTGTAAGCTCAGATCCCAGAAAATGACATCTGATACTATGCTGTTTCTTCTTCAGAATTTGTCTAATGGATTGGACCATGCTCTCTAGGTTGCATGTATGGAGGGTCAGATGTGACTGTTCTTGTTATCATGAGCTAACTCTCTGCGCTTGTGTTCTAGGTATGACCTCAAACCGGGAAATTCCATTCTTGCAGAGGAAAAGCACTTGCCCATGTAAATTGCTTTCTCCTCTCAACTTCACTTGCATTACCGGTACCGGATGCTCTTGTTGGCAGATGTTATTAATCACAAATAGAAAACAAAAGCCTGATACTGTCACACTAGCCACCTGAATCAATCGTAGCATGTTAAGTGTCCAGACATGTACTCGTTTTGAATTCAGTAAGAAAATTGCCTTGTTCACATGTCATAATTGGGGATATGTTTATAAGAATGCATCACCAAAGGCTACAGGTTAGTAATATTGTTGATTTGTGTCTTGTGCTGCTAGGTATGATGAATTGGGTATGAAGGACAACACTGAATACATTGCTGGAGGTACTATTTCTGCATGTTTGTGCTAACTGATATTGTGAATGCAGTAATTTCTGTTTCATGGTTTACTTTCTCACTATTTGTGTTTATTGTGTTTGATTCCTTCAGGAGCCACTCAAAACTCTATCAGGGTTGCCCAAGTGAGCTGAGAGCAAACTATATCCTAATAGTGCAGAGCTATTATCTTATTACCAGTCCTTATCGTTAATCATATGCTCAGAACTTGATACAATCCTTATTACGTTTTTGTAGTGGATGCTTCAAATCCCTGGTGCAACTAGTTTCATGGGCTGCATTGGGAAGGACAAGTTTGGTGAGGAGATGAAGAACAATGCACAATGTGCTGGTGTCAATGTAAACTATAACTTATTTTCCCCTGCTCTACATGCTATGACACTCCCTTGTCCACTATGTTGCGCAATCAACTAATTTAACCTTGCCATCTATTTATTTAGGCCCATTATTATGAGGATGCCAATGCTCCAACCGGCACATGTGCTGTCTGTGTTGTTGGTGGCGAGAGGTAGGTCACCTAGAGTGGTATTTACATAATATTGCTCCTGACTTGGCATTAAGCTTCCCCAAAGTTGTAACCATGATCCCGGTGTGAAGGAATGTGGAATGATTTAGTAGTTAAGAACATCTACTTGTTTGTTAAATTTGTCTTATGACAGTCTATCTTAGTACTCTAACCTGCAAATGTTTATTTCTGTTTACTAAAACTGTCCCTATATTTGCTTGCACTAGACTGTATCTCTCTGATACTATGTTTTTTTTTAATTCTAGAATAACTATGTTCATCAAGCAATTGTAGTCTCTTTTATTTGTGATTTTAATGAGTAATCAATAGTTTGTGGGGCTGTAATAATGTTTCTAGTATGGATGCCATTCTACAAGGCATTGCCATTTATTTGTTCTACACACAGTTTAAGATTTGTCTTAATATTTGGTTAACAGAGGTAGGAAAAGTAACAAAATATGTGGACAATATCTCACTTAAGCTTGGAAAGTAATACTCAAAGCATGATATTAGTATTCAGGCACTAAATTACTGCAGCCATTCGTTATCAATGGTTGTGTTCTATTGAACTTGTTTGTCTATTTCATTCCAAACAATGGTCTTCTGTATCAACATAGTTTTTTTTTTCTATGCTCATGTCATATTCTTAAACTGCTCCATTACCTCTGTGTATGTCCATGTTGTCCACACTCTAATGGATGTGACGTCTGTTTAAATTATTCCTTCTATATACAACCAGGTCACTTGTTGCAAATTTGTCTGCAGCAAACTGCTACAAGTCTGAACATCTAAAGAGACCAGAGAACTGGAAGCTGGGTAATAAAACTGAAAAACTTGAACTCCTCTGAATTTCCAGCTTTATGTTCTTTATATGTTGTTTGGGATAATGGTACCTTCCATTTCAAATCTAATTTAAATTTTATAATATAATATTTTTTGGAGTTGTCTTAACACAAAGTCATTTATTTTTACTCTCTCGAATACTCTGTTTGCACTTTGCACTATATTTTTGTTTGATAGATTTATTTTCTGACAAATAATGTCGTAAATTACAGTTGAGAAGGCAAAATATGTTTACATAGCCGGCTTTTTCCTTACCGTGTCCCCTGATAGTATTCAACTTGTCGCTGAGCATGCTGCTGCAACTAACAAGGTTAATACTAACCACTAAAAGGAGTCCAATTCTCGTTATTTGTTGAAGTACAATTGATCATACTATTTGCAGGTGTTTATGATGAACCTTTCTGCCCCCTTTATCTGTGAGTTTTTCCGTGATGCCCAAGAGAAAGCTTTTCCGTAAGTAATGGACCCCACCATGTGATTCTTATTATTTAATTTTGTGATGACATTGTAGAACACCTTCAGTTTATCGTCTAAAGAGAAAACGTTTCCATGTTACTTTGTTCCTTTGCAATGCTAATTAGAATCTGACTGAAGTTCCATTTGTTACCAAACTTAGGTATGTCGACTACATATTTGGAAATGAAACAGAGGCAAGGACATTTGCTAAAGTTCGTGGTTGGGAGGTATTCATTTATCATCCAATATTTTCATTACTTTCTTAGTAAATCTTTAAGCCTTTAACAAAATTCCTATAAAATTTGTAGACTGAGAATGTTGAGGCGATTGCTTTGAAGATCTCACAATTGCCTAAGGCTTCAGGAACACACAAGAGGATTACTGTTATTACTCAAGGTTGTGATCCAGTAGTTGTGGCTGATGATGGAAAGGTAAACATCCTGCTATATTATTCCTGCGGGTTTCATAGACACGCTTTACAACATTGTGATGATTGCATTCTGTTCAAACCATACCGAATATTTGCAAACACACATCAATCCTTGATTGAACAGACTTTAGGGAATCAACCTAAATTATATGGTATTATGTAACCATGCTGGGTTTTTCCAGTTTCATCAATTTGAGAACTGCTTTAAAACTGTATGCACACAACTGGAGTACTGTCGCTAAATTTTTCCATGAATCCTGGAGCCACTAGGAATGTATGACTCATTTTTGCCGGGATTATGATGCCTGCTTCAGCACATATTGCAAACTCCAGGCTATGCAATTTTTATGCATGTATTTTGTTGGTTGATGTAAGAAATAATGGGCAATACTTGTCCTTGACGTTGAAGCCCAATTGGTGGTCTGCTAAGGATTGGTCTGGTGATTCAAAGGATTTTTTTCCACGATTTTAGATGTTACAACGAGCTTAGCAAGAATTGAACTGCATTTGTCACTACATTACAGTTGGACATAATGGAGCATAACCAACGTACAGTTATCTTGGCTAATCTGCATAAGTGTCTATTATTCTTTTGCTTGTAGGTCAAAACTTTTCCTGTGATCCTTTTGCCCAAGGAGAAGCTTGTTGATACTAATGGAGCAGGTACTCACTACTCCTGGATAGTGACGTTAAAAATGCATCGAAAGTGATTTTCTTTTATCATCAACTTCTAATATACGCGTCATTATACGCCCCACTTCCCTTAAAAAGTACTCCCTCCGTCCTAAAATAGATGTCTCAGATTTGTCAAAATTTGGATGAATCTATATACTAAATAGTGTCTAGATTCATCTAAAATTTGATAAATCTGAGACACCTATTTTAGGACGGAGGGAGTATAAATGATGGCAATAGCAGAAGAATTTTGCATACGCCTTCCATATATAGTCCATTTGTGATTTACATCATATTTGTTCTGTAGGTGACGCCTTTGTTGGAGGATTCCTCTCCCAGTTGGTTCAAGAGAAGAGCATTGACGAGTGTGTCAGAGCTGCTTGCTACGCTGCAAACGTCGTCATCCAGCGTTCTGGCTGCACTTACCCTGAGAAGCCCGACTTCAGCTAGACAGACAAATATATTGAGAATGTATAGGTATAGCCGTATAGGCGACAGTCCTTTTTGATACTCACTCTGTTTCATATTACTCCGCACGCAAGGTTTGGTCGAAGTTGGACTTCGTAAAGTTCAACTAATCGTATAGAGAAAAATATTACTAATATTTGTAAAGTAAAACTAATATTTTTAGAACTGTAATGTGATATACTTTTATATTATATATATTTGGTGTTGTATATGCTGATGTTTTGTTATTCATAGTTGGCCAAACATTGCAAAGCTTGACTTTGACTAAATCTTATATTGCGGAGTAATATGAAACGAAGTGAGTATTCCTCTCTCTGGCAGTGTCGCCCAGTAGATCTGGTCAGCAACATTTGCGCCAGTATTTATGTCACTTGTGCCCCATACAAACTTCAATCCCACCATGAATCCCAAAGAGGCGGTAGGAACACTGCTGGATTTTATCATCTTGTATTGGATTTATCATTTTCGCTTGTCGCGAGTTACTTCAGTTGCAGAGGCAATGTAGCCAAGGCCGCTTGGTGGGTTAGAGGGGAAGTTAAATACAGCTACAATCCTTGTAATTGTCTAGGTAGCTTGATTTAATCCCTATACTCGGAATTTGTACAATTTAACCAGCGAACTTGTCAATTGGAGTTGATTTAGCCAAAAATCATGTTTGTCATTGAATTTGAGCTGGTGCCGATGACACGTGGATGCAGGTCGCACTTGCAGGAGACCACTGCTGTCTCTTGTTATTCCAAGCACGACAATCGTTTAATGGGACACCATGACCACCACCATCATCATTATTGTCGTCACTAACTACATCTTCATCTGTCGGGAAGAATTCATCCCTGCCAAATTGGAAGATCCAGTTCTTTAGAATGCAGCATGAGAGAACAAACTTAACTTGGGTGGGAAAGAATAGAATGGTTCCTGATCAAGGATTTTAAATCTGTTTTTCAGAGCAGCGAAAACCCTCTCAACCATGACTCTAAGGCTAAAGTGTCTGAGATTGAAAAGTTCCTCCGCAGTCCTAAGATAGAATCTAGCAGAGAACTCATTGAGATGGTATCTTGTTGACCTGAAGGGTGAAAAAATTCCATGACGACAAGCATATCTGGTATTTGCTATGTAGAACTTACCTTCTGGGATCTTCAGGCCATTAGCTCTCTCAAGGTTGTCAGAATTGTGGCATCATGTGCTAATCCTTCATCCAGCAAGCACATATGTGAACTTCGTGTAATCAACAATGGCAAGAACATTCTGACTGGTGTAGTGTTTTCTCTTCTTGTATGCAGCTGCTTCGACTTTTGGCACTCTAGCAGTCACATGAGTACCATCAATTTCTCCAATACGATCCTGGTATGGAATAAATGTTAGTCATCGGTGCAATACAATCTTCTCATGGAGTACAAGCTAGAGTTGTTCGCCTTGAAATATGGAAACCATCAGTAGCTTTCTTGTATCTTAGTTGGAATTTGAGTTGATGGTGGCTTGATCTTCTCTCCTATGAGCTCTCTAATAGCATACATTACTTGATGGAAATACCTGAATATTGTCTTCGTAGACCTCCATGTGTTGTGAATCGCTCGAAATCTCTGGTTATGTCCTACAACATGAAGGAACAATGCCACTTGCTCTTCGATACATGTGTGGATGTTGTTCTTAAGCAAACTCCTAACCCTCAATGTGTGCACAAGTAGGTTAAAAGGGGCCCTTTGCATTCGAAGCATGGAGATAGCCTCTACATCGTTGTTGTCGTAGATGTAGTTTAGATTTGCTATCTTCTTTCTAACATGATGTATCATGTGAGCATATTTCACCGACAACTTGTTACTCCTACCAACCGCGCTTTTGTGGATCAAAAGTGCCTGAATCATAGCCACCAGGGCAATAGTCTGGACGATAATCTTCAATCTTTGGTCCTAATCAAATTGATGTTGTATAATTACTTAAAAAAACAGCTGCAATGTTGACCAAACTACATAGGTAGATAACGCTGGGGAGGAGGGGACACGGAGGCGGTGATTGCATCTATGGTTGGAGACATCGACGACCTACCGCAGCCGAAGAAGGCGCTGGCGGACACGACGAGGACAAGCCGATGCCGCAGATTCGCGAGGCCGTAGCAGCCGGTGTCGGAGAAGATGGAGTAAATAACCAGGTGTCGATCCGCAACTTTAAATCGTTGCCTCTGCCGCCAAAGCCGTTGGCCAAGAGAAAAATGTGGGTGGATTTGTCTTTCGTGATGGTGACAACATAAGAAAGAGGTGAGCCTAATTATCGTGCCACACTGTGCTGCAATGTTTTTGCCTCCAGCTATCTTTACACTGCCTTTTCGTGCATGCCGTTCCTTTTTTTGCGCTCGTCATTTAGGCTGGGTCGAAAAACGCCTTTGTGAGCAACCAAATATGATGCCTTGAGTACTGGATTATCGTGTGCGGACTTTTCACTTGCTGCCATATTGTTTGTGCTATCATCTTAGAGATTGCGCGTCGACCGAATTACGAGCTGGAGAGTGGATACAACCAACATGGACCCAAAATTGGCCCGATGTTCCCAACAGTAAAAAGGCTAGACCATCATGGGTCACGAATTGCATGTTTGGAGCGACCCCCCATTCTGCACGGCGGCGCACATCCTCGAAGAATGGAATACAGAGCATGGATCGAGCACCGTAACTAAATTTGTACTCCCTTAGTTTTAAAATATGAGGTGTTTTAGCTTTGTGAAAAAAATGTGTCTAGACTTTTTTAATATATAGATTCACTCCTAACCTGAGTAAACTTATAAACTAAATGAAATTTAGATACATTTGCTTTATAAAGATAAAATATTTTTTTTAAAACAGATTGAGTACTACACATATCGATCGACCCTATACATCCGAGAGTGTGAGCCCTAGGAAATCATTGACATGTAGGCAAATTTCGTTATCTCGGAGCAATTAACCGCCCCCGGTCAGCGGCGGCAACGGCCGACAATTAATCCTGTACCAAGTGCATGCCGCCCGCGGCTGGCGTCAGCTGCACAGCACCAGCCTACGGCAGTACTCCTGCCTGGAGTCGACGTGGCCGAGCACGGCGAGGAAGATGTCCTCGTCGCAGGGCAGGCAGAGCCTGGCGTCGGCGGCGAACTGGTACTCCTCCCTTGCGCGGTCGAGCAGGTCCCGGAAGAGCGGGTGGTCGAGGGAGGAGACCCGGACGACGTACCGCCGCAGCTCCTCCCCGACGTACACCACCGTGTGGCCCCTCGGCACGTCCACCGGGATGGCGGCCTCGTCGCCGTCGTGGAGCTGCGCCCAGTACTCGCCCACCGTCGTCGGGGCGCCGAGCTTCCTGCACGCGTTCAGGAAGGACGTGAGGAGTCTCCTGTTGCTGCTGGTATTGGAGGAGGATCGTCGTCCTGCCTGCTTCATGCTGCTGCTTGAACGTACCGCGCTTACGTGTGCGTGTCTGTGTGTGTGGGCAGTGTGGTCGCTAGATGCTGCGTGTATATATACTGGCTGGTACTGTATGCAGCTGGGATTGTGCCCTGTGGATTGGTCAACAATAATGGTTTCAGCCTCAAAGCAGGCATGTGCTGTGTAAAATAGGCGGTTGAAGGAGGTGACGTTTGGATGTACGTACGCAAAGGGAAGGATCGATCGTACGTACGTTCGCAGTAGTACTAGTACTACGTCTGAACGGAATGGCATGCGCATGTATACGTCTAGACGGCAGCTAGCTTTGGAAGTGGTTCTCTCAAACAGACATACTGTATGAGGATTCCTTATGTCACACGCATCGTTATGCGGGCAACTCTACTTTGGTAGTACTACGTACACGGTGATGCTGCCATTGCTGAAAATTATTACCTGGATTAATATTTGCCCCCAATATGCGCTTGTCATTAGCTAGCGACTAGCGTGCACCATGCATGAGTGCCCTGCCTAACTTTCTATGAATATAATCGAGACACAGACACACAGTCTGCTACGATTGAAATTCTGGTCAAATGTGTGTGCCTTGAAAGACCACAGCTTTCAGCGCTGAGCTTGACACGAATTTATTAGCTCGCGCATGTTGACCACGCAATGGACCGATCGAGCATGCACACAAGATACTATAAAAAAACACAGTGCTCATGTTATACAAGGCAGGCCCAGCGCCTACGTCCTTGAACGTGTAGAGTTGGTACATCACCGTGCACGTACACTACGTAGTCCTTTCCTCCTCCTCCCGTCCCTCCGCGTCGATCCGTCGGCTGGGGAAAGAGGCACGTACGGGGCCGGCAACTAGCACAAGGACGGAATACCGGCGCCATCCAAGTACAGCCGCAGATTCTCTCGACCGGCCGGTACGTACGTACGTTCTCTCTCCAATAATTTGATGCGAGGAAGGATCGGCGCCGGAATAACTAACCGCGTCTCGAAGTTGTCGATGGGGTTGGAGATTCTTGCACACATCGCTTTGAGGTGGAGAAGGAGATAAGGCTGCGTGACGGTGCGGTGAGGCGGATGGGGTTCGCGGCACGGGGCGGCGGCGGCGGCGGCGGCATTCATGGCGGTGAAAGGAAGCTCCGCTGGAACTACTCCTCACTCTCCGGAGCTAGCTAGCTATCGGCCCAACGGTGAAGAAGTAGAGAAATGAGCATGGGGCATGGGGAGCAGGACGGCATGGGAGCTCCTATAGATGGCTCAGCGGGGGAGTCATCAGCTACCCTGGCTACCCCTGAAGCGTTTCCTCTATGGGCCCAAATGCAGCCTAATAAAATGGAGTAGTACTACCTTTTCTGTTTCTGTTTCTATCTGTTTTATTACTGTATAATATGAAAGTAAGGGATTTTCAAAGAAGTTTTATTTGAAATTTTTATATATATTTAAGGATATTAAAACTTGAAAAGTTAATATTTAAGAACTAGGATCCGCGGTTCCAGTCGCATATTGTGCTGCAATCAGTAGGAGACCGAGGCCGAGCTGCAGTGGCACGTGCATATTCTTGAGCTGGAAAATAAGTAACATGATATTGTTAACCAAATTGATACCAAACTGGTACGGAACAAAATTGAAGGCCATACCCAGATTAATTACAGTCTGTCACACTACCGAGCACATTTGTGAGTCGAGTTAGGAATACATATTTCGCATTTTTTCTCTCTCATTTTTTTGTTTCCAACATTATTTCTTTGATATATATTGCGTACGGGCCTGTGGCAGTTAGCGCGGGGCCTCGGCAATTCAGAGTTTTGGCAATTCATGATCATTCGTCTTGTTTTCTAGCCAATTGGAGCTTTGCTATGTAACTAAACGAAAAAAAAGAAGACAGAACGGACATTCTGGAATACAGTATATGTTAATGAACTGACCTGAAACAACGAAGGGGTTCAGTTCTCCTCGAACAGTAGATAAGTATATCGGAGGGACTTTTGCTCAAGAAAATGTCGTCTTTCCTAAGACACCGAGAGCACCTGCAGAGCTTTATGGATTGTTCCACCAGTTGTCTGAAGTGCAGCTAAACCCCGCGCGCTCGTGTATATGTACAGTACACACAAGGAGCTCTTGTCAGCAACGGTTGCGTCAGAAACGCGTGAAAACATATATAGCGACATAGTCTCACGCCGGACTTCTTCATTCCCTCGCGAGAATAAACAGAGCTGACGACTCTTGATCAAGTATTTGCAGGAGTATATGATTTTCCAGGAAAACAACATCGATCTCCCAATCTTCAGAATAAATTCCTCAACTCCAACTAATCCCGGACAGCAGACTTTCATTTATAGTATATAATAGCATGATGTTAGATAATGCACGCAACTGTGGCTGTGCAAGTGCAATGCTAGCTGTTTCTCTTCCTAATAATGGAATAATGCAGAAAGCTCTTGCGTGTCGTGTGAAAAAAATATTTTTTCAGTATAAACAGTATATGGCTAGTTAGAAGGACTTTTTTGTGTGATAACAACCCTGCTTGACATTAAAAAGAAACTGGGGTAAGGTCATTAAGGACAGGACGACAAAGGAAAGCATCCCGTGGCGAACATTATGATCTGGCGCTCCCGTGCTGCTCCCGGCTGCAAGGTCGCATCTGGCTGGCCATGTGAAACAGATGCTAGATCGCCGACAGGCTAAGCCGATGCGGTCTGCAACACCCGGTGGCATCTCTTGCGCGACCAGCGTGGAGAGACTATTGGCCATCTAATGATCGAATGTGTCCTATCCCGCGAAGTGTGGGCGACCTGCCTTGGATGGTGGGGCAAGAGTCATTGAATGCCGAACCACGATACGAAGCTTGTGGTGTGGCTTCAAGATAGGCATGGGGCAAAAGGTCGTGAGCCTGACATTTGGACTGGAGTTTCCTTAGTCTGCTAGATGTTGTGGCACCACTCGAGCGATGTGGTATTTGAAGGGGCCACCCATCACCAGCAGGGGTCACCCGGAAGAACTCCGCTAAGGCAAGCCTATGGAGGGCTGCGGGGCTTTTCCGTGACTGCCGAGGACAGGTGGATAAGTGGAGGTGCCGCGAGTTGTTGGTATTCTTGAGGCACGTGGAGTTGCGCTTGGGACGTCTGTGCCACATCGCGTTGTAAAGCTTGGCCACTGCTTTGTCCTCCTTTTTTCGAAATGGGGAGCGAAGACCTGACCTCTGCATCAAACGATGCACACAACCTTAATTCATTATTAGAACAACAGAGTGTGTGGCAAAGTCATTACAAAGATTTTACAAAACAAGATCACCAAAACTAAACACTGAGCATGACGATACCGTATCGCTACCTCCTCGACGAGATCCAGACAACAACCAACTGCCCCATGCAAGTCAGGAGCCCAGATCCGTCTAGCATATCCACGAAATGGCGTCCACACACTCGCTCCAGATACCGCCGTCTCCACTAGCTTCCACCAAACCATCTTGAACATGTAGAACGATGCCAAGTAGCAACACTATATAGCCAAGAGTTCGCCTCCCCTGCTCTCTCCAACCTCTCCCTGCTTGAGAGTTCCCGAAGGAAAACCGGGCCGCCCCCGACCTCTCTCCGCCGATGCTGCCAGTTGGAGAGGGAGAGGGGGAGGTGCCGGAGTAGATACTAGGATTAGGTATAGGCGTTTCGGCCGTTTGCCGGTAGTTTAGAGTAGGGTTGGGGATTTCTCCGGTCGAATCCCTAACATCTCGAGATGGAGCTCCGTTGGTGAGGCCCTGGTGGTCAAGGCAAGCCATGGAGTTGCAGATCTCCAGGATCTCCGTAATAAGACTGTGGTCTTCCGCTTCCTCATCTGTGGCATTCTAATGCTTTTGTTTTGCATCCTGGCCGGCCGTGGCGGCGAGGAGGAGGCAAGGCATGGCGTCGGGATGGCTGGATCTGGAGGTTGGTGGAGAGGGTTGGCCAGGTTGATGCTGTGGCGCTGCACGAGCTGGCCGCTGTCGGCGTCCGTTTTCTTTCTTCCATGGCGGAAGAAGATCGAAACTCCGATAGCAACTCTCAGGAATACGCGTCTTTGGCTGATTCTCGATGGCTCCACGGCTCCTTTCTTCATCCCGGCCGGCCGAGGTGGCGAGGGGGAAGAGGAAGAGGGCGGATGTGTGCTCCATCACGAATGCGGCCGGCTGCCAAATCATCGTGCTCATCGCTCGGTGCCCTGGATGGCCACCAGCATCCTTGGCTGCAGAGGCAGCCTGCTTGCGCGCAGGAATGGCGTGCTCTCAACCTCCCAGGTGGAGGCCCCTTCGAATCCATCGCCAGCGCTTCTCTCCGGCTTCTCGCCAAGTGGTTCGTCCCTGGTGGCAAGACGGTGGCCGGCGCTCTGGGATTCTTCGTCGGTGGAGTCAACGAAGGACTTGATTGCTTTTCTTTTTCTATCTCAGGGTCCTTCTTGCTTAATTCCAGAACTACTGTGTAATTTAGTTTTACCTGTGGTCTTGTTTATATCGTGTATCAACCGCTTTAAAAAGCAATGGCAGCATGGGGGTCCTTCACCCCTCCTTCGTTCAAAAAAAAAAAGGTAGCAACACTATCTCCAAAACACGTCGTATGCCACCGGTACCCGTAGCACCACACCCACTTTGTCCTCCTCCTATGAAAAAATACTCTCCCAGGACATATCCTTATTTTACATGGCATAGCTGTTGTAAGCCGATGAAAGTCGCCCCTCTGATCTTATCGCACTTCGCTCAGGCTACCAGTTTAATTTGGACATGATGTAGTTGAAAGATGTAACATATGAGTACTTGAAATCTGAATCGGTGGCCAAGGCAGTGGCGTGACAATAAGTGCCACAGCTCTGGTTTTCTTCTTTATCATAGGATAATTATATTGGCACTAGCAAATAAAGAGGTATATACACTTTTAGTCTCACATCTTGCATCATAAGAGCGTTTTAGTCCCACATCTTGCAAAGTGAGCAAACATAGTCTTACAACTTGTATCCTGGGAGCAACTTAGTCCAATTTGATTAAATTTTACTAAATTTATCCACCTATGACGTCACAATTTAGTCAAACTTGCTAAAATTTGATTAAATTGGACTAAGTTGTTCCTAGGATACAAGTTGTGGGACTAGATTTGCTCACTTTACAAGATGTGAAACTAAAACGCTCCTATGGTGCAAGTTGTGGGATTAAAAATGTATATACCTCGCAAATAAACTTAGTTAGAATCGCAGATAACTTAACTCTCACTTGCACTCAGCTGGCCTTTCGGGCTGCGAACTGACATCTCGTTGGGATCGAAACCCAGTGCTCGCTCCGCCGTCGCCGCTCACCGTACAGCCGAGGGTTCCGCGTCGCCGCTCGCCGTCAGCCGGAGAATTACCTTTTAGCTTTCGAGGTAAAGAAGTACGTATAAGGCGCATGGGGCGGGCGGCGGCGGCATGGAAGCCCTGCCTAGTTCCAGGATGAGTAGGACGGCACGGCATGGCGCACCGGGCGGTGAGGAGGAAACGGCCCAGGAAGGAGGCAATCACCCCGTAGCAGCCTAGTGGTGGCGAGCAGGCCCACGAGGCACGTGTTCACGTCCACACAAAAAAATCATTGAAAAAAAACTGATAATGCAGCAATTCGGCGCTATAGAAAGTGCAAATGAAATCTGGTATCGAAGACATACATTAAACCACAAAAATCAGAAGCACAGATATTGTGCGCGACGCGAGATCGTAAGTGTAAAGCTGGAGCATGGTAAGTCTTGAAAGTAACTTGTAATCAGGATAACTATTATGTTAATCGATTAATATATTGGTTCTCTCGCAAAAAAAAGTAATTTGGCGGGCGATCAAAACGCGATACCTAGCGCCCCCTCCCCTCCTCTCATGCCTCTGCCATCGACGAGCAATGTGGGTGGGCGTTCCTTTTCCCGCTCACAGGAGGGTCCGTGTGGTGTGGGCTCGCGTGGTGGTGTGACCCGACGCTGGCCGGTGGTGCGCCACCTTCTCTAGCGTGGTGGTTTATGGTGTGGCGTGACCGAAGTTCCGGATGACATGGTGTGGTGGTGTCTCACGCAACATCCGGGGCTACAATCTCCTTGTTGGTAGACATGTGGCACTGGCCCCCAACCTTCGATGGAGGTTTGGGGTGGTGGTTGCCGGAGGTTTCCGCTGGATCTGCTGGGGCAAGGATCATCGGCGTGCTGACGTGCAGTGGCTAGGGCGCTGGTCGGGGTGTTGGCGGAGATCCTCTCCCGGCGGCGCCATGGCCGACAGCGGAGGTGGGGTTGGACCTGGTGGCCATGGACGAAACCCTAGATTAAAATCTGGGTGTATCCTGTGCCGTCCCCCAATTCCTTTTTGATGCATGGTTTGGCCGAATCTGGTGGAGGGTCGATCCTGCTCTGCCGCTGCCTTTCTCGATGCTAGTCTATCCCACGGGCTGCCGCTAGGGGTCGGAGCGGCGGATCTTGCAGGTCGTCGGGCGGTGGTGTGGGGGTTGCCGGCTAGGCATGAATAAAGGTGGTGGTCCTCGGATCTCTCGCACATCAAGACGAAGATCTACTTGATGCGTGCCTTCATGGATCTGTCTGGAGTGTCTAGTTTCGGAAAGCTCTGCCGGCGAACTCTCATGGGCGCATCATGCCTGGAGATTGCTGGATCAGAGGATTCGGTCGTGCGCACCTGTGTTTTTTGCTGGCCGTTTGGTTTCAGATGGAGCATGACGAAGCTCTGCTACCTGTTACCATCATGTGTCATGTCTTTGACAATCCATGGTAAAATCAGATATGGAGGATTTCATGATGACAGGAACATAAGGGCTAGCTATGGTGGATTGAGTCTTTGGAGTGTTAAGGATCTGGCTTGGTGATCTATGAATCGCAGCAGCGTCTGTTAGAGGGGGTGACAATACATGAGAAGTTCACAGTCTTTCCTTGCAGGGTAAAATCCCAAGGTCTGGCCTTCATTGGTTGTGTCTAGCAATCGCCTTGCAGAAGGCATTATTTTGTGAGCAAAGACTTCCTCCATGGTGAAAACCTAGGATCTTTGATCAGACGACGACAACGCTTGAGCACTGTTTTCTTCTTGGAGGCGTCATTTTTGGAGGGGTTGGACTCTGGTGTTGTTTTAGTGGTGTTAGTGTCTCTGCTGCTAAGAATCTGATCGCTTTAGCGGGACTTTTCTTTTTTGTAATTCTTCTTTTTTCATGTGTATCCGTAATGCCAATTGGGTAATGCGTTGTTGCAGTGACTAGGTGTAATTGGTATCTTGCGATATTAATATATGCTCCTTTCCAAAAAAATGACACTGGCCATAATCTAGCTACAATGGGCTAGGCGGGCCCGTCGTGGTTTGGAGCTGCTGTGACCTAGGCGGGGGCGTGCTATACGCCGCTTTGAAGCGTCACAATGCACTTGAAGGCAAGGGGTAAGTGGGTCGGGCCACGTGATGAGATTTTCTTTTTTATTTTTTATTTTTCTATTTTTGTATTTTTATTTAAACTCTAAATATTTTCTATAATTATGATTTAAGAACTGGGAATATTTTTGAATATTGTTGAAGATTTTTCTTAATATCATGAGCATTTTTTCAAAAAAAATAATTCAAAGAACCTGTTTTTTTTGAAAATTATGAACCAGTTCTAAAAATTATGATTCAATTTCAAAAAAGTTATGAACCATTTTCAAAAATCATAAACCAATTTAGAAAAACATGAACCAATTTCAGAAAAACCATGAAGCAACTTTAAAAACCATGAACCAAAAATTAAAACATGAACAAACTTTCAAAAATCATGAACCCAATTTAAAATATCATGAACCAAATTTCAAAAATCATGAACCAAATTTAAAAATCATTAACCAAAATTCAGAAAACATAATATATTTTTTAAAAAATAAACATCTTTTAAGAAAATGATGATGTTTCTAAAAAAACGTAAACAAACAAGAAAACAGAAAAAAGAAAACGTGCTAACTAGGCAGCCCAACGGGGCTTGAAACCTGTGCGACGCTAGCCGCTCGCGCTGCCAGCGGGCGACAAATAGCATTTCTGTCTAGGCGGCTCCCTCTAGAGGGTTGTCGTGGGCCTGCTTGCAAGATCTAGGCCAAACGGATGGCGGCGCCCTTGTTGGCTCGTCTTCGGATTGTCGGGCCATAGTTACTATAGAGGCAGCAATTGCTGCTCATGGGGCATGGAAGCAGGGTGGCAAACCCAGTTGGTGAGATTATGCTAGCAGCTCGGCAGCGGGCAACGTTTTAACGATGGTGATGCCTCCTCTTGGCTACGTGGGCAACGAGGGGAGGATGGTAGATGGCCCTAGCATTGTTGTGGATTTGGCAGTGGCGACTTCCTGGTCTAGATCTGGAACTCTTGTGTTGGCTGCAGTGCAACCCTTGGCTTGGTTGGTGACCCTCGGGTGCCATAGTTGTGGTGTCGAGTGAAAGCTCCGTGCTTTTGGCACTCGCGACAATGATACCCGCTTGTGTCGTATCCATCCTGGAGGAATTGTTATGGGCCTTCTCTGTGTTAGGGCTCCAGGTGAAAACCATAGTACGATTTTTTGGGTTGGGCGGCGGCATGACGCGTTGTTATCCTCTTGGGGGCATCGTCACGGAGCACTTGTACGCGCTTCTGCAACATCGATATTCCTTGACACTTGCGTGAAGCTTCTCCGGCTCTGACATCGGGTGACCTTGGTGTCTCCTATCTTTTACATGTGACCTCGTTGCCATCGTTCTCGGTCCTCGTTATCTATTGGTAGGATCGGCGCTCCGTGTTCCGGAGCAACTAGCAAGAGGGAAGGCAACCCTCTCTAGCGATAACTTGGTGGGTTCAGTGCAACGGCTTCCAGTGGTTTCTTTAGGAGGAAAGAATTTGTTCATGTTCGGTAGCCTAGGTTACCTAGTGTTAGGAGTGGCTTCTGCGGCTTTCTTAATTGACTTGGAGTTGGTGGTGTTCTCGTCTCCCTCTCAATTACCTTTTTCCCTTTGACCTGCTTGTAAGAGATATTCTCACTACTGCGTATCAATTCGTCCGTATGTGATCATATCGGTTCGATTTTTCTTTACTTATAAAGCGGGACAAAACTGTTTTGAGGAAGCCTTAGAAGTAAATTACTCACTTGCATACACTAGTACATAATACACTACCAGTGGCATTTCAAAAAAGATGTTTGTGGTGTTTTCCCCCACGCCACCAGTATCTCACCACTGATAGTTGTTATCAGCGACGTGGCGGCAACAGATCATTGCTATTTCAATGTTACAGGTGTGATGCCATTTTGACACGCCATCGATACAAATTTCAGAGAAAAAATGGCCAATTCAACAGTGTTCTTGTAATCTATTTGAGACAAAATTAGTACCTCTTAGCCAAATCCCTTCTTTTGCCCTTGTCATGCATATCTTTTAATTGCAACATGCACGTTGACTTTACTAGTAAAATGCCCGTGTGTTGCTACGAGCTCATGATTTTTTTTTTTTGGAGGTTGTCAAATCTTCCCTAAGAGCAATGGCAGTAGTAGAGCCATGGACCTTTTTTTTACTTGCTCTAAGCATTGCCTGGAATTTCTGAACAAAGTGAGCAGTAAATACGGCTGCAAAAACATGTTACAGACTATGTTGACGTCAGGAGTACTCTTCAAGAAAAACATCTCATAGCGCCTTCTCTTTTCGAATACATAATACAGAAGTGTCCCGACAGACAACTCATTAATTACACACAATTGTTTCAGGTAAACTAAAATGAAATATGATGTATTTCATGTGATTCCCATATAATAAAAGAAAGTAATATTTTAGAAAACAAATTTCTGCCTCAAAGTAGGATAAGACTCACGAGTCTCTACTATATAAGATCTAATCATCATCTAGCAGCAGCTCGCTGCAGTAGCATGCTTCAGCTTCATGCCTGCAAAGAAAGAAGATGAAAACAAATGTTCAATTTATTTGAATCTACAATCTAAACAAGGATATATATGGAAACAATAAGACTAATGACAATACAATATTACTAATCAGCCAAGTTGTAGTGCGTGTGTCCCAGTTCTCATAGAAAGTAGCTTTATAATTTCTGACACATGATCCCCAGACCTCTAATAGTCTACCGTGCCATCTTCAATATATCATTTCTCAACTGAAATACATCAATCCCCAATTTGCCGAATCTAATGTCTTGACAACCCCACTGATCGGCTTTAGACAATTCAGCCCAAGAGCATTGTAAGTGTCATCTCATTCTTCATCATCTGGAACAATCAGATATCTTGGGACTTGCAGATTGTTGTCATGGACAAACTCATGCCAACCTTGCCTGATCGTCTATGCGCCACAAGTCCTTGGCTGCGAGTCGACTTCCCATGTCTTGCTCATCTGTCCTTAGGAGTGTCCAAGTCCGCTATCCAATTGGAGATACTCGGTAGCATACTTATTGAAGATGGTCTTCTTTCAGATACAAAGTAGATACACTGACGTGCAAAATAGAGACCGTTAATGAGAAATTTTTCATCAAATATCCTACATTATAAAATATAGGATGCCACTTATTGTTCTTGCCTAGGTGCTGAAGTGTGACGATATGCTTTGAACGACTGAACTTATGGAAAACTTCAACAACTGCATTTGTTTTTCAACCAATTGAAAACTGTCTATAATTTCAGGGTTAGAGGCTAGATGCTACAATGTCAAATGTATATATTTTAATAGTTGAAATATAATTGTTTTTATTTTACTAAACTGAAATAACTACACATAAAATACATATTTTTTCATATCAATGTGGGTATTTAGAATTTAGCCTCTCAAAGATGCATAGTGCATATAATTAATTAACCATGTCATAATCATAGAATCATTATTAAAGAGATCATCCCAAATATAGAACAGAACAAAATATTCATATAAAACTATAAGTTCAAATATTTAATGGATTATGACTGATAAACTTAACTAAAAGTACAATAATTTACAAGAACAAGAGTCTGAGACTTCACATTGTTCTGCCTCATGATAGCCACAAATAGTCAACTACAGGACCATAGATCCAATATCCTAGAGAAGCATAGTTACTTTCTCCTCCTGTTATCCAGATAGATTTGCTTCCCCAAGATAAGACATAATCATGTCCTGAAGGTGTATGAAGGCAATCTAACTCAAACGGTGATTAATATTCAGGAGTGTCCTTAGTGCCTTCTCCTGATCTGAGTGGTAGATGATTCTGCTGTATTAAATTTTATATGGCTTCTATGTTACATTTCTTTTTACTCGAAAGTAAGGAGTCTTGTTAACTCTTGGGTCTAAACGAAGTGAATTATCATGATCCTTGGAAATTTGTTCAGAAGATGAATAGGATTACAATCTGATATCATATATAAAAATGATAAATGAACAAATATGAAAATGGATACTTCAACAAACGATGTGAATGCAGTATTTAAATCTGAAAGCAGAACTTGTACGGAGATAATTAAGCCGACCTCCTAAAATCTCAAGGTATAACCATGGGCATCCTTTGCATATGATTAGAATCCTAAAAATTGTATAGAAAAATGATGAATGGACAATATGATGGAATTAATTAAGCTAATATCCTAGAATATCAGGATATAATCATGGTCATCGTTATCAGGATTGTTTATCAAATGTTGGGGGAGAGGGATCCCAGGGATCGGTGGAGCAAAAGAGTTCTAGGCGGCTGTAGGGGAGTAGGCGTCATCGGCTGTGTGAGGGGAACGGATGAAGTGTGTCGGACGGCGGGTGCTCGGGTGAGGTGGCGTCGCTGTCCGGTGAGTAGGAGGTGGCGCTTGGAACTGCAGTGATACATGGAGGGGCGGTGTCGTGTGTTAAGGAAAAGTACATGGCAATCTGTTCTGGTGCAGAACTGATCCGTGGTCATGGGCGGAAGGGGCAGTTATGTTTCTTTTCCAATTCGTGGACGGTGCATGGGTCACGGAATTTTCCTGTGCAGAATGAGTATCGTCCAACGATAATAATCACTAAGTGAACCCATGGCATTACATTAAAATAATTTAGGCCATTCGATCTAATTAAATTGGATTGTACCGATATGACTGGGTACGCTTAACGGGTGGGCCTTAGGAATGATAATGTTCACCTTTTTAGTATAGAACTATAGATTAGTAACTGGAATTGAAAGAAAATATACCAACTACTATCTTAACTATGTCTTCTAGATGAATCAGTAACTGGAACTGAAAGAAAACATACCAACTACTTGCAAATCGCAAGGCCAAGCCTGTCCCCGCCATATTTTCTTGCATGATCAGTATTGTCTTGCAAATACCTCTTGAACAAAAACGACAAGAACTTCTCTGCAGGCATCCATAAGTTGAAAGATTCTGCATCACGAAAATGAAACAGCACACATTAATTTTGAGATACTCTCTCGCTATTCTCCTAATATCCAACAATATTTCAAAACATGTCATACCCCTCCAAATTTTGGAAATCTCTTACTGGTAGAGTGAAGGTCTTTGGTACCAATGACACTTCTGCTTCTTCTAATGACATAAACTGCAGTGACATTCCAAGAACCTGAGTGCTTGAAGTGGCCAAGAAGCTTGACAACACGCAAGAGTCATCAGGGTCGGCAATTTGCTTCAGGATGTTGATCTCACTCTCATCTCTTCTGCGCCTTCAGGGCCACATACCTCTGCACACATAGAAAACAAAATTTAGAAAGAAAAAAGAACTGGGCATGGGCAGCCTGAACCTCTCGGCAACAATGGTAAAAACTCAAATGTCATTCCCTAAATGCGTCCAACACCTGTGTCCTAGACGACACATTACCATCTTCCTAGCAGCAGTCAAACAATAGAACAAGCTGACATGTTCACTGAGACGATTCAGGCAGGCAAGGGAGGAAGGTGACAAACTTGCCGATGTGGTGGAGACAAAGGCGGAAGGCATGGGGCAGGAGGACCAAGCATATCACCAGAGGCTGGCGACGTATTGGCGACGACGGAACGCCATATCTTTTTTAGGTAGTAGAGATATGTCCATGAAATCACAATTAACCTTAAATTCGGATCCGTAAATCAAAATCAATCACAATGGCATTGTGCCGGTATGCTGTATGAACTGTAGTAGTCATATAATTATTAATAATTTAATACATCATCACCCCCAGATCATCAAACTTGTACTGAATTCCATACTATCTGGTCATCTTTTATCAAGTAAAGACATTATGCGGTACCATGAGATCACCGAAGAAAATATTTTAACCGTGTAAATAAGAGCTTTTTATTTCATTTGAAAACGGAAAACTGAACTTGGCAGCATATGTTCTTTGTAAAAATGAAAACACAAATGTTAGAAGTTCTTGCACCCGGAGAGACAACTACATAACTCATGGTGGCCAAGGTAATCGAGTTAGCACTTGGTACTACACTGAAATTTATGTGTGAGTGCACTAATTCAAATTGTGTATGCACCTAATGGACCACAACAAGGCATCAATAGTAGTTAGAGTATATTTCAGAGTGCGCATTTATAGATACTTAAGAAAGACAATAACACAATAATAGAAAACTATATAATAACTCAGATTTCAATCGGAAAGAAAAGTAGCATATTGTATCTGTTAGCATCAGCATATTGACTGAAGAAGTCCATATTTGATGAACCATCAGAAAAGTGGCGGAAAAGACTTATGTGATTTGAGGATTTCGTAAGGTAAACAATTTTGCGACCAACGTTATTGAAACTGCCAAGCACTTGTAACATTTTCAGAACAGCAACAACTGGCATCACAAAAATTATTTTGGAAGATTATTTAGTCATAAGAGTGATAAGAACCTGATTTTGTCAGGTGTGACGCAAGGACAGCAATAACTTGGTGTGCTCATGATCTTCCCTACAGCTGCAAAGAATATATATGTTTTGAGAACCGATTCAATTAGCTTCAATTTTATCTTGCGAGCGTTGGAGATGTGAGGAAGAAAGCTAAAAAGTCACCAAATATTCTTTTTTGTCTGTATTCTTTTTCGATGGTACATAATTCACCAAAGATAACTCATTAAACCATGATTACCATAGATGCAACATACACCTGGACGATTAGCAGATGAAGCATCATTTAGCAATGGATGCTACTACCAGTCATCTAAAAAAAATCTGAATATCAAAGAATATCAGCAGTAATGCCTAGACTTGGCGACAGAAATTGGGCACTGATCATGTGTAGGCATGGATCCATATAGCAAAGAACCTCTGGGCTATCAAGAGCGACACGGCAGTCAAGCGAGCTCCCATCCCGAATGTCGCTGGGCTATGGCGGAGCCACCAAGATGGCGCTGGGGACGAAGAGGGAGGGGGGTTTGTGAGGAAGTATGGGTGCCAACCTCGTGAAGGCGGAAGCCGGTGGAGGCAGCCGCTCCCGATGATAGCGGCCCACGGCGAGGGAATGGATGACGCTCAGATCCGTCGACAATCTCCTTCCCATTAGCGCACGTAGTCTTCCCTGGTAGTCGTCGTGTCAGGGACGGCGACGAGCTTGGCGAGAAATACATCCAGTCCAGTCAACAGTGGATCCAGAGGATAGAGGCCTGGGCGTGGAGAGCGGCATGTGTGGAGACGCGGTGGCCGTGATGGAGTTGGCGGCTGGTGTAGAGGTGCCGTGACGCGGGCGTTTTTTCTTCCGTAATCCATGCAAGCGGTTTCTTTTAGACGCGATCGATCCGAGTGGTTCTTTTGCACGAGAAAGCGTGAGAGAGGACGAAGCGATACGCGAGGGAGTCGGACGAAACGGTGTGATGGAGTGGCAGAAAACGGAACCACGATATTCTTTTTAGATAGTAGAGATAGATGGTTCCATGGCTTCCTTTTCCAAGTATTCTGCTACTGTCGAAGTTGTCACTCACATGTATAAGTTCACCTCCCAAAAACACTGTGAACGCAAAGACCTTTCCTCTGATTTCATCCTAAGCAAGCCTCCATGTTACTGAAAATAGTCCTGTCTAACTTTGTCCAATTTTCTCTTTTGTATAATCATTTGTCCCCTAAGACAATGATCATGATGGAATATGCAGATGATACCATTCTGCAAGGAGAGGGACTTGGTTTCTGGGCTTATTCCACATCTGGTGGACAACTAGATTGGACAACTATGAGGGAGAGAAGGAGATATACTAGATTATATCCCGTTTGATGACAACTACATGGCCAAAGTGTCAAACTGGAGCCTCCATACTAGCCCCATCCGACAAAGAGCAGTTTGTAACAATAGTTAAGGGTGCTCATGGTTACCTTGATCACCGAAAGAATAAAGTGATGTGTACAGAGTTCTCCTTGGCTGCCTATCGATCACCGAAAGAAACATCTCAGAATCTTCTTAATAAACAAATTCCTCAAAGGGAACCAATCATTTAACATCACATCGAATGGAATAAAAGACGATTTGCAATTTACAATTTGTAAGAGATAGACGAGTCCATATTACAAAGAGTACACGATGTCGAATCAACTAGCAGCAATGCAAACCTCAAAATACAAAAGACATGGTAATGAGTTCAAGAAGAAACGTTTCTATTTCTCTTTGACAGATCACTATAGGTATTTTAAATCACCTTGCAAAATACGAACTCGTTTGGTTTATGGGATGGTTCTCACTCTTGCCCATAGGATACCCACTTAATTCTTTTTGATAACCATCGGTAGATTCACCTACAAGAAGGGTTTCTGCATCTGTCTGCACATGGAACCGTGTCCAAGGATGCATAGAAAGTTTCCTTAGTCTATTAAGCTCGTCCGCGACCTCTTTCATCGATGGCCTGTTGTCACCACACATATCTAGACAACTTTTAGCAAGGTCCGCGAGTCCTCTCAACAGCTCCATGCTCTCTTGTCCTTTCACGTGGCTCACCAACACTGCATCAAGATCGTTCTCCTTCATAGCAGATAGGAAAATCAACGATAAGCTTCTCTGCTTCTCAGACCCCTCCAGTTTCAGTGGCAACTGACCTGTGAGGATCTCTAAAAGGATAACTCCGAAGCTGTACACGTCGCTTTTTTCTGTTAAATGGCATGTTTGCATGTATTCAGGATCAAGGTAACCACAAGTACCCTTAACCAATGTGACAAACTGCTCTTCGTCAGATGGGGCTAGTATGGAGGCTCCAAAGTCTGACACTTTCGCCATGTAGTTTTCATCAAGAAGGATGTTCGAGGTTTTCACATCACCATGAATTATTGGGGGAGATGCGTATGAATGTAGGAAGCTGAGTCCATCGGCTGCTTCATGAGCAATCCTTAAGAGAGTGCTAAATGATACTTGCAATGCTTGGTTCTTGCCATGGATAAGCTCAAAGAGCGTACCATTTGGGACAAACTCATAGACTAGAATTGGAACTTCCACCTCAAGGCAACAACCCAAGAGCTTAACTATGTTCTTGTGATTGATTTGGGACAAAATGAGCATCTCCTGGCCAAATTCCTTCTTATGCCTTTCGTCAACTAATGCACATCTCTTAATTGCAACCGGCATGTTGTTCTTTATCATTCCTTTATAGACGGTTCCATGACCTCCTTTTCCAAGTATTCTGCTATTGTCAAAGTTGTCAGTAGACTGTATGAGTTCAGCTTCTGAAAATACTGTGAAAGCAAGACCTTTCTCTGATTTCATCCTATCAAACAAAAGCAAGCCTCCATTCTGATGAAAATAGTCCTGCCTAACTTTGTTCAATTTTCTCATTTGGATTATCATCTGTCCCCAGAAAACAATGATCATAATGATAACCATTAAAGCAAATAATCCCATTGTAACTCCTGCACAATGACATCAAATTGGACAACCATGAGAGAGAGAGAGAGAGAGAGATCAAATATATGCCTGCAAGAGATACACTATTGGTTTCAATTTATTATTTTATATTTTGACATTGCACAATAATGCGATAACAAGTACTGATTTAACTCACTGTTTTCCTGTGTTACCTATTATTAAGCCGATATCAAGGTTGCACACATTGCTTTCCAATTTTCTTCCAGCTCGACAAGAACATCGGTATCCCCCAACCGTATTGTGGCAAACGCCGCCTAAAGGGCATGGGCTGTCAATGCATTCATCAACATCTGCAGTGAGGAAAGCAAAATTAAATATTAGAATCTCTAACAAACAAGGAACCTTCTACAATCAGTGTTGAGTTTGATTGGCATTTCTGTGTATCTGCATTCGGTTCGAAGCTAGTAGTTAGCACCTCGGCAGCCATCTGGAAGATAAGGGTTGCCTTTGTACCCCTGGGAGCAGTTGCACATGTATCCATTATCATTGACGGAATCGACGCACACACTGTTGCTGCTAAGGCATGCATATGTGCCTGTCTTGTTCTGTGCGACGACATCACACTTCTGATCTCTTATAGCCCAGTCAAGGACCATGGGTACCCGCCCATCATTCGAGTCATTGAACTTAGTGGTGCTTATGTACAGGGTGCTGAATTTGAATGATTCTGCCTCCATTAGGACGGCGTAGCTGCATCTGTTGAACTCCCAGATTTGGCTTGTGTTGTACGAACTAGAGGAGCTTAGGCCATAGTTGTACATCATCTTCGGTATCATAGTCTGGGAGCATCCTATGCCCGAGCATGACCCGTCTACTAAGTCTGAGAAGTTTTGACATGTTGAGACGCCCATGCCCTGGTAACCCTTGCCATTGCTCTCAGCGATCAAGTAGAGGGCGTTGCATCCAATGACCGTGAACCTGTTTTGGACATCGGAGAGCCGATACGGAGAGGAAGGTCGACTTGCGTACCCATTGAAATGGCCCATAAACTCCATTCTCTCTGTAGAGGTGTTGTAGCAGTGGGCCACAATGTAATTGAGTACCCGCATCGTGCCCTGAGTCAAGGAAATGCTGAGCACCTCAAAGTCACCATTGAATGGCCTGGAGATGCCATCTTGGACCTCGCAACTGAGGTCGAAGCCTTCTGCGAGTGAGCAGTTTGGATCAATGCCGAACGGATACGGTATCTCAACAGTACCACACTGCCTTCGGCACTGTGAACTAGGAACCGCAGCTCCAGGTGTGCATTGTGCTGCAAGCAGTACAAAGCCGAGGCCAAGATGCAAGAACACTTGCATATTGATTGGCTGCACAATAAGAAAACATGAAGATGTTAACTAAATCGACAGCTTTGTTACAGAGAAATTCAATGGGTATGCACTGTTATACTTAAACTGCGGACAAATATTTTGAATTAGAATCCGAATGAAATTTCACACGGTTAGCTGCCTTTCTTTGAAACAAATGTAAAAACGCGAGAAATAAGGGAAAACATATTATTTTTTCAAACCATGTGAATTGCATGTATTATTATTAAAAAGAAGAATGAAAGTTCAACAGTACAAGATAGGGGCAGAATGAAAGCAATAGCGACAGCCCCAGTGACCAGAAGCAATAAGCCAACTACAAGCATATGGCATGCAGGCCTTTGGCACTGTCAAGACTGCATTGTTTATAATGCGCTTTAAGCTATGCTAGATCCGATCCCTACAAAACAAAACAAAACAAAACAAAACAAAACAAAGCAAAAACACTAGAATATGCAAATATGGATACCTTAATGCTAAACGCCAATTTGAAGAGAGAGAGAAGATCCATGGAAGACACAAATGGATTTCCATGAGGTCCAAACTCATGTTAGAATCCTTCCAAAAACCGTAGGATTTAGCCATTACATGAAAAATCATGAGATTACACAAGATCATTCTCTTTGTTTCAGTGGGATACATTAAAAAAAAAATCTTATGGGATTCTAGTCTTTCAAGATTTCTCCAAGATTTTTACGTTACAGAGATGACCTAAAGGATATTTTATCTTTAATTTTCCAAGTTGCAAAAGGTACCGTAAAACAACCTTCATCTGGTAGTTGTAGTATAAGGTACCGTAAATCTCACGAGTTTTTTCCTTCATCACTTATAGGATTCCAACTCCACAGATAAAGAAAGAGGGGGGAGATGATAGGGAATAGGTGTAGTTTTGCTAGATGATGCTTAACAAAAGCAGGATCTGCTGTGAAGAAACAAAATCATGCATAGTTAAAGCTTGTTCAGCGAAGAACTTAACTATGCCTTTGGGAACCTACTCGATTACAGCTCCCAACACAGGCGTGGACAAGTTATTTTGGCTAGTTATTGGGTATTGGCCATTAGCCGGCCTCAGCTATTCAGAGTCCTGGAACAGATAAGCGTTCATCTAGGCTGTCAAAAGAAAAACATTCGCCTTGTTTTTGTAGCATCCATTAAGCTTGAAGTAGAAGAACTGAAAGAGGATCCTAGAATACACACTCTTGAAAATATGTTAACAAAACTCACCTGAAATAATGAAGGGGTCCAGTTCTCCTAGAATAGAAGAAGTGTCTTGGAGGATTTACTGATACTCAGCGATCTCTATTTCCCAATTCACTGAGAGCACTGGAGAAAAGTTCAGGTGGGAAGATCGCCCTCCATTGATTCCCTCCAAAAAAGAAAGAAAAACATAACACTGGAGCTTCAGTGATTGCTCCAGTAGCAGTCTGAAGTGCACCTGGGCATGTATATGTATACATCGGATGCATCGAGAGTTCTTGTCACCAAAGGTGCGGCAGGAACGAGTCAAAAGACATCATATGGCTGACTTCGTCTCCCCGTCCTGAAATTAAACAAAGAGTTACAGGTGTATTTTGAATGCAGCGAATTAATATAAATAAAAAGAGTTTGTACAAGAAATTGAACATGAACAACTGAATTCCTTTTAGGTTTATCAAAATTTCAAAACGAGACACCGTAATTCGGATCGAACCAACAAAATTGATGGAAGAGGACACCAGGAAATAATAATTTATAGTAGAATGGATAAATGGTGGAGAGGAAAAGGAAGGCCAAGGACGCCGCTGCCAAGATGGAGCTGCACAGGGACAAGGCCCGCCACCGCGAGCATAGCCTCCACAACCACGGCGGCGGCCACGGGCATGGGCTCGGCCGCGGGTGAGTAGACGGGCTCATCGCGGGATCCGTCGGAGGGAGTCGAGCGGCGTCTCGCTCTCGCGTTCGGCAGTCACAGCGGCGACTCATCCCCCCGGATTCCGGAACCCACGACGAGGACGAACCCTGATCTCCTCCGGCGTTCATTCAGTTCTCAGAGCAGCTCTAACGGAACCACACTCAGGCCTTACAGTACGACTCTCCAGGAAACGGTTTCCTCTCCAGACTATCGCATCTGACCCCAAACCTACAGCCGCCGCCGGTCCCTGCCTCCTCCTTGTGCCGTTCCGGCGACGAAAGGGGTGGGGACCCTGGGCTCCGGCATGTAGTTAGCGTTGGTTCTCTTCTTTCTTGAGGCGTGACTTCCATGAAGAAGATTGCCTCGCGTTAGAATAATTTACCCACGTTGTTTCTCTATCTCGGCGTCGCTTCCCGCTCTTCTCGCCGGTCTCTGGATTCAGTGAGATCTGTGTCTGCTGCTCAACATTCGTCACTCTCATGGGTGATGGTCTCATTGGCTGTTGTAGTAGTGTTTGTCGTTTTACAGCTATTTGCGTGGAAGACGGACAACTTGTCTCTTCTTCGACTGCGTCGAATGGATACGATGGTATCGGGATCTGGTGACCACGGGGAAGATCCGGGCCGAAATGCCACAAAGTATCGGGCTTGTCGCTTGCGACAACTCGGTTCATCGGCCCGGAAAGCATCCTTGTATGCGATGGTGCTCTCTCAGATCTAGGTTTGACGGTTGTTCGCCTCTTTTTCCGACGCTACCATGGTGGCGGGGGAGGATGATGGACGACAACTCGGCGAGACACAAGTTTTTCCAAAGTTGGAATTATAATTTTACTTCCGAAGTTATTTGTGCAAAGTTGCTTGACAAGCATGTTTGTCTTACGTGTTGGCTATATATGTAATCTCTCGATTGTCTAATGAAATATATGGTTTATTTCAAAAAAAAGCAGCTCTAACGAAACCATAAAAACGTGTTTACAGTCTAGTAAACACGGCTTTTACGGTTCGAAAACAGCTCGCGCATATCGGTGCCTGTAAATCGGAACTGTAAGTTTGAGGTTGATGATGTCGATGAGGTCGCCAAGCTCGATCTTGACAACAGCAACCACGCCGCGCGAGCACGCGCAGCCTCCCTCTCCCTGGCATCGCGCCCTTCGACGAGTGTGATGGTCCGACGCTGCTCGGCCCGCTCGATGGCGAAAACTCGGACTCGCGCACCATGAGCTCCATGGCGATGTGCTCCTCGTCGTTGTCGTGGGCGTAGTCCGCCGCGCCTACGACGGTCGCCGGAGGAGGGGACGGCAAGCTGAAACCGTTGGAGGAGGGAGGGGTTGGAGGAGCTATCCAAGAAAATATTTCAGTTAAGATTAGAGGTCTTTTGTATGCTGCAATTAAGATCAAATTTGAATTAAAGGGTTGTGTGTTCTCATCAAATTTAAATTAAAGGGTTTATTACGACCATATTTCTAGCTCTCTTGAAAATCACGATTGCCACTATGATTTGGTGAATTGATGGATGCAACTAGATTCAGCGTTATTGTTACTTTTATACCGCTGTATTCACTTGATGTGCTACCATTAGCTCTGGCTAACTTGACGTTGTTTGACATGTTTTTTTACATGTGGACCTTTTTGGCTTACTTGTAGTTGCGACTGTTATCCTAATGGCTGGGCCCACCATGCGACAAAAGACGACGCGCATCTCAGGTTCAAGAATTTGGCGTGCATTTTTGTCGCTCCCCAGCTTTGCTCTACTCGCCGCACTGGGCCAGCCCTGCCCCGCTACTGGACCTGGTTAAACCGGCTGAACCGGATGGTTTTCTGCATGAACCGGGTAATAAATCAGGGAATGAATGGGGCGGTCAAACCGGCTGACATCACAGCTAGCGTCGTGGGAGAAAAATTAAATGCGGAATGTGGGAATCGAACTCAGATCCTTCAGTTGGAGGGCCGGTGAAACCAAGGTTGGCCCAGTACGGCCGGTTGAACCAAAAAAAAAAGGAACCGAGGGCCTCAGCGGTTTGTTAAGCGTACTAGGCTGGCCCCGCCCCGCTACTAGACCTGGTTAAACCGGCTGAACCGGATGGTTTTCTCATGAACCGGGTAATAAATCAGGAAATGAATGGGGTGGTCAAACCGGCTGACATCACAGCTAGCGCCGTGGGAGAAAAATTAAACGCGGGATGTGGGAATCAAACTCAGATCCTTCAGTTGGAGGGCCAGTGAAACCAAGGTTGGCCCAGAAACCAACTCACCAAGGTGAATTTGATGCGCATTCTATGGACATGTATCTATTTGACCTATTTTAACAACCACAATACCATATAAAAATTATTGTTTGCTAGCTATTGAATCGAACCGAGGGAATCAACGGTCCAACCGGTGAACCGCCGAACCAGTGACCTCGCCAGTTAACTCATCAGTCCGGTTTTTAAACTATGGTTGCTATGTGCCCTCCTTCATGCTCAATGTTCTTTGTCGTTCGTGCCCTGGTGGTGATGGCGACAATCTTAGTGTATATTACTGTGTTTGGACTCCAAGCAAAGAGTGTTGTAAGAAGTGTGTTTTGTCTCACGAGGGTGACTGATTTTCCCCATGAGGGTGACTGAGATTTAATATCGAACTCTCTAAGAAATAGTAGAACCCTTCCTCGTCCTCTTTATACAACCTACAAAACAAAATGCTTTTGTCATGTGTTCCCAACTTCACCGTAAAGGTCGTGAAGCACATGACATGTAATTGAGATGAAAATAAAATGAAACAAAACTAAAAGTAAATGCGATGATATAAAGTAATGCAACGATAATAGGAATGATGAAAACAATAAGTAAACTATGAATGCAAGCTAAAAGTATATTTTTATTTTCGAATTAACTAAAAGCATAAAACTAAAGTGCGTAATTAAAGTTAAAAGTGTTCCTTATACTTAAAATGGACCAGGGTTCATGCTTTTATTTGTCTACTACTCTCTCATAAACATGGTGACATGAATATAGCTTCTTACAATGAGATAACATTAATCCAAGTTTAGTGTGTTTGATACACATTCACATTGGCATCACATGCTATTTCGAGATGATGCAACATATCTTACTAAACAACTCCAGTAAGAAAAAACTCCACAAACTATATTTAAAATAAATAAAGTATTGTATTTGGTACTTTGACATGATATTAAATAGCAAATATGCTACCTCAAACAAATGAGATCACCTTTGGTGTCACTAGGTGGATGCAACACATTCATTCATTCATCCCTAGTGAGGTAACAACTGAAAGGTATAAACATAGTAGGTCCAGTATTTTGTGTCACTGCCCAGTTGCTACTATGAGTTGTTCCATCTAATGCACATGTTCCCCATCATGCGCCCTCATATACTTATTTGATCAGAACATACATACAAGAACTAGGTACAAATATACATCTACAAATACATCAAATACAAACATAATGTTGTAATCTTATATACTCATCGAATAATCAAAAGATCCATCCTAAAGGAATTACATATGTGACTATAATCATGTAGGGCATTGTATATGGTTTTAAAATAATGATAGAACAAGAGATATATCAAGCTACTGCCACAAATGTGTAGTCTAGGAGTGGAATATTCCCTCTTCATCATGGACTTCGGAGTTTTATTGTCAATAGATAGTAAGTTCAAGAATGATCATTACTACCATAAGTATAATACTTATTTGACAAGTAATGTCAGCAAACATTAAGCACATAAAGTAGAAGACTAAATAAATTTCGAGCGTATAAAAGAAATAGAATATCTTGCACTAAATTACTCAATCTAAGTACCATGGACAATGAAGAATTTTTTTGTCTAAGTGCAAGATGTTTAAGTGTGAAACATCTGCAATCTTATGCAAAAAGGTATTGTTCCTAACATTGGTCTTATAATATATTTGTCAGAATTTTTTGCTTGATTCAAAAAAGTAGAAATCCCTTCGTAGAGGGAAGCATGGATTAACATATATGCAAAAACTTTAACTTCCAAAATCCATTTGCTTAATCAATAATTTTTTGCAATAAATAAACTCATAACCTTCCATGCTAACATTCTTAGAGGTTTGAGATTGGCACCCATACTTATGCCCCTCCCTACTTTAGTCTTAACTCTGGAGGAGTTTACCTTTTTTTCATTTATAAAATATTTTGGGATCGAGCACCCCATTGACTACTCTCTTGCATTTTGAAAAAAGCACATTATTAATGCTTATCATTTTTTAGAATGAGGGGAAACTTGTTTAGCATGAAATATTACAACCCCCTTCACTACCCCATGCTAAACATAGACAAAATCATAAGAATTTAGAACCTAAATATAATAACACACGAGAAGTTTACTTAGAGTGGAAATGTATACCACATATAGGTAAATATGGTGGAAACGGATATAAAAATAACTTTGCTTGAAGGCTTTGGATGCTCATACGTGTAACAATTTGAGAGAAAGTTCACCGCTAAAGAAGGAATGCAACAGTGTCCATAGTACACCGCATTTCCTGAAGTGCAACATAACCTACTTATCCTACATAATTAAATTAAATGAAATATAATACTAAATATGACACTTGCAATCTACATGTACCCATAAAAAAATACTACGCAAAGAGTAGAAATAACCAAACTTTATTATATGTAACTATTTATCCTTTTCCACTTTCTTTTATGCATCTTATTCCAATTTTATTTTTTATTCCAATAGCTAAAATATAAATGATAAGCATAACTACATATGGTGGTATTTATTCTAAATGTAGATGTTTAAGTGAAACACAAAATGTAACAAAAATATGCTTCAAGTTTATGTGAAATCATCATAGTGCTCAAAAAACAAGTTAGAAGCTTTATAAACCGCGAGGGTCTAGGGATAGTGGAGATGCCTAGATAGGACATCTACAAGCTTATCTTTTTCACCATTCTTTGATAGTGGTTTCCTTCGTTTTTCGTGGAAAAAACTTCACTACAACAATGACTCCCATTCTTTTTCTGTGGGGTGTCGTTGGTGGCAAAAACATAATATCCTTGTTGATCAAAACTCAAAATAAATTTTGGTTTCAAATATAGAAAAAAATTAAGTGACTAATATACATAAAATATAAAAATACCAAAAATAGTCAACTTGAAACTCAACTTAGCCACTCTTACAACAAAAGACAGAATCTGTCCAGAACAACAACCAAAACCATATTTTATTCGACCACTTAGGTATATCAGGAAAATATAAAAATTTACGAGCATGCAGAGGACTAAAATATGTCCTTACGATAATTTATTTTTTGTGAATTCAGGGGATGTCAATAAGTTTATAAAAAATCGGGAAGCGAACAACAATGTGCATAAAATTGCAGATCGATCTGTGCAATTGGTGACACCGATTAAAATCCAAATGGGTAAAACTTATGAATTTATTAAAAAATCCAAAGAACAAAAAGGAAACTTTTTTATTACTACATCAAGGACGCAATGAAAAACGCAAAACAAATATAACTAGGCTTCCTCACACAAAGAGTTCTCTATATATCTAGGATTCTCACCCTGTTTTTAGGATGGACACGTGTCAGGAGGGAATGCCTGTTCTTCATTGCACAATCCTTCTTCCTTAGTAAGTGCTCCATGAATTTTTTGTGTGAGAACCAAAACTTAACATTCTCTTCATTGGAATCAATTATAGCACATGTGGTTCTCAAGAAAGGTCAACATGAGGAATTACCCACCTCCATATTCATTATAACAAAATCTACATGCACAAGAGTCATATACAACTCAACTATTAAAGCTTGTTTAGTAGAGTAATCAACAAGAAAGAGAACAAGATTGCATTTTTCCATGGGAACAATTTTCCAAGTTTCACACAAAAGTTTAGGAATAGTGGAAACACTAGATCCTAAATCAAGAGTAGCGTCCCATGTAACTTTTCCAATAATAATAATTATTTTTGGTTCCCATATATCCCCAAGCTCAAATGTGATGATAGCCCATCTATTGTGTCTATATGTCTTTTAATTTAACGCATGATCCGCTATGTAAGATCCAAAACCTACTTGATGAACATTGATAGAGGAATCACTAACAAAATTTTGTACGATAGACATGAGTTCATGCAAGCTACATTTATAAAGATTAAATGCAGGATTGTTATGAACATCACTAAGCATTTTGATTATCTCTACTTGTTTAGTTTCCTCATTTTCCACATATTTTAAAGTATAAGTATGAGGACTTCGTTAAGGACGAGTTTTAAAACTAGTTACAATTTTAAGAATATCACAAAAGTAGTAGATCATATTTTGAGCATCCTTAATAGGCTTATCATCCTTCTTTAATTCATTCTAGTTTCTTCATGATAACCAAAATAGAAACTTCAATATTGAATATCATAGCTTTGTTGAATAATACAAGATGATCTAGATTTGTTTTAGCAGGCAACCTCTTAGCACAATTTTCAATTCAACCTTTGGAATACTTAAGCAAAGTATTCATGTCTTCTATTTACTTTCTCTTATCAATACCAGTACCAAAAAGATTTTTTTAATATCCAAGGCAACTTCATCTAGTGGTGCTAACATGAAACTACCTCCTATAGGAAAATCTGAAGCATTTTTTACTCCATGATTCCAAACCAAAATAAACATGCATATTTAATTTAGCTTCACTACATTGGCTAGGATCTTTGTCATGTATTTCATGTATCCTATACCAAGCATTTTTTTAATTATTCTCCATAATTTTTCTTAAAGATAGATGTATCATGTTTAATATGATCTAACACCTTAGGTTTTCTAGGAAGATAAACAAGATTCACTTTCTTTTTATTACCCATAATTGCATGTATGATCTAACCTGGTTTTCTACCATAAATACCATGTTCACTGCTAAATCAAATGGCATTCCTCGAGATAATTAGCCCAAATTTTTCCACAAAACTAAATCTTGATATTGCAAACAAAAGTCCCAAAAGGAGTTTCCAAATTTTATTCGTAAATTTCCATATTTTGAGTGCAAAAGGTGGTTTTTTTTGTGAAGCATGTGCCGAATGACAACATCTAAATGTCACCATTGTAACTTTCACATAAACTAAATCTTGGGAGATGTGCAATTCCGAGATATGATGATTTTTCTCGAGTTCTAGCTATTTTTTATTGAGTTTGAGCCAATGTTTTTATTGAGTTTGAGCCAATCTTGGGAGATGTGCAATTCCATCTAGAAATAAGTGACTTGAGTTTTTCTAGATTCACACTTATCTATACACTAAAAAGTCTCTAGATACATTCGAATCTAGACAAATGCAAGTCACTTCTTTCCGGACGGTGTGCATAAATTTTAATTGTAGGCATGTTAAATTTGGTTATAAAATTTTGGAAAAAAAAGTTTTGAGGTACACAAGGATCCCAACCAGATGTTCGGAGCCTTGTCTATCTTGTTGTCACTCGTCCATATATCTTCTAAGTCAGTTCATCTCTACTAACAATTCTATCCATTTATGGACAAGGCCTTTTAAGTGTACCTCTGAGTCTACACGTGTTAACTTGTCTTCCTGTCACACGCGAGAGACAGTGTTGAAGTATATAAGTAGATTGCACTTTCTCTTTCCAATCAGTTCGGACTTTTGGTTGTGTTCGCTAGTTCATGAAGCTTGACAATCATGATGATAACAATTAGACCAAATAATCCCATTGTATTCCTAACAACATCACTAGATGAGACAGTTAATATTGAGATTGAGGAGAGGGATAGTATAAAACATATTCCCTCGGTCCTAAAATATAAGGCGCTCTTAAATTTCGCTGGTCAATGGGATACAAGTTTGACTACAATTTCTACTTATAATACATCCTCAAAAATTGTATACATATGTATGAAATGAAAGATATTTGTGACAGGAATGCACTGATGCCATTTATACATTATAAACACATATAATTTGATTTATACTAGTGGTCAAAGATGTGCATCAAAGACCGTGCGAAAAAAGGCGCGCCTTATATTTTGGGATGAAAGTAGTTGGTTTATATTGGCGCATTAGATTGGATGGTTGGTTTTACACTATTATTTCATTTCATGACATTGCAAAAGAGTACGATAAAGTAACAGTCCAGATAGGAGATCAGATTTGTTTGGGTGTTACCTATTATTAAGCCGGTGTCAGAGGGCTGCATGGATTGCTTTGTTTGACATATTTTTTCCCTACTGGACAAGAACACCGGCACCCTCCAACATTATCGCGACAAAATCCAACCGAAGGGTACGGGCTGTGATTGCATCCATTAACATCTTCAGCAGAATTAGCAAAACAAAGAATTATAGTTTTGAACAAGACAAAGGAACCCCTACTTTCAAGTTGCAGTTTGATTGGTATTAATTTTGTGCATATATAGATTGACATTCGAAGCTAATATATCAGTACATTTGCATATGTTTGGTGCAGTTGCACTTGCACATGTATCCGTGATCATTGGTGGAATCCACGCACTTGCTATTGCTGCCGAGGGATGCATAAGTGCTCTTCTTGTTCAGTTTCGCAGCATCACATGACTTCACACCTCTCACCGCCCAGTCAAGAATTATAGGCACCCATGTACTCTCCCCGTCCACAAAAAAAAACAGGGTGAAGCATGCATGTACGCCGCCACCAGCCTCAAGCCCTCTCCCCCTTCGTTCCCTCCTGTTGGAATTTGGGTGTGGGCCTTGGCCCATAGCCTAATATAAATTCTGAAATTCTCATAGCCCATTCATGCCTAGCCAGGAATGGCACCAAAGTTTAGTCCCACCTTGCTAGTTTGGAGGGAGTTGGACCAATATATATAGTGGAGTGTTTTACTACCTTCTAAAAAGACTGAAGAGGAGTGGCATACACGCGCTCCTCCTTCTTCGCCGTCCGCCGCGGTTTGCGGAATTGTGCCTCGGTGCCAGTCCGGACGACAGGACAGTAGGCCTCCGGAACCACCGCCTCTCGTCTGAAAGGATACGGATGTCGCCTAGAGGGGGGGTGAATAGGCGATTAAAACTTTTCCTAGAGTGGCTCAACAAAGGCGGAATAAAACTAGTGTTTACTTTGTTAAGCACAACCTAGAACAACTAAGGTTCACCTATGTGCACCAACAACTTATGCTAAGCAATACAAGCAACAAAGTGATAGCAAGATATATATTACTTCAAGCACGAAGGCTATCACAATGTAAAGTGCATAAGTAAAGAGCTCGGATATAGAGATAACCGAGGCACGCGGGGACAATGATATTTTACCGAGTTCCTCCCAACATGGAGTACGTCTCGTTTGGAAAGGGGGTGGTATCAAACCACCAACGCCACAATAGGCCTCCCTTATTCTCCGGTGAATCTCACCTCAATGGGATCGATCCACGCTTCCACTATCGGTGCACTTGTCGGTGGCAACCGGAACCTCTCACAAGGTTGGGGCACTTCTCCACAACTTAATTCGAGGCTCCCAACAAACGCCACCAAGGCCACAACCTGCAACACCAACAAACCGTCTAGGGTACCAAGAACCCAAGAGTAAAAAGCTTCTCAACTTTCACTCACCAAATCCTCCGGGGAGAACTCAAACCGATGCACCAAATGCAATGGCAAGAACACAAGTAGTGCTCAAATCCTTCTCTCCCAAATTCTACCAAAGCTACAAAAGCTTGTGGGGGAATAAGAGAGGAAGAACAATGGAGGAAATCCACAAAAGACTCCAAGATCTAGATCCCAAGATGTTCCCCTCACTTAGAGGAGAGATGGATTGGTGGGATTGTAGATCTAGATCTCCTCTTTCAAATCCCTAAAGTATATGCAAGAATCAAGGGAGGGATTGAAGGGGGAGAAAGCTCAAGAGGGTCAATAATGGAGGAGAAAGCCTGTCAAACTCGAGCTATTACATTGGGGAAGAATGGCCCCTTTTTATAGGCCCACATGTTTCTGACCTTTTTCTGCCCGTTGGGGAAAAGTCAGACCGAAGACTCCGGTCTACACCGGAGACTCCGGTCTATACCGGAGATTCCGGCCAATCTCCGAACCAGCCTCCGGACCGCCCATCTGAATGACCTGGGCCATCCATGACCCAACAAGACCGGAGACTCCGGTCTTCCAACACCGGAGACTCCGGACTGAGCCAACACCTGAGACTCCGGGGTAGCCTCCGAACCCCCATACAGTATGTCCCAGCCCTGATTCTGAAGTCACCACCGGAGACACATCCGGAAACTCCAGACAACACCGGAGACTCCGGTCCACACAGACCGGAGACTCCGGTCAGGACCAAATAAGAGGCAAACTTCAAATGACGATATCTAGAGTTTGGAAACTCTGATTGACCCGAAACCAATTTTGTTGGAAAGAGGACAACAAGAGGTACCCAACAAAGAGTGAAAATATTGGATACCACCAAGAGATAACATTTCATGTATTATAAAGTGAGATACCTCTCTTGGTGAGAAACCGGAAAACCTCAAAGATCAAAAATGCAATATGATATAAAAGGGAAATCCGTTTTTGATGAACTAGAGCTTGTTATGAATATTAACACAAGCTCTAGAACCTTATATGGATAAGATCCAAATAATGGAAGGTTTTACCTATCTCTAAAAGACAAATCGGTAAAACCTCCAAGATAAAAAAACGTAATAAGATATAAAGGGAAAATCCGTTTTTGATGAACTAGGGCTTGTTATGAATATTACCACAAGCTCTAGAACCTCACATGGATAAGATCCAAATAACTACCAAGAAAGGATGATGCAAAGTATGTAAAGGTTTGATCTCTCTCTAAACGATATGATCGAGTTACTCACTTGAGAGCCCCTCTTGATAGTACGGTTATCTATCCTATAAACCGGTCTCCCCAACTAACATCCCGAGACCGGTAAGAAAGAAACCCTATCAAGATCATACCTTTGCCTTGCGCATATTCCACTTGATTATGATATAGATGGTCTTGTCCTTCTCGAGATGGAACACCTTTCTTGATTGCTCTTGTACGCACTTGCTTGATGAAGACTTGTAAGTTACTCCCCCATACAACATGGGGAAACCTTTACTTTGACCTTGTCTTCATCGATCCATGATCACCGAGGTTGGCAAGCTTTAAGCATGAGATCTTCATAGATTTAACTCTCACATGACCAATATGTGGATCACTCTTTGAACACCTTGGTCACCACTTGATCCTCTTCACTTTCTTCTTCTCCAAACCTTGAAGCCAACATATGGTTCAAGCATTGCCTATGGAAAATTCCTACAAGTACAACTTGATACAAGCATTAGTCCATAGAGATTGTCTACCAAAACCACACATGGGGGCCCACATGTTCTTTCAACGTCGACCGACCACTCCTTCCCCGACGAGGACTTCTTCCCGGACATCAGCAGCCTCTACATCGATGACATGGCTGACGACACTGGTTTCAACGCGAACCCGATTCCTCCTCTGGCACCATACGTAATATATTCCTATCTAGTTTAGTTTATGTTGTAGTTTCTTGTACTAGCTTTTGGAATAGATGCGATATGCTTATTCTGGTTGAATGTGATCTGTTCGTCTATTCTACTAGTATACATGATTAAGTTAATTCTTGCACTTATAGTCATGTTTTCTTATTGCTTATTTTGGATTAAATATTATGATAATTTGCTTATATTTTCAATAATCCAAAAACCTAATTATAGGCAATTGAATTCAACTAGTTTAGCCGCAGATACAAGGCCGCCTCCTTTTGACGGTGTCAATTATAAGAGATGGCACATGAGAGCAGTTCTATGGTTGAAAAACCTAGGCTGCTATAGCGCCACTCCTGGCAAACCTGAGGGAGACCTTTCTCCTGTTCAGGAGGAAGCGTTTCAGAAAGTCGACACCATGTTTATGGGGGCTTTGTTGAATATTCTTGGTGACAACATTGTTGACACCTATATGTCATTTGATAATGGCAAGGATGCGTGGGATGCACTCGACGCCAATTTTGGTGTTTCGGATGCTGGCACTGAACTGTATATCATGGAGCAATTCTATGACTACAAGATGACTGATGACCGACCCATCGTGGATCAGGCTCATGAGATATAGTTCCTTGCCAAAGAACTCGAGTAGTTCAAGTGTACCTTACCGGACAAGTTCGTGTCCGGAGGCATTATTGCCAAGCTTCCTCCTTCTTGGAGGAACTTTGCTACCTCTCTGAAACATAAGAGACAGGAGTTTTCTGTTTCGGATCTCATCGGATCTCTTCATGTTGAAGAAAAGGCGAGAGCAAAAGATACACGTCCTAGAGGCTTTGACGGAAGTTCTAGCGCACATGTAGTGCAGAAAAATAACTTCTAGTCCCACAAGTTTAAGAATAAGAACATGTCTGATGGCAAAGGAAAGTTTGATGGCAAAAACAAGGTCGCGCAGACTACTAACTTCAAGAAGAAGACTGGATTTGCAGTCCAACAAGAAAACGGATGCGCTAACGCCTTAGTTTCGCACGGAAGCTACCGTTTAACGAATGCAACGAAAGCAAGGTAGCCAACCTTAATTGAGTTGGCGGCAAGGAAGGAGTATAAGAAGAAAGGACCATGCCATGTCTGTGGTGATCCTAATCATTGGGCTCCTAGCTGTCCCAATCGCTTTGATAAGCGTCCACATGGAAACAGTGGCAAGTCCATTAATGTTGTTCTTGGTGATACTGAGATGAAGGGTGCTGGGTACGGTATATTTCCTACAGTTCTTTCGGTTTGTAATTCACCTGAATGGTGGATAGAAACTGGTGCAAATATACATGTATGTGCTGATATTTCCATGTTCTCTTCTTATCAGGTCAAACGGGCTGGCTCCGTGCTGATGGGAAACGGCTCACGTGCTTCTGTTAAAGGTGTTGGTACGGTGGATTTAAAGTTTACTTTGGAGAAGATCGTACAGCTGAAAAATGTGCAACACGTTCCCTCCATCAGTAAGAATCTTGTCAGCGGATCTTTTCTATGTCGAGATGGTTTTAAACTAGTCTTTGAGTCCAATAAAGTTGTAATTTCTAAGTGTGGACAATTTGTTGGAAAGGGTTATGAGTGCGGAGGCTTGTTCCGCTTATCTTTGTCAGACTTATATACTCAAGTTATTAATCATGTTTGCAATGATAGTGAATCCAATATTTGGCATTCACGACTTTGTCATATTAATTTTGGGTGCATGACGTGGCTTGTCGATATGAATTTAATTCCAAAACTTACTACTGTCAAGAGTTCCAAGTGTCAAGTGTGTGTGCAAGCTAAGAAACCTTGCAAGTCTCACAAGACTGCTGAAGTACGAGATTTGGCACCACTGGAACTAATACATTCAGATCTTTGTGAAATGAATGGTGAGTTGACAAAATGTGGAAAGCGACATTTCATGACTTTAATTGATGATTCCACTCGATACTGCTATGTGTACCTTCTGAAATCTAAAGATGAAGCTTTTAATCACTTCAAAATCTATAAAGCTGAATCAGAAAACCAACTTGATCGAAAGATTAAGCGACTTCGGTCTGATCGTGGTGGAGAGTATTTTTCCAAAGAATTTGATTCTTTTTGTGCGGAGCATGGTATTATCCATGAGAGGACGCCTCCCTATGTTGGAATTATGCCCTAGAGGCAATAATAAAGATGTTATTATTATAATTCTTGTTCATGATAAAGTTTATATTCCATGCTAGAATTGTATTAAGCGGAAACTTTGATACTTGTGTGGTTTGTGAAAAACACTGTGTCCCTAGTATGCCTCTATGGACTAGCTCATTGATTAATGATGGTTAAGGTTTCCTAACCATAGACATGAGTTGTCGATTAATAATGAGATCATATCATTGGGAGAATGATATGATGGACAGACCCAAACTAAGCGGAGCAATTAGATCGTGTCATCGTGTTTATCTTTGCGAAGCTTTTCTTATCTCAAATATTGTATTCCTTAGACCATGAGATAATACAACTCACTAGTATCGGAAGAAATCTTTGAGGTCATCAAACGTCATCCAAAGAGAGGGTGATCATAAAGGTGTCTCTCAGGTGATCGGAAAGTACCTGTTGGGTTGTATGTATCGAGATGGGATTTGTCCCTCCCAAGTCGGAGAGATATACTTCGGGCCCACTCGGTAATCGATATCAACACCGCTTGCAAGCATGTGGTTAAGGAGTTAATCACAAAGTGATATCGGATTATGGAACGAGTAAAGTACTTGCTGTGAACGAGATTGAACTAGGTATGACGGTACCGACGATCAAATCTCGGGCAAGTAAAATAGCGCGTGACGAAGGGAATATATATATGGGATTGATTGAATCCTGGCATCGTGGTTCATCCGATATGATCATCGATGAATGTGTGGGAGTCAATATGGGTTTCCAGACCCCGCTATTGGTTATTGATAGAAGATCATGTCTGCATGTTCTCGAACCCGAAGGGTCGCACACTTAACGTGTCTCGACGCTAGGATAGATTGGATAATTGGTTTATGAGTTTTTGTTCGGAGTCTCGGATGGGATCCGGGACATCACGAGAGGTTCTGGAGAATAAGATTCATATAAGGCAATGCAGTTTTTGGAGTTCAGAATTGTTTCGGGTTAATCGGTATTGTACCGGAAGCTTCTAGAACCTTCCGGAGGGGGACCAACGTGGCCCCACCTTCCGGGAGGGGGCATGGGCCTATGAGGGAGTGCCCTGGACGCATTGGGCCAGGGGCACAAGGCCCCATAGGGCCCATCCGGCCAAACAAGGGGAAACCCTAAAAGGGGCTTCTAGAAGGAGGGGGGAAACTTGCCCCCCTCTCTTCCCTCCTTGGCCGCCGGCCTAGGCTTGGGGGAGAGGCTAGGGTTGCCTCCCACCCCTCTATATAAAGAGGGCTGGGGGCGCACCACCCCCCCACACCTTCCCCTCGAGCCTAGCCGCCCTGCTGCCCCTCCTCTCTCTCTCCCTCCCGACTGCGTGTAGGCGAAGCCCTGCTGCAGAAACTCTCCACCACTTGCACCGCGCCGTCGCGTTGTAGATCCAATCCGTCTATCCACCATACTTGCTGGACCGAGGAAGGAGGATACGTCGAGGTGCCTCACATGTGCATCTCTCGGAGGCATCGCCACTTGCGGTGTTAGATCGGAGCGGATCGCGAGGAGGAGAAGCGAGTACGACTACATCACCCACGTTCCGACGAACGTTCCGCTGTGCGAATCTTCAAGGGTATGAAGATCTCATCTAATCTCTCTCGTTGTTTGCATCTCCTAGATTAGATCTTGGCTTTCTCGTTCGTATCCGTAGAATTTTTTTGATTTACTATGCTGCAAAACCCATCAGTGGT
Source organism: Avena atlantica (assembly GCA_910589765.1). Taxonomy (NCBI): domain Eukaryota; kingdom Viridiplantae; phylum Streptophyta; class Magnoliopsida; order Poales; family Poaceae; genus Avena; species Avena atlantica. The sequence continues at coordinate 421,670,544 of OU342734.1, read as the reverse complement.
ATCAGAGCTAGATCTATGCGTAGATGTGTTTCACGAGTAGGACGCAACATGGTTGTTGCGGGCCTTGATGTTTTATGTTGCAAGCCTCTTGTTTGTGTTCTTCTTGTAGGGTTTCATAGCATGGAAAACAAAAAAATTCTATCGCATACAAACAAACAAGCCAAGATCTATCTACTAGATTGTAGCAACGAGTCGATGGAATAATTTACCCTCGAAGATTCCAAAGTGTTTAACGAGAGCGGATTCTCGTGGGTGATGTAGTCGTACTCTTCCCGATCTCAAGATCGTGTAGATGATCCTTCCCGCGCTGCGTTCCGGCAGCGCTCCCGCAGTCGGTCACACGTTCGGAACTCGACGAAGACCTTCCTCTCCCTTGTTCCAGCAGGCAGCGGAGGTTGTAGCACTCTCCTTGCGATTCCGGCAGCACAACGGCGTGGTACCGGAAGTAGAGGGGAGATCTCGTAGGGCTTCGCCTTAAGCCGGAGCTAGTATGGTGGAGTATGAGAGAGCTCCTCGGCGATCTAGGTTTTAGACACACCAAGGAGGAGATGCTAGAGCCGGCGGCTAGGGTTTGGGGCACCCCAAGTCGGCGGCTAGGGCAAAACCCTAGGGGGCGGCGACGGCTATGGTGGTAGGCGCCAAGCTAGGGTTTGAGGAGAGGTACTTGTGTGTGCTAGGAGGGAGCCCTGCCCCTCCTTATATAGGTGGAGGGGCCGGCGGCCAAGGGGAGGGAGTGGAGTCCCTCCCCAACTCGGCTTGGGTGGTGCGCCGGATTGGGGAGGAGGGACTCCATCCCCAACTCGGTTTCAACCTCCTCCTCCTCTTCCCAAAACTTGTCGTTTGACTTTCAAACTAGCCGTTTAACTTTTCAATTTAGGATTTGAATAAACCCTTTATTTTGGACAGCGAAGACACTTAGTACACGATGTAATCATTCCAACTTGCAATGACACATTCATGTACCCCTTCCCCTCCTGAGTGCCGGACATTCCGGAACCTTCTAGAACATTCCCGATGAAAACACCGGAATCATTCCCCAACTCCGAAATGGGACTTTCCTTATATGAATCTTATTCTCTGGACCATTCCGGATCTCCTCGTGATATCACGGATCCCATCCGAGACTCCGAACAACATTCGGTCTCTTTCTCATTCATTCCATAACTACTCAAACAACGTCGAATCCTTAAGTGTGTCTCCCCACGGTTCGTGAATTATGCGGACATGATCGAGACACTTCTCCGAACAATAACCAATAGAGGAATCTGGAAATTCATATGGCTCCCACATATTTCTACGATTACTTTGCGATCGAATGAACCACTTACATACGATACCAATTTCCCTTTGTCTCACGATAGTTTACTTATCCGAGGTTATGATCGTCGGTATCTCTGCATACCTAGTTCAACCTCGTTACCGATAAGTACTCTTTTCTCGTTCCCGTGATATGTGATCCCTTGTGAGCCAGTCACATGCTTGCAAGCTAATTGGATGACATTCCACCGAGAGGGCCCAGAGTATATCTATCCGTCATATGGATGGACAAATCCCACTCTTGATTCATGTGTCTCAACCAATACTTTCCGAACACTCAATGCCACCTTTATAGCCACCCAGTTAAGGTGTGGTGTTTGATGTCATCAAAGCATCCATCCGGTAAAGGTGATATGCATGATCTCATGGTCGAAGGAATTAGGTTACTATGTATCAGAAAGCATATAGCAATTGAACTATTAAAATGACTTGATCTTTATGCTACGCTTATCTATAGGAGTATGTCCACCATATCATTCTCCTAACGATATGATCTTGTTGTTGATAACATCTCAATGTTCATGATAGGGAAACCATAATCATTTATCAACCAACAAGCTAGTGATGTATAGAGGCTATACTAGGGACTTCAAATTAAGTTTACAAAACACACTAGTATCAATGTCTCCTTGTTAATACTATTATAGCATGAATGTAAACATTTATCATAAACAAAAAGATATAATAATAACTACATTTATTATTGCCTCTAGGGCATATCTCCAACAGTCTCCCACTTGCACTAGAGTCGTCTAATCTAGATTACATGGTAATATACCGAACACCCATGGCAGTTTGGTGCTGGTCATGTTTTGCCCTCGGGAGAGGTTTAGTCAACGGATCCGCCACATTCAGATCTGTGTGTACTTTGTAAATCTTTATATCCCCATCTTGGATATGTTCTCGAATAGCATGAAAACGTAGCTTGATGTGCTTCAGCTTCTTGTGTGACCTTGGTTCTTGCGCATTGGCTATGGCGCCCATGTTATCACAGTAGATAGACATTGGGTCCAGCGCACTAGGAACCACACCCAGCTCTGTAATGAACTCTTTCATCCATATCGCTTCTTGTGAAGTCTCCGAAGCAGCCATGTATTCCGATTCAGTTGAAGATCTCGCCACAACGCTTTGCTTTGCACTCCTCCAGCTAACTGCTGCACCATTCAAAATAAATACGTATCCAGATTGTGATTTAGAATCATCCAGATCGGTGTTCCAACTAGCATCGGTGTAACCATTAACAACGAGCTGTTCATCACCTCCATAAGAAAGAACCATATCCTTAGTTCTTCTCAAGTACTTAAGGATGTTTTTGACCGCTGTCCAATGATCCACTCCTGGATCACTTTGATATCTGCTAGTCAAACTAACAGCATATGCAATGTCGGGTCTTGTACATAGCATGGCATACATTAGAGATCATATGGCTGAGGCATAGGGAGTCTTACTCATCCTTTCTCTATATTCTGCCGATGTCGGACTTTGAGTTTTACTCAAGGTCGTATTGGGCAACATGGGCAAGAACCCTTTCTTGCTATCTTCCATTCCAAATCTCTTTAGAACTTTGTCCAAATATGTACTCTGTGACAATGATATTTGGCGTTTCGATCTATCTCTATAAATCTTTATGCCTAATATGTAAGCTGCTTCGCCAAGATCCTTCATTTAAAAACTATTATTCAAATATTCCTTGACACTATTAAGAAGGTCTACATCATTCCCAATCAATAATATGTCATCCACATATAGTATTAAGAATGCTACAGAGCTCCCACTCACTTTCTTGTAAATACAAGCTTCTCCATAAGTTTGTATAAAACCAAAACTTTTGATCACCTTATCAAAACGTTGATTCCAACTTCGGGATGCTTGCTTCAATCCATAAATGGACCGTTGAAGTTTGCATACTTTGTTAGCATCTTTAGGATCGACAAAACCTTTGGGTTGCATCATATACAACTCTTCATCAATATCTCCATTGAGGAATGCTGTTTTGACATCCATCTGCCATATCTCATAATCATAATATGCAGCGATTGCTAACATAATCCTCACAGACTTTAGCTTCGCTACTGGTGAGAAAGTCTCATCGTAGTCAACTCCTTGAATTTGTCGAAACCCTTTTGCGACAAGTCGAGCTTTATAGACAGTAACATTACCATCAGCATCTGTTTTCTTCTTGAAGATCCATTTGTTCTCGACAGCCTTCCGGCCATCTGGTAAGTCCACAAAGGTCCATACTTGGTTTTCGTACATGGATCCAATCTCGGATTTCATAGCTTCTTGCCATTTATTGGAATATGGGCTCATCATTGCTTCCTCATATGTCTCAGGGTCATCGGTGTTGTCCACCAACATGACACTCATAACGGGATCATACCAATCTGGAGTTGTACGAGTTCTCGTTGACCTCCGAGGCTCTGTAGCAACTTCAACCGAAGTTTCATGATCATCATCATTAGCTTCCTCTCTAATTGGTGCAGGCACCACAGGAACTTCTTTCGGTGCTGCGCTACTCGCAATTTCGAGCGAAGGTTCGACAACCTCGTCGAGTTCTACTTTCCTTCCAGTCACTTCTTTCGAGAGAAATTCCTTCTCTAGAAAGGATCCATTCTTGGCAACGAAGATTTTGCCTTCGGATCTATGATAGAAGGTATACCCAATAGTTTCCTTTGGGTATCCTATGAAGACGCATTTTTCCGCTTTGGGTTCAAGCTTGTCCGGTTGTAACTTCTTTACATAGGCTTCGCAACCCCAAACTTTAAGGAACGACAACTTAGGTTTCTTCCCAAACCATAATTCATACGGTGTCGTTTCAACGGATTTAGATGGTGCCCTATTTAAAGTGAATGCGGCTGTTTCTAATGCATAACCCCAAAATGATAGCGGTAAATTTGTAAGTGACATCATAGAACGAACCATATCTAAGAGAGTTTGATTACGACGTTCGGACACACCATTACGCTGTGGTGTTCCCGGCGTGTCAACTGTGAAAGTATTCCGCATTTCTTCAAATGCTCGCCAAACTCGTAACTTAGATATTCACCTCCACGATCAGAACGTAGAAATTTAATCTTCTTGTTACGTTGATTCTCTACCTCACTTTGAAACTCCTTAAACTTCTCGAAAGTTTTGGACTTATGTTTCATGAAATAGATATACCCATATCTACTCAAATCATCCGTGAAGGTAAGAACATAACGATAACCACCGCGCGATGCTACACTCATTGGACCACACACATCGGTATGTATGATTTCTAATAAGTCCGTAGCTCGATCCATCATACCAGAAAATGGAGTCTTAGTCATTTTACCCATCAGACATGCTTCGCATCTATCAAGTGATTCGAAATCAAGTGATTCAAGAAGTCCATCGGAATGGAGTTTCTTCATACGCTTCACTCCAATGTGACCAAGACGACAGTGCCACATATAGGTCGAGTTATCGCTTGATTTCAACCGTTTAGCCTCAATGTTATTAATATGTGTATTTCCACTATCGAGATTCAATAAGAATAGACCATCTATCAAAGGTGCATGTGCATAAAACATATTACTCACATAAATCGAACAACCATTATTCTCGGACTTAAACAAGTAACCGTCTCGCAATAAACAAGATCCCGATATAATGTTCATGCTCAACGCAGGCACCAAATAACAATTATTTAAGTATAAAACTAATCCCGATGGTAGATGAAGGGGTAGCGTGCCGACCGCGATCACATCAACCTTTGATCCGTTTCCCACGCGCATCGTCTCCTCGTTCTTCGCTAGCTTCCGTTTATTCTGCAGCACCTGTTTCGAGTTACAAATATGAGAAACCGAACCAGTATCAAATACCCAGACACTACTACGAGTACTAGTGAGATACACATCAATAACATGTATATCAGATATACCTTTCTTCTTGATGTTGCCATTCTTCAAATCCGCCAAGTACTTTGGGCAATTCCGCTTCCAGTGACCTTCTCCCTTGCAGTAAAAACACTCAGTATCAGGCTTAGGTCCAGCCTTGGTCTTCTTCGCCGGCGTGGTAACTTTTTTACCACCCTTCTTGAAGTGTCCCTTCTGCTTAGACTTGCCTTTCTTGAATTTGGTGGTCTTATTGACCAACAACACTTGGTGCTCTTTCTTGATCTCCACTTCTGCAGACTTCAACATAGCAAACAGTTCAGGCAACTGCTTGTTCATGTTCTGCATGTTGTAGTTCATCACAAAGTTCTTGTAACTTGGTGGTAGTGATTGGAGGACACGGTAAATCCCCAAAGCATTAGGAATCACTATACCCAAGCTTTGAAGTTTGTTTGCGTGCCAGACATCTTAAGCACATGCTCACTGACGGATCTGCCCTCTTCCATCTTGCAGTTAAAGAACTTTTCAGAAGCCTCATAACTTTCAATTGCCGCATGAGTCTCAAAGATCAATTTGAGATCCTCGACAATATCATATGGGTCTGAATTCTCAAACCTTTTCTGAAGCTCCGATTCCAAACCATACAAGATAGCACAATGAACTATGGAGTACTGATTCTTCCGAGCGAGGTAAACATTCTTTACTTCATCGGAAGCATCAGCTGCAGGTGGGTCACCCAGCGGTGCATCCAGCACATAGGTCAAATTACCAGCTGTGAGGACAATCCTCAAATTGCGGAACCAATCCGCGAAGTTGCTTCCATTGTTTTTCAACTTTTCTTTCTCTAGGAACGCATTAAAATTGATGGTAGGGGCTGCCATTGATCTACAACATATTTGCAATAGTTTAGACTAAGTTTATGAAAAATTGAGTTCAAATTAATAATAAAGTTAATCTAGGTGAACTCCCACTCAAAACAACATCCCTCACATTGTTTTAGTGATCACACGAACCAAATCCACTACATCAACACCGATCATCACGAGAGTTGATATAGTTTCAATGGCGAACAATCGTCATGTTCATCATATCTACTATATGATTCATGCTTTACCTTTCGGTGATCCGTGTTCCGAGACCATGTCTGTACATGCTAGGCTCGTCAAGATCAAACCTTAGTTTCCGCATGAGCAAATCTGGCTTACTCACGTTGTATACACTTGCGGAATCTAACACACCCGATCATCACGTGGTGCTTCGAAACAACAAGCTTTAGCAACGGTGCTAACTAAGGGTGAACACTTTATGACTTGAAATTCATGTGCATGAGGGATCATCTTATAATGCTACCGTCGTCTACTAAGCAATACAAGATGCATAAAGGATTAACATCACATGCAATTCATAATATGTGATATGATATGGCCTTTCTTCTTTGTGCTTCCGATCTCCATCTTCTAGCACGAACATGATCTCCATCATCACCGGCATTGCATCAAGGTCAATGACGCCTCTCCATGGTTGTCGTCCACCGGCTTCAACTATTACAACTACTTTGAATAGACACGCGGGTCTTAACATGAATTAAAGACAACCATATGGCTCCTGCTGGTTGCCAACTTACAATAAGGAACATTGCATACATCAAATATAATCACAATCATGGCCATATCACATCACTGCACACCCCTGCAAAACAAAGTTAGACGCCTCTACTTTCTTTGCATGTTTTACGTGGTTTGGGGCTTTCAATAACTGTCGTTCTAACTTACGAACAAGAACCACAACATTGATACTAGTATTGTTAATCACCCGTTGTAAATTGGATCTTAACTATGCTAGGAGAAACAGGCACCCGCAAAGCCACTTATGCAATACAAGTTGCATGTCGAGCGTGGAGCAAGTCTCATGAACGATGTCATGTAAGGTTAGCCCGGGCCGCTTCATCCCAACATACCGCAAGATGCAAAGTACACAAGAAGCAATCGACAATAAAAGCATCAACGCCCACAATGATCATTGTGTTCTACTCGTGCAACAGATCTACATATAGACACGGCTCTGATACCACTGTAGGGTTTCGTAGCATGGAAAACAAAAATTTTCTATCGCATACAAACAAACAAGCCAAAATCTATCTACTAGATTGTAGCAACGAGTCGATGGAATAATTTACCCTCGAAGATTCCAAAGTGTTTAACGAGAGCGGATTCTCGTGGGTGATGTAGTCGTACTCTTCCCGATCTCAAGATCGTGTAGACGATCCTTCCGGCGCTGCGTTCCGGCAGCGCTCCCGCAGTCGGTCACACGTTCGGTACTCGACGAAGACCTTCCTCTCCCTTGTTCCAGCAGGCAGCGGAGGTTGTAGCACTCTCCTCGCGATTCCGGCAGCACAACGGCGTGGTACCGGAAGTAGAGGGGAGATCTCGCAGGGCTTCGCCTTAAGCCGAAGCGAGTATGGTGGAGTATGAGAGAGCTCCTCGGCGATCTAGGTTTTAGACACACCAAGGAGGAGAGGCTAGAGCCGGCGGCTAGGGTTTGGGGCACCCCAAGTCGGCGGCTAGGGCAAAACCCTAGGGGGCGGCGGCGGCTATGGTGGTAGGCGCCAAGCTAGGGTTTGAGGAGAGGTACTTGTGTGTGCTAGGAGGGAGCCCTTCCCCTCCTTATATAGGTGGAGGGGCCGACGACCAAGGGGAGGGAGTGGAGTCCCTCCCCAACTCGTCTTGGGTGGTGCGCCGGCTTGGGGAGGAGGGACTCCCTCCCCAACTCGGTTTCAACCTCCTCCTCCTCTTTCCAAAACTTGCCGTTTGACTTTCAAACTAGCCGTTTGAATTTTCAATTTAGGATTTGAATAAACCCTTTATTTTGGACAGCGAAGACACTTAGTACATGATGCAATCATTCCAACTTGCAATGACACATTCATGTACCCCTTCCCCTCCGGAGTGCCGGACATTCCGGAACCTTCTAGAACATTCCCGATGAAAACACCGGAATCATTCCCCAACTCCGAAACGGGACTTTCCTTATATGAATCTTATTCTCCGGACCATTCCGGATCTCCTCGTGATATCCCGGATCCCATCCGAGACTCCGAACAACATTGGTCTCTTTCTCATTCATTTCATAACTACTCAAACAACGTCGAATCCTTAAGTGTGTCTCCCCACGGTTCGTGAATTATGCGGACATGATCGAGACACTTCTCTGAACAATAACCAATAGAGGAATCTGGAAATTCATATGGATCCCACATATTTCTACGATTACTTTGTGATCGAATGAACCACTTACATACGATACCAATTTCCCTTTGTCTCACGATAGTTTACTTATCCGAGGTTATGATCGTCGGTATCTCTGCATACCTAGTTCAACCTCGTTACCGATAAGTACTCTTTTCTCGTTCCCGTGATATGTGATCCCTTGTGAGCCAGTCACATGCTTGCAAGCTAATTGTATGACATTCCACCGAGAGGGCCCAGAGTATATCTATCCGTCATATGGATGGACAAATCCCACTCTTGATTCATGTGTCTCAACCAATACTTTCCGAACACTCAATGCCACCTTTATAGCCACCCAGTTACGGTGTGGTGTTTGATGTCATCAAAGCATCCATCCGGTAAAGGTGATATGCATGATCTCATGGTCGAAGGAATTAGGTTACTATGTATCAGAAATCATATAGCAATTGAACTATTAAAATGACTTGATCTTTATGCTACGCTTATCTATAGGAGTATGTCCACCATATCATTCTCCTAATGATATGATCTTGTTGTTGATAACATCTCAATGTTCATGATAGGGAAACCACAATCATTTATCAACCAACAAGCTAGTGATGTATAGAGGCTATACTAGGGACTTCAAATTAAGTTTACAAATCACACTAGTATCAATGTTTCCTTGTTAATACTATTATAGCATGAATGTAAACATTTATCATAAACACAAAGATATAATAATAACTATATTTATTATTGCCTCTAGGGCATATCTCCAACACTTCTTATGACGCGGGATAGTGAGATTGAAGCGGTCTAGGCCAACCTTACGCGACGTCGTTCGCGAGACCGGCTCCGCACTTGACGTGTGGCTTGTTCCACACATGCGGTAGGTGGATGCTAGTTTCTCTCACTATAGTTGTCATGGGATTTACACCGGAGTTTGGCAACCATAATATCACCGTTGTGGCTTTCCGTAGGTAAGAATCGTTCTTAGCTTGCTACTCCCATAAGCCACGTAAAACATGCAACAACAAAGTAGAGGCGTCTAACTTGTTTTTGCAGGGAGTGTTTTCTGTGATATGGTATGGCCCAAGATGTGATGTGTATATTGTATGCGATGATCATGTTTTGTAATGTTTCACGACTTGCATGTCGATGAGTACACAACTGGCAGGAGCCATATGGTTGTCTTTATAATTGTGTATGACCTGTGAGTCAACTTCTTATGCGCCATGTAATAATTTCACTTTATCGCTAAGTAGTTAGCAATAGTTGTAGTTGCTATTCATGGTGGAGGCAATCATGGTGGAGTGATGGATATCATGCCGGCACGCACAAGATGGAGATCATTGCGCGAAGATTGGCTATACCATGTCACATAAAGTTATATGCATGTGATGTTTATCCTTTTAAGTATCTTATTATGCTTAGATCGCAACGGTAGCATTATAAGATGATTCCTCACTTAAAGATCAAGATAAAATTGTGTTCTCCCCATGTATGCACCGTTGCGAAAGTTCGTCGTGTCCAACCATCACGTGATGATCGGGTGCTATAGACTCTACGTTCACATACAACGGGTGCAAGCTAGTTTTGCACACGCGGAAATACTTGGGTTTGACTTGACGAGCCTAGCATGTACAGACATGGCCTCGGAACACATGAACCGAAAGGTTAAACATGAGTCATATGAATGATATGATCGACACTTAGTTGTCCACCATTGAAACCACATCTCTTCTCGTGAAGATCTGATTAGGTGTGGTGAATTTGGATCATGTTCACTAAACAACTTGAGGGATGTTGAATTTAGTGGGAGTTCATCTAGTAATTTGATTAAAAGTTGAACTAGTTATCATGAACATAGTCTAATTTGTACTTGCAAATATTGTAGATCAAATGGCTAAGTCCAATTTCAACTTCAACGTTTTTGCTGAGAAGGAAAAGCTTAAAAACAATGGGTCTAACTTCACCAACTGGTTCCGCGATCTGAGAATCATTCTCTCTGGCGGTCAAAAGGACTATGTCCTTGAGAATGCGTTAGGTGACGCCCCTGCTGTAGATGCGCCGGCTGATGAGAAAGCTGTCTATCAGTAGCGCAAAGATGATTATGGTGTGATTAAGAGCACCATGTTGTTTGCTATGGAATCGGACCTTCAAAATCGTTTTGAAGACTATCCCGGGCCCTTTGAGATTCTCGAGGAGCTGAAAACCATGTTTCAGACTCAGGCCCGTTCTGAGAGATATGAGATCTCTGAGAAGTTTTTTAACTACAAGATGGAGGAAGGGAGTTCCGTTAGTGAGCATGCCATTAAGATGTCAGGCTACACTCAACGCCTTGAGCAACTGGACTGTAAGATTCCAGAGGAGCTCAAGATTGACAGGGTTCTGCAATCACTCCCTCCCAACTACAAAAGTTTTGTAGTGACTCACAATCAGATTGGTTCCAATGATACGATCACCAAGCTCTTCGCAAAGATGAAGGCTGCGGAGGTGGACATCAAAAAGGATAATCATGTGTTGATGGTCAACAAGCCCCCCACCTTCAAGAAAGGTAAGGGTGCAAAGAAGCCCTTCAAGAAAGGCGGCGGCAAACGCGTTGCCCCTGCTGAGAAGAAGCTCAAGTCTGGACCCAAGCCGGACACTGAGTGCATCTATTGCAAGGACAAGGGTCACTGGAAGCGCAACTGTCCGAAGTACTTAGCGGACAAGAAGGCTGGCACCATCAAAGGTATATTTGATATACATGTTATTGATGTTTTCCTTACTAGCCCTCGTTGTAGTGCCTGGGTATTTGATACTGGTTCAGTTGCTAATATTTGTAACTCGAAACAGGAGCTACGGAATAAACGACGGCTTGCGAGGGATGAGGTGATGATGCGCGTTGGCAACGGATCAAGAGTTGATGTGATGGCCGTCGGCACGCTCTCCTTAGTTTTACCTTCGGGATTAGTTTTAAACCTTAATAAGTGTTATTATGTGCCTGTGTTGAGCATGAACATTATTTCTGGATCTTGTTTATTGCAAGACGGTTATTCATTTAAATCGAAGAATAATGGTTGTTCTATTTATATGAGTAACATCTTTTATGGTCATGCAACTATTGTGAATGGTTTATTTCTTCTAAATCTCGAAAGGGATGAAACACACATCCATAACATTGAGGCTAAGATATGCAAAGTAGATAGTGATAATACTACTTATTTGTGGCACTGTCATCTAGGTCATATTGGTGTAAAGCGCATGAAGAAACTTCATTCTGATGGACTTTTGGAGTCTCTTGATTTTGAATCATTTGACACATGCGAACCATGCCTCATGGGCAAGATGATCAAAACCCCGTTCTCCGGTATGATGGAGCGAGCAACGGACTTGTTGGAAATCATACATACCGATGTATGCGGACCGATGAGTGTTTCGACGCGCGGTGGATATCGCTATTTTCTCACTTTTACCGATGACTTAAGTAGATATGGGTATATCTATTTAATGAAACATAAATCTGAAACATTTGAAAAGTTCAAGGAATTTTAGAATGAAGTGGAGAACCATCGTAACAGAAAGATTAAGTTTCTACGATCCGATCGTGGAGGTGAATATTTGAGTTATGATTTTCTCACGCATCTTAAAGCAAGCGGGATCGTTTCGCAACTCATGCCACCCGGAACACCACAGCGCAATGGTGTGTCTGAACGCCGGAATCGAACCCTATTAGATATGGTCTGATCAATGATGTCTCTTACTGATTTTCTGTTATCATTTTGGGGTTATGCATTAGAAACCGCTGCATTCACTTTAAATAGGGCACCATCTAAATCCGTTGAGACAACACCGTATGAACTGTGGTTTGGTGCTAAACCTAAGTTGTCTTTTCTTAAAGTTTGGGGATGCGAAGCCTACGTCAAGAAGTTGATGCCGGACAAGCTCGAACCCAAAGCGGAGAAATGCATCTTCATAGGATACCCTAAGGAAACTATTGGGTATACCTTCTATCACAGAACCGAAGGCAAAGTGTTTGTCGCAAAGAACGGTTCCTTTCTTGAGAAGGAGTTTCTCTCGAAAGAAGTGAGTGGGACAAAAGTAGAGCTAGACGAGGTTGTTGAACCTTCTCTTGAGTTGGAGAGTAGAGCAGCACCTGAAATTGTTCCAGTGCCACCTGCACCAACAATAGAGGAAGCTAATGACAAGGATCATGAAGCTTCGGACGATGCTGCTACTGAACGTCGCAGGTCGACAAGGTCGCGTGCCCCTCCTGAGTGGTACGGAAACCCTGTCTTGACTTTCTTGTTGGTAGAAGACTGTGGCATCCCGCAAAACCACTACTAGAAAATCGCGTTGTTTTTGTGCATTGCATCGTCATCATCATGAACTGTTTGCATAAAACTATGTTCGCAAGCCCGTTTTGTTTTCTAAAACGCCCCTCTTTATTCAAACATCAAAACCGGGTCCCCGGAATATTTTGTTTTGACCGCTATCGGTTTGCATACGGCCCGTTTAAAACAAATAAAAATTATAATTATTTTTAGCGGGGGCAGTCGAACGGGCCGTTTCGACCCGAACGACCACCCCCAGGTTTTACGAACGGTCCACCTCTAGTCCTATTCCTACCAAACTACCAACCCAGCCCCAACCTTCCACATCACCCCACCCAATCCCCACTTGCCACCTCACCCTCTCCCTCCCCTCTACCAATCCTAGGTTGCCACCTAGACTAACTCATCCCCCCTCTCTCTCTCAGGCAACACGCACACCACGCAACACGCCAGCCCCGCCTGGGCCCCACACGCCTGACCCGCCCCTGCCTAGCCTCCCACGCCCTCAGTCCCACCTTCCCCGGTCCACCATCTCCCCACCGCCCGGGCCCCACCCCGCAACCGCACGGCCCCAGCTCGCCCTCCCTCGTCTTCCTCCCGCGACGCCCGCCCCCGCAGGCGCCTATCCCGACCTCGCCGCGGCCGCAAGCTCCGGACAGCCCGCCCCCCTCCGCGAGCTCCGCCGTCCGCTCCCTCCTCCGCGTCCGCCTCTGCCTCGCCCCGCTCCCGTCGAGCCCGGCGCCGGCTCTCCTCCGTCCCTACCCGAGCTCGCCGCCGCGGTCGCCCTCCGCCTCCACCTTGTCTCCGGCCGGCTCCGTCCTTCCCCGGGAGCGCCGCCAGACCGTCTCCCGTCGACCCCGTCGCCTCCTCTGGCCCTGCTCCGGCCGCCCTCGCCCCGAGGCAGAGACCGCGCCGCGCCGCCTCCGGTTCCCCGCCTCGCCACCGGTCCTCCTCCGCCCCTCCGCGTCGGCTCGCCGAGCTCGACCCGGCCGCCGCCAACCTCCATCGTCCGCCCGAGCCCGCCGCCTCGTCCAGGGCCCCACCAACGTCTCCCCACCGCGTCAGCGCGCCCTCCCCGCTCGGCCTTCTTTCGTCTGCCAGTACAAGTGCAGCCACACGCCTTCCAACACGCTTGTCCAAGGACCTAGACCGACAGCTGAACCCGAGAACTCGAAGTGTGTCGGTGCTCGAATCAAGTCTGCCATCCTCCCTGGAGGTGGATTTTCAAGGCCTTCGTCATGGATGCGACAAGAGCTCGACAAGATCCCCTTCTTGGACCGATCATCGAGACCCGGAGACCATATCGGGATGGAGACACTCGAAGAACCTCCGACAAGATCTACACCTTGGAATCCAAAGACCGATCCCGGGGCGCCCGAACCCCGTCAAGACCCCGAACCCTCTCGGATCCGAGGACCTAAGACGGCCGGAACGCCAAGATCGATCCCAGAGTCCGAGAATGCACCGTCGAACCCTGGACCCCGAGACCGACCCCGAACCCCGAAACCCCAAGTTCGTCGAGCCCCCCTTATGTGTGAACCCTTTCCGAAACCCTATTTTATAACATAATAACAACTTGTTGCATATTTAATCATTCATCTCGCATGCATATCTGTGGTTGGGGGCCTTATGCCGATTCACCTCATAATTAAATATGGGGCCCATATGCGGGCAAATCTAGCCTTATATTGGCCTCATTTAAACTTGTATAGCGAACCCGTATTATCTTTTGCCATGTAATACAACATTTAAATTGCGGGGGTTTCTAAATAACTTGAACCACCTAATTGATTGTCGGGACCCCGGTTCCGCTTAATATGACCTAATTGCATCGCACCTTTGCCATGCCATACATCCTGCATGCATCATGCCGATCTTCTGCCGTAATCTTAAATATTGCATCCGGTGTTTCTTCTAGTGTTTTGCTTCTTTGCGGATAAGGCCGTTGAGTTGATGTGAGCTTCGCCCCGATCTTCGGTTGAACCTTCGACAATGTTTTCAGGCGAGCACCTCCCCCTTTCTACCTATCTTACTTTTATAGTATTTACTTCCCTCCTATTGATCTATTGCTATCTGTGTTGCGATGCTTTAGTTTCCGTACCTGTGATATACCGTGCAGCCCTATATTGCCTTGGACACATCCTATTACCTATTGTTTGGTAGATAGTTGGACTTGCGCGTCGTAGTCGCTTGCTCAAGTGTTGTTGCGTGTCGTCCAGTGCCACAGTTGTTGATGTATTGCCGCATGTTGATGTTGGAGATGATCATAGTTTTACTTATTGTTCACTTTAATTCCGGTTTAACAACTAAAATTGAAGTAAGCAGAGGCATCGGTGGGTGATAGATAACATTTGGTTTCCGAACGCCCACTTGTGTCCCGTAGGACCCCGAGTACTTGATACCTGTTCCTTGATTTATCGCGCTATCCACATATGGGGAGTATGGGCCCCCCTTAGCCAGAGCTTGATTCCGTCTTATTTCTTGGGGCCACAAACTAGTTTGAGGTTTTATTTACGATCCTGTACTTATGCCATGCTACTGCTTTATTTAATTTGTGCGAGGAGCACACTGTACTGTTTAGGTAAGCGGATTGATTACGCGGTATCGATAAGCCCAGCCACACTTTCGGGTTCCCAGTCGCTTACAGCCATTGTCGCAAACCTTGAGTCCGTCTCGGAGCTTGCTTACTTCGTTGCGGTTCTACTCAATGGGGTGGCCCCCTGAAATATTTCTAAATCTTGTGATTGCTCTGTCGTGAAGACCTCGTTGGGTTTTGATTTGGTTTTTCCGAGGTTGATCGTGTGTGTGTTGCTATTTGTGCACCCCGGCCGGGTTAAAACTTTCTGAAAGCCGTGTCCGCGGTTATGGACGACTTGGAGCACAGTATCTCGATCATAGACAAGCATAACTAAAGTTTATTGCTGTAAATTTGACTTTATAATGACTAGTAATCAGCTTCACTATAATGGAATGGCTAAATAAAACTGCCAACAATTGCTTGTTTGGATTGTCGTTTGCGACCATTGTACCTGACTAGTAAGTATTGCAACTACAACGGAATGGCTGAATAAAAGTGCCAACAACTGCTGGGTTTTGGGTTTATCTCATGTCATCTGTATATGATTAGTAAGTGTTGCAACTATAACGGAATGGTTAACTAAAAGTGCCCACCGCCTACTTTATCAGGATGATTATCTATACTTGACTAGTAATTGCTGCAACGATAACCGAATAAATAAAACTGCCAACTGTGTGAGTTCCTCGGTTGACTTCCTCGTTTGGTATCGAGGGGGAAACACCAGGATGGGTATGTTTGGTGTTAGCTTTAGGTTGGATCCGGATAGGTCATTCTTACCCCTCTCTGATAACCGCCAGTTGTATCGAGTCTCTATAGGTTGTTTAGTGCATGCTTCCGCTGCCGCTCAGTCCACCATACCTATGTAGGCGAGGACCGCCGAATTCTAGCCTCGCCGTGTACTGGCCTCAGTACTGACGTTCCTCTTTTTTCCTTTGCCCTTCGTCGGCACCCCTTTTGTTTAAGCAGGTTTTGAGATCGACGCCGTTAGCAGGGTTACCCTTCCGGCTTGGCCTGGGCAGGGTTATGGACGCCATTGGTTATTCTTCAGGGCTCTTAGCCCCATTTGCATCTTGTCCGTAGCTGGACGCTCTATCGTTTTCAAGGTGATTTGGATCTTTGTATATTACATCTGTATTCTTGACTCTTGAGTCGTTGTTATATATATCTGTTCTGTGGGTCCCATCGAGGACTGTTGTGTAATGTTATTACTTTGTTTTCCACCCGCACGAAAGTGCCTGGTGGGCACCTTTGAATCGTTTCTATGCGGGTTTGGCGAATTTTGCTCAAACTTGCATAGGTCCGATTCTGAGGGTGTTACAAAGACAGTGAACCTACGAACTATGAGGAAGCGATGATGAGCCCAGGCTCTGAGAAATGGCTAGAAGCCATGAAATCCGAATTGGGATCCATGAGCGAAAAACCAAGTATGGACTTTGGTGGATCCTCCTAGCGACCGAAAGGCCGTTGAGTGCAAATGGATCTTCAAGAAGAAAATGGACGCGGATGGTAATGTTATCGTCTATAAAGCACGGCTTGTCGCGAAAGGTTTTCGGCAAGTTCAAGGTGTTGACTACAATGAGACTTTCTCTCCCGTAGCGATGTTTAAGTCCATTCAGATTTTATTAGCAATTGCTGCGTTTCATGATTATGAAATATGGCAGATGGATGTCAAGACTGCGTTCCTCAATGGCAACATTGATGAAGAGTTGTATATGATGCAACCCGAAGGTTTTGTCGATCCTAAGGATGCTGATAAAGTATGCAAACTTTAGCGTTCCATTTATGGACTGAAGCAAGCATCTCGGAGTTGGAACCTTCGTTTTGATCAAGTGATCAAGAGCTTTGGATTTGTTCCAAATTGCTACGAAGCTTGTTTCTACAAGAAAGTGAGTGGGAGCTCGGTGACATTCCTGGTACTATATGTGTATGACATATTGATTATTGGAAATGACATTAACATGCTTAACGAAGTGAAGAGTTATTTGAACAAGTGTTTTTCAATGAAAGACCTAGGTAAAGCTGCTTATATATTGGGCATCAAAATCTATAGAGATAGAGAAAGACGCCTGATAGCCTTAAGCCAGAGTACATACCTAGACAAAGTTCTGAAAAGGTTCAGAATGGATAAGGCAAAGAAAGGTTCAGTGCCTATGTTGTCAGGTAAGATATTGAGCAAGGCTCAGTGTCCAGCTACGGTAAATGATAGAGAAGCTATGATCAAAGTGCCTTATGCCTCGGCCATAGGTTCTATCATGTATGTCATGCTGTGTACTAGACCGAATGTGTCCAATGCTCTTAGTTTGACGAGCAGATATCAAAGTGATCTAGGAGTGGAACACTGGACAGCCGTGAAGAACATCCCAAAGTGCCTAAATAGGACTAACGAAATGTTCTTAGTCTATGGGGGTGATGAACAGCTCGTCGTAAAAGGTTACGTCGACGCTAGTTTCGACACCGACAAGGATGATTCTAAATCTCATACAGGATACGTTTATATTTTGAATGGAGGAGCTGTGAGCTGGAGAAGCTACAAGCAAAGCGTGATCGCGGGATCTACAGTAGAAGCGGAATACATGGCTGCTGCAGAAGCGTCAAGTGAAGGAGTTTGGATCAAGAACTTCATCACTGAGCTTGGCATTCCAAGTGCATTGGACCCATTGGAGATATTGTTTGACAACACTGGCGCCATAGCACTCGCTAAGGAACCAAGATATCGTCCAAAGACCAAGCATATCAACCGCAAGTTTCATATAATCCGAGATTATATAGCAGATGGAGATCTGAAGATTAGCAAAGTACATACAGATCTGAAAGTCGCAGATCCATTGACTAAACCTCTTCCACGTGTAAAACATGATCAGCACCTTAGTGCCATGTGTTGGAGATATGCCCAAGAGGCAATAATAAAGTAGGTTATTATCATATCTTCATACTTATGATAAATGTTTACATACCATGCTATAATTGTATTAACAGGAAACATTAATACTTGTGTGATTTGTAAACATAAAAGAGTCCCTAGTAAAGCCTCTTGTTAAACTAGCTTGTTGGTTAATATATGATCATGGTTTCCTGATCATGAACATAGAGATGTTATTAACAACAGGGTCATATCATTAGGAGAATGATGTGATGGACATACTCCTATAAGATAAGCGTAGCATAAAGATCAAGTCATTTTAAATAGTTCAATTGCTATATGCTTTCTGATACATAGTAACCTAATTCCTTCGACCATGAGATCATGCATATCACCTTTGCCGGATGGATACTTTGATGACATCAAACACCACACCGTAACTGGGTGGCTATAAAGGTGGCATTGAGTGTTCGGAAAGTATTGGTTGAAACACATGGATCAAGAGTGGGATTTGTCCATCCATATGACGGATAGATATACTCTGGTCCCTCTCTGTGGAATGTCATCCAATTAGCTTGCAAGCATGTGACTGGCTCACAAGGGATCACATATCACGGGAACGATAAAATAGTACTTATCGGTAACGAGGTTGAACTAGGTATGCAGAGATACCGACGATCAAAACCTCGGATAAGTAAACTATCGTGAGACAAAGGGAAATTAGTATCGTATGTAAGTGGTTCATTCGATCGCAAAGTAATCGTAGAAATATGTGGGAGCCATATGAATTTCCAGATTCCTCTATTGGTTATTGTTCGGAGAAGTGTCTCGATCATGTCCGCATAATTCACGAACCGTAGGGAGACACACTTAAGGATTCGATGTTGTTGAGTAGTTATGGAATGATGAGTAAGAGACCGAATGTTGTTCGGAGTCTCGGATGGGATTCGGGATATAAAGAGGTGATCCGGAATGGTCCGGAGAATAAGATTCATATAAGGAAAGTCCTGTTTCGGAGTTCGGGAATGATTCCGGTGTTTTCATCGGGAATGTTCTAGAAGGTTCCGGAATGTCCGGCACTCCGGAGGGGAAGGGGTACATGGGTGTGTCATTTCAAGTTGGAATGATTGCATCATGTACTAAGTGTATTCACTGTCCAAAATAAAGGGTTTAATCAAATCCTAAATTGAAAAGTCAAACGGCTAGTTTGAAAGTCAAACGGCAAGTTTTGGAAAGTGGAAAAGAGGAAGGAGTGTGAAACCGAGTTGGGGAGGGAGTCCTCCTCCCCAAGCCGGCACACCACCCAAGGCGAGTTGGGGAGGGACTCCCCTCCCTCCCCTTGGCCGCCGGCCCCTCCATCTATATAAGGAGGGGCACGGCTCCCTCCTCTACACACACAAGTTCCTATCCTCTAAATCTAAACCCTAGCCACAGCCTCCGGTTTAGAGCCGTTTTGGTTTAGAGCTTCTAATTGCCCTAGCCTTCGGTTTAGAGCCTTCTAATTGGTGTGTCTAAATCCTAGACCACTAGAGATCTCTCATACTCCACCATACTCGCTCCGGCTTAAGGCGAAGCCCTGCGGGATCTCCCCTCTACTTCCGGTACCACGCCGTTGTGCTGCCGGAATCGCGAGGAGAGTGCTACAACCTCCGCTGCCTGCTGGAACAAGGGAGAGGAAGGTCTTCGTCGAGTACCGAACGTGTGACCGACTGCGGGAGCGCTGCCGGAACGCAGCGCCGGAAGGATCGTCTACGCGATCTTGAGATCGGGAAGAGTACGACTACATCACCCACGAGAATCTGCTCTCGTTAACCGCTTTGGAATCTTCGAGGGTGAGTTCCTCTATCGACTCGTTGCTACAATCTAGTAGATAGATCTTGGCTTGTTTGTTTGCATGCGGTAGAAATTTTTTGTTTTCCATGCTACGAACCCCTACAGTGGTATCAGAGCCGTGTCTATATGTAGATCTGTTGCACGAGTAGAACACAATGGTCATTGTGGGCGTTGATGCTTTTATTGTCGATTGCTTCTTGTGTACTTTGCATCTTGCGGTATGTTGGGATGAAGCGGCCCGGGCTAACCTTACATGACATCGTTCATGAGACTTGCTCCACGCTTCACATGCAACTTGTATTGCATAAGTGGCTTTGTGGGTGCCTGTTTCTCCTAGCATAGTTAAGATCCAATTTACAACGGGTGATTAACAATACTAGTATCAATGTTGTGGTTCTTGTTCGTAAGTTAGAATGACACTTATTGAAAACCCCAAACCACGTAAAATATGAAAAGAAAGTAGAGGCATCTAACTTTGTTTTGCAGGGGTGTGTAGTGATGTGATATGGCCATGATTGTGATTATATATGATGTATGCAATGTTCCTTATTGTAAGTCGGCAACCGGCAGGAGCCATATGGTTGTCTTTAATTTCTGTTAAGACCCGCGTGTCTATTCAAAGAGGTTGTAATAGTTGAAGCCGGTGGACGACAACCATGGAGAAGCATCATTGACCTTGATGCAATGCCGGTGATGATGGAGATCATGTTCGTGCTAGAAGATGGAGATCGGAAGCACAAAGAAGAAGGCCATATCATATCACATATTATGAATTGCATGTGATGTTAATCCTTTATGCATCTTGTATTGCTTAGTAGACGATGGTAGCATTATAAGATGATCCCTCATGCACATGAATTTCAAGTCATAAAGTGTTCACCCTTAGTTAGCACCGTTGCTAAAGCTTGTTGTTTCGAAGCACCACGTGATGATCGGGTGTGTTAGATTCCGCAAGTGTATACAACGTGGGCAAGCCAGATTTGCTCATGCGGAAGCTAAGGTTTGATCTTGACGAGCCTAGCATGTACAGACATGGTCTCAGGAACACGGATCACCGAAAGGTAAAGCATGAGTCATATAGTAGATATGATGAACATGTTGATTGTTCGCCA
Source organism: Avena atlantica (assembly GCA_910589765.1). Classification (NCBI taxonomy): domain Eukaryota; kingdom Viridiplantae; phylum Streptophyta; class Magnoliopsida; order Poales; family Poaceae; genus Avena; species Avena atlantica. The sequence continues at coordinate 421,649,441 of OU342734.1, read as the reverse complement.
TTGAAGTTGCATCAACTCTCGTGATGATCGGTTTTGATGTGGTGGATTTGGTTCGTGTGATCACTAAAACAATGTGAGGGATGTTGTTTTGAGTGGGAGTTCACCTAGATTAATTTAATTATTAATTAGAACTCAATTTATCATAAATTAAATCAAAGTGAATTTGCATAATTGTTGTAGTCATTGGCATCCGTTTACCACCTTGCGCTTAGTTATAATTGAGATGATAGAACTATAGAATTCTGGTTAGTTACTTTACGAACTAGTATCGTATTGTTTTGAAGTGTTAATCTAAAGTTTAAAAGTCCTATTGCAAACTTTCAGTAAAGTTCCGATTACTCCATGAAGTTTAATAATTGGTATTAAAACAAGAGTGACAATTCCAAGTATTAGTGTATAAGTATCATGTTTGTCTCCATGATTCTTGATATTCAAAGGATTGTCTTAATATCAAGGTTATCTAGGATCTGAAAGAGCTGTTTCAGAAACCATGATGTGTGGAAGATATTGTGATATCTGAAACGAAGTTTTGGTTGCAACATGACAGAGTATAATATGGCAAAATTCATGTTCTCATATTTGATGAGAATTTACAAAGGGTTGGAGACACTAGTTGTCCTAATCCACCAAAAGGTTTTGGATAGCAACATTATACTCACGATTCATCTTTATAAGCTAAAAGTAGCTTGATCATGGATAATTCCATGATAAGGGTGAATATTTGATGTAGGTAAAATATTTACTACACCAAGAGATTACTAAAGAAAGGAATTTGGAAGAACACCAAACATTTGATGATGGTGATCTACTTCAAAGTGCAAGTCCAAAGACATTGGTATTTAACTATACACGCTTTGGACTATGTGTCATATGTATGACTCCACTATTGATATTGATAGATTCTTTCAAACAGAAAAGGAAATACTGAAAGAGAATCTCATAAATATATGGCAGAAAAGAAAAGACTAGAATTGTTCAGTTTAAGTATATAGATGATATACATGTTATGTCTATATTCTTTGCTTATTAAACAATGTGGTTCTTAAGTATTTGATACTGAATTTGTTGGTGTGAATCGTCATACGAAACAACACAATTCATGAACTACAATGGCCTAAGTAACTAGCAAAAGAATATGTGATGATATTCATCGAGAACAAATAAAGGGTTATTGTGTTGCTCGTTAAACATCAAAGCTTGCCTTCAAGATTTGTTTTATCAGGTATTATGAGAACAAAAGGGTTGTTCAAATAATTGTCGTAATCCATAAAAGATGGATGATTCACAAATCTCGTTGGAGAAATCACATCCATAAAACTAGTGCTAAAAATGTCAAAAGACAAATTGATTGAAAGATCACTTAGGAAGTGACATCGCCGTTTAAATTATATTGGAAAGAAAACATGAAGAAACTCCATGTGTATGGAATTTTGGAGTCTTTTGATTTTGATCAAATGACGCTTGTGAAACTTTCCTAGAGATAATTAAAACTTCGTTCATAGGCCAAAAGGGAACGAATGACTAGCTTATTTGAACTTGTACATATTGTTGTACGAAGTCCATTATGTGTAGTCAAGAGCGATGGATTTCAACTTCATATGCTTTCTCCGAAAATTTGAGTGAATATATGAATATTTACTTAATAAGGATGAAGTGTGAAATAATTGAAAAGTTCAAAGACTTTCAACATGAAGTGCAAAATCATTGTAACAAGAATATAAATAGTTTATGATAAGATCATAAAGGAAGATATTTGAGTTACAATTTTAGCATAATACCTAAGATTTAAGGAATCATTCCGTGGATTTGCATTTCCCGAAACACCATAAGAGTATGGAGCGTTCGAGATATGTAATTAAACCTTGTTTGACATGGTAAGATCGAAGGTGTAATTCATAAAACTGCCATTGTATTTTAAAGATTAAAAGCTTTAGAGATTACCGTTTTTCCACTGAAAAGAGCTTCATCATAATCCGTTGAAATGACACCATATAAAGTTATGGTTTGGGATAAAACCCAAGTAGTCCTTTCTTAAACATTGGTATGCTATACATAAGAAAGATGTTTGCAACCAAAGTCGGATGAACCTGTCTTTGTTAAGTATTCCTCCATAACACCGGAGACAAAAGTGTTTGTCGCTTAGAACGTCAAGTTTCTTTGAGAAGGAATTTTTCGTGAAAAGTTAAGTGGGAGGACAATAGAACTTTGATAAGGTTAAAGGAACCTTAGCTATATGTGCAAAGTTGCGCAGCGCTGAAAAGTGTTCCGGAGGCAGCAACAATGCTCATGGCTCACGTGCCTCAAAGGTTGTGGTTACAATAGTCAAAGTTTCTATTGAAACAAGTAGGTCGGGTAAATAATCAAATACCAAGATTTGAGAGTTAAATCATTATTTGACAATAATGATCCGACTACATGCAAAGAAGCGATGATGGGCCCTGACTCCGTCTAATGGCTTGAAGCCATAAAATCCGTGATAGTTCCATACACGAAAAATCAAGTTTTGAACTTGAAGGACCCTCGAGAAAGGTGTAAGACCTTACAGTCATGTTTGGATCTATAAAGAAATAGACATGGATGTTTTACATCTATGAAATAGTCGACATGTTGGGAAAGAGTTCACAACAATGTTCAAAGGTTGACTATGACAAGATCTGATCTTTCATAGCGATATTTAGTCTAGACGGATTAATGTATCAACCACTACATATAAATTTGTTATGTGGTAGTTGAATAAACAAAACAAGTTCTTCTAATAGAATTGTTACCTAGGACATGTGCGTAACACGGTCCATAGGGTTTTGTTAATTCAAATGATGCTAAAAGCATATGCAAACTTCAATGGTTGAAGTAAGCATAGCGGAGTTGGAATCTTCACTATGATGAAACTGTTAAAAGAGTTTAATTTCATCAGAGACAATGAAGATGCTTGCATTTGCAAGAAATTAAGTGGGAGCGCTAAGACATGTTTCTAATACATTATGTGGAAGACATATTGTTGATTGGAAATGATGTATCTTTTATTAACACATATTAAGAATTTCATCCCGATGAAAGACTTAGGCAAAACCCAAATATTTGGCATGAATAGACGCTAATATGGTTATGCCAGAAGTACATAGACGAGATATTGAATGAGTTCAATATAGAAACTACAAGAAAGTTTCTTGTCGCATAGAAAGGATTGAATGAGTTCAATATTGATGATATATTCAAATGTATTGACATTTGGTAAGTGAAACAAGATTCAAGTATAGATTGATACTTGATCACAAAGAGTATTTATATCAATCATGCTGTGATGTGTACAAATCCAGATATGTCCTATGCTCTAAATGTTATGAGCATATACCATAATGATTCATAAGATGATCATTGGACAATAGTAAGGATATTCTTATGATCTTTTGGAAGAACTAAGAATATAATGTTTGTAGAAGTGACAAATAGATGGTTAGTTCATTGTAAAAGTACTACATTGATACTAGTTTTGTCACAAAGTGCAAATTAAGTTTATCTCAATCTAAACTAAGGGTGGCACAATATAATGGAAAGTAAGTTCCATAATGGATTTGGATGAGTTCCAAAGTTAAGACATTGTGACATATACTACAACAAAAGGCTAAGTATATGACTGCTATTATAGCAGCTAAAGAGGGCATTTGGGTCAAGTAGTTTGTTATCAAACTAGGTGTAGTTCATAGCGGGATAATACTATGAAGATATATTGTACGACAATATTATCAACATGTTTTAACCCTAAAGAACTAAAGGTCTCACCAAAGGACCAAATTTATACAAAGCCATCTCATTAGAGAATGAGTGATGCGTAGAGACGCAAATACATGCAATTACACACGGACCTGGAAGTGTCAGATCCGGAGATCAGTTGACCACTAGCGAACGTGTACTTACAACACCAGAAAGCCATAGGTGTTGAATACACAAAAGTTTGAAACTAGATTATTGACTCTAGTGCAAGTGGGAGACTGTTGGAGATATGCCCAAGAGGCAATAATAAAGTAGGTTATTATCATATCTTCATACTTATGAGAAATGTTTACATACCATGCTATAATTGTATTAACAGGAAACATTAATACTTGTGTGATTTGTAAACATAAAAGAGTCCCTAGTAAAGCCTCTTGTTAAACTAGCTTGTTGGTTAATATATGATCATGGTTTCCTGATCATGAACATATAGATGTTATTAACAACAGGGTCATATCATTAGGAGAATGATGTGATGGACATACTCCTATAAGATAAGCGTAGCATAAAGATCAAGTCATTTTAAATAGTTCAATTGCTATATGCTTTCTGATACATAGTAACCTAATTCCTTCGACCATGAGATCATGCATATCACCTTTGCCGGATGGATGCTTTGATGACATCAAACACCACACCGTAACTGGGTGGCTATAAAGGTGGCATTGAGTGTTCGGAAAGTATTGGTTGAAACACATGGATCAAGAGTGGGATTTGTCCATCCATATGACGGATAGATATACTCTGGGCCTTCTCGGTGTAATGTCATCCAATTAGCTTGCAAGCATGTGACTGGCTCACAAGGGATCACATATCACGGGAACGATAAAATAGTACTTATCGGTAACGAGGTTGAACTAGGTATGCAGAGATACCGACGATCAAAACCTCGGATAAGTAAACTATCGTGAGACAAAGGGAAATTAGTATCATATGTAAGTGGTTCATTCGATCGCAAAGTAATTGTAGAAATATGTGGGAGCCATATGAATTTCCAGATTCCTCTATTGGTTATTGTTCGGAGAAGTGTCTCGATCATGTCCGCATAATTCACGAACCGTAGGGAGACACACTTAAGGATTCGATGTTGTTGAGTAGTTATGGAATGATGAGTAAGAGACTGAATGTTGTTTGGAGTCTCGGATGGGATTCGGGATATCACGAGGTGATCCGGAATGGTCCGGAGAATAAGATTCATATAAGGAAAGTCCCGTTTCGGAGTTCGGGAATGATTCCGGTGTTTTCATCGGGAATGTTCTAGAAGGTTCCGGAATGTCCGGAACTCCGGAGGGGAAGGGGTACATGGGTGCGTCATTGCAAGTTGGAATGATTGCATCATGTACTAAGTGTATTCGCTGTCCAAAATAAAGGGTTTAATCAAATCCTAAATTGAAAAGTCAAACGGCTAGTTTGAAAGTCAAACGGCAAGTTTTGGAAAGTGGAAAAGAGGAAGGAGTGTGAAACCGAGTTGGGGAGGGAGTGCTCCTCCCCAAGCCGGCGCACCACCCAAGGCGAGTTGGGGAGGGACTCCCCTCCCTCCCCTTGGCCGCCGGCCCCTCCACCTATATAAGGAGGGGCAGGGCTCCCTCCTCTACACACACAAGTTCCTATCCTCTAAATCTAAACCCTAACCACAGCCTCCGGTTTAGAGTCGTTTTGGTTTAGAGCTTCTAATTGCCCTAGCCTTCGGTTTAGAGCCTTCTGATTGGTGTGTCTAAATCCTAGACCACTAGAGATCTCTCATACTCCACCATACTCGCTCCGGCTTAAGGCGAAGCCCTGCGGGATCTCCCCTCTACTTTCGGTACCACGTCGTTGTGCTGCCGGAATCGCGAGGAGAGTGCTACAACCTCCGCTGCCTGCTGGAACAAGGGAGAGGAAGGTCTTCGTCGAGTACCGAACGTGTGACCGACTGCGGGAGCGCTGCCGGAACGCAGCGCCGGAAGGATCGTCTACGCGATCTTGAGATCGGCAAGAGTACGACTACATCACCCACGAGAATCTGCTCTCGTTAACCGCTTTGGAATCTTCGAGGGTGAGTTCCTCTATCGACTCGTTGCTACAATCTAGTAGATAGATCTTGGCTTGTTTGTTTGCATGCGGTAGAAATTTTTTGTTTTCCATGCTACGAACCCCTACACCATGGGTGTGAGATTGTTGCCAAATATAAACTAGATTATTGACTCTAGTGCAAGTGGGAGACTGTTGGAATTATGCCCTAGAGGCAATAATAAAGATGTTATTATTATAATTCTTGTTCATGATAAAGTTTATATTCCATGCTAGAATTGTATTAAGCGGAAACTTTGATACTTGTGTGGTTTGTGAAAAACACTGTGTCCCTAGTATGCCTCTATGGACTAGCTCATTGATTAATGATGGTTAAGGTTTCCTAACCATAGACATGAGTTGTCGATTAATAAGGAGATCATATCATTGGGAGAATGATATGATGGACAGACCCAAACTAAGCAGAGCAATTAGATCGTGTCATCGTGTTCATCTTTGCGAAGCTTTTCTTATGTCAAATATTGTATTCCTTAGACCATGAGATAATACAACTCACTGGTATCGGAAGAAAGCTTTGAGGTCATCAAACGTCATCCAAAGAGAGGGTGATCATAAAGGTGTCTCTCAGGTGATCGGAAAGTACCTGTTGGGTTGTATGTATCGAGATGGGATTTGTCCCTCCCAAGTCGGAGAGATATACTATGGGCCCACTTGGTAATCGATATCAACACCGCTTGCAAGCATGTGGTTAAGGAGTTAATCACAAAGTGATATCGGATTATGGAACGAGTAAAGTACTTGCTGTGAACGAGATTGAAATAGGTATGACGGTACCGACGATCAAATCTCGGGCAAGTAAAATAGCGCGTGACGAAGGGAATATATATATGGGATTGATTGAATCCTGGCATCGTGGTTCATCCGATATGATCATCGATGAATGTGTGGGAGTCAATATGGGTTTCCAGACCCCGCTATTGGTTATTGATAGAAGATCATGTCTGCATGTTCTCGAACCCGAAGGGTCACACACTTAACGTGTCTCGATGCTAGGATAGATTGGATAATTGGTTTATGAGTTTTTGTTCGGAGTCTCGGATGGGATCTGGGACATCACGAGAGGTTCTGGAGAATAAGATTCATATAAGGCAATGCAGTTTTTGGAGTTCGGAATTGTTTTGGGTTAATCGGTATTGTACCGGAAGCTTCTAGAACCTTCCGGAGGGGGACCAACGTGGCCCCACCTTCTGGGAGGGGGCATGGGCCTATGAGGGAGTGCCCTGGACGCATTGGGCCAGGGGCACAAGGCCCCATAGGGCCCAGCCGGCCAAACAAGGGGAAACCCTAAAAGGGGCTTCTAGAAGGAGGGGGAAACTTGCCCCCCACTCTTCCCTCCTTGGCCGCCGGCCTAGGCTTGGGGGAGGGGCTAGAGTTGTCGCCCACCCCTCTATATAAAGAGGGCTGGGGGCGCACCCCCCCCACACACACCTTCCCCTCAAGCCTAGCCGCCCTGCTGCCCCTCCTCTCTCTCTCCCTCCCGACTGCGTGTAGGCGAAGCCCTGTTGCAGAAACTCTCCACCACTTGCACCGCGCCGTCGCGTTGTAGATCCAATCCGTCTCTCCACCATACTTGCTGGACCGAGGAAGGAGGAGACGTCGAGGTGCCTCACGTGTGCATCTCTCGGAGGCATCGCCACTTGCGGTGTTAGATCGGAGCGGATCGCGAGGAGGAGAAGCGAGTACGACTACATCACCCACGTTCCGACGAACGTTCCGCTGTGCGAATCTTCAAGGGTATGAAGATCTCATCTAATCTCTCTCGTTGTTTGCATCTCCTAGATTAGATCTTGGATTTCTCGTTCGCATCCCTAGAATTTTTTTGATTTACTATGCTGCGAAACCCATCACCCTACTCACCTCAGTCAAATGGGGTGGCCGAAAGAAAGAACCGTACTCTAACTGATCTGGTTAACGCCATGTTAGATACATCGGGTCTATCCAAGGAATGGTGGGGAAAGGCGATAAAGACTGTGTGTCATGTCCTAAACCGTGTTCCCAAAAATAACAAAACCATTACTCCATTTGAGGAATGGGAAAGGAAAAGGATGAAACTCTCCTACTTATGGACTTGGGGTTGTTTGGCGAAAGTGAATGTGCCGATACCCAAGAAGCGCAAGCTTGGACCAAAAACCGTGGATTGTGTCTTTCTGGGATATGCATTTCATAGCATTGGCTATAGATTTTTGATAGTGAAATCTGAGGTATCCAACATGCATGTTGGTACAATCATGGAGTCGAATGACGTGACTTTCTTTGAATACATCTTTCCCATGAAAGATTCGTCTAGTTCATCAAATCAGGAGATGCCTAGTTTACCTAGTCATGAATTAATTACAATTCCTGAACCCACCATTTCGATAGAACACCCTGATAATCCTGTGGAGGATAACAATGAAGCTCCTACTGGAAGTAAGAGATAGAGGACTGCGAAGTCCTTTGGTGATGATTTCATTGTATACCTCGTGGATGATATTCCCACTTCTATTTCAGAAGCTTATGCATCTCAAGATGCTGACTACTGGAAAGAAGCCGTTCGCAGTGAGATGGATTCCATCATAGCAAACATAACTTGGGAAATTACTAATCGTCCTTATAGATGCAAACCTGTAGGATGTAAGTGGGTGTTCAAGAAGAAGCTTAGACCTGATGGTACTATTGAAAAGTACAAGGCACGCCTTGTTGCCAAGGTTTATACCCAGAAAGAAGGTGAATACTTCTTTGATACTTATTCACATGTGGCTAGATTAACCACCATTCGAGTACTGCTATCCTTGGCTGCCTCGCATGGTCTTCTCGTTCATCAAATAGACGTTAAGACGGCTTTCCTAAATGGAGAGTTAGATGAGGAAATTTATATGGATCAGCCAGATGGATTTGTGATAGATGGTCAACAAGGCAAGGTGTGCAAGTTACTGAAGTCTCTGTATGGTCTTAAGCAAGCACCTAAGCAGTGGCATGAGAAGTTTGAAAGAAATTTAGCTGATGAAGGCTTTATTGTAAACGAAGCTGACAAGTGTGTGTACTATCGCCATGGTGGGGGCGAGGGAGTCATCTTATGTCTGTATGTTGATGATATACTAATATTCGGGACCAATCTTAATGTTATCAATGAGGTCAAAGACTTTCTATATCGTTGTTTTGAGATGAAAGATCTAGGAGTGGCTGATGTGATATTAAACATCAAGCTGCTGAAAGATGATGATGGTGGAATAACACTGCTTCAGTCTCACTATGTGGGAAAGATCTTGAGTCGTTTTGGGTATAGCGAATGCAGATCCTCTCCTACACCATATGATCCTAGCATGTTGGTTCGAAAGAATCAGGGATATCCTAAGGATGCTAAAGATCAGCTGAGATATTCTCAGATTATTGGCTCGCATATGTATTTAGCCAGCGCTATGAGGCCTGATATCTCCTTTGCTGTAAGCAAGTTAAGTCGATTTGTCTCAAATCCTGGAGATGTTTATTGGCAGGCCCTTGAAAGGTTTTTGCGTTATTTGAAAGGCACTGCGAGCTATGGGATTCACTACTCCAGGTATCCAAGGGTACTTGAAGGGTATAGTGACTCAAACTGGATTTCTGATGCTGATGAGACTAAGACCATGAGTGGTTATGTGTTTACACTTGGTGGTGGCGTTGTTTATTGGAAGTCTTGCAAGCAGACCATCTTAACGAGGTCAACTATGTAAGCATAACTCACAACATTAGATACAACCACTGTTGAAGCAGAGTGGCTTCATGAACTCTTGATGAACTTACCTGTGGTTGAAAAACCAATACCCGCAATCCTTATGAACTGTGATAATCAAACTGTGATCATCAAAATAAACAGTTCTAAAGACAATATGAAGTCATCAAGACATGTGAAGAGGAGATTGAAATATGTCAGAAAAATGAGAAACTCCGAAGTTTTTGCATTAGACTATATCCAAACATCTAAAAATCTGGCAGATCCCTTCACAAAGGGTCTATCACGTAATGTGATAGATAATGCATCGAGGGAGATGGGTTTGAGACCCACATTTTGAGTTGCTCACAGTGATAACCCGCTCTATGTGATCGGAGATCCCGTGAAGTAGAGTTGGGAGACAAGCTGTTGGTCAACTGGGAGGAGAGTATCCTTACAGTATACTACCACTCTGTACAGATGCAATACTCTCCTATTCTGCATGGCAGGTTGGTATTTACCTTAATGTGTTCTGAGTGGCTTGTTTAAAGCAAAGATGTTGTCCTGCAGAACATCTTTTGAAGAACACACCTATATGAGTCTGACTGTCAAACGTTGCAGTCCGTGGGAGTTGGGTGCTCTCTAATAAACTCATGAAAGGCCATGGAGTATGACGCATAAGCTCCATACCGCGGGGAAGCTTCGCGGCAGCCCTGTATCGGTCTAGACATTGTGTGAAACTAGTGCGCACCAAACTTGTAGTAAGGCATAGTCCACTATTCAAGTTGCAATCTAGTGTAGCATGAAGTTCTAAGTGGAAGTTCAACTTAACAGTCTCCACCTCGCACAGGTATATAAACAATGTTCTGGAACTGATTGGTGTGATGTGATGATATGTGCCTATGAGAATTTGTGGGGGATTGTTGGAATTTGGGTGTGGGCATTGGCCCATAGCCTAATACAAATTCTGAAATTTTCATGGCCATTCATGCCTAGAAAGGGATGGCACCAAAGTTTAGTCTCACCTTGCTAGTTTGGAGGGAGTTGGATCAATATATATAGTGGAGTGTTTCACTACCTCCTAAAGAGAGTGAAGAGGAGTGGCATACACGCGCGCGCCTCCTCCTCCATCGCCCGCCTCGCCACGCCTCGTCGCGACGTGCGCGTCGCGGTTTGCGGAATTGTGCCTCGGTGCCAATCTTATCTTTTTGCTGCTTGGGAAAATTATCGTGCGAGTTATTATCTGTCAGCCGTTTCCGGTCTTTTCGGAAACATGGGTTGTTACTACTCGGACGTGGGCTGCGCCCCACGTATTACCCGGACCGGCGCTATATAAACGGCCTCAGGCAAAAACCCTAGTACGAGTAATACACATCTCTCTGCCTCCAGAACCTTGCGCTGCTACTACACCTTCTCCATCCCCTCTTCCGGCGTGCACCGGACGAGCGGACATTAGGCCTCCGGAACCACTGCCTCTCGTGAACCTGTACGGGTGAGGGGCGATCAGGTTTTTGGGGAGAGTGTCTGCACGACTACTGATGGCATCACGTCGACCGACCACTACTTCCCTGACGAGGACTTCATCCCGGACATCAGCAGCCTCTACATCGACGACATGGCTAAAGACACTGGTGTCAACGCGAACCTCAACCCCAACCTGAACGGGAACCCGATTCCTCCTCCGGCACCGTATGTAATCTGTTCCTATCTAGTTCAGTTTCTGTTGCAGTTTTTTGTACTAGCTTTTGGAATAGATGCGATCTGCTTATTCTGGTTGAATGTGATCCGTTCGTCTATTCTGCTAGTATACATGATTAAGTTAATTCTTGCACTTATAGTCATGTTTTATTATTGCTTATTTCGGATTAAATATTATGGTAATTTGCTTATATTTTCAACACCTCCTACCTCGCCGCCACTAGAGGACCCGTTGGGCGAAGCCTTCGCGGTGACAGTGGTGGCGTGTTCTTCCAGCGGCGACGGCGCGCGGTTCTAGCGACGATTAGGTGGCGGGGTGTTGTTGGACACTGCTGGAGCGCATAGGTTAGCGTCGATGGCGGTGACATAGTCTCCCCGCAGAGGAGGCGCCCCTGCTGCTGCATCAGCCCATCTGGGCATGCAGATCTGGGCCTGGGGCAGCGGGTGTGCGTGTGGTCGCCTAAATATGCCCATTGTTGTGCACCACGATGGTGCCGTCGGCCGGCCAGGCAACGGCGGGCTGGGTCCTCACCTCCTATCCCCTGTTTACCAGTGGTGAGACGGTGGTTGGCACCTCCCACTCCGCTGATGGCTTGTGGCTCTCCCTTCATCGGTGGTGTGACGAAAAGACGGGTCCTTACTGCGTGTTTGATGGGATTGGGGGTCGATGGAAGGGCCAGAGAGAAATCCTAGTGTGATGCTGACAACGCCGCCGCCCGCGGTCGCCGTCACCTTGGATTTGTCTTCATGGCCTTGTCCATGCTTTCCCGCCTAGAGCACTGGGGAAACCCTAGACCTAGCCTTCGGACCGGGCGGCGGCGCGGCTGTGTCGTTCCCTCGTTGGAGGCGTCGCCTAGGTGGCTCGTCGAGTCCTCGGTGTGCTAGTTGGAGTCCATGTTTTGTTGCCGCTCCGAGCGTGGGCTTCTTGGTCGACGCCCCCTCCAATATGGTATGGTCCCGCCGTTTGCTCGCCAACCTTAGGCACTTTTGGATGGGATGTGCATCGACTTGTGTCATCCTGGAGCTGGAGTCGGTCTCTCAGAGTTCCTCAATATCATGACACGGCTTAGAAGCTTATCTTCTCCTCGCCATTCTTGTCGGGAGACTGTACAAGGCCTGTGAAAGAACATGTTGGGCCCCCATGTGTGGTTTTGGTAATTAATGACAATCTTTATGAACTAATGTGTGCATTAAGTTATACTTGTCGGATTTGTCCATTGGCATCGCTTGGAGCATGTGTTGGCTTCAAGGTCAATGTAATGCAAAGAAGATTTGTTGGGCAAGCTCAATATGCGAGGTCGATGATGAGGAATTAAGGAAGGCGTTCCATCTTGAGAAGGGCAAGATCGTCTACATCGAGCTCAAGTGGAATGCTCAAGGCAAAGGTATAATATTGATAGGTTTTCCCTTTTGCCGGTCTCACATTGTGTGTGTGAGACCGGGTTTAGGATAGATAACCGTACTATCAAGAGGGGCTCTCGTATGAGTAATTCGGTCACATCGTTCGGAGAGAGCTCAAACCTTTGCATACTTGCATCATCATATTTGGTTGTTATTTGGTCTTATCCATGTGATGATATAGAGCTTGTGGTAATCTCCATAACAAGCTCTTGTTCATCTAAATCGGATCTCCCATTTGTATCTTGTTGCGATTTTGATTTATGCAGCTCGGTTTCTCACCAAGTGAGGTATATCACATTATTCTACTTGATACTTTCTCACTTGGTGATAATCAATATTTCCACTTTTTATTGGGAAGCCCTTGTCGCCCTCTATCCAACGCAATTTGAATCAGGTCAATCGGAGCTTTCAGTCAAAAGTTATTGCCGTTTAAATATTTGTCTGTCTGTCTGTTTTTTGGACCAAGCGGTAGTACCGCTCGGACGAACCGGTACTACCACCCGGGCCTAAAAACGGCCCGTTTTCTTTCTACCTCGCTAGGTACCTATTTACGGTAGTACCGCCCGGGTGGGCCGGTAGTACCGGCCGGCCCAGTTATTTTCCCAGAAACGCCCAGATCCAGATCCAGTTTTGCTTCGCCGCATTGACCCGAGCTGCCGTTGTTCCAGCGCGCCTGCGCACTGCGCCGCGCTTGCCCGCTCGCGTGGTGGGCCGCTGCCGCTGGGCCCGCTGTCGCTGCTGCTGCCGCGGCGTGCTGCGCGCGCGCCTGCGGGCCCCGCTGCCGCTGTTGCCTGCTGCGCTGCGCGCATGCCGTGCTGTGCTGCGCGCATGCCGTGCTGTGCTGCGCTGCTGGCTTGCCGCTGCTGCTGCATGCTGCTGCTGGCCCGCGCGGGCCCCGCCGCATGCGCTGCTGCTGTGCGCGCTGGCCCCCGCCCGCCGCTGCCACAGCTGCTGCACTGCTGCTGCTTTCTCTCTCTCCCTAACTCGTGCTGTTGTTGCTGTGTTTTTCTGGGTTGGGTCCAGTACTACCGGTTAATTCCGGTACTACCGGACCGTCCAGAAAAATTGCCCAACGGCCATATTTTGGCTAGCCCTATATAAGTCTTTGTCCATTTTCATTTAGGGTTACTTCTTCCTCCTTTTCTTGTCTAAGCTTTGCCCCCATTTGCTCTACTCTTTAAGCTTAATTTCTACGCACCCCTCCATTGATTCTTGCATATATTTGAGGGGTAGTTGGAGAAAATCTAGATCTACGTTTTGACCAAACAAAAACATCTCTTTGTGAGTATATCTTTGGGGATCTAGATTTTGGAAGATTTTGTGTCTCTCTTTGATTCCTCTTCTCTTGTTCCCCCATTAGCTTTAGTAGCTTTGTTGGAACTTGAGAGTGAGAGATTTGAGAATCTTTGTGGTGTTCTTGCCATTTGCATTTGGTGCATCAGTTTGAGTTCTCTTTGGAGGATTTGGTTTGAATTGCTCATTGGAGCTTGTCCCTCTTGTGTTCTTGGAACCCTAGACGGTTTGTGGCCTTGGTGGCATTGTGGTCTTTTGTGGAATTTGTTGGGAGCCTCCAATTAAGTTGTGGAGAAGTGCCCCAACCTTGTGAGAGGTTCCGGTTGCCACCGACAAGTGCACCGATAGTGGAAGCGTGGATCGATCCCATTGGGGTGAGATTCATCGGAGAATAAGGGAGGCCTTTTATGGCGTTAGTGGTTTGATACCACCCCCTCTCCAAACGAGACGTACTCCATGTTGGGAGGAACTCGGTAAAATATCGGTGTCCCCGCGTGCCTCGGTTATCTCTATACCCGAGCTCTTTACTTATGCATTGTGATAGCCTTCGTGCTTGAAGTACTATATATCTTGCTATCACTTTGTTGCTTGTATTACTTAGCATAAGTTATTGGTGCACATAGGTAAACCTTAGTTGTTTCTAGGTTGTGCTTTACAAAGTAAACACTAGTTTTATTCCGCCTTTGTTGAGCCACTCTAGGAAAAGTTTTAATCGCCTATTCACCCCCCTCTAGGCGACATCCGTATCCTTTCAGCCTGACTTTGTCATTCGGTTGTTGTGGATCGTGTTGTAAGCCATGTGACTTTGTGTTTATATCGTGTTGCCGTTTTGGCGTTGTACCGACCATCTTGACCTCTTCTTATAGTATAAAACTATTACACCGTGTATCTTAAAAAATACTCTTTACTTTTTTTAGAGAAAAATATACTAACTTCATATGAATGGAGGGAGCAGTATTTCTCTCGAAATCCGGACATTACTATAGCCGGACGAAACAAGTTTTTGGTCTGGGAACGCCGAGTTTCCCACTCGCGTTTTCAGGACGTGTTCCCAGGCGAAGCAGAAAACCGCGAAATATTCGAATTTATTGTTCCCGCCGGCGGAAACTCGGCCAAAGGTGTTCGACAGAAGTACGCCCAACAGGTTCGGTGAAAAATATTACAGAACTAAATAAAAAGCTCGGCGATTAATCATCGACGGGGATGGGCTCCTCTAGCGTGGACGATGCGACGGGGTTGGGCGTATCGTCGGCGGACGCCGACTGGTTGGATGAGGTGGAAGCAGAGCTCGGCGTAGCAGTGGCGTTCGGCACATGCGCTGGCGTGATCTTAGTGTTGTCCTCTTGAAGAATGGCATTGCGGCGCGCCATGTACCAGGCTTTGACCGGCAAAGTCATCACCGACGTGTCCTCGCCGCCCATG
Organism: Avena atlantica; assembly: GCA_910589765.1. NCBI lineage: Eukaryota > Viridiplantae > Streptophyta > Magnoliopsida > Poales > Poaceae > Avena > Avena atlantica. Next base: position 421,634,119 of record OU342734.1, on the reverse strand, counting down.
AGGAACTGGAGATCTGTGTTTCTCTTCTTGGCAGCGTAGTTGGCCTTGAGTAGGTCGATCTTTCGGTCTTGGTTCTGAAGCAGCTGCGCCCACCTCTCGTCTCTCTTCTCCGCCCTCTTCTCGGCGTGTGCCTTTGTGTCAACGATGCACTTCTCGATAGACAAGATCGGCTGGCTCTCCTGGAAGCCGGCAGGCGAGCCGACGCTTGGCTGGCTTCCCTAGTGGGGGGCATATGGCGCCGAAACGACCTGCTTCACCATCATTGCCGTGCGCGACGCCGCCGCCTGCTTCGCCCTCATTGTCGCCTGCTCTTCGGCGAGCTCCCGTTCTTGCCTGGTCTTTGCCCTGTCCTTTCTCTCCTTCCGGCCGCTCGAATCGACCTTCCTCTTTGCAACAATGGTCGCCCACTCGGTGTTGGTCACGCATGGCGGCCTCGTCGTCGGCGCTCTCGGTTTTCTCGTATTTTTCTCCCTCGTTTGCTCGCTGAGGTTCGATCTAGGTTTGACGAAACTCTTGGGCGGCATGGCGGGCGGGCGGAAGGTCGGCAAACTGGCGGGAGTGGGGGGAATGGGGAAGAAAGGCGGGAGGGGAGCAAGAAAAGGGCGGGAGTCCAGCCTTCTATCGTCGACAGAGCTGGCTCACGCCCGTTTTCGCTTTGTTTGGCGTTCCCAGGACGTTTCCGGGATGCTGAGAATGGCCTAAAAAGTTCGGACCAAAGTTAGCCTAAATCCAAACAAAACCGGGGTCCTAAGAATACGAGACCGATTTTCAGCCTCCGAAACTAAGGGTGTGTTTGGTAGGTCGGGTCACTCCAACATGTGTTTCCCACCTCAGACATGCCCATCTTAGATATGTTGCGCTGAGATTTTGTACCTTGTTTGGCAGCCTGTATTAGTTCAGAGATGCTCATCTCAGATGTTGTTTGTTGGGCTGCATGAGTAGAGATGCTGCTGAGTCGAACATTTTACATAAAGGTCCCTAAACAAAAAAAGAAAAAGCAATCGGGTCCTTAGAGGTGCTCCGACCATGGCAACGGGTCATGGAGGCGGCGTCCTCGTGGAGGTATCGGCCGTGGCTGGCCGTGAAGGGCGACGGCGGCGGCCTGCATCGAGGAGGTGGCAACGACCTGCATCGGGGGTAGGGGGCTGCTGTTGCTGGCCGTGAAGGGCGACGGCGGCGGCCTGCATCGGGGGTAGGGGGCTTCCATGGATGGCCGTGAAGGGCAACGACGATGGCCTGCGTCGGGGGGAGGGGGCGTCGTGGCTGGCCGAGGAGGCGGCGGCGTTGCTCGTCAGGAGACGCTCGTCGAGGAGGACACGCTCAGCCTGCATCGAGGAGGTTGGCCGAGGCGGCGGCGCCGTGGTTGGCTGAGGAGGAGGCGACGCCATGGTTGGCCGAGGCGGCGGCGGCCTGCATCGTCGGGAGGCGGGGATCGTCGTTTGGAGATGTGGAAGAGAGCAGTGTGAGGGGGAAAATGGGATGCGCGGTTGTGACCCCTGTGGTGTCAGGCTCAGGCGCGCGCACGCGGGGATGGAATTTCGGGCAAGTCGAACCCTGCTGAGTAGCGAAGCTCGATTTGAGTTTCTCTATCGGGCAGGTCTAAGAGCCGTTTTCTGTGCGAGGTGGGCACTGCCCAAATAAAAAAACCGACCTAACAAACAGCCAAATCACTAAAAATCTCGGCTGAGATGAGAATATTTAGGTTGGACCAACCTACCAAATACACCCTAAAATAGGATCGGTGTCTAGTAAACCGAGTAGAGATGCTCTAACCCCCTGAGTTAACAGGACTAGTGCAGTGCGAGGAAGGGCTGCGACAGGATAGGATTTATCTCCCTCTTCGCCCCTCCCCCAGCTCTCTCCGGCCATGGCCGCGCCCGCCTACTTCCTTCTGGCATCCACCGCCCCTTCCTTTCCCCTAGGGTTTCATCTCCCCACAACCGCGACCACCCGCAGCCTCTCCACTCCGGCACCCTCTGCACCCAAGACCACCACTTCTTACAGCTTGAGCGTCAGGAGCCGCAGGCCAACCGTTCGACGGAACTCCGCAGAGACCTACGTCCCGGGCTCCGGCAAGTACATCGCGCCCGACTACCTCGTGGTATGCGTTCTTCCTGCTATACGTACTTGCTACTTTGCTGTAGTGTAGTCTGAGTGTGAGTGGGTCTCTGCTCGTGGATTTGCAGAAGAAGGTGTCGGCCAAGGAAGTGGAGGAGCTCGTGAGGGGGGAGAGGAAGGTGCCACTCATTGTGGATTTCTACGCTACCTGGTGCGGGCCTTGCGTTCTGATGGCACAGCATATCGAGATGGTATGCCCCTGTTAGTTTTGCACCTTTGAAATATGTGCATTGCTATGCGCTGGCTGGCAGTTTTAGCCAACACAATATCTGTTACCAATGGGAGGTTCTTATTACTCTGGAAACACTGAGACTTCAGGAACAAAATTAGTGGACAATGAAACTACTTTGCTGCTCTGGGTTATCGACTCAGTTGATTAGGCAATACGTGAAGCTTTTGAAAAAATAAAATAGGACACTGTTGGGCGATTTAAGGTTCCTTCAAGAATCTAAGTAGCCCAGGCATGTGGATGGTGTAGCCGTATTTGACTGTTGTCTGTAGTTGCCTTGTGTTGGTAGCAGATATGGTGCTGAAGAATACACTTATTACAAATAAATTCAACTATTTGGAATCTTTTCATTTTTCTTTCCAATTCTTTGAACATTGTGAAGTAGCTATATTTATGTACATGATGAAAAACTACATTCACTTAAACTAAGATGCCCGACTTCCGCTGAAATCCTGAAATTTGTAGCTGGTTGCACTCCTTGTAATGCATCTGAAATAACTATTTGATTCAATGGATTGTCATGGGACTTTTGGAGAATTGGAACCTATAGAAAAATTTGCTATGTGGGTTCTTTTGTTGGATTGAGTCCTATAAAAAAAATTCCTAAGGGTTTAGTTGCACTACGTTTTATAGGAAATTTTCCATCCACTCAGATTTCTTGGAAATAATCCTTTTTTAAGGTTTGTTTGGTTCGCAGGATTTTGAATGCAGCAATAGAAAAAAGAATGTAGCAATTGAATGTTATGGCATGTTGGATCCTACAGAAACTGAAAACACATGAATGTGTAGTAGGAGTTGTTTGGTTGAGCCACAAGAAAAATGCAGGGATTTTCTTTGAAGGATTAGTTGCATGATAAAGCTGTCACTGAAACAAAAGACCATAAGGTTGGACTCAGAGGAATGTTTTCTATGGATTACATGCAAAGTAAGCTCATAGGAAATTTCCTATGGTTTACAATCCTACAAATTAAACAAGCTAAAAATTCTTATGGAATATAATCCTCCCAATTCCCATGAAATTCGTTTGAACCAAATATGCCTTACTTTGTTGCAATCAAAAGAACGTTGGTGCAAATAAAATCCCGTAGGGTAAACCTCTTTGATTTGTAGGATTTAACAAAGTAGGAATAGGAAAAATTTAGGAATTAGATGTCTTTGCAGGTATTTAAAACATAGGAATAGAGAAAAAGAGGAATTAGATGTCATAGAATTTTGAAACATTCAGAGCTGCAAGATTTTATTGAGCTTTCTCTGAAATTAAAACAGTTTTATCACCATCTTTATGACTTGGATAAATTCTGTTATCGATCTACCGAGCCGAGCAAAAACCATCCAGAAAAGTGCAGTGTTTCATTAAACTCGACTCATTTTAATTGTGAGCTCAGCCCAATGAACCGAGCCCATTAACTCCGTTAATTAAATTTATTTTCCACCCCTCGTTTCTTATTGGGACTTATTGCTTGCACTAAATTTATCCCTTGCAGTAGCATAAACTTACACCAACATTCCTTGGAATTATTATTGCAGCTTGCGGTTGAATATGAGGACAACGCCTTGTTTGTTAAGGTGGACACAGACGATGAATATGAATTTGCAAGAGATATGCAGGTAAACACATCCTGGCACGCATTGAGCCTAACATGCTATTGATCATGTTTGCATCATTTTCTGAACGCCATCATTGCTGAAACATACAGGTCAGAGGACTTCCGACGCTGTATTTCTTTAGCCCAGATCAAAGCAAAGACGCCATTAGGACTGAGGGGCTAATCCCTGTTGAAATGATCAAAAACATAATTGAAAACGAAGTGTAAATCATGTGTTGGCTCATAGTGCCTGTAGCAGCTACATTTTGAGTTGAAGTTTCTAGTACTTAGTGTTTAGGTAGTCTGCTGTGACTGATTAGAGCTTCGTGTTGCTCAGTCGTACAATTTTGGTATGGAAGACCTGCATGAGTAGAATGTAGGATAGGGGTTCAAAGTTGATACTAACAACTCTGATTCAGTTCTCTATTGTGCTATTCTCGTGTTCTTCGTTCTTGTAGACATCCTTCTTAGTCCACTATTTTTTCATGCACTGGAGTTTATGGCACCTTAGCTGGACCGATAAGTACATTGGTTGGTTTAATTGGGGGATTGCTCTAAATATTTAGGCATACAATAGACTTGGTATCCTAAGATAAGGTCCCGTGAGCAACTGTCTGCCTTCAGTAACCTACTCACAGGTAGCAGCACAAGCGCGCAGAAGTTACACTTTGGAGAGCTATTGCATATTTGCAGCTAGCAATTCAGAGTCTTCAAAACAAATAAGAATTCACCCAGTTTTCCTAGCATCCAACCTTCAAAGGTAAACAAACTGAAAGCTGGTAAAAACAGAAAATTTGTTCTATTCCCTCCGGTTCATATGAAATTTTGTTCTATTCCCTCCGGTTCTATTCCCTCGTTTTATAGAAGACGTATCATGGAGGTATTAAAAAGCAACGATACGTCGTATGGAAGACGTATCCTGGAGGTATTAACTTTGCTCAGGAGTGCGGAAAACTCAACCTTAACAATTGGAAGCTGCATCTAGAAGATACAGTTGATAAGGGTCATAAAAACATTATAAATTTCAAGGTACAAAATTTACATTGCTGATAAATAAAAAGGTACTATTTTGTGACTTCTCGGAGGTGTTACAAGATCAATTCGGACTGGCTCTTGGCCGTTTACAACATACAGTTCAAAAAACTATTCGTAGAGTATTCATACGTCAATTGAAACAGACTTCCAAACTTTGGTAACTCCAACTTCAACTTTGATTTTATTAATAACTATGTATGAGACCTGTTTTGCTACATATCCGTTATCTCAAGTTTTTGATCAAACGAATCCATTGACACAAACTTATCATGGGCAAAAAGTTAGTTGTTCAGGTTCTGGAGGGTTGACCAGGAGAACTGCAAGTTTTCGGAGCCGAGATATTCATCCGAGTCACTATGGGCGTAAGTGTCCAATTGACACGTTCGAAACATCCTACCATAAAGGCTTTTAGCTCTTGGCGTTAAAGTTAGTAAAGAAGGATTTGTACAATGTGCTTGAAGAGTTGGGAAAGTTCTTTAGGGAAATATGTAGCAAAACTCTGGATAAGAGTTGTAGCGTGTCTTCGTACCGGCATAGCAGAAAACATGTGCAAGCTTGGGCTGATATATCCACTAGCCTTCATTGATGTGATGGTGCATTTGATTGTTCATCTGTCTAAAGATGCACTTTATATAGTTTCATACATTATGGATGGATGTACCCTATATAACGTCGACTTTGCACTTTCAAGTGTATTGTTAGGAACAAGGCTAGAGACTTGCATTATAGAGGCATATATTGCTGCTGAAGCATTTGTATTTTGCTCAAGATATATTCCTAATCATAAAACGAGATCCAATTTGGGTGGCAGAACTGAAAAAGTTGAAAAATATGTTTTAAACCATGGTATTCGCCTTGTAGGAAAGAAGGAAAGTAGAATATTAATGCAACACGAATATGACCAACTTACTAGGTATGTGCCGAATAACGCCGATGAGGCTAAAAACTTTGTTGCGTGAGTACTATTCATACATATCCTCACATATATAAAATGAAACATGTAGCAAGATATGTTCAGATGTCTGACTTGAGTATCGTTTTTGTAGGTTATTTAAAGCAACCAATAAAAAGATTATGTTGCACCACTATGTCTAACTTGAGTATCTTTTTTGTAGGTTATTTAAAGCAACCAATAAAAATATTATGCTGCACCACTATGTGAGCGTGGGTTTCAGGAATGGTTTAGGAATCATATAAGATGTTCAATTGAACTTTGAATTTCATACAAATTGTGCACATGAGATGTTGATAATTTTGTATAACCGCAGATCACGAAGCTGCGCGAAGAGAACCCGGACGATCTTAATGATGGTCTCTGACATGGTTATACCCTACGGGTACGTAACTTCAGCATACCTAGTCCAGCCCAAGGAAGACCCACGACAGACATACGCTGGCCCATAAAGATTTTCGGGTGGCCAAGGCCCATGACGTCTTCGGATCCTTGGAGAGCAAGACTAGAGGAGATAGGAAACTCAAAGGGGTAAAACCCTAGAACTTGTAACCGACTAGGACTACGCCCGGGACCTGCCTAAGTCTATATAAAGGCCAGGAGGGCACGTCCTAGGGCAACTCGACTCATACTTTCGCACACGCATCCACGCCAGATCGAATCTGCGCCCTGTAACTTTCGGTTCCGCCGTAATCAAAGAGCAGACAAGTAGGAGTAGGGTTTTCCCTCCGGGGGCCTGAACCTGGGTAAATCTCGTGTCCCCTGGTTGCTTGTCTGTTAATCGTGCCACGATCTCCAGCATCCCCATCTTCTCCAAAACCCAAGTCCATAACAATGGGCATTGACGAGATTAAACCTCGTCAGTCTCTATGCCCTATCACGTGGTCCTGCAAAGAGGATAGTATCCACTACATCACTTATGAGCGTGAGAAACATTTGAAAAAACAAAATAGTGGCATCACGACCAGTGGAGAGCACTTGATAGCCAAAATGAAGAAGTCAGAGGACTATGATCACTATGGTCGCATAAAAGAGGTTATTGAGTTAAACTATAACGATAAGACTGGTGGTCGATTTGTGGTTCTATTCAAGTGTTATTGGTATGACCAAGATTCGAACAAGAAAAGAGGCCCCGAAAATGATGGGAATTTCATATCCATCAACACTATTGTTGAGTGGTACAACGATGAACCTTATATTTTGGTAACTCAAGCTTCCAAGGTAATATTCTTGGATGAACGATATGATAACAACCGGTAATATGTGCAAAAGTTTCAGGCAAGGAGCACATATGAAGTGAATGAGTATGACGAGCCAGTCACCATAGATGTTGTCCACCAAGATGATCTCAGTGGTTGTATGATAATTGAACTGGTTGACGTCAATAAAAATTTGATTGCCATAGGTGACTCTACGCATGATGGACAAGTAGATTTCACTTTTAAGGTTAGTGTAGTTGACAAAGACTGGAATAAATTGGTTCTACCTGATAAATCTGAGGACATGTATGATGAATGGCAAGGGTAAGAAGATCCAACCCAGTCGGAATATGTGGATCCTAGAACGCGGTGGTGCTGAAAGCAATGATGGTGACGATGATTAGGATGTTGTTTTATTATGGAGCGAGATGACAAACACTGATTCATTTTGGTTTTCTCATTATCGATGCAAAAAAGGTAATGCATGCATGTCTATAGCACAAAAATAGAGAAACGACTATCGAAAGCCAGCAAGTGCAACAAGTAAATGCAACTAGTGCAAGCTAGGACTCTCTAGCTAACAACTCTGTTTCTAGGGGTCTCTTGCAGGAAGTCATGCTCTCATACCAAGCTCTGTGGCGCCCTGGTCTAGTTGACCGAGTAACCCCATATTCCAGCCCCAACAACATTGGCAATATGGCATTTCTGGCTAGGGGTCTGGCTGCGCCAGTGACCATAAATGGGTGGTCACCGTGCCGGGGCATGTCAGCGGCGGCGAGGCGATCGTGTCGACGTTGTGGTGGTCCGTTTTTATGAATCTTTTTGCAACGTGCACCATATGCTAAGGCCTATCTTTTTTCCTTTCTAGGGTTTTTGCAAAATCCAAACAATTTTTTAGTTTGGGCAAGCTCTGGCCATTTGTAGGAAGATCACTTCCGAGGGTAGATTAAGTGTGATGTGTAGGTCATGGGGAAAATATTTCCTAGAGGTTTGCACAAATTTCAAAAGGGTTTTCAAAATTTCTTAAGTTTTGTACTAAAAACAAAAGGGCATAAAGGTCCAAAAGAATTAGAACAACCTAGGTGATATTTTTACATATTTAGGTTCCACATGAGGTGGGGATCTTTCACAAACTTTTGGTGAATTTTCGAACCAATAAAAAGGGTGGTTCCTTTGTAAGCTCAAGAAAAGGGTTTTTTCTCATATTAAATAAAATAAATATCTATTTAATTATTTTTGGCTTGGGAAAATTTGTGTGGGTGCATATTGATGCGAGGAACAAGTTTGCCAAATAAAGTTTTTCCCAATCTTGTCTTGGCCAAGTGCAAGAATTTGAGAGAGGCATAGGACCCAAATAGAAATATTCTAATAAAAATAAATCCAAGGCCATTTTTGGGAAAAGACTAAAAAAAGTTTTGAGGGCTTAACCTTGGGTTGTTACAAAACTATTCACTCAAATGAGTCTCAAAAAATTCACATTTTAATTTGAATTCAAATCCTAGGGTTGACTTGAGTCAAACTCAAGTCTAGTACAAATTCTTAAGTGTTAGCACTCAAAACATAAAAGGTCAAATTCCCCCTCATTTCATGTCCTAAAATGCAATGCACAATTTCAATCTAAGCCCTTAACCCTTTCCTATTTCTTTGGGTCGTTACAGTGACCCTGAAGCATAGAAGGTGCTCCATGGATGGCAAATATGACTTGATCTCCCGACTACGTTAACGGGAGGCAAATTGTACAAAACTTGTTGACTCAAGTAGATATTTACAAATCTTTAGATAATTCTAAACAAAGATGCAACACACTATACAAGTAGAATGAATAAGTATTCCTCATTCACAAAAAAAAGAATAATTGTTGTCATAATTAAATGATGCAAGTGCATTTCACGGTCTTCTTCTAGCATTTTGGAACAAAATCACACGTACAAATATATACAAGAAAATGACACACATGGGTTACTAAATGACCAACTAATATGTGTACCAAGTGGCACAACCAAGTATCCAATACTATAGGTTCTCACAAACCAAAAAAGAATGACATGCGTTAAATGGATCAGAAACTCTAGATGTGTAGCAATGGTAAGCTTCAATTAAAAATGTAATAGGTAATGCTATCATGCAGACAATAGAGACCTCAAATATGTCATTTTGAAAACAAACGATAAAATCCTATAAGGGCATCAAATGCAGTTAAATTGGCAAATTACCGTACTTGGCCAATCAACATGTTTTATATTTCATCAATTATGTTGTTCTATTAACTATGATTTGTTCGTAGTTGTTCAAGACACCGAGATCTGTAGGTACATGAGTAACACTCATTTTAGGTCACGCTACAAAAATATATGCATGTATGGCTATTCAGCAAATAAGAAAAATTATTTGAGCAGTGGCACACACAATAGAGAATGCATTGCCTTCCAAGGCTACCATCAGATCCGGACCCCCTCCTCCCATGAGCATTCAGATGTCGTTCACTCTTTAAACAAAGGAAATTTAGTGCATCTAAAACCTACAAAAGTAAAAGTTTATGACATTGGGAATCCCCTCCATGATCCTAGTTATGACCGAGCTTGTCGGCGGCATATGGCAGCCGCCGTTGGTTGGGGCGAAAACGACATGCAGTGCGACATGAGGGCATAGACCTCATAGTTGTTAGCGACCACACCACTGTATACTTACCAAAATATACAAATCCTAGTCATGGTACCACTAATTAAAAATCAGCCCAAAATTTTGGCATATTCACTCCATTGTGCAGGAGGACACTAGTCAATTGTATGGATTGCTAAGCTGAACTTTTCAATAAGTGTATGCTTAATTGCCCAAAGTTGCCTACTCTTGCCATCTTGCGTGGCTGCAACACTGGCTACAACAGGTTTTGTACAATGTCATTGTTCACATCATAATCTAGAGAAATATTGATTGTATAATCAACAAGAGAAGAAAATGATCAGAAGTTGAAAATGACAAAGTTGCAAATAAAATTCTGGCTACTTGATTCAGCTGAAAAATCAATGCATGTCATCTTACGGGAAAATGGCCTAGTTCAGTCGAGGTGACACCACGGAAGTTCTGAAATCTGCAATGAACCGGTACAGCTAGATAAAATACAGAAAAGTTATTACGTGTTTGTTATATAGATCTTTAAATAGGCAGCCATGCCCTGATCCAAATAGTAAGGCAGCTGTCCGATCATTCTTCATCAGAGAAAAAAATCATGTGGGGTATCTATTAGGACGAGAAGCACACAAGTAGTGGAATTAACAATAGCGATGTATATATAAAAAGTTTTCACTTCATAATATAAACTACAAAATCCTTTATTACCAAGATAACAATATAAGTCCATGACACATATATTGAACTACCAGTCCACGCACTTAAGAAAACAACCGGATAACACTAATACTCGTATTCTTATAAAATTGTTGATAAAGCCTTGATTAACCAATAATTAAAGTGATGTCTTAAACAACTGGTAATATCCAAATTAAATAATTGACCAACCTGGTAAAGATTCAGCAATTCTCCAATATTTTAAATAGGTGTATTTAGTATGCAATATGCAAATGACACCTTGCTTTTTCTTAGCAATGAGATTTCTTCAGCTATTAATTTAAAGTGGATTTTATCCTGCTTTGAATTGATGTCGGGAATGATAATTAATTTCCATAATGTGACTTGGTGCCCATTAATGTAGGTGAAGGGATTTATCAATCCTTTGCTCATAATCTAAGCTTAGATTGGGGCATTTTCCCCTTGAATATATGGGGGTGCCTTTACACTATTCTAAACTTAAGAGAGGATTTGCAACCTATAGTTGACAAAACTCTCAAGAAAGCTGCTCGGTGGAGAGAGAAACTTTTAAATCATGCTGCTAACTTGAGTTGGTGAGGAGTGTGCTAACCAGTATCCATCTCTACCTATTAAGTGTGATTAAGTTTTCTAAGTGGCCATACACCTGATTAAATAAAAAATGGAACATTGCCTTTGGGATGATTATGAGGGACATCATAAGTACCATCTGGCTAACTGGGTCTTGGTTTCACATAAAAAAGAGTTTGGTGGGCTTGGAATTCCAGACCTACCTATGATGAACATTTGCCTACTAGGCTCGTGGATTAGGTAATATCAATTAGATGATAATAAGCTTTGGAAGCAAATAATTGATTATAAGTATGATCTTGATCAGAAGAATATTTTTCCTGTGTTGACACTGGTGCCTCTCCATTTTGGAAAGGAGTTTTGTGGGATGCTAGGGATGCAAAATTGGGGTACCAATGGAAAGTGGGGGATGGGAAAAAAGTTAAATTCTGGGATGATCAGTGGCCTAAGACCTGTAGTTTGGCTATACAGTTCTGGGATTTATGTAATATTGTGAATGAACAGAACTGTTGTGTAGCTGACGTGTGGGATGGTGGTGAGCTCAAAATAACTTTTAGGAGGTGGTTTAATCACAAGCTGCTACTACAATGGTATGAGCTGCTTGATATTGTTCAAACTATATGATATACTAGTGACGGTGATGCAATGGTTTGAAATCTGGAACCTAGTGGAGTCTATAGTGTGAAATCCTTATATGCGGTCATTAATTTTAAGGGCATTTTATCTGTACATGTGCATGATGCCTGGAGTGTGAAATTTCCCCCTAAGATTCATTTCTTCATGTGGTTGATTTCCCATAATAGGATCCTCACTAGAGATAACCTAGCTAAGAGGTAAAATGTTGATGATCTAACATGTGTGTTATGTGATGAATTGGAACGCGTAATCAACTTTTCTTTGAATGTGTGGTTGCTAGGAAAGTGTGGGCTGACATTAGGGTGTTAGCTAAATTAGATGTGTCTATTGTCAATTATGACACTATTGCCAATATGTGGCATGAGGAAAAGAAGAATGTAGTTCTTAATATTGTAAATGCTGCTGTGTTGTGGGCTATTTGGCTCAGAAGGAATGATATATGTTTTAATTGTTCCCCATGGACGAATATGCAGGAACTGTGACGCAATACTACCTACAATCTTGCTCAGTGGAGCATCCCGCAAAAATAAGTTACAAGAGGAAAAGTGGACACGCTTGGTGCGTGCTCCACCCCTACTGCTATGTCCGGATCTTGGCTGACATATGATAGAATATCAAGATCTCAATCAAAGAAGGAAGAAGACTAATTGATCTTCTTAGTTGATCTGTCAAGCACGATGGGGGGAAATGCAATCATGATGGTGGGCGATGGTGAGATCCTATGGTGATGCTGATGAAGATTGATGTGCGTTAAGCTGAGTAAATGTGCGTAGATGTCAAGCTGTGGAGAGTAGCTAAGATCTTGTTCTGTTTTCGAGTAGATGAGTTCTGAGTGCTGATGTGAGTCAGCATGAATTCTTATGAGTGTTTCTACCCTAGATGCTGTAAAATGATGTAACGAATTTGTTGGTTTCAGTAAAATGGAATCGGGACGATGCCCTTTTCCTCTAAAAAAATTATACATACTACGAACTATAGTAATCAAATTTGCGCATCACAGAGAATAGAGAAGACCTGAGCAGCTTGCATACCATAATGGAACAGAGGTTTGGTTCGGCCTGGAGTTGCGGCGCTGAGAACGAAACACTGGGATTTTTAAGTAGTAGAGATGGAGTCGCGGTACTAAAACAAATGTATCCAATAATGGAGAGGGCGACATAAAAACTAAAACATCTTATATTATGAAACAGAGGGAGTACAAATAATGGAGACGGCGACACAAAAAATAAGTCGGATTGGTCCGACGAGCTGTTTACCATCGGACTGAGATATGTAGTGTTTACCTATACTAATCTAGTGACACCGCATACTACCAATTTTTGGTACTGGAGTAGAGTTAAGGGGCGAAGTGAGAGTATGTACAATGACGTCAGTCTTCCCTTAAAGTTGCCACGTTAGATTTTTGTTTAATAGAAGAAGACTTAAAAGAAAGAAGGTTGATTTTCCCTTAGCTAAGCGATGATCGCTTAAAAATATGAGAGAATCTTTTCTCCAGTGTATCTTGTGTCTTATCTTATCAAAACACTTTCTTATTATAATTAGTCAATTTACATAAATTCTTAAAGATGACAATAAGAGATCAACTTATTTTTGTTGTCCTTTTCTAAATTATGTGAAGGGCTAAGAGCATGTCTAACAGACCCCTTAAATTTCTGCTCCGTAAAACTCGAGTACAGGGCCCTGTACTCGATTTTGCTCTGAAATTCCCCACTGATTTCATCGCCCGTCTAGCAGACCCCGTATATTTCAAATTTAAATTTCACGCGAGATAAAGCAAATTGTTCATAGATAGGCTTCGATTCATCATAGATACAGGCAAAATTGCGCGATCTAGCGGTAGATCGCGACTTGTTAAGCTAACCCTAATCTAAAACTGCACAAAAGAACCTCGCCGGAGACCTCCTTGTCGGCGAGGTTGTCGCTGCCGCGGCGGCAGTACGCATAGTCATCGTCGATGACGATGACGGCGGCGGCGGTAGCCTCCGCCTTCTTCATCTCCTCGACGGCGCGATGGCGAGCGCCTTCTCCTCCTTATCCGCGGCCGCCCTGTCGGCGGCCTCCTGCTTGGAGGCCTCGGCCGCCTGCAGGAAGAGGGGATCCTCCCCCTCCTCCGCCTCCTCCGCCGCGGCCGCCGTCCCCGCCGCGTTGGGCGGGTCATGGCGGCGGGTCGATGTTGAAGTAGCAGCTCATGGCGGCGGCGGCGGCGTGGATTCGTGAACGGAGCGGCTGGAATTGCTCGCCGGAGTTGGGCGGCGCGCGGTGGAGCTAGGGTTGCGAGTGAGGGGTTGGACCCTCACTCGCACCCTCATCCTGTACTTATACGGGGCCGGGTGGGTGATTTGCCCCGCCCCGTATCCGAGCGATACGGGCCGGCCTGTTTACGGGGCGTGCTAGGCGGGCCAAAACACCGGCACCCCGTATCTCGCCGGAAATTTACGGGGTGCCGGCTGTTTACGGGGCCTGTTAGACTTGCTCTAAGAGAAGAACCGTATTCTCTACCATTTTACATGCGCTGAAGGTCCCCTAGCACCTCCATATTGTCAATTAATTACAATTCGCACAATAACAACTCGTCTAAATTACAATATACTCTTTATATGTTTCATCAGGTGACATTTGAAATGCACAGCCGAGAAAAAATTGCAGGCAAAGGGAGAAAGAATTATAGATACGGCGGCGATCTAGCGTGGTACACGCAGCGAAGACACGAACTCCTGCTCTTGGCTGTACTGGCGTGAGCCGTGCTGACCAGCCACCGGAACGGTGCCGGCATGCCGATCTTCTTCCGGAGCTTCACAGCGAAGCCCCCATGCCCCTTCATCCCTCCTGGCCCTCGGAGCAACACGGCGCCCCGTGAGGAGGAGCTGCAGCCTCATCTCCACGTCTTTCATGGTAGGCCTCTGCACTCGGGTGAGGCTGAGGCACTCCTCCGCCAATCGTGCCATGCACAAAACCCCTTCCTGTGTTCCTTCCTCCAGGATCTCCGCGTCCACTGTCTCCTCGAGGGGCCTCTACCTCACAGCCGACATGAAGTAGTTCGACAGGTTCTGCTTCTCGCCGTGCTCGTTCTGGACGATCGGTTTCCTCCTCGTCAGCAGCTCAACAAGTATCACCCCGAAACTGTAAACATCGCTCTTCTCGTTGAGCTGGCCGGTGTGGTAGTACTCCGGATCCAGGTACCCAAACGTGCCCTGGATGGCGGTGACCAGGTGCGTCTGGTCGATCGGGATCAGCCTCGACGCGCCGAAATCCGAGACCTTGGCGGTGCGGCTGTCGTTGAGGAGCACGTTCATGCACTTGACGTCCCTGTGGAGGATGGACACGGAAGCCGCGGAGTGCAGGTACGTGAGCGCGCCCGCGATCTCGGTGGCGATCCTCAGGCGTTCCTCCCATGACAGCGGCAGCAGCAGGCTGCTGCCGTCGTGCTCGCGGTGCAGGAGGTCGTAGAGGGTGCCGTTGGAGACGAACTCGTAGACGAGCAGAGGGACCTCGGTTTCCAGGCAGCATCCGTGCAGCTTCACCACGTTCCGGTGGTTGATCTGCGACAGGATGGACACCTCGTTGATGAACTGGTCGATCTCGCCGATCACCGCGACGACCGTCGATTTCTTGATCGCCACCACGCGCTGGTCGGTCAGGATGCCCTTGTAGACGGTGCCATGACCACCGCGTCCGATCACACGGGACTGATCGAAATTGTTGGTTGCCTTTTGCAGCTCCTCCAGGGAGAATACCTTTGTGCCTTCGCTGGTAATTCTGTCGGAAGATAGCAGTTGTTCTAGCAGCATGCCTTTGTTCTTCCGGAAATACTTTTTTTTAAGCCGCTTCTCGATGACTCTATTCCATCTCCTGCTAATAATAGCAACGATCGCAGCAAGAAACAAAATGCCTCCACCACTGCTTAGTCCAATGATGACACCTGCATTTATTGACATTTTTAAGTCTAGTTTATCGTCCTCTGAGGAGTGGAAGCAGACAAGCAGCAGCAGCAAGGCAGACGAACATTTCTTCATTTGAACTAGGCATTAATTGATCATAATATCGATGGGAACACAAGTGGTATAGATCGCTTACCCAATATCACAGTACTGAAGCACGTATAGCTCCCGAACTTATTGTGGCAAATACCATTGCAGATGAATTTATCTGGCTCAAGGCACTCGTTGGTATCTGTAATCCGCACAACAACATCAGTGGTGATACATACAAAACTCCGGCGCCTGACCAGCTTTTAGG
This sequence comes from Avena atlantica, assembly GCA_910589765.1. NCBI lineage: Eukaryota > Viridiplantae > Streptophyta > Magnoliopsida > Poales > Poaceae > Avena > Avena atlantica. The sequence continues at coordinate 421,618,234 of OU342734.1, read as the reverse complement.
GTCTTATTAAATCCTAATTAACTAGTGTAGTTTCACAAGTTCAGAATTTTGGTAATGCCGAGCATCATAGTTTAGCATATTATTATTACTAGTATATTATCAAAACTCGGGAATATTATGAGAGATAAGATATACCTGTGCATCCATCTTTAATGTAAGGATTTCCTTCAAAACCAGAAGAGCACTTGCACCGGTAACCTAGATGTTTGAGTGTTGCATCATCGGTGACATCAAGACAGTCGCTGTAGGAGCTGAAACATCTGTAATCGCTCTTGTTTAGCTTCACATGCTCGCATGTCACATTATCGATGGCCCACTTCACCACACCCAATTTTCCGGATAAGGCGTAGAGGGTGGAATCCGAGGCCGAACCAGGAATGAAATAATCGTCAACCTCACGAACGTGCAAGATACCGTCGTCGATAGATATGTCTGTGACGATTGTTTGGTCGGTCCATTCAAGGACCGAAAGAACGGACGTTGGCTGTGGGATACATGCGAGGTAGAGAGGGAGTTTTGCAAAGCAGCCAATCTCTGTACCGAAGGGGAACGGGACGCTTACGTTCCCGCATGATGTAGGACAATCCATTCTCGGCTGGATGGAATCGTATACTAGCACTGTTGATGCCGGAGAGATCATGCCACAAGTTTTTGCAAATAAGCAACAGATATCAGTTGATAATATATCACATCAAACATTAGAAAAAGGAGGCGCCTAGCGCTCGATCGATCGGGATCTATGCTAGCGCTCGATCGACTTATGTCATCCACCATCGATAGAATTCCTTCAGCGTTTTCCTCTTTTGGGCCTTTTTGCTTTTTTTTTTCCCACGAGTAATTAGAAGCCCAGCAAAAAAATCAAAATCAAACAACTATAGTAGCCTAAATACAAGTCACCATGGAAAATCAAATCTAAAATAGAGGTTGGATATAAATTTTAAAATTAAACACATATATGCAATTATGTGCAATTACACATCTACGTGCAATTGAGTACATACATGGAATTGCACACATATGTGCAATATTGAGTCTACAAGGAAAGAATGCATAGATTTTTCTAATGTATAATATTGCAGTTGTATATAATTACACACATACATGCAATTGCAAATAAGTGCAATTTCTCATAAAAAATTGTATGGGTTCCAATTGCACACATATACGCAAACTGTAAAAAGTAGCGTCGGATTTCCAATTACACGCGTATATACAATTTCACAAATATATATTTTTTAGAACATCAGAAGGCCTTTGCTCAGCCCAACACAAAAGGCAAAGAGACAAAAAAAAAGGGCCTACAACCTACACGGGCCGACCCAACAAGAAAAAAGAGACAAAATCTTTACCGACGGGCAAACCAAACAGAATCCATCGGTCGATCGTGTCGATCGAGCGCTTGCTTGATTCTCGGGCAGCCGAGAGTTAGCAATTGGGTTAGAAAAATAGTGTAATTATGGGTATAATAGTCATCAACGTTAAGGATCGGTGAACTTCCCATGTATATTAATTTTTTTTAGATCTAAGCACTTAACACTATGCAATAATATGGGTTCAACTATTCGATGGTTACCCGCAAAAAAAACTATTCGATGGTGGAATTTTTCGTGTTTTAGGATTTTCTAACATACTATATATTTTCTTCTATGGTGTGCCATGCTTTCACATATAGTAGAAGTTGACAATACACTACAGGAATGGCCAGATGCGCCGACGGCCGTCAGCTACGCCGACGGCCAAACGTCGGGGCCGTCGGCGTAGCACCGCGCCAGGCCAGCCCAACTGGCCAGCCCTCGGCGCAGCCAAGCCGTCGGCATAGTATACACTACACCGACGGTCACCCTCGGCGTAGTGGCGGCCCTCGGCGTAGCAAGCGGACGCGTGGCACATGCCGGGTAGCACGGACGGCGCGCTAACGGTGCCGTCGGTTAGGCCGACGGCGACCCTCGGCATAGCATACGCCGACGGCCACCCTCGGCGTACCAGCAACGTACGCCGACGGTCACCCTCGGCGTAGCCTTCTCTATTTTTCATATATTTTGTATTTGCATCAATTATTTATATATTTTTTTATTAATTGGATAATTTCGTACCCTCTGAATAGCAGTCTACACGTCCACATGAAATGTCGTTGCGAATCTTCTCACACCCCGAGAAATTTCTATATGTTTGTAAGTGTTATTATCGCATGTGGTTCTCAATAGCACTCACCACGACCACATGAAGTGCTTGCATGTGTCCCCCCTCGCGTGCATGCGCTCTAACCTAGAGGCGGAGGTTCCGTACCCGTATGAGGGTGGAATCTCCCCGTCGAGGTGAAACCGGGTAGGATAGTTCCCCAACTTGTGAACCAACATGGTTTGACATCACCCTATGACCTAAACAAACACAAAACAAGAGAGAGCTACGCCGGGCTACCCCTGTCAGAGGAACGTCTAGGGGGGTAGACGATCCGAGTGTGCACAGAGATCAGGGTTTCGCCGGAGGAAGACCACGAGAACATTGGAATGAGATGAAAACTTGCATGTGCCCCTAGCATATGTGTGTGTGGGGGTGTGGTGAGAGGTTGGTATATATAGGTGCTTGCATGTGTCCCCCCTCGCATGCATGCGCTCTAACCTAGAGGCGAAGGTTCCGGACCCGTATGAGGGTGAATCTCCCCGTCGAGGTGAAACCGGGTAGGATAGTGCCCCAACTTGTGAACCAACATGGTTTGACATCACCCTATGAGCGGCTGATGCCGGTGATGGTTCGAGGGTATCTCCCCGAAAAAGTATGGCGAGTGCTTGCGGAGTTGAGCCATTTCTTCCGCACCCTCTGTGCTAAGCAGATATGTCCTCTAGTGATTGAGAAGCTGCAAGTTCAGGTGCCGGAGTTGCTATGCAATTTGGAGATGATCTTTCCGCCAGGCTTCTTTACTCCGATGGCACATCTCATTGTGCACCTCGCGAACGAGGCACTATTGGGGGGGGGGGGCGGTGCAATTTCGTTGGCAATTTTGTATTGAGAGAGAGTTTAAGTATATTCGAAAGATAACTGGAAACAAAGCCAAGATTGAAGCATGCATAGCTGAAGCAACATGCCTTCGGGAGATGGCAGACGCCGCGACAACCTACTGGCCCGATGATGTTCCCACTATGCATAACCCGGTCTCTCGTTACAATGTCGACCTGCCCAAGAATGACCCCAATCTCGAACTATTCCAATTTCCCGGTGGCAAGGCCGGTAAAGGACTAAAATATAGGTTGCCGAAGGAAGAGAAGGATTGCATAATGCTCTATGTGCTTATGAACATGAAGGAAGTGGTCGATTTCATTAGGTAAAATGGTGAACACCCTATTTCTCTATGCAGCTAGTAACTCGGTCTCCGTCTAATGCTTATTTTCTCCTTCTTAGCGATTTCACAGATGAACAGTGGCCGGGACCGACTGATCCGTCTCCCATGGAGTTGGACACTCTACTGAAAGAGGGTGCTCCCGGAAATTAAAAAAACTTTGTGTCCTGGTTTATGGAAAAAGTAATTTCTAACCTGTCCCTCTTACCTTGCAATATGTGACTTGTCGCTCTTATTCCACGTAACTACTGAACGCAACAAATTCCTCTTGTACCTGTAGGGAGCTGATCCCAACGTTGAGATGTCAGATGAGCTGAAATGTGTTTCCCAAGGTTGTAACGGTGTCGTCATGAAGTATGAGAAGTATGATGTGAATGGGTTTCGCTTCCATACAGAGACGCACCAGAAAGGGCGACCGAATGCAAAAACGGTAAATACTGGGGTGTTCACCAAAGGAGCCGATTCCCTTGATTACTACGGAAGGTTAGAGAATATATACGAGCTGACCTTCAATCGTACGAATGTCGAACTCAATCTTGTTGTGTTCAAGTGCCACTGGTTTGACCCAAGGGGTGGACTGAGAAGTACCCCTTCCATTGGGTTAGTTGAAGTTAGGCCTTCAACCACCTATAGCGGAGCCGACGTCTTTGTTGTTGCTCACCAAGCCAACCAAGTTTATTATTTGCCCTACCCATGCCAGAAAGCGGAACTCCAGGGCTGGGAAGTCGTGTTCCAGGTATCGCCACATGGTAACCTACCGATTCCCTCCGAGGACGATTACAACAACATTAACCCTTTAACGTACGAGGGAATTTTCTATCAAGAGCAAGAGGACTTCGGACACTTTGATTTAGAACCGGTTGATCTTGAGGACCTTGGGAATGATGTAGAAACTCGGGGTGAGTCAGTGGTGAATCTACATGACATAAGTATGCTCGAGAAGCTCCATACCAAGAATGACAACGATGATGAGCCTACACCCTTCGATGAGAATCCAGATTTCTACTCAAAAGATAGTGATAGTGAGAATGAGAATGAGAATGAGAATGAGAATGAAAATGATAGTGAGTATTTATTTTTTAATGCATTTTATTTTATCTTTGTGCTTAACTGTTTTCTTAATTGCATTATGCCTTTATTCTTTGTGTATACATCTTATTATGTCTTTGTGCTTAACTGTTTTCTCTTACTTAATGCAGGTGATTGAACAATATGAGCAGCGGCAAGGCAACCAGTTCGTCCTTGCTTAATGCGCTGAAGCAGCGCAAGAAAAGTGCTACACGGAGTGGGAGACAGCCAAATCCCAATCCACGTTACCCCGATCTTGCTCCTGCTGGCGGAGGACGGGGTCGAGGCCGAGGTCGAGGAGGACGAGGACGAGGTGCCACGGGAGGAGGAGTGGACTTTGACCCACCCCCCTCTGCTTCTGGCGACGTGGCTCCTGAGTTGTTCCTGACAGAGCAGCCTTTCAGGGCCGAGAGGGAGGCAGAGTCCGAGAGGGAGGCAGAGTCTGAGAGGGAGGCGAGGACCGAGAGGGAGGCGGGGACCGATACGGAGGCGGACACTAGCCGCGAGTTGGTGGGGCCGAAGAAATTGCGGAATCGTGGGGAATCGGGAGTCCCTGACGAGAAGTTTGATCCTAGGACTCAGGAGGCGAAAGCCCTTATTATTCCAGATGGCCTTGAGTAAGTGTACTAATTTGGCAATTTAAAACATTTTATTTCATGTTGGTCATAAATAATTATTGTGTACTAACGTTTATTATTGTGCAGCAATTGGATATTTCCTCCGGGGACGAAGCCTCGCCTTCCTAACAGCCTTGTTGGAGCTCTGATTAGGAAGTTCTGGACGGGCTATCACATTACCCACGAGGGTGACAGGAAGCTAGCTACCACTTGGGCGGACTACCAGACTACCCGTGTCCCGGGATTTCCGACAGCTGCTGATGCTGTCATCACCAAGTTTTGGGTAAGGCATATTTCTCGAGTTATGTTCATACTTGATGACCCCACCGTGCTAACTCATGACTCTTATGCATGATTGAAGTGCTTTTACCGTGTGGCCGAGGAGGACCAGGAGAAGGCGCAGAGGACTTTGCTTGGGGCTTGTGTGAAGTTGACCCCCCAGGTGTGGTACAACCAGAAGGTCACGGCCGCTAGCCACTTCTGGGCTGACAGGGGCGTGGGGTCAGGAAGGAAGACATTGTCGGTAGGAACCCTAATCCTGAGTACTCGATGACGCCAGAAGAGTACATGTCGGTGAGTAAAATGTCAATGAGATTCTACATTGCTTCTAAGTTGCCATTGCATTGTCTGGAGTTGAGTACTGCATTTTCAGGTAGGCCGAGCCGCATCGACTCGCATGGGAGGAGCTGGTTAGGACGAGGTGGCTCAGAGAAGACGAGGAGTTTGCAGCCTTGTCGAGGCAGAACGCGGATAACCGAGGCGACGGTGGAACGCACTGCGCGGGAAACCGCAACTTTGACCGCTTTAAGGGGAAGGTGGTACGTATATACATGGAACGACCTGCGTGCATTTCTGCTTATGTTTGTACTTCATATGCACAATATTTTCTTTTCGCGATACAGGTGGCCGAGGCACAACCCGGGAAGGTGATTCATGACGTCGCCGTCTATGAGATGATGCGGCGAAAGAAGCCCAATTACTCGGAGCCTCAACCCTCGTTGCCCGTGTACTTCGGCACTGCCCAGAACGACTTGGGGAACTACAGCACGATGGTGAAGGCTCGTCACCCCCATGTGGATGACCCCATTCACGCGGAGATCGACGAGGAGTCGTTGATCCTGTCGGGGCACGGATTGCAGCATGGACGCCTCAAGATTCTGAATAAGAAGGTCAAGCCTACCCTCAGCACGAGCTTCAGCCGTCTCAAGGCTACCTACCCCGCCGACGGCCCCCCTATCCCGCCTCGTGGCCAGCCTCGTCGCTCCGCCGAGGATGTAAGTTTTTCTCGTTTTCATCATCTTTATGACTTTTGTTCCTGCATGGCTAACCGCGGACGAGATTCCTTGTATTTGAAATTGTAGCCTGAGTTAGACGCGGCCTACGATGCCGCTTATGAGGAATATCAGGTGGCCTTTCGGCAGCATCAGGAGGCAAATGCGATCTACATGCAATACGTAAATGTAAGTCCGAACCTTTATTTTTTGCAAAAGATACAAGTCCCACTTCCCCCCGTTTGTTGTACTACGGCCTGACTTCTAAACTATCTTGCAGGCCATGATGGTGAATATTCAAACTGGCCAGAATAGAGATTTAGGGCCCGTGCCTCCCATGCCAGGTCCGATGCCATTTTGGCAATCGAAGGAAAGCTTCGCTAGGACCTACTACGCATCGACACCGGTAAGTTCTTTGCTAACCCACTGGTTATCGCTTTACTTTGCCTCGCAAGTTTCTAACATGTAGGCAACATGTAGGGAACGGGAGCTTCTGGGAACCGTCACTTTGGCCACGCCTCGCCGGATGGGCGTCAGATCACACCGCTTCATGACGATGGTCCATCTCCTGGCCACTCTGCAGGTGGTTCTCCCGAGCTTCACACTTCTAGTCCCTCGCCAGGTGGCTCTTCTGCTGCTTCTACTGGACGCAACCCTCGGCAGAGGTCGCCACTTTTCACCAGGGGAGATCTCGGGTACACCCCCTCTCCTCCAGAGTTGTAGGCATGTGTGATGATGTATGAACGATGTATGGATGATGTATAAACAATGTGTGATATGACCATGTGTGATATGAACAATGTTTAATATGAGCATGTGTGATATGAACAATGTGTGATATGAGCAATGTTTGATATGAGCATGTGTGAAATAAAGGTGAGCATTGCTGTGAGCTGTGAGGGTTTGATATGAGCATGTGCTGAAATAAAGGTGAGCATTCATTGCAGAAAAAAAAACTGGGGCTGGTCCTACGCCGACGGCCTTGCCCTCGGCGTAGAAGGTACGCGCGACCAAATGGTCACGGCTACGGCAAGGCCGTCGGCGTAGGGCCAGCCCGCTGCTGCCAGGCCGCTCCGCTGCCTCCATGTGGCATATGTACGCCGAGGGGGAGGCCGTCGGCGTAGGCGCTGCGCCAGGCCGCTCCGCTGCCTCCACGTGGCGAGCGTACGCCGAGGGGGAGGCCGTCGGCGTAGCGGCTGCGCCAGGCCGCCCGCCTGCCTCCACGTGGCGAGAGTACGCCGAGGGGGAGGCCGTCGGCGTAGCCGACGCGCCGTTAACTGGCCGTGTGACGGCGCTGCCGACGTTCGCCGACGGCCTCTACGCCGACGGGCGCCGTCAGGCCGTCGGCGTTGACCTACGCCGACGGTCTTGTCATACGCCGACGGCCGCGCCTGCTCCGCCGAGGGAGAGGTCCGCCGAGGACGGTACGCCGACGGCAGCCGTCGGCGTAGCTTACGCCGAGGGTTTTCCTGGCTACGCCGACGGCAATAAGCCCTCGGCATACCAGGCGTTTCCTGTAGTGATAGACAATATGCTTCCATATATTTTCATTGTACAATCTACATTCACATGCTAAAATCATGTCTATTACTTAGGTTATTTGTACTTTCCAGTTGCACATTATGTGAATCTAGATTGTACAAAGAAAATATACGATTCGGTTTTTATGAAATGTGCCAAGAAGTACCAGATATGCACATCCTAGAAGTGGACCCTAACATAGGCTATGCTTGCCGAGGCGCCCAACTGGTTTGACGATGGCCATAATAGTAGGTTGAGACCCTACGTTGCATCCACCATCGTGCATGATATCATGTCTCAGAGGAGGAAAAAGAAAGCAAGAATTGGCTCACCGCATGCGCCTCCACCTATAAGATGCTCTTTTGCTGCTTTGTAGTACCACTACTTTTTGAAGCACTAATACATTGGAACTGAATCCATGAATTTTTGTAGTTTATTATATTATAATACATCATGTGTGTATCACATTAGTAGTTTTTACCGCTATTTTTAATGATTTACGGGATTTTTTTACAAAATCTTATTATTTTGGTATTTAACTCTCGATGGCAGGAAAACCTCATGTTAGCATTCTCTCGGGACTCCAAAAAGGGCAAAGTCAAAGAGCATGTCAGAATTTTGACATGAATCCAACAAGATAAGTAGAGAATTAGGAGCCCAACAAGTCGGCTAGGAGAGTCCATGGCGCGGATACCCCTATGGTCATGCCATGAGGTGGTCCCGGAGCCTCGGGTGTCCCGATTGCCTTGTTTTTTCGTGTTATCGGAATGATTTTGACCTAAAACAATATATCTAAATAAAGCTTTGGCTATTGTATTTAGCGACGAGCGACGACATAGTGGAGATATACAGAAACAACTAGACTGTAGTTCGTCACCTAAGGAGAATTAGAGGGGGAACCGCTGCAGAAATTGCCTCTGTCCGCCTTTCCTCCATCATCATGGCCTCCTCGACTCTATCCACCATGAAGAGATGTAGTGCATCACCACATATATATGGGTTTGTGGTAGTAACTTGATCGAAACTATCCATGCATTATTATTTGTTCTAGTCTGTATGAGCTTCCCTGCATGATTATGGTGCTATTGATATAACTCCCATGGAGGATCTTTGGTTATGAGATGATGAATTTGTTGTTATGTTGAGATACTTATAGATGGATGGTATACTTCGGACTATTTGCGTATGTGATTGGATTGTGCTATAGCTTGTTGAAGTAGATGCAGGTTGGTCTGAATTGACGGAAACAAGGACCAATTTATTTGGATGCATATTGTAGGAGAAATAAGGGGACCTTGAATATTTATGCAATGGCTTAGGGATCAATCACTAGGGATGTAATTGCATGTGTACACTTCACCTATTTATGACTCCTCCCAAATAAGAAACATTTATGTTAATAGCTCATGCGATAGTTAGATCTTTTCATCATCAAGTTCATTATTCTTAATGCCTTGTTTACACAATGTCATGAGGTGTGTAACAACACCAAGTGTAGGTAGATAAAGAGAGAGTGTGGACACACACCACACATGCAATTATGCCATCTAGATGATATAAGTGTGCTTCTATGTAATTATTTTGTGTTTAGTTCTTGAAGTAGACTATAGGATAGTATGGTGTGTGTTAGATATAGTCAAACGTCAGCGTTATTCGTTAATGAGATAAATAGTAAACACATCGTTGGAAGACGTAGTCTAGAGATATGAAGAGAACGAATTACTCGTCACCTAGTAACACGAGGTGCATGTTTAATGGTTCTGTAGTTCTCTATCTCATGTCATGAAACTTAATGTAATACTATGTTTAATTACTTAAATCTAAGATTACGGGATCCACTTCCTTAAGAAGTATTAGCAATACAAAATTAGGATAATAGGTATGTTTTGATCTTAGAACATGTTGCCCATGTGAACGTTTTGCATAACACTTGTGTATGATTCATTTCTCATAACTATGCGACCATAGTTGGAGAGGGATATCAAGTGAACCCATGAACTTGTTCGGCCATGCTTGATGCAAGAACAAGCAATAATTTTTTTCCTGCAACTCTAGAGAGGCACCACCAAGATTCAGCTAAGGGAGAAGGCCATGATCCTTACCCTTGGACGTTGGACGTTGGACGCGTAGATGCAAAAGCTTGTGCAAGTGCATATCGGGGCAGTGTTGTCCTTGTTTGTGTCTCATGTCTAAAACCAACATCATAGTGATGAGTGAAAAATACACTCATCTTTATTCTTGTTTAACGGGATATTACTCATGATTTTGATGATATTATCCCTCTAGACCTACCACTAATCACTAATTATTGCATAGATGTGCAAATTCTCCTGGTCATTTATTTCATTGCAAAAATGGACACATTAAGGATGAAATCTAGCAAATTAAGGAAAAAAAATACGAGATGGCAACTTTCTCAAGTCAAAGAGGTCAATGATCAAGCATATGACTCATAGCCAAGAGTGAATTATTCCCAAGGATTCGATAAACCTAGGTCTTCTAGGAAAAAGCAAGCTATACTACATATGTAATCTGGATCGAAGGTATCACATAGTGTCGTCTGAGAACCCAAGTGTGGCGCCCCAGCTAGCTCGCACAATACAAGGTGGAAGCAGCGGTGGTTAGGTGTTTTCCTCGGTTAGGACACCCTTAGGACAAAGGAGGTAGCTTGCAGACAAGTGTTCAGATACCATCTGACGCGAGTCCATCCTCCAATATATAGAGAGTAGTAGGTGAGGTGACAACAGCACCTTGTGTCCCTAAGTCCACAACTGTAACCCTAGTAAAAGTGTGTTGAACCCATTAACATGTGCCCCTATCCGGTTAAGTATCCACTTAGTCAGATCATGTTAGTCAGATCATTATCTTCTTAGATCTACTCTCTTAAGTGTGTGACCCTGCAGGCTCAAGGTAAGCGTGAATCATTGAGTTACGCTTAGAGCTAATGTGATGGTAGTGGCGTCTATCAAAGCATGTTGGCTCCCAGATACCCATGAGTGGCATCAATGTGACGACATGTCCAATCCCATTGCCCCGCGATATCGATGGTAAGGTGCATGGACTTAAGGTCGTCCTAGTGCCGACTTAACTCTATTTTCTCATATACATGATAAGTGATTCCTTGCGGATAACGTTGGACTATCTATAATTAACCGAGTAGTGTATGATCATGCTTTCAAACCATACCACACGAGAGGGCCTAGAGAATATCTCTATGTGGTGGAGGGGAATCCCGTCTTGGTAGATCCATGTCGCGCAACTTACTTCTTAGTCGGCCCAAGAGCCTTTATATCTACTAGTTATGGACCTCGTTTGGCGGCCCCAAAGTCGGCTAGTCCATAACCCAAACCGTGAAACCACCTAAGGTCTAGGGAGTTAATTGTACTTGCCATATCGTATAATGTATGCTCACACCGACTAAACTTCTGGTCAGTTCGACTAGCATAGTTCTTTTGTGTAGTCAGGTAAGTCGGCTAGCATCTGCATGCATATGGCAGGTGGAACCCATCCATTGTCTGCATTACACATTAGTCTCGGTAGTGTGTGTCGAGCACAACCTCAAACAACTAAGGACAGACTTGCATAAACTAAATTAAGAAGAAGGTTTCATAATTAAATCATGTAATCAATGACAAGTACAAAGTGTTCACACATGGACTACTTGTGCATATAAGGCAGAAAGTGTCACCTCTAGGGAATCATTCCTAACAAAACCCATGTCCACTTTCTACATAAGAGTAAACATTCACCTTTTTCTCTTGAATTTTAGAGGATTGGGTCATCCATGAGTTTATTTACATTTATTACTGTGTTGCATTTTACTTTCAAGTATCAAATCAATTTCCATCATTGCTTTAATTTTAGTTTATATATAACTAGAGTTGTGGCTATTTTGAGGGAATAAATAGCTTTACCTTCTTACTCATGCGATTCTATACCCTATATTTCCACATTGAGAGGTGATACAACTATCCCTTACACTTAGGGGTTATCAAGCACCTACCAAAAATAAGATGCAATATGTCACTATTGCAATTTGCCACAATATAGACATTTATTAATGGCAATTCCGAGAAATGACAAATTTTCTCGAAGTGTTGCATTATTTGGATTTATTTTTCAAACGACTTCAATCAAATTTAAACTGTAGGTATAGTGAATATTAGTACTAGAATTTGAAGGAAAATACATCAAGGTACCCTGATTTGATGCTATGTAATATGCATGACAAAACTTCAAAATATCCGCCTCTTTATAAGAATGGTCGTGTTGAAAAAGTTGACCCAAATTTGAATTGTACAAAATAAAATTCAAAAAATGGAAATCTTGGGCATGGAGTCCTTCTATGCCAACATGTTTCCGGTAAAAAGTACCACACTTGCAATATGGTAATTTAAAAAAAAATCACAAATAACACTATCATGTACTCCCTCGGTTTCAAAATATAAGATGTTTTAGATTTATAAATAAAATGTATCTAGACTTTTTTTAGTAGTAGGTTCATTTCAAACTTGAGTGAGCCTATACACTAAAAGAAGTCTACATGCATTTTATTGATAAAGCTAAAACATCTTATATTTTGAAACGGAGGGAGTATGAGCTAACTTGGTTTTCCATGCAAGTGATTGTTAATTGAAACAACTTTTGCATACTTCGTGATAATGTGTCCAGATTTGGTATGGATGTACATCTTTTCATGGAAAACGATATTGCAAAATAGATTTTCAAATTGTTAATAAAAAATAATTTACCATTTTATTAGTGCAAAAAAGAGTGAAAAGTGTTTTTTTTATGAAGTGCATACCACAAATAAGGTGCAAATGTCACCACTGCAAAATGGAACCACCCCTATGTTTGTAGCTACCTTTCCCATTTAAATGTGTTTAGGCTGTTTTCCCAAACTAAAAAAAGGGGTTTATGCTTGTCTTTTTCATCATTGGACAAGTAATGATTTTATGTATTGTTGATCTCTACCTCGGGCTCATGTTCTTATGAGCTTTTGGCTCGTGATACTGTTTATAGCCTTCGCTAGATGATCCATAGACCTATTTATAATTTATATTACTTTTAGCTTTTTTTATACTAACGTTGATGATTATTAATAGACTTTGTAATTTTTCTTACTAAAAAAAGTCAATTATCCCCTCCTTTACCGGCGTCATCAGCTCAGGAAGACCTATACGAGTCAGTCCAGGGTTCGGGTCATGATATCGCTGCGGTATGCAGTCTGGAATCTATGGAAACAAAGAAGCCAGCATGTTTTTTAGGCTAAATAATCCGCTGGTTGGCTGGGTCCTTGTGTTGGTGAAGGAGGCGCGGTTGCTTTGCGTGCGTCGGCCTTCTTCAAGATTGTAAATGATGACTTGGGCTAAGTTTTTTTCTGTTTTTTTCTTTGGGTGTAACCTGTAACGTGTGACTTTTTATCCTCCATCTAAAGAATGTGCAAAGCTCCTGCCGACCTTTCGAAAAATGATACTCCCTCCGATTCATATTACTTGTCATTGAAATGAATGTATCTAGCACTAAAACATGTCTAGATACATCCATTTTAGCGACAAGTAATATGGATCGGAGGGAGTACCTACTACAGAAATGTTACGTATGATAGTTTGACTTCTATGTTTTCTCTTTTCACGATAGATAGACCGGTGTATGTTTTCCTTTGGCGGTGCCAAGGACGGCTGATCTTATTCTATTGCCTACGGTTGCCGCTCACGCGGGCCTCAATCTGTCGTCGGCATACCTCATGGGATATGTTGGCCACACATGGTCCGTTGTCGTTGCATCATCTCCATGTGCTTGAGTTTGTGGACGTCAGAGCGACGTCACTGGAAGGTGGACCACATGGCGTCTCTACGGTCATGGATGACGAGAAGCGGACGGCGGGGGATCCCGACGGTGGCAGCGTTTCAGCAAAATAAGCTCCCAACATGTCACATCTAGAGGCCTGGCTCGGGAGGAATGGACAGTTCAACATATCAAGTGCAATGCAAAGATTTTTCAGGGCGAAAGCTCAATGCTTTGATGTCAACGGCGGTGATGCCTGCCAGTAGCGTGACCCTCTTGGGAACGATGTTGTGGGTACCTTCGCGCGTTATGACTGCACATGAAAACCCTTGAACGTCTGCCTCGGCGACGGCGACATGCTATGCCATTACCCTCTTGAGGTTGTCGAGCTTCGGTCGGTAACTCGGTGGCAGCAGGTTCTGTTCTCCCTGTTCCTTCTTTTTCTGATCTTTGATTTACTTTGTAAGAGGATCCCTTGTCACTTTGTCTCGATTCAGCCACTTTTTTATCGGTTCGATCGTTTGGCTTTAATTATAAAGGGGGCAAACCTATTTCGAGAGTATATAAAGGAAAAAAAGAGAGACTCCGGTTGGGGCTGGTTTTCTGATAATTAATCGAGTAAAGTATCTTCTTAATCAATGTAAATGGAGTCTTTTGACTTTCTTTTCTTAAAGGAAACGATATCATAAGGCTAACCGTAGTGAGGAGTATCATGCATATGATATTATTACTTCCTCCGACCCATATTAGTTGACTTGGATTTGTCTAGATTGAGATGTATCTAGCAATAAAACATGTCTAGATACATCCGAATCTAGACAAATCCAAGTCAACTAATTTGGGTCAGAGAGAGTATAAGATAATATCTCTATAGTGCATTGTATCATGTGTTTGTATCATAGTAGTAGCATATTTACTGATTTGTAGAATCTTAATATAAATTGTGTACATGATTTATTTGTCATTAGGATTTCTAATTTTACGTGGTATGATACGGTATCATCTACGATACTCTAACCATCTCTTTATTTATTAATTGTTGTGTCACATCATATTTTTAGTATCATGTATATGATATTATTATAAGATACTATCTCTACAGTGGATTGTATTATGTGTTTGTATCATAGTAGTAGCATATTTATTGTATCAAGTATTTATTTCCTGATATCGTCACCTATTTCGAGAGTATATAAAAAAAGAGACTCCAATTTTGGATCTTTCCATAATATAACCTAATCAAACTTGTGTATGTCAGGAAATGATATCTCCAGTTGAGGTTGGTTTTCTCATAATTAATCGAGTAAAGTATCTTCTTAATCAATGTAAATGGAGTCATGGCTGAGCAAGAAGGGGCACTATCGTCGACTAGTCGCAGGTATGCACTTTTTTAATGCAAGGGGTTAGCCGTCTGGCTTTAAATTAAGGGGGTCTCTAACGTCAGCACCCTTGATTTGGCCCGATTCAAACTTTCCATAATATAAAGGGAAAAAAGAGACTCCAGTTTTGAATATTTTCATAATATAACCTAATCAAACTTGTGTATGTCAGGAAATAATATCTCCAGGCTGGTTTTCTCAGAATTAATCGGGTAAAGTATCTTCTTAATCAATGTAAATGGAGTCTTTTGCCTTTCTTTTTTTAAAGGAAACGATATCATAAGGCTAACCATAGTGAGGAGTATCATGCATATGATATTATTATAAGATACTATCTCTATAGTGGATCGTATCATGTGTTTGTATCATTGTAGTAGCATATTTATTGATTTGTAGAATATCATTGTAAATTGTATACATGATTTACTTGCCATTAGGATTTTTAGTTTTACGTGGCATGATATGGTATTATCTATGATTCTCTAACCATCTTTTTCTTCATTAATTGTTGTGTCACATCATATTTTTGCCAACATGGCATACATGGTACTAGCTATGATACTTTCATTATGGGTAGCCTAATAACACAATCTATAATTTCATCTTAGGGCATGTACAGTGGTAGAGAAGGCACCCTTAGCCGTCTATATCATCTAGAAAAAACAATATATATAAATTGTACAATGTATTATCTCTTGTTGTCATCTTTAACAATGAACAAGAATTAGCTTTTTTTCGTAAAAAAATGATTTGCTAAGGGAAGATGTATGGTATAATGGAGAAAGCATCCTTCTCTTATTTCTAAAAAATTATCACTTAACTAAAATAAGACAACATTCTCTTTATTATTACTCTCGCCTTCAACTAACTAAAAATCCAACGTGACAAAGGGAAGGCTGCATTGTGCATGCCCTTAGGGCACGTACAATGCGGTGACGTCAGCCTTTCCTTATGCTCGTCATGTTAGATTTTTGCTTAGTTGGAGGAGAGAGAAACAAGAGAGAGAGGGTTGTCTTCCCATAGCTAAGGGATGGTCTTTTAGCAATAAGAGAAGACTATTTTTTTCCATTGTACCATATGCCTTCTCTTAGTCAACCAATTTTTTACTAAAAATAGTTAATTCTATTAATTGCTAGAGATAGCAATAAGAGACAATGCATTGTACAAGTTATATATTGTGTCTTCTCTAAATGATGTGGAGAGCTAAGAGAAGGCATGCCTTCTCTAGCATTGTACATGCCCTTAGCTGTTGGAAGAACGAGTTCCAATTAAACTTTTTTTCAATTTTGTAGGTGAATTAGAGTTAACCCTAACCACATCGCTGAAAACAAGATCCACAGGTAGGTAAATCCAACCGAACCCACAGCTAGATAGTTTAATGTAGAGCTGACCTGCCGGAGGGGGAGGCGGCAGAGGTTGCGGAGGTGGTGGATATTCCGGGCAGCCGCCGTCGATGTAGGGGTTGCCATCGCCCAACAGGCAATAGCAAAAGTATCCGCCGATGTGCGAGTCTTGACAGTTGCTGCGATTAGCAACGCATGCATAGCTGTCCATGTCCTCCATGGCGCGCATACAGTTAGGCTGGTAGGGGATAGCCCATTCCAGTACTTGGTAGAGCTCGAGTTGCAGTGGTAACAGAGATCTTAGGGCGTCAATGGGCATGAATGTTTGGTTCTTATTGCCGCTGATGTAAGCCTGCACCTTCTCGGAGCGTGCATCAGCAGAATCGCTGGTGCGCGAGATCTTGATGGTGAAGGCTCTTAGGTTCACCCGTATGTCAATGAAACAGCACCCGATGCCATCGCACTTCCCCACAGGTAGCTTCTCCATAATTTGAGCTTCTGCACATACGATGGAGCACTTCCCGACCTCAATGGCGGCCGAGTCGCCAACGAAGAGCGAGGCATTAACCCCGCAGCCAACAACGAACAAGGACATGTTTGAGGAGCCAGATATGGCAAAGGGCCTGCCTGGAGCTTCCCAGTAGACGGAGTAGTCGAGGACGCCAGGAATCATGTTCACGGAGTATGACAAACTGTTCATCAGGCGCAGGGAGTGGCCGGATGCGGTGGACATACTTAACATCACGGTTAAGTTGCCCAGCCGGAGATCATCGGGACAAGTGAGACTGAAACCAGGCAAAGAGCACGAAGGACCTAGTCCAAACGGATAAGGTATCTGGCTATAACTGCAAGTGTCGGAGCAGTTTCTTCTACTACTTGTAGTCACCGCGGCAGCCGTTGCCAACGGCAACACAAGGACTGCAAGGACGAGCGCTACCATGGCCGTGCTCATCTTGTGTACTGTATGTATAGTTCGTGGTGGGTAGTACATGGCTGCTTCGACTTGTTATGCTCTATATATATATATATATATATATAACATCCAGCAAGATGCGTGTTATATCCCACGGACTGACTAGTAGTGGAACGATTAAATTTTTTTTGCTAGAAGATTAGTCACGCGCGCGGAACGAGTCATGGCTGAGCAAGGGGCACTATCGTCGACTAGTCGCAGGTAGTCGCAGGTATGTAGTTTTTTAATGCAAGGGGTTAGCCGTCTGGTTTTAAATTAAAGGGGTCTCTAACGCTCAGTCGACTGAGAATTAGCTTAATTCTTAGTTGCCTGACCTCAGCAACGCTGATTTGGCCCGATTCCCCTTGTAGATCCTGGGTTTGTCTTGTCAGGATGTTTCTTTTGTCTTGTGTTGTTGATTTGTGTCATTTTGGGTCTTAGCTTCTGTTTATTGGGCCTTTCCTTGTTTGGGTGGGCCTATTTGTGCTATTTGTGGGCTAGACCACAGAAGGCAGTCAAATACCTAACAAAAACATGAAATTACAAATCAGTTCCCCAACAACTTCCCAGCTAACAATTTCCATGCAAAAAACCCAACCACTCTCAGATCGAGGCAGATCAATCTAGTTGGCCCCCTCCCCCTCCCAGTTTGTTCTTCTTTGTTGCTACTCTTGAACAAGAAATCGAATAAGAAGGCTGGAAGTTAATGCAGTTCTTGGATAGAAAGAAAGAATGGATTCGTGCGAGGGGACTCACCAGGTACAGGCGCACTTTGCCCCCCCCCCCCCCTCTTGGGGGATCATTCCTTATTCCCCAATTTCTTGCAAAACTTTCCTCTTCTCTACTGAAGATCTTGTTCTTCCATTTGTAGATCTTGACCCAAAAAAAGTTGTTGTTCTTTACAGGGTCTGTTGCTGATGATGACTACATAATAGGGAATCAGATCTTGAACTCCTATTTTTCCCTCTCTGATGTCTGCATAATTAGAAGAAAATTTTCATGAGAAGCACATTTACTATGCTTTATCAAAAAACCAAGGAAAAGATTCATAAACAAAACTTTCATTATTCACGTTCCTTCATGCACATCAGGATCAGAAAGAAAACAGGCATACAAATACTTACATGGTGAGGGGAGCAGTAGCAAGAAGTAGTAACAACTTGGTTTTGATAAGGTACATAGTTCCAGAAAAAACAAAATCACGTCAAAAAATTATGTCATCAAAGTGTACTTACCTTGGTAAGCAAGTACAAAAAAAACCCTATAGTAATTTTACTTCATGCAAGGTCCTAGAAAAAGTCATTAATATGACAGAAAACCAGAATAACCAAACTGGAATAAGTGTAAAACATATTCAGACTTGCCCTTCATCCATGAACATGATAAAAAGTCTCAGCAGTTATGCACTGCCATATTTAGGTACATATTATAATGAGTCTTGGTGGAATTAATATAATGACAACAAAATACATAAAGTACACAACATTGAAAACAAATGTCCACACAGAAGTAGATAAACAGTGTGTCTGGATCCTTATCAAACATGATTATAACAACAATACCAGTTGATATGTCGTAAACGTATCTATAATTTTTGATGCTTCATGCTTGTTTAGTATCAACTTTGTTATGTTTTGTCTATACTTTGAGGTATTTTTATACATTTTCTGGGACTAACCTATTGACAAGATGCCGCAGTGCCAGTTGCCAGTTTTCTATTGTTTTTTGTTTTAGAAAAGCTAGTAAGGAAATATTCTCGGAATTGGACGGGACAAAAGCCAAAGTCAATATTTTACCGGAGCGAAGACGGAGTCAAAAAGGCAGTCGAAGTGGGGCCACGAGGTGGCCACACCTAGGGCTGGGCGGCCAGGGGAGCGCCGCCACCAGGTGTGGGCCCCTCGGGCGCCGACCAACCTTGCCCCTTCGCCTATAAAAGCACCCCGATGCAGAAACCCTAAGTACCAGATCAAATCTCCACGAAACAGTCCATAACCGCGCCACCATCGTCCCTAGATCGGGGGATCTGAAGCTCTTCCCGGCACCCTGCCGGAGGGGAGATATCATCCTGGAGGCCTTCTTCATGTAGGGGTTCGTAGCATGGAAAATAAAAAAATTCTACAACATGCACACAAACAAGCCAAGATCTATCTACTAGATTGTAGCAACGAGTCGATTAGAGTACTCACCCTCGAAGATTCCAAAGCGGTTAACGAGAGCAGATTCTCATGGGTGATGTAGTCGTACACTTGCCGATCTCAAGATCACGTAGATGATCCTTCCGGCGATGCGTTCCGGCAGTGCTTCCGCAGTCGGTCACACGTTCGGTACTCGATGAAGACCTTCCTCTTCCTTGTTCCAGCAGGCAGTGGTGGTTGTATTTCTCCCCTCGCGATTCCGGCAGCACAACGGCGTGGTGTCAGAAGTAGAGGTAAAATCCTGCAGGGCTTCGCCTAAGCCGGAGCAGGTTATGGTGGATCTAGGGTTTCTGGCGATCTAGGTTTAGAGGGCCGGAGAGGAGGTGGAGTCGGCGGTAGCTAGGGTGACGACGACGAGTCGGTGGCGGCGACGTGTGGCGGCGGCGATGCTTGGGGCGGCGGGGCTCAAGGTGGGGAGGGGCTGGTTGTGTTGTAGTTTTGGGGCAGCCCCTCCCCTCTATTTATAAGAGGGAGGGAATCTTGGGAGAGCGGAGTTTGAATCCTTCCCCAAATCCCTCTTCTTGTTGGAGGGAAAGAAGATTCTTTCCATCTTCCACTAGGAAACCATTGTTCAAGTTTGACTTTTCAAACCTGCCTTTTGACTTGCAATTTGGAGCTTAATTCCTCCCTTGCAAATGCCCAACCAAGTGACCTAGGACATGATCCAATCCAATCATTCCACTTTACCATGACACATTCATGAACCATTCCCCTTCCGGTCTGGTGAACCTTCTAGACCCTTCTAGAACCTCTCCGATGAAAACATTGAAATCATTCCCAAACTCCAGAATCAGACTTTCCTTATATGAATCTTATTCTCCGGACCATTCCGGATCTCCTCGTGATATCCCGGATCCCATACGAGACTCCGAACAACATTTGGTCTCCCTACTTACATTCCATATCTACTAAACAATATCGAATCCTTAAGTGTGTCTCCCTACGGTTCGTGAATTACGCGGACATGACCGAGACACTTCTCCGATCAATAACCAATAGAGGAATCTGGAAATTCATATGGATCCCACATATTTCAATGATTACTTTGCGATCGAATGAACCACTTACATACGATACCAATTTCCCTTTGTCTCGCGATAGTTAACTTATCCGAGGTTTGATCGCCGGTATCTCTGCATACCTAGTTCAACCTCGTTACCGATAAGTACTCTTTTGTCGTTCCCGTGATATGTGATCCCTTGTGAGTCAGTCACATGCTTGCAAGCTAATTGGATGACATTCCACCGAGAGGGCCCAGAGTATATCTATCTGTCATATGGATGGACAAATCCCACTCTTGATCCATGTGCCTCAACACATACTTTCTGAACACTCAATGCCACCTTTATAGTGTAGGGTTCGCAGCATAGAAAACAAAAAAATTCCTACGATGTGAACTATATACCAAGATCTATCTACTAGATACAAACAACGGGCGGATGTATATCCGTAGAGAACATACCCTTGAAGACCGACAAAGCTTAACGAGTTCAACTCGTGGTTGATGTAGACGATCTCTTGCCGATCTCAAGATCGAGAGGAAGTCCTAGCGCCGCAAATCATCAGCGCATCCGTGCTCGCACACACGTTCGAGGCACTGAGCAACCTTCGCCTCCTCGCTCCAGCGATGCAGCGGAGGCACAACTCTTTCTTGCCAAATAGCCACCGGGAACATGTATCTCGCTAGTTCGAGACCATGGGAATAAATTCTAGAGGGGGAGAGAGATCCTTCACGAGGAGGTGTGAGAGACAAGTGAGGAGGGGGGCTCCTTTTATAGGAGGAGGGGAGGAACACCAAGGGGGTGGTCGGCGCATGGGGGCTGCCCCCTTGCCCTCCCCTCTTCATGTGGGTGGACACTCCACTCACAAATCTCCTTTAAATTCCCTCCACTCAAAAGTCCACTCAAATTCCCATTAAATTTCCACCAAATTTAATCCAAACTCTCATTAAATAAAACTCTTTTATTTTATTCAGAATTTTGTCAATTACTTTAATGACAAACATTCACAAATAACCCCTTGCTAGAATTCTATTTCACATGCATAACCACTTTATGCAATTTCACCTGAAAACCTGTTTCGGTATCTAGTGAAATAAATTCCTGTGCTTGTTCATTCTTTCGGCATGAAACATTTGCTCCAATTGGATGTCGGTGTCTCTTAAGTGTGTCACCCTACGGTTAGTGAATAATGCGGACATGATCGAGACCCCTCTCGGATCAATAATCAGAAGCGGGATCTGGAGACCCATACTGACTCCCACACATTCAACGATGACTTTCTTGTGATCGTCGGAACCTTTTAAGCTAGTATCTTAATCCCTTTGTTTCACGATATATTACATGTCCGAGATTCGATCATCGGTATATCCATACCTAGTTTGATCTCGTTACTGACATGCACTCTTTTCTCGTTCCTGTGATATAACATTCTAGTGATCAAATCACCTTCTTGCAAGCTAATCAATGTGATATCACCGAGAGGGCCCAGAGTATATCTATCCGTCATCGGGATGAAAAAATTCCACTCTCGATCCATGAGCCTCAACATAACACTTTATTAGTTCTGAATCCATCTTTATAATCACCCTGTTACGGTGTGACGTTTGATGTTATCAAGAAACTCTTCCGGTGTTAGTGATTGACATGATCTCATGGTCTAAGGATTAGGATCACTTCGTAAGTTGTTATAGCAATATAAACTCAATGACTTTGATCGTAATGCTATACTTCGGATGAATGTTCATCACACCATTACACTAATGTTGTGATCCCGTTATTAACAACATCCAATGTCCATGATCAGGAAACCTTGATCATCTTGTTAATCAACGAGCTAGTTTATGAGAGAGGCATAACTAGGAACTTTCTGTTTGTTTATTAAACACACATGTATTAACGTTTCCGTATTAATACAATTATAGCATGCAAAATAAACATCTATCATATACTTGGAATACACATAATAAACAATTTATTATTGCCTCTCAGGGCATATTCCCTTCAGTCTCCCACTTGCACTAGAGACAATAATCTAGTTACATAGTGATAAATCTAACACCCATTGAGTTATGGTGTTGATCATGTTTCGCTCTAGGGAGAGTTTTAGTCAACGGATCTGCTAGTATGTACTTTACAAATCTTTATATCTCCATCCTTGACATGCTCGCGGATGGAGTGAAACCGGCGCTTAATATGCTTGGAATGCTTGTGAGACCTTGGCTCTTTGGAATTGGCAATGGCACCATTGTTGTCACAATAGATCACCATTGGGTCCAACGCGTTTGCCACCACTCCTAGTTCGGATATGAACTCCTTCATCCAAACTGCTTCCTGAGCCGCTTCTGAAGCAGCAATGTAACACCTTCAGAATCGACCCTATGCAAGTTTTAGCGAAACTCGCCAAACCCGCATAGAAGCGATTCAAAGGTGCCCACCAGGCACTTTCGTGCGGGTGGAAAACGAAGTAATAACATTACACAACAGTCCTCGATGGGACCCACAGAACAAATATATATACAACACGACTCAAAGAGTCAGGAATACAGATATATGGTACGAAGATCCAAATCACCTTGAAAAGATGGAGCGTCCGACTATGGACAAGATGCAAATGGGGCTAAGAGCCCTGAAGAATAACCAATGGCGTCCATAACCCTGCCCAGCCCAAGCCGGAAGGGTAACCCTGCTAACGACGTCGATCTCAAAACCTGCTTAAATAAAAGGGGTGCCGACAAAGGGCAAAGGAAAAAGAGGAGCGTCAGTACTGAGGCCAGTACACGGCGAGGCTAGAATTCGGCGGTCCTCGCCTACATAGGTATGGTGGACTGAAGCGGCAGCGGCAGCATGCACTAAACAACCTATAGAGACTCGATACAACTGGCGGCTATCAGAGAGGGATAAGAAAGATCTATTCGGGTCCAACTTGATTCTAACACCAAACAAACCCATCCTGGTATTTCCCCCTCGAGACCAAACGAGGAGGTCAACCGAGGAACTCACACTGTTGGCAGTTTTATTTATTCAGTTATCGTTGCAGCAATTACTAGTCAGGTATAGATAGTCATCCTGATATAATAAGCAGTGGGCAATTTTAGTTATCCATTCCGTTATAGTTGCGACACTTACTATTCAGATACAATTAGCATGAGATATCCCAAAACCCAGCAGTTGTTGGTACTTTTATTTAGCCATTCCGTTGTAGTTGCAATACTTACTAGTCAGATACAATGGTCGCAAGCGACAACCCAAACAAGCAATTGTTGGCAGTTTTATTTAGCCATTCCATTATAGTGAAGCTGATTACTAGTCAATATAAAGTCAAATTTATAGCACTACTTTAGTTATAGTTGTCTATGATCGAGATACTGTGCTCCAAGTCGTCCATAACCGCGGACACAGCTTTCAGAAAGTTTTACCCGGCCGGGGTGCACCAATAGCAACACACACTCGATCAACCTCGGAAAAACCAAATCAAAACCCAACGAGGCCTTCACGACAAAGCAATCACAGGATTCAGAAATATTTCAGGGGGCCACCCCTTGGAGTACACCCGCAACGAAGTTAGCTGACTCCGAGACGGACCCGAGGTTTGGGTGGACGGCTGTGAACGACTGGGAACCCAAAACTGGGCTTGTCGACACCGCGAAAACGTGTCCCGATCCTAAACAGTACAGTGTGCTCCTCGCACAATCGTAATAAAGCAGTAAAGCATGGCATAAGTACAGGATAGTATATAAAACCTCAAACTAGTTTGTGGCCCCAAGAAATAAGACGGAATCAAGCTCTGGCTCAGGGGGGGTCCCATAATTCTCCCGGATGTAAATAGTGCGAAAATTCAAGGAACAGGTATCAAGTACTCGGGGTCCTACGGGACACAAGTGGACGGTTAACAACCAAATAACATCTATTGCCCACCTGTGCCTCTGCTTACTTACTTCAATTTTAGTTGTTAAACAGGAATTAAAGTGAATGATAAGTAAAGCCATGATCATCTCCAACATCAAACATGCGGCAATACACCAACAACTGTGGCACTTGACGACACGCAACAGCACTTGAGCAAGCGACTACGACGCGCAAGTCCAACTATCTACCAAACAACAGGTAATAGGATGTGTCCAAGGCAATATATGGCTGCAAGGGGATATCACGGGTACGGAAACTAGAGCATCGCAACGCAGATAGCAATAGATCAACAGGAGGAATAAATACTATAAAGTAAGATAGGTAGAAAGGGGGAGGTGCTCGCCCGAAAACATTGTCGAAGGTTCAACCGAAGATCGGGTCGACACTCGCATCAACTCAACGGCCTTATCCGCGAAGAACCAAAACACTAGAATAAACACCGGATGCAATATTTAATACTACGGCAAAAGATCGGGCATGATGCATGTATGATGCATGACATGGCAAAGGTGCGATGCAATTAGGCAATATTAAGCGGAACCGGGGTCCCGACAATTAATTAAACGGTTCAAGTTATTTAGAACCCCCGCAATTTAAATGTTGTTTTAACATGGCAGAAGATAACACCGGTTCGCTACACCAATTTAAATGGAACCAATATGAGACTAGATTTGCCCGCATATGGGCCCCATATTTAATTATGAGGTGAATCGGCTTAATGCCCCCAAACCACACAAATATGTATGCGACAAGAATGATTTAATGCAACAAGTATATTTCATTTATAAAATAGGGCTCGAGAAAGGGGTCACACATTAGGGTTCGACGATCTTGGTTCCGGGGTTCGGGGTTCGGTCTCAGGGTTCAGGGTTCGACGGGATCGTTCTCGGACTCCGGGATTTAGGGTCTTCGGATCGGGGAGGTAGGTCTTGTCGCACGAGCGCCAATGCTTCCAGGAAGGAGAACTTGTCGTCCAGGGTCTCGGTGTCCGGGGTGAAGTACTCGGCGTCTTCGAGGGAGTACTTGGCGTTCCGGGAAGGAGATCATGTCGGTCCACGGGGGTCGGGCTTCGAAGCCAGGAAGGAGCACTCGTCGTTCCGAGGAGAAGACCTTGGCGCCATATGTTGAGGTTGTCGGGTATCGGTGCCGGACTCTGGTGTGGCGTCGATGGTCTTACGTGGCCCGACGGTTCCAAGTAGGAGATTCCCGGGTACCGCGGCGGAGTTCTCGGGGTTTCGATGAAGATCTTGGCGAGGGGTTCGGGGTTCGGGCGCCGGGATCGGTCTCCGGAACCGGGAACGGGTCTTAGCGTTCCGTGTAGAAGATCTTGTTCGGTTCCCTGTCGTTGGCGTTGTGGTACTTGTTTCGTTCCTTGATGATGGCTTGGGTTGGCACCGATCTGGTAGTTGGATACTCGGAGAACTTGGAACGGCCTTGTGATGCTAGCACATAGAGACAGGACAAAACAGACACATACAGGGGCACATGCACCCGCTTTACACATGCGCACAGGGGATCCACAAGACCAAAAGCTGGGCCAGCTTCACCGCAGAGGAACACGAGGCACGGCGAGCTCGGACGCAACCAGCGGTGGCCCCACGTTGCAGAGACGGCGAGGTTCAGGGCGAGGAGGGCGGCCAAGGGCGGACGACGAGCAGAGCCAGGCGGCGATGAAGACCAAGGTGGCGACGGGGCCTGCAGGGCGGCGAGCTCGGCGGCGGTCGACGTCGGGGATGGTGGCGCTCGGGGCCAGGGCCTGCCGCGTCGAGGAGGACGAAGGCCGCAGAGGGGAGGGGTCGACGGCGGCCTGGGACGCGGGCGGGGCAGCGCGGCCGCAGACGGGGACATGCGGAGGAGAGGCTCCGGCCGGAGAGGGGGGAGCATCTGGCGGCGAGCGGGGCGAGGAGGGAGGCGGTGAGGCGGTGGAGGGGACGCCGGCGAGGTCGCGGCGAGGCAGAGGGCGCCGGAGGGGAGAGCGGCGAGGCGGTCGCGGGCTTGGCCGCGGGGGGTCTCGCGTGGAGGCGGCCGGGGATGCGTAGAGCCGGGCTCCGGCGGCAGGTGCTCGAGCGGCGGGGCGCGCGGAGGTCGACGGACGAGCGGCGGCGAGGGCGCGGGACGGGGAGGGAAGAAGGTGGGGATTGCGGGGTGGGTGCGGAGGTCGGCGGGGCACGGGCGGAGGTGGAGGCCGGAGGCGGCTCGCCGGGGAGAGGAGAGGAGGCGGGATGAGCGCCGGGGAGAGAAAGTGGGTGAGCGGCGAGGAGGCGAGGCGGCCGGCGAGGAAGGTGGGGAGCGGGTGAGGGAGGAGGAGGAGGTGGCGTGAGCGGGGCGTCGGTGGGGAGCAGAGAGAGGTGGGGGAGAGAGGAGGGAGGATCGGGGAGAGGGACGGGGAGTGGGACCGGGGCGGGGCCAGGGGGATGGGTCCCGCGGGGTGGGAGAGGTGGCTGGGGCGGTGGGGCCGGGGGAGTGGGTCCAGGCGCGGGGTGGGGGTTGAGTGGTGGGTGGCGTGTGAGGAGGGAGTGGGCTGGGGGTTGGGGTGGGACCCAGGGAGAGAGAGAGAGGGGGGTGGGTTTGAACAGGGGATGGGGCCAGGGTGTAAGAGAGAGGGGGTAGGTGGGGCTGGGGTGAGAGAAGGAGAGAGAGAGAGCTGGGGTAAGGATTGATGATGTGGCAAGGTGGGTAGGGAATTGGGGGAGGGGTGAGGTGGCAAGCTGGGATAGGTGGGTAGGGTAGTTTTGGGTGAACTTAGGACTAGAAATTAGACTAGGGTTTTATAATTTAATTTAAAAGCCTCTTGCAAATTGTTTTTAGACAACTGAGATATCCGGAAACACCGGTGTTAATTTGAAATAAAAGGGAGGGGATTAATATAGAAAACAAAATAGGGTTCTTAGCAAAATAGTTTGAAACAAAATGTGTATGATGATGTCATGATGATGCAATGCACAAAATTCAACGCGATTTTCAAGTAGTGGTTTTTGCGGGATGCCACAATTCGACACCACTAACAATGGATCTCGCCCTCGAGATCCGCCTCATGGTACCGGGAAGAAGGGCGGCGATCTGAATCTTCTCGCATCGTGTAGATCCTCGCGACACCACTAACAAGAGGTCGTTGCCCGTGATCGTCGAGAGAACACTCCGGGAACAAAAGTTCGAAGGTAGAGGTATCAACAAATAAAGCCACCTCTAGCTTCCGTGGGCGGAGTAAAATTGCTGGATCCACTGATTCGATGTACAAGAGCGAATGATAAGAGTAGTCGGATGGTGATCAGTCCATCGCGCACCCAAACCATTACTCTGCACACGAATAGGCGGATTATGCAACCAACTCTCGGAATTAGACTGAAGATCTCGACAAGCGAGGTTCGGAAACACAGGAGTGATGCAGACTCTGCATCGGATCTGGCGTAGATGATGTCGTCGCGTCGGAAAACACCGGAAGGCACAAACAAGGAACAAAGAATGGTGCCACAGTAGACGGATTCCTCGGATAGCAGGAAGACCAGATGGTAGAACACCGTTAGCAAAGGAGGAAGCGAAACCCTGAAGGTACGACGGAACCCAACCACGAGAAATCCTGGACTTGAAGAAAGGTAAGAGAGTGGATTCAAAACACGCAAAGGTGAGAGGAGAGCAGCAGAGGGGTAAGGAGTAAAATCAGACCTAATCAGAACTATCCAACCGATTTTTCAAAAATAGTTTTGACACTCTACTTCGGCCGTTAGCTAGGTTATCCTACAGGCTGGACTTGTGGGGTATCGTAACTGTTGAGCTCTGATACCACTCTGTAACACCCTCAGAATCGACCCTATGCAAGTTTTAGCGAAACTCGCCAAACCCGCATAGAAGCGATTCAAAGGTGCCCACCAGGCACTTTCGTGCGGGTGGAAAACGAAGTAATAACATTACACAACAGTCCTCGATGGGACCCACAGAACAGATATATATACAACACGACTCAAAGAGTCAAGAATACAGTTATACGGTACAAAGATCCAAATCACCTTGAAAAGATGGAGCGTCCGACTACGGACAAGATGCAAATGGGGCTAAGAGCCCTGAAGAATAACCAATGGCGTCCATAACCCTGCCCAGGCCAAGCCGGAAGGGTAACCCTGCTAACGACGTCGATCTCAAAACCTGCTTAAACAAAAGGGGTGCCGAGAAAGGGCAAAGGAAAAAGAGGAGCGTCAGTACTGAGGCCAGTACACGGCGAGGCTAGAATTCGGCGGTCCTCGCCTACATAGGTATGGTGGACTGAAGCGGCAGCGGCAGCATGCACTAAACAACCTATAGAGACTCGATACAACTGGCGGCTATCAGAGAGGGATAAGAAAGATCTATTCGGATCCAACTTGATTCTAACACCAAACAAACCCATCCTGGTATTTCCCCCTCGAGACCAAACGAGAAGGTCAACCGAGGAACTCACACTGTTGGCAGTTTTATTTATTCAGTTATCGTTGCAGCAATTACTAGTCAGGTATAGATAGTCATCCTGATATAATAAGCAGTGGGCAATTTTAGTTATCCATTCCGTTATAGTTGCGACACTTACTATTCAGATACAATTAGCATGAGATATCCCAAAACCCAGCAGTTGTTGGTACTTTTATTTAGCCATTCCGTTGTAGTTGCAATACTTACTAGTCAGATACAATGGTCGCAAGCGACAACCCAAACAAGAAATTGTTGGCAGTTTTATTTAGCCATTCCATTATAGTGAAGATGATTACTAGTCAATATAAAGTCAAATTTATAGCACTACTTTAGTTATAGTTGTCTATGATCGAGATACTGTGCTCCAAGTCGTGCACAACCGCGGACACGGCTTTCAGAAAGTTTTACCCGGCCGGGGTGCACCAATAGCAACACACACTCGATCAACCTCGGAAAAACCAAATCAAAACCCAACGAGGCCTTCACGACAAAGCAATCACAGGATTCAGAAATATTTCAGGGGGCCACCCCTTGGAGTACACCCGCACCGAAGTTAGCTGACTCCGAGACGGACCCGAGGTTTGGGTGGACGGCTGTGAACGACTGGGAACCCAAAACTGGGCTTGTCTACACCGCGAAAACGTGTCCCGATCCTAAACAGTACAGTGTGCTCCTCGCACAATCGTAATAAAGCAGTAAAGCATGGCATAAGTACAGGATAGTAAATAAAACCTCAAACTAGTTTGTGGCCCCAAGAAATAAGACGGAATCAAGCTCTGGCTCAGGGGGGTCCCATAATCCTTCCGGATGTGGATAGCGCGAAAATTCATGGAACAGGTATCAAGTACTCGGGGTCCTACGGGACACAAGTGGACGGTTAACAACCAAATAACATCTATTGCCCACCTGTGCCTCTGCTTACTTACTTCAATTTTAGTTGTTAAACAGGAATTCAAGTGAACGATAAGTAAAGACATGATCATCTCCAACATCAAACATGCGGCAATACACCAACAACTGTGGCACTTGACGACACGCAACAGCACTTGAGCAAGCGACTATGACGCGCAAGTCCAACTATCTACCAAACAACAGGTAATAGGATGTGTCCAAGGCAATATATGGCTGCAAGGGGATATCACGGGTACGGAAACTAGAGCATCGCAACATAGATAGCAATAGATCAACAGGAGGAATAAATACTATAAAGTAAGATAGGTAGAAAGAGGGAGGTGCTCTCCTGAAAACATTGTCGAAGGTTCAACCGAAGATCGGGTCGACACTCGCATCAACTCAACGGCCTTATCCGCGAAGAACCAAAACACTAGAATAAACACCGGATGCAATATTTAATACTACGGCAAAAGATCGGGCATGATGCATGTATGATGCATGACATGGCAAAGGTGCGATGCAATTAGGCAATATTAAGCGGAACCGGGGGTCCCGACAATTAATTAAACGGTTCAAGTTATTTAGAACCCCCGCAATTTAAATGTTGTTTTAACATGGCAGAAGATAACACCGGTTCGCTACACCAATTTAAATGGAACCAATATGAGACTAGATTTGCCTGCATATGGGCCCCATATTTAATTATGAGGTGAATCGGCTTAATGCCCCCAAACCACACAAATATGTATGCGACAAGAATGATTTAATGCAACAAGTATATTTCATTTATAAAATAGGGCTCGAGAAAGGGGTCACACATTAGGGTTCGACGATCTTGGTTTCGGGGTTCGGGGTTCGGTCTCAGGGTTCAGGGTTCGACGGGATCGTTCTCGGACTCCGGGATTTAGGGTCTTCGGATCGGGGAGGTAGGTCTTGTCGCACGAGCGCCAATGCTTCCAGGAAGGAGAACTTGTCGTCCAGGGTCTCGGTGTCCGGGGTGAAGTACTCGGCGTCCTCGAGGGAGTACTTGGCGTTCCGGGAAGGAGATCATGTCGGTCCACGGGGGTCGGGCTTCGAAGCCAGGAAGGAGCACTCGTCGTTCCGAGGAGAAGACCTTGGCGCCATATGTTGAGGTTGTCGGGTATCGGTGCCGGACTCGAGTGTGGCGTCGATGGTCTTACGTGGCCCGACAGTTCCAAGTAGGAGATTCCCGGGTACCGCGGCGGAGTTCTCGGGGTTTCGATGAAGATCTTGGCGAGGGGTTCGGGGTTCGGGCGCCGGGATCGGTCTCCGGAACCGGGAATGGGTCTTAGCGTTCCGTGTAGAAGATCTTGTTCGGTTCCCTGTCATTGGCGTTGTGGTACTTGTTTCGTTCCTTGATGATGGCTTGGGTTGGCACCGATCTGGTAGTTGGATACTCGGAGAACTTGGAACGGCCTCGTGATGCTAGCACATAGAGACAGGACAAAACAGACACATACAGGGGCACATGCACCCGCTTTACACATGCGCACAGGGGATCCACAAGACCAAAAGCTGGGCCAGCTTCACCGCAGAGGAACTCGAGGCACGGCGAGCTCGGACGCAACCAGCGGCGGCCCCACGTTGCAGAGACGGCGAGGTTCAGGGCGAGGAGGGCGGCCAAGGGCGGACGACGAGCAGAGCCAGGCGGCGATGAAGACCAAGGTGGCGACGGGGCCTGCAGGGCTGCGAGCTCGGCGGCGGTCGACGTCGGGGATGGTGGCGCTCGGGGCCAGGGCCTGCCGCGTCGAGAAGGACAAAGGCCGCAGAGGGGAGGGGTCAACGGCGGCCTGGGACGCGGGCGGGGCGGCGCGGCCGCAGACGGGGACATGCGGAGGAGAGGCTCCGGTCGGAGAGGGGGGAGCATCTGGCGGCGAGCGGGGCGAGGAGGGAGGCGGTGAGGCGGTGGACGGGACGCCGGCGAGGTCGCGGCGAGGCAGAGGGAGCCGGAGGGGAGAGCGGCGAGGCGGTCGCGGGCTCGGCCGCGGGGGGTCTCGCGTGGAGGCGGCCGGGGATGCGCAGAGCCGGGCTCCGGCGGCAGGTGCTCGAGCGGCGGGGCGCGCGGAGGTCGACGGACGAGCGACCGCGAGGGCGCGGGATGGGGAGGGAAGAAGGTGGGGATTGCGGGGTGGGTGCGGAGGTCGGCGGGGCACGGGCGGAGGTGGACGCCGGAGGCGGCTCGACGGGGAGAGGAGAGGAGGCGGGAGGAGCGCCGGGGAGAGAAAGTGGGTGAGCGGCGAGGAGGCGAGGCGGCCGGCGAGGAAGGTGGGGAGCGGGGCATCGGTGGGGAGCAGAGAGAGGTTGGGGAGAGAGAGGAGGGAGGATCGGGGAGAGGGACGGTGAGTGGGACCGGGGCGGGGCCAGGGGGACGGGGCCCGCGGGGTGGGAGAGGTGGCTGGGGCGGTGGGGCCGGGGGAGTGGGTCCAGGCGCGGGGTGGGGTTGAGTGGTGGGTGGCGTGTGAGGAGGGAGTGGGCTGGGGGTTGGGGTGGGACCCAGGGAGAGAGAGAGAGGGGGTGGGTTTGACCAGGGGGTGGGGCCAGGGTGTAAGAGAGGGGGGTAGGTGGGGCTGGGTGAGAGAAGGAGAGAGAGAGAGCTGGGGTAAGGATTGATGATGTGGCAAGGTGGGTAGGGAATTGGGGGAGGGGTGAGGTGGCAAGCTGGGATAGGTGGGTAGGGTAGTTTTGGGTGAACTTAGGTCTAGAAATTAGACTAGGGTTTTATAATTTAATTTAAAAGCCTCTTGCAAATTGTTTTTAGACAAATGAGATATCCGGAAACACCGGTGTTAATTTGAAATAAAAGGGAGGGGATTAATATAGAAAACAAAATAGGGTTCTTAGCAAAATAGTTTGAAACAAAATGTGTATGATGATGTCATGATGATGCAATGCACAAAATTCAACGCGATTTTCTAGTAGTGGTTTTTGCGGGATGCCACAAGCAACATATTCGGCCTCCGTTGTTGATCCCTCTACCACAGGTTGTTTGGATCTCCTCCAACTAACCGCTCCGCCATTCATGAGAAATACGTATCCGGATTGAGACTTAGAGTCATCCGGATCAGTGTCAAAGATAGCGTCGACATAACACTTAGCGACGAGCTCTTCTTCACCTCCGTATACAAGAAACATATCCTTAGTTCTTCGTAAGTACTTAAGGATATTCTTGACCGCTATCCAGTGTTCCGAACCTAGATCCGATTGGTACCTACTAGTCAAACTAATAGCATGTGCCACATCCGGTCTTGTACATAGCATGTCGTACATTATAGAGCCTATGGCTGAAGCATAGGGGACTTTGTCCATTATCTCTCTTTCTTCCGCCGAAGCCGGACTTTGAGTCTTACTCAATGTCTTGCCTTGCAACATAGGTAAGAACCCCTTCTTACTTCCGTCCATTTTAAACTTCTTTAAAATCTTATCAAGGTATGTACTTTACGATAGCCCTATTAGGCGCCTAGATCTATCTCTATAGATCTTTATGCCTAATATGTATGACGCTTCACCTAGGTCCTTCATTGAAAATTTGCTGTTTATATAACTTTTAACACTGTTTAAAAGATCTATATCATTTCCGATCAATAATATGTCATCCACATATAATATCAGAAATGCCACATTGCTCCCACTCACTTTCTTGTAAATACAAGCTTCTCCATAAGTTTGGACAAATCCAAACTCTTTGATCACCTCATCAAAGCGGAGATTCCAACTTCGTGATGCTTGCTTCAACCCATAGATGGATCGCTGAAGCTTGCACACCTTGTTAGCATCCTTAGGATCGACAAAACCCTTTGGTTGTATCATATACAACTCTTCTTCAATATTACCATTGAGAAACGCGGTTTTGACCTCCATCTGCCATATATCATAATCGAAATATGCAGCAATTGCTAACATAATCCTAACTGACTTTAGCATCGCTACGGGAGAGAAAGTCTCATCGTAGTCAACTCTTTGAATTTGTCGAAACCCCTTTGCGACAAGTCGAGCTTTATAGACGGTCACATTACCATCAGCATCAGTTTTCCTTTTTTAAAATCCATTTGTTCTCCACAGCCTTTCGGTCGTGAGGTAATTCCACCAAGTTCCAAACTTGATTTTCATACATGGATTCCATCTCGGATTTCATGGCTTCTAACCATTTGTTGGAATCCGGGCTCATCATCGCTTCTTCATACGTCGCAGGGTCATCATTTTCATCAACCATGAAATTCATGACAGGATTTCCGTACAGCTCGGGAGCTGCACGCGTCCTGTTTGACCTGCGAGGTTCGGTAGTACTCTCTTTCGGAGTTTCATGATCATTATCATTAGTTCCCTCTTCTACAGGTGGAGCCAACTCCGGAACAACTTCTGGCGCTGCGCTACTCGCCATACTTTGAAGAGAAGGTTCCACAACCTCTTCGAGTTCTACCTTCCGACTACTCACACCTTTCGCGAGAAACTCTTTCTCTAGAAAGGATCCATTCTTGGCAACAAAAACCTTGCCCTCGGATCTGTGATAGAAGGAATACCCAATAGTTTCTTTAGGGTATCCTATGAAGACACATTTTTCCTCTTTGGGTTCGAGTTTATCCGGTTGAAGTTTCTTCACATAAACATCGCATCCCCAAACTTTAAGAAATGACAGCTTAGGTTTGTTTCCAAACCACAATTCATACGGTGTCTTTTCAACGGATTTAGATGGTGCCCGATTTAAAGTGAATGCAGCAGTTTCTAGTGCATAACCCCAAAATGACAACGGCAAGTCCGTCAGAGACATCATAGATCGAACCATATCTAATAAAGTACGATTACGACGTTCCGACACACCATTTCGCTGTGGTGTTCCGGCAGGTGTGAGTTGTGAAACAATTCCACACTCTTTCATGTGAGTGCTAAACTCGTAACTTAGATACTCACCTCCACGGTCGGACCGTAGAAATTTGATCTTTCTATTATGATGATTTTCCACTTCATTCTGAAATTCCTTGAACTTTTCAAAGGTTTCAGACTTGTGTTTCATCAAGTAGATATAACCGTATCTACTCAAATCATCCGTGAAAGTAACAAAATAACGATATCCACCTCGCGCCGACACACTCATTGGACCACATACATCAGAATGTATGATTTCCAATAAATCTGTCGCCCGTTCCATTGAACCGGAAAACGGCGTTCTAGTCATCTTGCCCATAAGGCATGGCTCACATGTATCAAATGATTCATAATCAAGTGATTCCAAAAGTCCATCCGAATGGAGCTTCTTCATGCGTTTAACGCCAATATGACCTAGACGACAGTGCCACATATATGCGGATATATCATCATTAAGTTTAATCCTTTTAGCATCAACATTATGAATATGTGTAACATTATCATCGAGATCTAATAGAAATAAACCATTCATCATCGGTGCATGACCATAAAAGATTTCATTCATATAAATGGAACAACCATTGTTCTCGGATTTAAATGAATAACCACTTCGCATCAAACACGATCCAGATACAATGTTCATGCTTAGTGCAGGCACCAGATAACATTTATTCAAGTTTATAACTAATCCCGACGGTAAGTGGAGAGGCAGCGTTCCGACGGCGATCACATCAATGCTTGATCCATTGCCGACACGCATCTTGACCTCACCCCTTGCTAGCGGTCGCTTGTTCCGCAACCCCTGATTCGAGTTACAAATATTAGCAACTGAACCGTTATCAAATACCCAGGTGCTACTGCGAGCACTAGTCAAGTACACATTAATAACATGTATATCATAGATACCTTTGTTTGCCTTGCCGGCCTTCTTGTCTGCCAGATACTTGGGGCAGTTGCGCTTCAAGTGGCCAGTCCCCTTACAATAGTAGCACTCGGAATCAGACTTAGGTCCAACTCGGGGTTTCTTTTCAGGCGCGGCAACAGGCTTGCCACCCTTACTTCCCTTCCGTTTTCCCTTCTTGTCTTTCTTGAAACCAGTGTTCCTATTGATCATCAACACTTGATGTTCCTTTTTGATCTCCACTTCTGCAGTTTTAAGCATTGACAGAAGCTCGGGGAGAGACTTCTTCATGCCTTGCATATTATAGTTCATCACGAATCTCTTATAGCTAGGTGGCAGAGACTGCAGAACACGATGGATGCCTAAGTCAATGGGAATCGATATTCCCAAGGACACAAGCTTATCGGCGTAACCCGACATCTTGAGTACATGCTCACTAACGGAGCTGTGCTCTTCCATCATGCAGCTAAAGAACTTTTCTGAAGCGTTGTAGCTCTCTACAGCAGCATGTGTGTCGAAAATCATTTTCAACTCACCCATTGTATCAAATGCATTGCCGTTTTCGAAACGCTTTCGATGTTCCGGCTCTAGCCCATACAATATGCCGCAATGAACTAAGTTGTGGTCCTCCTGACGAGTCTGATAGACATTCTTCTCCTCGTCAGGGGCATCATCTAAAGGTGGGGGGCCTAACGGCGCTTCTAGCATATATTGATTTTGTGCAGCAGAGAGGAGAATCCTCAAATTCATGGCCCATTCGGTAAAGTTGCTACCGTTCGTTGCTAGTTTCTCTTTCTCCATGAACACATTGAAA
The DNA here is from genome assembly GCA_910589765.1 of Avena atlantica. NCBI lineage: Eukaryota > Viridiplantae > Streptophyta > Magnoliopsida > Poales > Poaceae > Avena > Avena atlantica. The sequence continues at coordinate 421,581,930 of OU342734.1, read as the reverse complement.
TTAAAAGTAGGTGGTGCCATCTACAACAGAATTTGTAAAGTTTAGACTAAGTGTATGATAGATTGAGTTCAACTAATCGAATGAACTCCCACTCAAAAACGACATCCCTCGTGCCTTTTTGGTGATTACATGAACCAAATCCACTACACCAAGTCCGATCATCACGTGAGTCGGTATAGCTTCAAAGGCGAGCATCAAATGGGCATCATATCAACTATATGACTCATGCTTAACCTTTCGGTCCATGTTCCGAGGCCATGTCTTTACATGCTAGGCTCGCCAAGTTAGAACCTTAGTATTCGCGTGTGTAACTGTTTTACACCCGAAATATGGTCGTGGATCCAAGAACACCCGATCATCACGTGATGTCTTGGAGCGACGGAAACATAATCGGTGCATACTAAAGGAAGAACACATTCTTATCTTGATATTTAAATGAGGGATCATCTTATTATGCTAACAAAGCGCTAAACAAGCAATATAAGATGCTATCAAACATCATATGTTTATTAGTGAAATTATATGGTTCCCGCAGATGATATCTATCATGTGCATCGTGGTATGATCACTATCATACCTATATGTGTAAATCCATGGTCTATGGATTTTACACGCTATGTGTGTTGTAAGAGTATCATCTCATACTTCTACTTACAACACTACCATATCATAACACTAGCCCAACAACAATCTAAACTAGACGCCTCTAATTTATCCATTGCAAGTTTTACGTGGCTTAGGGCTTTCGAGATAGAACCGTTCTTACCTACGAACATGAACCACAACGACGATAATCAAATTGTTGACAACTCGCTTGCAAAATAGATATTGACTATAGTAGGAGAGACAGACACCCGCTAGCCACTTATGCAAACTAGTTGCATGTCAAGCGTGGAACAGGTCTCATGTGCGAGGACATGTAAAGTTTGTCCGGGCCGCTTCATCCCACTATGCCACCAATATCCAAAATTACAACAAAGGAGCAACAACATGATCATCATCGCCCACATACTCATATGTGTACTACCCGTGTAAAGTATCTACGCATAGATCCGGCTCTGATACCACTGTAGGGTTCGCAGCATAGAAAACAAAAAATTTCTTACGATGTGAACTATATACCAAGATCTATCTACTAGATACAAACAACGGGCGGATGTATATCCGTAGAGAACATACCCTTGAAGACCGACAAAGCTTAACGAGTTCAACTCGTGGTTGATGTAGACGATCTCTTGCCGATCTCAAGATCGAGAGGAAGTCCTAGCGCCGCAAATCAGCAGCGCATCCGTGCTCGCACACACGTTCGAGGCACCGAGCAACCTCCGCCTCCTCCCTCCAGCGATGCAGCGGAAGTACAACTCTTTCTTGGCGAATAGCCACCGGGAACATGTATCTCGCTAGTCCGAGACCATGGGAATAAATTCTAGAGGGGGAGAGAGATCCTTCACGAGGAGGTGTGAGAGACAAGTGAGGAGGGGGGCTCCTTTTATAGGAGGAGGGGGGAACCCCAAGGGGGTGGCCGGCGCATGGGGGCTGCCCCCTTGCCCTCCCCTCTTCATGTGGGTGGACACTCCACTCACAAATCTCCTTTAAATTCCCTCCACTCAAAAGTCCACTCAAATTCCCATTAAATTTCCACCAAATTTAATGCAAACTCTCATTAAATAAAACTCTTTTATTTTATTCAGAATTTTGTCAATTACTTTAATGACAAACATTCACAAATAACCCCTTGCTAGAATTCTATTTCAGATGCATAACCACTTTATGCAATTTCACCCGAAAACCTGTTTTGGTATCTAGTGAAATAAATTCCTGCGCTTGTTCATTCTTTCGGCATGAAACATTTGCTCCAATTGGATGTCGGTGTCTCTTAAGTGTGCCACCCTATGGTTCGTGAATAATGCGGACATGATCGAGACCCCTCTCGGATCAATAATCAGAAGCGGGATCTGGAGACCCATACTGACTCCCACACATTCAACGATGACTTTCTTGTGATCGTCGGAACCTTTTACGCTAGTATCTTAATCCCTTTGTTTCACAATATATTACATGTCCAAGATTCGATCATCGGTATCTCCATACCTAGTTTGATCTCGTTACCGACATGCACTCTTTTCTCGTTCCTATGATATAACATTCTACTGATCAAATCACTTGCTTGCAAGCTAATCAATGTGATATCACCGAGAGGGCCCAGAGTATATCTATCCGTCATCGGGATGAACAAATTCCACTCTCGATCCATGAGCCTCAACATAACACTTTATTAGTTCTGAATCCATCTTTATAATCACCCTGTTACGGTGTGACGTTTGATGTTATCAAGAAACTCTTCCGATGTTAGTGATTGACATGATCTCATGGTCTAAGGATTAGGATCACTTCGTAAGTTGTTATAGAAATATAAACTCAATGACTTTGATCGTAATTCTATACTTCGGATGAATGTTCATCACACCATTACACTAATGTTGTGATCCCGTTATTAACAACATCCAATGTCCATGATCAGGAAACCTTGATCATCATGTTAATCAACGAGCTAGTTTATGAGAGAGGCATAACTAGGAACTTTCTGTTTGTTTATTAAACACACATGTATTAACGTTTCCGTATTAATACAATTATAGCATGCAAAATAAACATCTATCATATACTTGGAATACACATAATAAACACTTTATTATTGCCTCTCAGGGCATATTACCTTCATATAGCCACCCAGTTACGGTGTGGTGTGTGATGACATCAAAGCATCCTTCTGGTGATGGTGATTATCATGATCTCATGGTCGAAGGAATTAGGTTACTATGTATCAGAAAGCTTATATCAAACGAACTATTGAAATGACTTGATCTTTATGCTACGCTTATCTATAGGAATATGTCCACCATACCATTCTCCTAATGATATGATCTTGTTGTTAATAACATCTCAATGTTCATGATCGGGAAACCACGATCATCTATTAACCAACAAGCTAGTATTACAAAGAGGCTTTACTAGGGACTCTAATTTAGTTTTACAAATCACACAAGTATTAATGTTTTCGGTTAATACTATTATAGCATGAATGCAAACATTTATCATAAACACAAAGATATAATAATAACCACTTTTATTATTGCCTCTAGGAAATATCTCCAACAGTCTCCCACTTGCACTAGGGTCAACTAATCTAGATTACATGGTAATATACCTAACACCCATGGCAGTTTGGTGTTGGTCATGTTTTGCCCTCGGGAGAGGTTTAGTCAATAGATCCGCCACATTCAGATCTATGTGTACTTTGAAAATCTTTATGTCACCATATTGGACATGCTCTCGAATAGCGTGAAACCGTAGCTTGATGTGCTTCAGCTTCTTGTGTGACCTTGGTTATTGCGCATTGGCTATGGCGCCCATGTTATCACAGTAGATATACATTGGGTCTAGCGCACTAGGAACCACACCGAGCTCTGTAATGAACTCCTTCATCCATATCGCCTCCTGTGAAGCCTCCGAAGCAGCTATGTATTCCGATTCAGTTGAAGATCTCTCCACAACGCTTTGATTTGCACTCCTCCAGCTAACTGTTGTACCATTCAATGTAAATACGAATCCAGATTGAGATTTAGAATCATCCGGATCGGTGTTCCAACTAGCATCGGTGTAACCATTGACAACGAGTTGTTCATCACCTCCATTAGAAAGAACCATATCCTTAGTTCTTCTCAAGTACTTAAGGATGTTTTTGACCGTTGTCCAATGATCCACTCCTGGATCACTTTGATATCTGCTAGTCAAACTAACAACATATGCAATGTCGGGTCTAGTACATAGCATAGCATACATGAGCGATCCTATGGCTGAGGCATAGGGAGTCTTACTCATCCTTTCTCTATCTTCTGCCATTGCAGGACTTTGAGTTTTACTCAAGGTCGTATTGGGCAACATGGGCAAGAACCCTTTCTTGCTATCTTCCATTTCAAACCTCTTTAGAAATTTTTCCAAATATGTACTCTGTGACAATGATATTAGGCATCTTGATCTATCTCTATAAATCTTTATGCCTAATATGTAAGCTGCTTCACCAAGATCTTTCATTGAAAAACTATTATTCAAATAATCCTTGACACTATTAAGAAGGTCTACATCATTTCAAAAAAAATATATGTCGTCTACATATAGTATTAAGAATGCTACAGAGCTCCCACTCACTTTCTTGTAAATACAAGCATCTCCATAAGTTTGTATAAAACAAAAACTTTTGATTACCTTATCAAAACGTTGATTCCAACTTCGGGATGCTTGCTTCAATCCATAAATGGACCATTGAAGTTTGCATACCTTGTTAGCATCTTTAGGATCGATAAAACCTTTGGGTTGTACCATATACAACTCTTCATCAATGTCTCCATTGAGGAACGCCGTTTTTACATCCATCTGCCATATCTCATAATCATAATATGCAGCGATTGCTAACAAAATCCTCACAGACTTTAGCTTCACTACCGGTGAGAAAGTCTCATCATAGTCAACTCCTTGAATTTGTCGAAACCCTTTTCCGACAAGTCGAGCTTTATAGACAATAACATTACCACCAACATTTGTTTTCTTCTTGAAAATACATTTGTTCTCGACAACCTTCTGGCCATCCGGTAAGTCCACCAAAGTCCATACTTGGCTTTCGTACATGGATCCAATCTCGGATTTCATGGCTTCTTGCCATTTATTGGAATCTGGGCTCATCATCGCTTCCTCATATGTCGCAGGGTCATCGGTGTTGTCCACCAACATGACACTCATAACGGGATCATACCAATCAGGAGTGGTACGAGTTCTCGTTGACCTGCGAGGTTCCGTAGTAACTTCAACCAAAGTTTCATGATCAAAAGAATTAGCTGCCTCTCTTATTGGTGTAGGCGCCACGGGAACTACTTCTAGTGCTGCGCTACTCTCAAGTCTGAGAGAAGGTTCAACAACCTCGTCGAGTTCTATGTTCCTTCCAGTCACTTCTTTCGAGAGAAACTCCTTCTCTAGAAAGGATCCATTCTTGGCAACGAATATTTTCCCCTCGTATCTATGTTAGAAGGTATACCCAATAGTTTCCTTCGGGTATCCTATGAAGACGCATTTTTCCGCTTTGGGTTCAAGATTGTCTGGCTGTAACTTCTTTACATAAGCTTCGCAACCCCAAACTTTAAGAAACGACAATTTAGGTTTCTTCCCAAACCATAATTCATATGGTGTCGTTTTAACGGATTTAGATGGTGCCCTATTTAAAGTGAATGCGGCTGTTTCTAACGCATATCCCCAAAATGATAGCGGTAAATCTGTAAGTGACATCTAGAACGAACCATATCTAAGAGAGTTCGATTACGACGTTCGGACACACCATTACGCTGTGGTGTTCCCGGCGGTGTCACTTGTGAAAGTATTCCGCATTTCTTCAAATGCTCGCCAAACTCGTAACTTAGATATTCACCTCCACGATCAGATCGTAGAAACTTAATCTTCTCGTTACGTTGATTCTCTACTTTACTTTGAAATTCCTTAAACTTCTCGAAAGTTTCGTACTTATGTTTCATGAAATAGATATACCCATATCTACTTAAGTCATCCGTGAAAGTTAGAACATAACGATAACCACCACGCGATGCTACACTCATTGGGCCACACACATCGGTATGTATGATTTCCAATAATTCTTTAGCTCGTTCCATCATACCAGAAAATGGTGTCTTAGTCATTTTACCCATCAGACATGCTTCACATCTTTCAAGTGATTCGAAATCAAGTGATTCAAGAAGTCCATTGGAATGGAGTTTCTTCATACGCTTCACTCCAATATGACCAAGACGACAGTGCCACATATAGGTCAAGTTATCACTCAATTTCAAACGTTTAGCTTCAATGTTATTAATATGTGTATTACTACAATCGAGATTCAACAAGAATAGACCATCTATCAAAGGTGCATGTGCATAAAACATATTACTCATATAAATCGAACAACCATCATTCTCGGACTTAAACAAGTAACCGTCTCGCAACAAACATGATCCAGATATAATGTTCAAGCTCAACGCAGGCACCAAATAACAATTATTTAAGTATAAAACTAATCCCGATGGTAGATGAAGAGGTAGCGTGCCCACCGCGATCACATCAACCTTTGATCCATTTCCAACGCGCATCGTCACCTCATTCTTCGCTAGTTTCCGTCTATTCTGCAGCACCTGTTTCGAGCTACAAATATGAGAAACCAAACCAGTATCAAATACCCAGGCAGTACTACGGCTACTAGTGAGATACACATCAATAACATGTATATCGGGTATACCTTTCTTCTTGATGTTGCCGTTCTTCAAATCCGCCAAGTACTTAGGGAAATTCCGCTTCCAGTGACCTTCTCCCTTGCAGTAAAAGCACTCAATATCAGGCTTAGGCCCAGCCTTGGTCTTCTTCACCGGCGCGTTAACTTTCTTACCACCCTTCTTGAAGTTTCCCTTTTTCTTAGACTTGCCTTGCTTCTTGAATTTGGTGGTCTTATTGACCATCAACACTTGGTGCTCTTTCTTGATCTCAAGTTCCGCAGACTTTAACTTGGAGAAGAGTTCGGGCAACGACTTGTCCATGTTTTGCATATTGTAGTTCATCACAAAGTTCTTGTAACTTGGTGGTAATGATTGGAGGTGCATCCCCAAATCATTAGGAATCACTATACCCAAGCTTTGGAGCTTACTTGCGTGCCCAGACATCTTAAGCACATGCTCACTAACAGAGCTGCCCTCTTCCATCTTGCAGTTAAAGAACTTTTTAGAAGCCTCATAACTCTCAACTGACGCGTTATCCTCAAATGTCATTTTGAGTTCACGGACAATATCATGTGGTTCATGGTTCTCAAACCTTTTCTGAAGCTCCGATTCCAAACCGTACAAGATAGCAAACTGAACTATGGAGTACTGATTCTTCCGAGTGAGGAAAACATTCTTTACCTCATCGGTAGCATCAGCTGCACGTGGGTCACCCAGCGGTGCATCCAGCACATAGGTCAAATTACCAGCATTGAGGACAATCCTCAAGTTGTGGAGCCAATCCGCGAAGTTTCTACCATTGTTTTTCAACTTTTCTTTCTCTAGGAACGTATTAAAATTGATGGTAGGGGCCGCCATTGATCTACAACATATTTGCAATAGTTTAGACTAAGTTCATGACAAATTGAGTTCTAATTGATAGTTAAATTAATCTAGGTGAACTCCACTCAAAAAATATCCCTCACATTGTTTTAGTGATCACACGAACCAAATCCACCACATCAAAACCGATCATCACGAGAGATGAAGTAGCTTCAATGGCGCACAATCAACATGTTCATCATATCTAATATATGACTCATGCTTTACCTTTCGGTGATCCGTGTTCCGAGACCATGTCTGTACATGCTAGGCTCGTCACGATCAAAACCTTAGCTTCCGCATAAGGAAATCTGGATTGCTCCTGTTGTATACACTCGCAGAATCTAACACACCCGATCATCACGTGGTGCTTCAAAACAACGAGCTTTAGCAATGGTGCTTACTAAGGATGAACACTTTATAGCTTGATATTTTGTGAGAGGGATCATCTTATAATGCTACCGTCACGAACTAAGCAATACAAGATGCATAAAAGGATTAACATCACATGCAATTCATAATATGTGATATGTTATGGCATTTATTCTTGTGCTTCTGATCTCCATCTTCAAGCACTAACATGATCTCCATCATCACCGGCGTGGCGTCAAGGTCAATGGCACCGCTCCATCGTTTTCGTCCACCAGCATCAACTATTACAACTACTTTGAATAATAGACACGTAGGTCTTTAACGAAATTAAAAGACAACCATATGGCTCCTGCCGGTTGCCGACTTACAATAAGGAACATTGCATACATCACATATAATCACAATCATGGCCATATCACATCACAGCACATCCCTGCATAACAAAGTTAGACGCCTCTAATTTTCTTTGCATATTTTACGTGGTTTGGGGCTTTCAATAAGTGTCGTTCTAACTTACGAACAAGAACCACAAGGTTGATGCTTGAACTATCAAGTGCATGTTGTAAATTGAATCTATACTATGATGGGAGAGACAGGCAACCGCAAAGCCACTTATGCAATACAGTTGCATGTTAAGCGTGGAACAATTCTCATGAACGATGTAATGTAAGTTATCCCGGGCCGCTTCATCCCATCATACCACAAGATGCGAAGTACACAAAAAGCAATTGATAATAAAAGCACCAACGCCCACAATGACCATTGTGTTCTACTCGTGCAACAGATCTACATATAAACACGGCTCTGATACCACTATAGGGGTTCGTAGCATGGAAAACAAAAAATTCTACCACATGCACACAAACAAGCCAAGATCTATCTACTAGATTGTAACAACGAGTCGATTAGAGTACTCACCCTCGAAGATTCCAAAGCGGTTAACGAGAGCAGATTCTCGTGGGTGATGTAGTCGTACACTTGCCGATCTCAAGATCGCGTAGATGATCCTTCCGGCGTTGCGTTCGGTCAATGCTTTTGCAGTCGATCACACATTCGGTACTCGATGAAGACCTTCCTCTTCCTTGTTCCAGCAGGCAGCGAGGTTGTAGTTCTCCCCTCGCGATTCTGGCAGCATGACGGCATGGTGTCGGAAGTAGAGGGAAAATCATGCAGGGCTTCGCCTAAGCCGGAGAAGGTTATGGTGGATCTAGGGTTTCCGGTGATCTAGGTTTAGAGGGACGGAGAGGAGGAGGTGGAGTCGGTGGCGGCGTGCGGTGGCGGCGGCGCAAGGTGGGGATGGGCTGGTTGTGTTGTAGTTTGGGGGCAGCCCCTCCCCTCTATTTATGAGAGGGAGGGCAGCTTGGGAGAGGGGAGTTTGAATCCTTCCCCAACCCCCTCTTCTTGTTGGAGGGAAAGAAGGATTATTTCATTCTTCCACTAGGAAACCATTGTTCCAGTTTGACTTTTCAAACCTGCCTTTTGACTTGCAATTTGGATCTTAATTCCTCTCTTGCAAATGCCCAACCAAGTGACCTAGGAAATGATCCAATCATTCCACTTTACCATGAAACATTCATGAACCATTCCCCTTCCGGTCCGGTGAACCTTCTAGACCCTTCTAGAACCTCTTCGATGAAAACATCAAAATCATTCCCGAACTTCAGAATCGGACTTTCCTTATATGAATCTTATTCTCCGAACCATTCCAGATCTCCTCGTGATATCCCGAATCCCATCCGAGACTCTGAACAACATTCGGCCTCCCTACTTACATTCCCTATCTAATAAACAACATCGAATCCTTAAGTGTGTCTCCCTACGGTCCGTGAATTACGCGGACATGACCGAGACACTTCTCCGATCAATAACCAATAGAGGAATCTGGAAATTCATATGGCTCCCACATATTTCAATGATTACTTTGCGGTCAAATGAACCACTTACATACGATGCCAATTTCCCTTTGTCTCACGACAGTTTACTTATCCGAGGTTTGATCGTCGGTATCTCTGCATACCTAGTTCAACCTCGTTACCGAAAAGTACTCTTTTCTCATTCCTATGATATGTGATCCCTTGTGATCCAGTCACATGCTTGCAAGCTAATTGGATGACATTCCACCGAGAGGGCCCAGAGTATATCTATCTGTCATATGGATGGACAAATCCCCCTATGCATGTGCCTCAACACATACTTTCCGAACACTCAATGCCACCTTTATAGCCACCTAATTACGGTGTGGTGTTTGATGACATCAAAGCATCCTTCTGGTGATGGTGATTAGCATGATCTCATGGTCGAAGGAATTAGGTTACTATGTATCAGAAAGCTTATAGCAAACGAACTATTGAAATGACTTGATATTTATGCTACGCTTATCTATAGGAGTATGTCCATCATACCATTCTCCTAATGATATGATCTTGTTGTTAATAACATATCAATGTTCATGATCGGTAAACCACGATCATATATTAACCAACAAGCTAGTATTACAAAGAGGCTTTACTAGGGACTCTAAATTAGTTTTACAAATCACACAAGTATAAATGTTTCCGGTTAATACTATTATAGCATGAATGCAAAAATTTATCATAAACACAAAGATATAATAATAACCACTTTTATTATTGCCTCTAGGGCATATCTACAACACTTCATCACCATGCTAGCCTCCGGAGTGATGTGTGAGTAGTTCACCCTTGGACTATGGGTCCATACAGCTAGATGGTTGTTTCTCCTCCTTTGTGCTATCATGTTTAGATCTTGTGATCTCCATTCATGATCAAGATCATCTATTTGTAATCATACATGTTGTGTTTGCGGGGATCCGATGATTATTGAGATACTATGTCACATTGATTATTGATTCTATCATGTCTATGTTATTTGTGATCTTGCATGCTACTTGTTGTTAGTAGCTATCTTGGACAAGTAGATGCTTGCAACGCCAAGTGGGAGTATTTATGCTCAATAGTAGGTTCATGCCTCTAGTAATCTGGAGAAGTGATAGAAATATATAAGGTTGTAGATGTGTTGTTGCTACTAGGAATAAAACAACAATCCTTTGTCCATGGGGCAATTGTATTGTTTACTTTACACACATTGCTTAATGCAATTATCTGTTGCTTGTAACTTAATACTGGAAGGGGTTCGGATGATAGCCTGAAGGTGGATTACTAGTCATAGATGCAGTTGGATTACGGTCTATGTATTATGCTGTAATGCCTAATCAAATCTCGTAGGAGTCAAGATGTCTAGTATATGCATTGTTATGCTTTCTCAATCTGTCAATTGATCCACTGTAATTTGTTCACCCAACATGCTATCTATATTAAGGAGAACACCTCTAGTGAATTGTGGACCCTGGTCCATTATTTTATCATTGATATACTGTTTACCTGTTACTTTTTACTTTTTACAAGCAATTACTATCTTCCACACTTACTATCTTCAACACTTACTATCTTCCACACTATACGTTTAATCCTTTGTTTTCAACAAACAAGTGAGATTGACAACCTCACTGTAAGTTTGGGCAAAGTTTTGAGTTTGTGTTGTACATGTTCCAAGTTGTTAGAACCACCTTGGAGTTGTTTCCTTACTCCTAATGGTTCGATAATCTTGGTTTCATAACCGAGGGAAAACTTGTTGCTGTGCTCATCACACCTTGCTCTTGGGGTCTCCCAACAGGCTCTACGTCAACCGAGCCACATCAATATTTTCTGGCACCGTTGCCGGGGAGTTAAGGACATCTTCAATCTATTCCTCCTTGTTAGTCACCTTTTAGGGAGAAAGAAGATTCTCGCAAGGGGAGTCTCTCACAACCACTCTATTTACTTTGTTTTTGTTTTTCTTAGTTTATTTTGCTTTGTTTTCCTTGTTTCTCTTTTTATCAAAAATTACAAAAAAAATTAGTTTTGTTTGGTTTGCTTTTTCTTATCAAAAACACACAAAAAATAGTTCCTACTTCAAGTTGCTTTCATGTCTAGTGTTGCTCCAATCACTATGTCACCTTTGGAAATGATCTTTACTTTCAAACAAGGAAGTGAAGAGAGTTTCAAAGAAGCTTGGTCTAGAATTTCTGATTCACAAGAAAAAACTGAGCCTAAAATGACTCTAGCCTTGTTTCTTAGCAGTTTCTACTATGGTCTTGATATTTGTTATAGATATGCTTTGTATGCTGTAGTAGGAGGAGATTTTCTCCAGTGTAATGAGGATGAAGTTTTTAATGCCATAAAAAATTTGATTGCAACATATAATTTTCCTAGCAAATCTGATTCATCCTTTATAAACATTTATGCTAGGTTAAACACTCTTGAGACCAATACAGCTTGTTTAAAAGATTGCTATAACATGCTTAGAAAGCATCATGATTATGTTCCAATAAATTCTGAACCTTCAAAATGGTTTCCTATAATAAAATTTGTTATAAATAATGAAAATTTTGATGCTCATTGTGATATCATGTCTAAGTTTTGTCTTATGCCTAAAGATATATGAATCTTTGAATCTTTGGGGACTTTTTGAAGGAGGAGAAGAAATATCTCTTACCCATAATGCCACTATATTACCCATTGGAATAGCCGAAGGAGTGTTTACAAAGATCTTAGGGAAAGTGGTGTCTACTGATTATCTTGTTATTGAATGTGTAGGAAAAGGACAAATTACACTTGTAAGATCCCTATTGTAACTCCTTGGAGCAATAATAGATGTGGGAAAAGGCATCATGCATTTTGCTTATCCACAAAGCAATCGTATGTTCCCTAAAGATAAGAGTAAAGGTAAGAAAGGTAGGGGCAATAAACTTGGTGTTAATGCTTCTTCATTTCAAAATACTTGATTCTTGCTTCCTTTGCCTAACTTAAAGGTGCTAAAGAAAAGTACTAATTAGGAGATAACCCAAATTTCAGTAGGTTTTTATTTTGTTGAGTCTTGGAAGTTATTGCTTCTGTAATAACCTATCCTTATACTTTTTGTGTGGTTTTTGTGCCAAGAATAACCTCTAATGAGAGAGAAGTAAGATTTGGGGAAGTTGCTATCCCGAAACAGATTTTTGTGCTTCACTGTAAAAATTCGTGAAAAATACCTGTATGTCGTATTGAGCTTTAATTTTCTGAGATTATTCCCCAGGTTATTATCTAACTTCAGTTAGTTCAACACTTTTCGATTTGAGCAACATAAGGTCTTCGAAAAAATCGGTGTTTACCTGTTGGTCTGTTTTGACAGATTTCTTCCATTATTTGCATTTGCCTCTTAATCGGTTTCTTTTTGAGTTCTCTTTGATCACTTGAGCTTTTAAAAAGAATTGCTACCATAGCTTGTGTTTTAATGAAAGTTTTACTTGTGTTGAACCTAAACCCAAAGGCTTATTATCTTGAATACACTAATGTTGCCAATGAAGATTGTGTGAAGTCATGTATGAAGGAAATTTTCAAGTGTAGGAAAAGAACGATATGATGAGATGAAGAATGGACAAAAACTCAAGCTTGGGGATGTCACCCGGTGTCACCCTAAGAAATATTCAAGAGGTACAATCGTAAAAGCTTGGGGATGCCCAAGGCATCCCCTTCTTCATCAATAAAAATCTTAGGTCTCTTTCTAGACACTTCATTTTTATTGTTTCATGCACTTTTGTGTTGTTCTTGGAGCGTCTTAGTTTTCATTTTTAGTTTTTGTTTGTTTGGTTTGCTGAATAAATTAGTTGGACCCCCGCATTCGCTATTTTGTTTCAAATAAGTTGATTGGTGTTGGAGAAGGAGTAGAAAGTTTCATGCTTATAGTGGTACAAAAGGGAGCTTATTTTGACTGTGGCTTAGACTTTATCATGTCATTCTAGATGTTGCTTTGACCTTATGCTTAGTGATTATTGTTGTAGCATGACTTGTTCCAAACAATTGAGATTGCTTAATATGCCTTGAAAGAATCATGCGTTGTTTTAGCATACAAAAGCATAATATTGTGGTATTCTCCTTTGAAGCTTTGTTTGGTTTGACTTGGCACATTCTTACACCATGATTAAGACTATGAACCAGTCACCTTAGCCTCTATGATCATTTATTTTTTGACTTGTGATACCACTTTATGCTTTAATTGATAATGTTTTGTCGCTTTGCATGATTATGGCCATTACTGCTCTCTTAGTTGGTCGCTCCCAGTCTTTTGCTAGCCTCCACTTGTACTGAGTAAGCTCCACTCATGTATCCCACTCCCAAGAAACCAAGTTATTCCAAAGAGTCCACTATAAATTCCTATGCGTGGTGTGTTACACCATTCCAAGTATATTCATGTTTTATCTATCTTCCAAATTAAACTTGTTATGTGAAAATTAGTGATTAAAGCTCTCACAAACTTGATGGCACACTTTATTTATTGCACCTAATAAACTTGAACCATTGTGTCATCTATGTTGTATATGCTTGCACTTATAAGTTGGGAATTAGCAGAACCATGCTGTCATGGGGAACACTTTCAACACCTGTACATATTACCCAGTTGATATCATGATCTTTTGTTTATGGATGTCGACTGTGTGAAATAAAAGGGGAGCTTGTAAGTTCATGGATTATTATATATGTGTTAGAGAAACGCCTGAGCAGCTAGCCTAAGCCATGCCTAATCATGGTGGAAACTTGTAGCATAACCATAGTGAGCAATCTATGAAGCATCTTCAGGAAAAAACATTTAGAAAAAAACACCATTCTCATGGTAAATAAAAAGATCGATGAGATGCTCACTGTCTGTTGCCTTGTCATTTGATATGGAATAGCTCCCGTGTCATGGGGCAAGGGGTACCCCATTGGCGGTTGTCTATGATACACATATACTAATAATGACAAGAACTTGCTTGTGACTAAAGTTGAGTAGCATGAGGAACGACCCTCGTACTCAAGGGATATGAGATTGCCAACTTATGATTTGTCAAGCATATACTCCATATTTGTTTCACTTTAACCTTAATCACTTCAATATGCTTATGATAGGGGCAATGAGAGCTGAAAGCTAATAAGTATCATAATTTTTGGAAGCTCTTTATGAAACTTGAAATCCCTGCTTCCCTCTATGAAGGGCCTTTCTCTTTACTTTTATGTTGAGTCTCCACATTCTATCATTATGCATCAATTAAGAGAGCATAGTTGTCATTCTTAATTTTATGTGCATTGTACCAAAACTTATTTATTGATTCATAATGTTGATATTGCTTGTTCTTAAACTATTTGTATCTAGTCACCCTTATGAACTTTGAAGGTGTCTTATGCATTTATGTTTTCCTACTCCATGAAGGACAAGCTGAATACCACTCTTGCTATGTTTTCTATATGTGAAACAAACAAACGTCTTTCAATGCATTGTTATTCATGATCTTTGTTTGTACCTTTTCATGTTACAACATAGTTACTATGTCTTATTGTTAGAGTTACATCTTTCATGCTTATGTTTAGAGTACTATGATCCCAGCTTTCAATGCTTTATAATATTTTGATCAAGATTGTGGTGCATGTTACCTAAAAAAATATTATTTTTATCACTTACCTACTGGAGGACGAGCAGGAGTTAAGCTTGGAGATTCTTGATACTTTGTAAACGTATCTATAATTTTTTATGCTCCTAGCTTGTTTAGTATCAACTTTGTTATGTTTTGTCTACACCCTGAGGTATTTTTATACATTTTCTGGGACTAACCTATTGATAAGATGCCGCAGTGCCAGTTGCCTGTTTTCTACTGTTTTTGGTTTCAGAAAAGCTAGTAAGGAAATATTCTCGAAATTGGACAGGACAAGCCAAAGTCAATATTTACCGGAGCGAAGACTTAGTCAAAAGGGCAGCCGAAGTGGGGCCACGAGGTGGCCACACCTAGGGATGGCGCGGCCAGGGGCGCGCCGCCACCAGGTGTGGGGCCCTCGGGCGCCCATCAACCTTGCCCCTTCGCCTATAAAAGCACCCTAATGCAGAAACCCTAAGTACTGGATCAAAACTCCACGAAACAGTCCATAGTTGCCGCCACCATCGTCCCTAGATCGGGGGGATCTGAAGCTCTTCCCGACACCCTGACAATGGGGAGAGATCATCCCGGAGGCCTTCTTCATCACCATGCCGGCCTCCGGAGTGATGCGTGAGTAGTTCACTTGGACTATGGGTCCATACAGTAGCTAGATGGTTGTTTCTCCTCCTTTGTGCTATCATGTTTAGATCTTGTGAGCTCCGTTCATGATCAAGATCATCTATTTGTAATCATACATGTTGTGTTTGCGGGGATCCGATTGTTATTGAGATACTATGTCAGATTGATTATTGATTCTATCATGTCTATGTTATTTGTGATCTTGCATGCTGTCCGTTGTTAGTAGCTATCTTGGCCAAGTAGATGCTTCCAACTCCAAAAGGGAGTATTTATGCTCGATAGTAGGTTTGTGCCTCTAGTAATCTGGGGAAGTGACATAAATCTTTAAGGTTGTAGATGTGTTGTTGATACTAGGGAGAAAACAACAATCCTTTGTCCATGGGTCAATTGTATTGTTTACTTTACACACATTTCTTGATGCAATTATCTGTTGCTTGCATCTTAATACTGGATGGGGTTCGAATGATAACCTGAAGGTGGATTATTAGTCATAGATGCAGTTGGATTACGGTCTATGTATTATGTTGTAATGCCCAATCAAATCTCGTAGGAGTCAAAATTTCTAGTATATGCATTGTTATGCTTTCTCAATCTGTCAATTTCCCCGTTATAATTTGTTCACCCAACATGCTATCTATCTTAAGGAGAACACCTCTAGTGAACTGTGGACCTTGGTCCATTCTTTTATCATTGATATACCATCTACTTTTTACTTGTTACTGTTAACTTTCTACAAGCAATTACTATCTTCCACACTATACATTTAATCCTTTGTTTTCAGCAAACCAGTGAGATTGACAACCTCACAGTAAGTTGGGGCAAAGTTTTGAGTTTGTGTTGTGCATGTTCCAAGTTGTTAGCAACACCTTGGAGTTGTTTCCTTACTCCTACTGGTTCGATAACCTTGCTTTCATAACTGAGAAAAAACTTTCTGTTGTGCTCATCACACCTTGCTTTTGGGGTCTTCCAACAGGCTCTACGTCAACCAAGCCACATCACCAGTTCCCAGCTTGGACTTGGCAGCAAAATTAGTCCACCCTTTCTTGAAACGGAGCCTCTCATCTTTTGATTTGTAGTACTCTGCCGGGGAGGACCCAAATGTAGCTAAGTGGGGGCCTATGCTGTTGGAATTATGCCCTAGAGGCAATAATAAAGATGTTATTATTATAATTCTTGTTCATGATAAAGTTTATATTCCATGCTAGAATTGTATTAAGCGGAAACTTTAATACTTGTGTGGTTTGTGAACAACACCGTGTCCCTAGTACGCCTCTATGGATTAGCTCATTGATCAATGA
The DNA here is from genome assembly GCA_910589765.1 of Avena atlantica. NCBI lineage: Eukaryota > Viridiplantae > Streptophyta > Magnoliopsida > Poales > Poaceae > Avena > Avena atlantica. The sequence continues at coordinate 421,564,969 of OU342734.1, read as the reverse complement.
TGGTTAAGGTTTCCTAACCATAGACATGAGTTGTCAATTGATAATGAGATCATATCATTGGAGAATGATATGATGGACAGACCCAAACTAAGCAAAGCAATTAGATCGTGTCATCGTGTTCGTCTTTGCGAAGCTTTTCTTATGTCAAATATTGTATTCCTTAGACCATGAGATAATACAACTCCCTGGTATCGGAAGAAAGCTTTGAGGTCATCAAACGTCATCCTATGAGAGGGTGATCATAAAGGTGTCTCTCAGGTGATCGGAAAGTATCTGTTGGGTTGTATGTATCGAGATGGAATTTGTCCCTCCCAAGTCGGAGAGATATACTTCGGGCCCACTCGGTAATCGATATCAACACCGCTTGCAAGCATGTGGTTAAGGATTTAATCACAAAGTGATATCGGATTACGGAACGAGTAAAGTACTTGCTGTGAACGAGATTGAACTAGGTATGACGGTACCGACGATCGAATCTCGGGCAAGTAAAATATCGCGAGACGAAGGGAATATATATATGGCATTGATTGAATCCTGGCATCGTGGTTCATCCTATATGATCATCGATGAATGTGTGGGAGTCAATATGGGTGCCCAGACCCCGCTGTTGATTATTGATAGAAGATCATGTCTGCATATTCTCTAACCCGCAGGGTCACACACTTAACGTGTCTTGACGCTAGGATAGATTGGATAATTGGTTTATGAATTTTTGTTTGGAGTCTCGGATGGGATCCGGGACATCACGAGAGGTTCCGGAATGGTCCGGAGAATAAGATTCATATAAGGCAATGCAGTTTTTGGAGTTTGGAATTGTTCCGGGTTAATCGGTATTGTACCGGAAGCTTATAGAACCTTCCGGAAGGGGACCAACGTGGCCCCACCTTCCGGGAGGGGGCATGGGCCTATGAGGGAGTGTCCTGGCCGCATTGGGCCAGGGGCACAAGGCCCCATAGGGCCCAGCCGATCCTAGAGAGTTTAAATCGTTTAAACTAGAGATAGGGTTTCTAGAAGAGGGGAGAGTCCATGCCCCCCACTCCTTATCCTTTGGGCTTGGGGGAGGGGCTAGGGCTGCGCCCCACCTCTATATAAATAGGGGTGGGGGCGCACCAACCCCACACACCTTCCCCTCCAACCCTAGCCGCCCTGCTGCCCTTCCTCTCTCCCTCCCGACTGCTTGTAGGCGAAGCCCTGCTGCAGAAATTCTCCACCATATACACCACGCCGTCGTGTTGTAGATCCAATCCATCTCTCCACCATACTTGCTGGTCCGAGGAAGGAGGAGACGTCGAGGTGCTGCACGTGTGCATCTCACGGAGGCACCGCCACTTGTGGTGCTAGATCGGATCGGATCGCGAGGAGGAGAAGCGAGTACGACTACATCACCCACGTTTCGACGAACGTTCCGCTGTGCGAATCTTCAAGGGTATGAAGATCTAATCCAATCTCTCTCGTTGATTGCATCTCCTAGATTAGATCTTGGCTTTCCCTCTGTTCGCATCCATAGAAAATTTTGATTTACTATGTCGCGAAACCCTTCAGTGGTATCAGAGCTAGATCTATGCGTAGATGTGATTCACGAGTAGAACGCAACATGGTTGTTGCGGGCGTTGATGTTTTCTGTTGCAAGCCTCTTGTTTGTGTTCTTCTTATGACGCGGGATAGTGAGATTGAAGCGGTCCAGGCCAAACTTACGTGACATCGTTCGCGAGACCGGCTCCGCACTTGACGTGTGGCTTGTTCCACACATGCGGCTGGTGGATGTCAGTTTCTCTCACTATAGTTGTCATGGGATTAACACCGGAGTTTGGCAACCATAATATCACCGTTGTGGCTTTCCGTAGGTAAGAATCGTTCTTAGCATCTACTCCTATAAGCCACGTAAAACATGCAACAACAAAGTAGAGGCGTCTAACTTGTTTTTGCAGGGAGTGTTTTCTGTGATATGGTATGGCCCAAGATGTGATGTGTATAATGTATGCGATGATCATGTTTTGTAATGTTTCACGACTTGCATGTCGATGAGTACACAACCGGCAAGAGCCATATGGTTGTCTTTATAATTGTGTATGACCTGCGAGTCAACTTCTTATACGCCATGTAATAGCTTTACTTTATCGCTAAGTAGTTAGCAATAGTTGTAGTTGCTATTCGTGGTGAAGGCAATCATGGTGGAGTGATGGAGATCATGCCGGAACGCACAAGATGGAGATCATTGCGCGAAGATTGGCTATACCATGTCACATAAAGTTATATGCATGTGATGTTTATCCTTTATGTATCTTATTATGCTTAGATCACGACGGTAGCATTATAAGATGCTTCCTCACTTAAAGATCAAGATAAAAACTGTGTTCTCCCCAAGTATGCACCGTTGCGAAAGTTCGTCGTGTCCAAGCATCACGTGATGATCGGGTGCTATAGACTCTACGCTCACATACAACGGGTGCAAGCCAGTTTTGCACACGCGGAAATACTTGGGTCTAGATTGACGAGCCTAGCATGTACAGACATGGCCTCGGAACACAAGAACCGAAAGGTTAAGCATGAGTCATATGAATGATATGATCGACACTTTGTTGTCCACCATTGAAACCACATCTCTTCTCGTGATGATCGGATTAGGTGTGGTGAATTTGGATCGTGTTCACTAAACAACTTGAGGGATGTTGAATTTAGTGGGAGTTCATTTAGTAATTTGATTAAGTTGAACTATTTATCATGAACATAGTCTAAATTGTACTTGCAAATACTGTAGATCACATGGCCAAATCCAACTTCAACTTCAACGTTTTTGCTGAGAAGGAAAAGCTTAGAAACAATGGGTCTAACTTCACCAATTGGTTCCGCAATCTAAGAATCATTCTGCCTGGCGGACAAAAGGACTATGTCCTTGGGAAAGCGTTAGGTGACCCCCCTGCTGCAACTGCGCCGGCTGATGAGAAAGCTGTCTATCAGTCGCGCAAAGATGATTATGGTGTGATTAAGAGCACCATGTTGTTTGCTATGGAACCGGAACTTCAAAATCGTTTTGAAACCTATCCCGGGCCCTTTGAGATTCTCGAGGAGCTGAAAACCATGTTTCAGACTCAAGCCCGTTCTGAGAGATATGAGATCTCTGAGAAGTTCTTTAACTGCAAGATGGAGGAAGGGAGTTCCGTTAGTGAGCACGCCATAAAGATGTCGGGCTACACTCAACGCCTTGAGCAACTGGAATGCACGATTCCAGAGGAGCTCAAGATTAACAGGGTTCTGCAATCACTCCCTCCCAGCTACAAAAAGTTTTGTAGTGACTCATAATCAGATTGGCTCCACTGATACGATCACCGAGCTCTTTGCAAAGCTGAAGGCTGCGGAGGTGGACATCAAAAAGGATAATCATGTGTTGATGGTCAACAAGCACTCCTTTAAGAAAGGTAAGGGAGCAAAGAAGCCCTTCAAGAAGGGCGGCGGCAAGCGCAATGCTCCTGCTGAGAAGAAGCTCAAGTCTGGTCCTAAGCCCGACACTGAGTGCTTCTATTGCAAGGACAAGGGTCACTGGAAGCGCAACTGTCCGAAGTACTTAGCGGACAAGAAGGCTGGAACCATCAAAGGTATATTTGATATACATGTTATTGATGTTTTCCTTACTAGCCCTCGTTGTAGTGCCTGGGTATTTGATACCGGTTCAGTTGCTAATATTTGTAACTCGAAACAGGAGCTACAGAATAAACGGCGGCTTGCGAGGGATGAGGTGACGATGCGCGTTAGCAACGGATCAAGAGTTGATGTGATGGCCGTCGGCACGCTCTCCTTAGTTTTACCTTCGGGATTAGTTTTAAACCTTAATAAGTGTTAGTATGTGCCTGCGTTGAGCATGAACATTATTTCTGGATCGTGTTTATTGCAAGACGGTTATTCATTTAAATCGGAGAATAATGGTTGTTCTATTTATATGAGTAACATCTTTTATGGTCATGCACCTCTTGTAAATGGTTTATTTCTTCTAAATCTCGAAAGGGATGAAACACACATCCATAACATTGAGGCTAAGAGATGCAAAGTAGATAGTGATAACACTACTTATTTATGGCACTGTCGTCTAGGTCATATTGGTGTAAAGCGCATGAAGAAACTCCATTCTGATGGACTTTTGGAGTCTCTTGATTTTGAATCATTTGACACATGCGAACCATGCCTCATGGGCAAGATGATCAAAACCCCGTTCTCCGGTATGATGGAGCGAGCAACGGACTTGTTGGAAATCATACATACCGATGTATGCGGACCGATGAGTGTTTCGACGCGCGGTGGATATCGCTATTTCCTCACTTTTACCGATGACTTAAGTAGATATGGGTATATCTATTTAATGAAACATAAATCTGAAACATTTGAAAAGTTCAAGGAATTTCAGAATGAAGTGGAGAACCATCGTAACAGAAAGATTAAGTTTCTACGATCCGATCGTGGAGGTGAATATTTGAGTTATGATTTTCTCACGCATATTAAAGCAAGTGGAATCGTTTCACAACTCACGCCACCCGGAACACCACAGCACAATGGTGTGTCTGAACGCCGGAATCGAACCCTATTAGATATGGTCCGATCAATGATGTCTCTTACTGATTTGCCTTTATCATTTTGGGGTTATGCATTAGAAACCGCTGCATTCACTTTAAATAGGGCTCCATCTAAATCCATTGAGACGACACCGTATGAACTATGGTTTGGTGCTAAACCTAAGTTGTCATTTCTTAAAGTTTGGGTATGCGAAGCTTACGTCAAGAAGTTGATGCCGGACAAGCTCGAACCCAAAGCGGAGAAATGCGTCTTCATAGGATACCCTAAGGAAACTATTGGGTATACCATCTATCACAGAATCGAAGGCAAAGTGTTTGTCGCAAAGAACGGTTCCTTTCTTGAGAAGGAGTTTCTCTCGAAAGAAGTGAGTGGGAGGAAAGTAGAGCTTGACGAGGTTATTGAACCTTCTCTTGAATTGGAGAGTAGCGCAGCACCTGAAATTGTTCCAGTGCTGCCTGCACCAACAATAGAGGAAGCTAATGACAAGGATCATGAAGCTTCGGACGATGCTGCTACTGAACGTCGCAGGTCGACAAGGTAGCGTGCCCCTCCTGAGTGGTACGGCAACCCTGTCTTGACTGTCTTGTTAGTAGAAGACAGTGAACCTACGAACTATGAGGAAGCGATGATGAGCCCAGACTCTGAGAAATGGCTAGAAGCCATGAAATCCGAATTGGGATCCATGAGCGAAAACCAAGTATGGACTTTGGTGGACCCTCCTAGAGACCGAAAGGCCGTTGAGTGCAAATGGATCTTTAAGAAGAAAACGGACGCGGATGGTAATGTTACCGTCCATAAAGCACGGCTTGTCGCGAAAGATTTTCGACAAGTTCAAGGTGTTGACTATGATGAGACTTTCTCTCCCGTAGCGATGTTTAAGTCCATTCGGATTTTATTAGCAATTGCTGCGTTTCATGATTATGAAATATGGCAGATGGATGTCAAAACTGCTTTCCTCAATGGCAACATTGATGAAGAGTTGTATATGATGCAACCCGAAGGTTTTGTCGATCCTAAGGATGCTGATAAAGTATGCAAACTTCAGCGTTCCATTTATGGACTGAAGCAAGCATCTCGGAGTTGGCACCTTCGTTTTGATCAAGTGATCAAGAGCTTTGGATTTGTTCCAAATTGCTACGAAGCTTGTATCTACAAGAAAGTGAGTGGGAGCTTGGTGACGTTTCTGGTACTATATGTGGATGACATATTGATTATCGGAAATGACATCAACATGCTTAACAATGTGAAGAGTTATTTGAATAAGTGTTTTTCAATGAAAGACCTAGGTGAAGCTGCTTATATATTGGGCATCAAAATCTATAGAGATAGACAAAGACGCCTGATAGCTTTAAGCCAGAGTACATACCTAGACAAAGTTCTGAAAAGGTTCAGAATGGATAAGGCAAAGAAAGGTTCAGTGCCTATGTTGTCAGGTAAGATATTGAGCAAGGCTCAGTGTCCAGCTACGGTAAATGATAGGGAAGCTATGAGCAAAGTGCCTTATGCCTCGGCCATAGGTTCCATCATGTATGGCATGCTGTGTACTAGACCGGATGTGTCCAATGCTCTTAGTTTGACGAGCAGATATCAAAGTGATCCAGGAGTGGAACACTGGACAGCCGTGAAGAACATCCTAAAGTACCTAAATAGGACTAAAGAAATGTTCTTAGTCTATGGGGGTGATGAACAGCTTGTCGTAAAAGGTTACGTCGACGCTAGTTTTGACACCGACAAGGATGATTCTAAATCTCAGACAGGATACGTTTATATTTTGAATGGAGGAGCTGTGAGCTGGAGAAGCTGCAAGCAAAGCGTGATCGCGGGATCTACAGTAGAAGCGGAATACATGGCTGCTGCAGACGCGTCAAGTGAAGGAGTTTGGATCAGAAACTTCATCACTGAGCTTGGTGTGGTTCCAAGTGCATTGGACCCACTAGAGATATTGTGTGACAACACTGGCGCCATAGCACTCGCTAAGGAACCAAGATATCATCCAAAGACCAAGCATATCAACCGCAAGTTTCATATAATCCGAGATTATATTGCAGATGGAGATCTGAAGATTAGCAAAGTACATACAGATCTGAATGTCATAGATCCATTGACTAAACCTCTTCCACGTGTAAAACATGATCAACACCTCAGTGCCATGGGTGTGAGATTGTTGCCAGATGTAAACTAGATTATTGACTCTAGTGCAAGTGGGAGACTGTTGGAATTATGCCCTAGAGGCAATAATAAAGATGTTATTATTATAATTCTTGTTCATGATAAAGTTTATATTCCATGCTAGAATTGTATTAAGCGGAAACTTTAATACTTGTGTGGTTTGTGAACAACACCGTGTCCCTAGTACGCCTCTATGGATTAGCTCATTGATCAATGATGGTTAAGGTTTCCTAACCATAGACATGAGTTGTCAATTGATAATGAGATCATATCATTGGAGAATGATACGATGGACAGACCCAAACTAAGCAAAGCAATTAGATCGTGTCATCGTGTTCGTCTTTGCGAAGCTTTTCTTATGTCAAATATTGTATTCCTTAGACCATGAGATAATACAACTCCCTGGTATCGGAAGAAAGCTTTGAGGTCATCAAACGTCATCCTATGAGAGGGTGATCATAAAGGTGTCTCTCAGGTGATCGGAAAGTATCTGTTGGGTTGTATGTATCGAGATGGAATTTGTCCCTCCCAAGTCGGAGAGATATACTTCGGGCCCACTCGGTAATAGATATCAACACCGCTTGCAAGCATGTGGTTAAGGAGTTAATCACAAAGTGATATCGGATTACGGAACGAGTAAAGTACTTGCTGTGAACGAGATTGAACTAGGTATGACGGTACCGACGATCGAATCTCGGGCAAGTAAAATATCGCGAGACGAAGGGAATATATATATGGGATTGATTGAATCCTGGCATCGTAGTTCATCCGATATGATCATCGATGAATGTGTGGGAGTCAATATGGGTGCCTAGACCCCGCTGTTGATTATTGATAGAAGATCATGTCTGCATATTCTCGAACCCGCAGGGTCACACACTTAACGTGTCTTGACGCTAGGATAGATTGGATAATTGGTTTATGAATTTTTGTTTGGAGTCTCGGATGGGATCCGGGACATCACGAGAGGTTCCGGAATGGTCCGGAGAATAAGATTCATATAAGGCAATGCAGTTTTTGGAGTTCGGAATTGTTCCGGGTTAATCGGTATTGTACCGGAAGCTTATAGAACCTTCCGGAAGGGGACCAACGTGGCCCCACCTTCCGGGAGGGGGCATGGGCCTATGAGGGAGTGTCCTGGCCGCATTGGGCCAGGGGCACAAGGCCCCATAGGGCCCAGCCAATCCTAGAGAGTTTAAATTGTTTAAACTAGAGATAGGGTTTCTAGAAGAGGGGAGAGTCCATGCCCCCCACTCCTTATCCTTTGGGCTTGGGGGAGGGGCTAGGGCTGCGCCCCCCTCTATATAAAGAGGGGTGGGGGCGCACCAACCCCACACACCTTCCCCTCCAACCCTAGCCGCCCTGCTGCCCTTCCTCTCTCCCTCCCGACTGCTTGTAGGCGAAGCCCTGCTGCAGAAATTCTCCATCATATACACCACGCCGTCGTGTTGTAGATCCAATCCATCTCTCCACCATACTTGCTGGTCCGAGGAAGGAGGAGACGTCGAGGTGCTGCACGTGTGTATCTCACGGAGGCACCGCCACTTGTGGTGCTAGATCGGATCGGATCGCGAGGAGGAGAAGCGAGTACGACTACATCACCCACGTTCCGACGAACGTTCCGCTGTGCGAATCTTCAAGGGTATGAAGATCTAATCCAATCTCTCTCGTTGATTGCATCTCCTAGATTAGATCTTGGCTTTCCCTCTGTTCGCATCCATAGAAAATTTTGATTTACTATGTCGCGAAACCCTTCATATGCTCCCACTCAAAATTTCAAATTCCTTTAGAATTTACTTATATTTAGGATAAATTTCTTCATATTTTACAAATTTATGGAAGGAAAGCCCCTAGTCACTTCATTTGCCCCCACTCCTATTTTTTTGGGGGTCTGCCCCTGACTCTGCTTGTTTTTCAACTTCATTTTCAGCCATCACAAGACGTGCTTTGCGGCTGCATGGTATGTTCAGAAGTGAGGTGATAATCTTCCGGATGTGCTAAGATAAAATAACACAAAGTAGTTAGCAGTAATAATGAAAAATAGATTAAAATTTTGTTAAACCAAGATGGGAAACTTGTTTAGGAATTTAATGACCAACAAGTTTTGAGCTATGTCTTAGTTATAGTGTAAAAAAAACAGCGACAAGACCTAAACCAAGATTCACTTCAACAACGTTCATCCTTGCAACCTCAGAAGCTGTTGGTTTGAAAAAAAAATACACAACTGCTCTAGCTGTATCCTTGAACACAAAATCTTCTATGTGTTTTCAAACTGAAGTTATTAGTTTATCAAAACTGAAGTTGAACTACAAAAAAAAACTGTAGAGTAAAAGAGAAAGAAATAAAAGTTGGAAAATGTGTGTAGCACCCTTTCCTTATCCTTGCCATACTTGTCCATTGGATACATGAAAAGATATGGAGGCTTGTTTTTCATGTCCAGCTTAATTCTGTCACCTCGCTGCATCTTGTAATCAAGTAGGAACTCCTCCACCGCCATTTATGTGTGTCTTGTGTTGTTTCTTTTCCAATGGGAGGACATAACAATTCACTTCCTTTTGTCTTCACGTATTATCTGTAGCAGAGTTAAACTTTTTCCTTACGAAACATGGCACGTTCTATGTAAAAATAATAGATAAAATGAAAAAGAATAGATAACAGAGTTAAACTTCTTCATTCTACCGGTTTGTCCCAGAAACAACCAAAAGATAGTGCTTACTAGGTGTTTTTGAAGTTAGAGCGAAATTGAATGTAGAACGAGTTCTTTGTGATGTCTTTCTCACCGCAAGGACCATCTCGGTTTCCACACACATCACACTTCATCTACTAAAAATATATTTTCATGAAAAAAGTCATGTGTCTGCGTGCCTCGCAGCTGATCGCCTACGTCCCAACCCTCGCCACCTACACCCACACCCTCACGATGATCTCCCCACCGGTGGAAACAGCCCTATTGGTCCCGGTTGGTAAGGGGCTTTAGTCCCGGTTGCCCAACCGGGACGGGGCAATCGGGACTAAAGCCCTAACCTTTAGTCCCGGTTGCCAACCGGGACAAATGGGTGCACACGTGGCAGCGACAGAGGGCGAGGGGGGGTGGAGCATTAGTCCCGGTTCGTAACACGAATCGGGACTAATAACCTTCTGCCGCGGCAAAGATTTGGCCCATTTTTCTGCCGCGGCAGAGAATTCATTTTGGCACATTTTGTAGCCGCGGCAGCATTTTCACCACTTTTTGTGCCGCGGCAGAGAATTCATTTAGGTTGTTTTATTGTTTATTTAGTGTTTTGCACTTATCAATGAAGGAACCTTATATTACACAAGATCATCATGACAATATTACATTCAATAAACGGATCGAGTTCATGCACTACATACAAAAGTTGCTATTTTTACAATCTCTATTGTCTATACACAACCGAATAGTATTCCCCTTTTGAGTTTAGGATTTCTGCATCCAAGAATCCCGTTAATTCCTCCTGAATTGCTCGTATGCGATCCTTTGGCAGAAGACCGTCCCGTAGACGTTCGATCTGATTTAAAAAAGGAGTCAGTCTATATGAATGAAACTAAACACAATTTGATTGTAATTAAAAACTATAGAAATTGTTTACGTACGTGGAGTTGCTCTAAATTTCTGCCATTCTCATCGCGCGTCTGCCGGATGAACTCGCAAACATAGTATCCACATAGATTATTACCTGGTCCCTGCGTCAGGCACTTTACGAGAACAGAGTTCAATCAAAATAATAATCAAGCATGATAATAACTGTATCAAAACTAGAATCAAAGAGATGCACGGATATAGCTAGTGGTGCTTACATTTAGTGGTTGAAATGTAAGCTCCTCTTTCCAAACACCCCTAGTCTTGTTGGTGAACCGTTTTCAAGTGCTGCCCGGCGAAGAAAACGAATAAAAGAAGTTATTAATTACTTGATATCATAAAATTCACGAACGTTGCCGATATAGTGTCGTAATGATTAGAATTACCGCTGGAGAAGCATCTGCATGTCCTTCCACGTCTCAAGGGGTTTATGTTTCGAGTCCATGACTAGTACACGCCCTTTGTCAAGTTGAATGATTAACAGAATATAGTGGAAGCTGCGAATGCATAACTAATCAATTATATACTTAACATCGAGTAAGCGAAATAGAAAGTGTATACAAGACAATAACACTCACTCGAAGTTGTAAGGAAAAAGTATTTCCCTTCTGGTTTCTTGAAAACTTAATGCGTGTACTATATTATCCTCCGTATCCTGGGGGCTTGTTTTGAGATTAGCTTCATGAACCCAATATGGGTCAATGAAGCCAATGTCATAGATTTGTCCTCTGCTGCATTCGAGAATCTTCATTCTGCATATTACAGTATGATTATATACATGCAATAAACAAGGTGAGATAGCTGGAGACTAAATTAATTACAGAATTAATACTTACAGACAATAGGCACTGATGATCGATTTGTCCAAGACGTCTTGATTGAATAATTGAAATAGTTCATCAAATTCAATGGATATCATGGCATCCTTTTCTTTCCCATGATGCTTTTTTTGTAACCCTCAGCACTATCCAGTTAGCCCCGGCCTTTGTGGCATGCATGTACCAGTTATGCAATCTTCGCATTTTTGTTGGAAGATTGTTTACCTCTTCAGGTTTGACGAGAGGTTTGCCGTACTGGTATTTGTATGCTACTTCACTCACGGGGAAGAACTCTAACTGGGATAAGTACTAGGCAATACTCATACCTTGAGCAGCGGCAACTTCTCCGTATTGTGCAACTACCTCTGGATCATACTGCTCTTCGGCCCCATATTTGCTCGACCCCACGTTGGTTTGGGAAATCATCTTGAGAGGGGCCCAAGACTGTTTTGCTTGTTCTCCGAGCTGGGCAACAGATTTCTCGCTTGCATCAGTACTGCTCTTCGAGGCTTTTTGTGCCGCATGTGACTTGAGAATAGAACGCTCATAGTCTGATGACATCTTTGGCTCAGGTTGATGAAGAGTCTTTAGCATTTTCAGCACTTTGGCTTTTTCTTCTTTGGTGCTGGGGAACTCTGGCTCTTTCGGCCGCCTCAGCTTAGCGAAAAACGCTGTCGTTTCCGCATCAACGATCGTCGCAGTCTCCTCTTCAGTACAGTCATAAGCTCTCTTGGGAGGAACCTTTGGTACTTTTGGAAGAGGCTCTTGTTTACGTTTTGGCGATCGCTTACCACGACGCACAGTGGCGGTATGCTTACGCTTTTTATCCCGAGGCGCCGGCGATGGCTCCCGCGGCGATGGTTGCGCCGGAGATTGGTGAGGCGACGGAGCCGGGTGAGGGACGAAGACGGCTGCCGCCGCGGCGACGACCTCGCTGGAGATGGGTGAGGCGGCGGCGAAGATGGCCTTGGCGTGTGATTTCGAAGCACGATACATTCCTTAGGCCATAGAATGGTGACGTTTTTTTCCTACGTCCCTAAGAGCATCTCTACTCGGTTCCAGGATGTCGTTTCTAGGACGTTTTTTTTTTCGTCCGAACGCCAAAAAATGTCCAAATCACGTTCCCAGGACGTCGATTTCGTCCGAATTTGGCTCAACTTTTGTCCGGGGGTCCCAGGCCGATCCCGGGGCACTTGGAACACCGGAAAAAGCAAAAACACGGGTGGGCCAACCCTGTCGGCGAGATAACCCCATTTCCCACTACCACTCATCTCTTCCGCGGCGAAGAGCTTTCCCTAGCTGCCCCTATCGCCATGCATGCGCCTGCGAAGATCCACCATGCCAAGCCAAAGTTACGCCTATAGATAAGTCCACCACCATCACGGCACCCTTTCCCCTCGTCTTAGGCGACCTTTCGCTGTCCCTCCTTCGTCGTAGATCGGCTACGCTCCGAGGTCCTGCCACCTAGCCCGCCAAGTGTTCGGCATTTTGCCCATTCGACCATGGACTCCGACGACGAGGAGATGTTCACCCTATTGCTGGAGGAAGAGACCACCGCATCCGCCGAAGATGTAGAGCACATGCAGATCCTCGCTTATCTGGCCCGGCTGTACATGCAGACTGCAGCTCCAAAGCATGGAGGCTCGGCGAAGAGTCCTCGGAAGTGCAAAGCAAGGCAGAGGATGAAGGGCTACTGCATGTTGTACGCCGACTACTACGCCGACGAGCCGCCGCATGAAGAGACCGTGTTTCAGTGTCGTTTCAGGATGAGCCAAAAGCTCTTTCCCGAGATCGTGCATGCCATCTGGGAGTTCGGTCCCTATTTCGTGTGCAAGAAGGACTACACCGACATGGTTGGGTTTTTCTCACTGCAGAAGTGCACAGTGGCAATGAGGTTGCTTGAATACGGAGCGCCGAGTGACAGTGCTGATGACTATCTCCGCATGGCCAAGTCCACCACCATCGATTTCTTGTGCAGGTTCTGTAGGGCAGTGATTGCAATGTTTGGGAAACAATATTTGAGAACACCAACTGCTGAAGACATTGCTTGGATCCTCACAGTTAATGAAAATAGAGGATTTCCTGGGATGCTTGAAAGCATATACTGCATGCATTGGCACTAGAAGAACTGTCCATTTGCATGGAAGGGAATGTACAAATGCCACAAAGGAGGTTGCACTATGATAATCAAGGCAGTTTCTATACACATGATCTTTGGATTTGGCACTCCTTCTTTGGCATGGCAGGATCGAAAAACGACATCAATGTCCTCAACTCCTCAAATGTCTTTGCCAAGATTGTTGAGGGTCATGCTCCCTCTATGGACTTTGAGATCAGCGGGCACCACTACAATAAGGGATACTACCTTGTAGATGGCATCTATCCAAGATGGCCAACATTTGTGAAGACTATCTCAAACCTGATGCTCCCCAAGCATGCTTAGTTTGCCAAGGAATAAGAAATTTGCAGGAAGGACGTAGAGCGGGCATTTAGTGTTCTCCAACAAAGGTTTGTAGTTGTCTGATTTCCTGCTTAACCTGGTCGAAAGATCAGACGTGGGAAGTGATGAATAGTTGTGTGACCTTGCACAACATGATCATTGAGGATGAGAGGAAGGATCTAGTGAGTTTGGTCGAGCAGAACAAGCCATACTACAGACAGAGACCTCTTGCAGAGCCTCATCACCAGGTGCCGCCAACCTAGGTTGCCTTTATCGCCATGCATAAGGATATCTGAGACCCGGTAGTGTATCAACAGCTACATGATGATATGGTTAAGTACCTATGGATACGCAGGGCCAATTGTTGGAGATATGCCCAAGAGGCAATAATAAAGTGGTTATTATCATATCTTCATGCTTATGATAAATGTTTACATACCATGCCATAATTGTATTAACTAGAAACATTAATACTTGTGTGATTTGTAAACATAAAGAGTCCCTAGTAAAGCCTCTTGTTAAACTAGCTTGTTGGTTAATATATGATCATGGTTTCCTGATCATGAACATTGAGATGTTATTAACAACAAGGTCATATCATTAGAATAATGATGTGATGGACATACTCCTATAGATAAGCGTAGCATAAAGATCAAGTCATTTCAATAGTTCATTTGCTATAATCTTTCTGATACATAGTAACCTAATTCATTCGACCATGAGATTATGCTAATCACCATCACCGGAAGGATGCTTTGATGACATCAAACACCACACCGTAACTGGGTGGTTAAAAATGTGGCATTGAGTGTTTGAAAAGTATGTGTTGAGGCACATGGATCAAGAGTGGGATTTGTCCATCCATATGACGGATAGATATACTCTGGGCCCTCTCGGTGGAATGTCATCTAATTAGCTTACAAGCATGTGATTGGCTCACAAGGTATCACATATCACGGGAATGAGAAAATAGTACTTATAGGTAACGAGGTTGAACTAGGTATGCAGATGTCGTGGTATTGCCGACGAGTACGCCATGGAGGGGTCCTCACAGTGCGTTTTTAGAGACGTGGGGTAAGGCGGAAGGTTGACGGGTACGAGGTAACACAGCTTACCCAGGTTCAGATTCCACGACGGTGGCGGAATCCTACTCCTGCTATAAATCACTATAAGGGCAATACGCCGAGTTACACATATAGGTTCGCTGTGCGAGGTTGTATGAATTCTTACTAAGTTGTGTATGAGATTACAGAGAAAAGTCCTAGCCGGACAGGTTACAGAGTCCTACACCATCTATCACTAGTCTTGTGTATCTTGCACTCCAAGGCTCCGGGTACGCTGGTGACTCCACCGTAGCCTTCCATTATCCAGCATGGGACTCCCTTATGGATCCACCTAACTAGGCCGCCCAGCAGGCCACAGGCCATGCTACCGACTATGGGCCACCCGGGTTAGTCGGATAAGAGACATGCTATGAGGATACCCATATGGCATATCCCCAACAGTAGCCCCCGGAGAACTCCGAGATCTTGCGCCGTCTTTCCTCTTCTCGTGGTATGCTCCGTCTAGATGGATGTCGGCAAATCGTCAAGCAATATCTTGTAGTCTTCCAAAGAACCCTGCAAAGGTTTCTCCGTCTTCTATGAGTAAGTCGGAGAAATGCTGAATCTTCCATCGTACTCTTTCGTAGTCGGATTAAATCCGTCCATGCCAGAATCTTCGATGCGACGGCTCATCTACCATGTCAGTTATGACGACGTAGGCTTAGGTCTGCGACGCCTCGTAACTCACACATGCAGAGAACGCAATCATACCGATTTTCCCACGCGAGCGATACGAACCGTTGGCGGCGGCGGTTGGAGACGTGGCGAAATTACCGCGCACGTCCAGGAACACGTCGTCTACGCGGCAACCGTCTGATTAGCTGCATGAATCTTGACGCAGAGTAAGATAAATAGTAACTATGGGACACTTGCCACTTTTTTACCCCATTCTCTCGCGTCATCATCTTCTTCCTCCAGCCGCACGCCTCCTCGAGCTCTCCGCGGATAACCTCGAAGAAACCCTAGCCTCTCTTTGCATCAGTCTCATCCTCCCAGTCCTCCATGGCCAGCAGCAGCTCCTTCCCGTCAATGGCGGCGTCGAGCGAAGCCACGGCGAAGCCGGCGAGCTCCGTCGTCGTGCCCCCAGAGGGCCTGGTCATCCCTGCGTCGGCGGTGATTAAAACCACCGGTGGTGACCACAATCTGGCGGCGCTAGAGCCTCTGGAAGAAGAGCCAGACTCGCACAAGGGCGACTGGCACGGCTCGGACATCATCGGCCGCGACATCCAAGAGATGGTCGCCGAAGGCTACCTCCCCGCGACGGAGGGGCTCGCCTGGCGGGTGGTGCCGGCCGGCGAGGTGACACCTTCTCCCCAAGCCGGAGAAAAGGTGTACCTCAAGGCTCAGCTGGTACGCGGCGTTTCCCTGCCCATCTCCCACTTCTTTTTGTCCGTCTTGAACCACTTCAAAGTTCAACCCCATAACCTCTCCCCCAATAGTATCTTAGTGCTTAGCAACTTCGCGGCACTTTGTGAGGGTTACCTAGGGATTAGGCCTAGGTTAGACTTGTTCGTCTACTTCTTCACTGTCAAACGTGAAGCCGGAGATAGTAGGGAGGAGCTTAGGAACTGCGGCACCATAAGCTTCAAGATCCGACCTGGCCGGCGGTTCCCCGACATCGTCGGCCACGAGTCGTGCAAAAACTGGGAGCGGATGTACTTCTGTGGCCCCGACATTCCTTTGGCGGGCCGAGAAGTGACGTACCCGGACTTCGAGGATGGAGCCGCCGCTGAAGTTTCCACATGGAGATCTAAAAGGATAGAGATGTCGCCTAGAGGGGGGGTGAATAGGCAATTTCAAAACTATTACGGTTTTGGCTTGATAGAATGCGGAATTAAACTAACGTTTATTTTACAAGCACAAAACCTAAATACACTAGGCTCAACTAAGTGCACTAACAACAAATTAAGCTAATCAAGATAGCACAAGATAAATATACCACAAGTGATAAGCAAGATATAAGTACTTCAAGCTCGATGGCTATCACAAGGAAAGTAAGCTCGGATATAGAGATAACCGAGGCACGTGGAGACGAAGATGTATTCCCGTGTTCACCACCTTTGGGAAGGGGGCTACATCACGTTGGAGAGGTGTGAGGTTCCACGAAGGATTCCTCACGCGCCACAAAGGCTCACCTTCTTCTCCGAGTCTATCCCACGAAGGAATAGGCCCTTTCCTTATGGCTAGCTTTTCCTCCACTCCGGAGATGGCAAGCTCCACAACCACTTCACAAGCTCCACGAAGGAGAATCCCGTGTCTCTTCACAATCTTCCACGAAGAGAACACCGCGGTACCAACCGCCAAGCCAACTAGGAGGTCACCCTCCAAGAGTAACAAGATCACGGTCTCTCACTCGAACAAATCGTAATGGAGAGCTCAACACTTATGCAAGAATGCAAAGCAAGACCACCAAGGGTGCTCAAATCCTTCACTCTCAAATCCCACCAAAGCAACAAGTGCTAGGGAGGAATTAGAGAGGAAGAACAATGGTGTAAGTCAACCAATGACTCCAAGATCTAGATCCAATGGGTTCCCCTCACTTAGAGGAGGAATTGATTGGTGGGGATTGTAGATCTAGATCTCCTCTTCCAAATCCCTAAAAAAGATGCAAGAATCATAGGAGGGAAGGGGGAGGAAGCAAGCTCAAGAGGTTCAACAATGGAGGTCAATTTCGTGGTCAATAACCCTCTAAAACGTTGGGAGAAGAACCCCCTTTTATAGTGGAAAGCAAATATGGCCGTTGGGAGAAAACTGTGCGAATCCGGTTGAAAGTTCGGTTGGACCGGCTCCAGAACCGGATGGTTCGGTTCCTGGACCGGAAAACCGGATCTCAACCGGGATAAGGGTCAGTACACAGTCTCGGATAGACTCGGTATAGAAAAACCGAAAATCCCGGTTGAATCTCGGTTGAAACCCGGTTGAATATCGGTTTTCCGGTGCTGGCACCGGACCACCCGGTCTGGGAGCCGGTTGAACCGGATCCACAACCGGGATGAAACTGACTTCACGGAAAACGCAATAACTTTTGCATCCGGACTCCGATTTCGATGATCTTGGGCTTGTTTTGACGAGGACAACAAGCTTTACAAGATTGTGCAGAGAAACATAATAGCCCAACAAAGGAGGATAGAACCAAATGAAGAAAGGTAAGAAGCCTCCCTAAATAAGAACCGATAAAACCTTCAAACTCGAAAACGCCATAAAAGATGCATACGAATTCCGTTTTCGATGAACTTGGGCTTGTTGAAGAGCTAGCAACAAGCTCAAGAACCTCACATGGAGAAAGACCAAGAAGCAATAAAATAGGAAGATGCAAAGTATGCAAAGGATTGAGCTCCCTATGACGATGTTATCAAGTTACACAACCGAAAGCCCCTCTTGATAGTGCGGCTATCTATCCTATAACCCGGTCTCCCAACAACCACCCTGAGACCGGTAAAAGGAAAACCTAGCAAGGCCATACCTTTGCCTTACACAAACCGCTTGATGTTGATGACAACGCTTCAAGATCCACCCAAGCCGGAATGCAACACTTGATCATTGTTGCTTCGTGAAGACTCCTAATTTGCTCCCCATACACCACTATGGGATAGCTTCATTAATACATGTCTTCACATGTCCATTATCACCAATATGGACGGCAAGCTTCAAGCAAATGATCTTCTCGAGATGCTTATCTTGAACTTGCCCTTCTCAACCTTGATGACGATCACCACTTGATGTCATCCTCTCATGGGCTATATAATATCTTTATTTTTGAAGCATGCCCGTGGAAAGATACCTGTCCATATAGAAAACGCAAAGGCAAATATATAATGGATTAGTTCATGATGCATAATTGACAAGGCTTACCATACCATAATACCATGTGGTACATTCTTTATGCTTCATGTGTTGACCAACTTGAAATCACTATTCACTCTTTGTATTGGTCAACCAAGTATCTTCCCGTGCTCCATCTTAATATCTTGAGGTACATAAGGAACTCGTCATTTGATTACATTCTCTAAATCTTAGTCAACCATAGCTCAACTAATGAGGCTATCATGACACCGACTTAGAGCCATATCTTGAATTCTTCTATTGAGATCACACTCTCAAGATCTTGATCATATCATATTCTTCTCTTCAACTCGATGATTTTGATGCCAATACTCAAGGTATATCTTTATCTTCATGGCATCCATACTTGAATCCAACACATGGACTACAAGCATGGCCTATGGAATATACCTTCATATAAAACTCAGTGAAAACATCAGCCCATAGGGATTGTCATTAATCACCAAAACCACACATAGGGGCAATTACCCTTTCAATCTACCCCATTTTGGTAATTGATGACAATCACAACAAGAGGGTTTATATAATGAATATTAGAAACAAGTACGCAACTTATCCAAGAATAAGTTGTATACAAGAGGTTGTATTTGATATGGTTAAGTAACACAAAGATACTAGCCCATATCAAAACCGATTCTACTCACATAAACTACAACTAATGCAGGAAATGTGAGTAGAACCAACATATATAGAGCAAACTCCCCCACAATATATGCACGTGTGATGATCTTGAATTTCATTGCATACATTGTCAAGCATAACCTTTGAGAGAGTTTCCACTATATATACAACCATGCAAAACATAATTAAGATGATATGCATGAAAGGCAAACACTTAAGAACAAACCAATCTTAAGTAGAAAACCATTTCCCTTAAAACCCTCTAAACTTCTCCCCCATTGACAACAAGTGCCAAAATGGATAACAAGGTTAGAAGGACAATATAGTATGAGTTCCTACACAATGTGTGCATTACTCGTAATATGAGTGAAATCAAATGCACATAACCAATGACGAAGACTTGGAGGAAATCAAACTATATTGAGGATCAAGGATTGATAAAAGGATAACAAGGTGAAGGAACTTCAACGGATGAAGCAAGCAATCAAAAGATCCAAATAATCAAATGGACAAATAGTGCTCTAAGTGAAATAAGGAAGGTCCCCAAGGTTCGTGCATAAATTAGTTGTTTCATTTGAATACAATATGCACAAACATGGAATCCTCAATCCCTCTATATTATTTAGAACACAACCAAGATACAAGGATTAGATATAAACCAATACACTTGTCAAGACAAGCTTAAGTACAAGAGAAACCAATTATGAGATATGAGTGCGTGAAGATGCAATAAAAGTAAACCAAGCACTCATAAATCAAGACCTTACCAATACCATTAAAAATGTAACATCCCAAAAATCATAGTTTCAAAACTCATTCATATCATCTTTGCATCATTCATCCATTTAGGGTTTTCTCAAAAATCACTTAGAGATAAAATTTGAGCTATGATTTCATGTGGTCAAATTATCCCAAATAGCCATCACCTTTTGAAATTTGAATGTTTAAGTACTTGTTTGCTTGCCTCCATTGATGGAAAGATTAGGTGAAACTTTTAAAACCCAAGATTTCAAATTTTAGAAATAGATTCAAAATCCCTTGCAAATATTTGCAAACTGGAACAAATCTCTGACTACTTTGAAAACCAAGCTTGACCAAGCCTTGCAAGGTAACCACTTAGTTTTATGACTATTTTTGAATCCACAAAATCCTGCAAAAATTCCCAAGGCAGTTTGATTTCAAAAGGATTTGAATTCATATCAAAATTCATACCAGAAAATGAATTTAGAAAAAGAAAAGAGCACTTCAATAGAAAAAGGCCACGCGGCCAGAATCTGGCCCAGCAGAAAAACGAGCCCAGCAAGCCCACCCGGGGATCTCCTTTCCTTCTCACACGCGCGAGCACACGCAAACAGACGCTGACAGGCAGACCCCACCCAAACTCCGCGCACCTCGCTGACAAGCGGGCCGTCTCCACGCCAGCGTCGTCTCCACCCGTACGACCTGTTCATCCCCAATCAACGCGGCCGTTTCCTGTGTGTTAATCGC
Source organism: Avena atlantica (assembly GCA_910589765.1). Taxonomy (NCBI): domain Eukaryota; kingdom Viridiplantae; phylum Streptophyta; class Magnoliopsida; order Poales; family Poaceae; genus Avena; species Avena atlantica. Next base: position 421,544,326 of record OU342734.1, on the reverse strand, counting down.
GGCGTCAATTAGAATCAATGGTCGAGTGATTCTCTCGCTTGACCAGGCTATATAAACCCCCTCTGTCCCCTCTCTCTTTTCCCCCAAACCCCAAGCACAGAACGCCCCCAGGCTGCGCGCATTTCTCTCTGCAACCCCGCCGTCTCCGACGACTGCGCCGGCGAATTTCGGTGAGTCTCGAGTTCCCCTCGGTCTTGCGTTCACGCTATCTTGTTCAGTGAACCTCTGTGCATCTTCTGACACTCCCCGTTTGCCTACGCATGACCCATAGCTTCGGCAACGTCGACGACTGGACCGCCACCGTCTTCTGCACAAACTCCGGCGAGTTCTAGTGGTAAGCCCCGACCGCCACGCGTCTTCTAGTTCAAACACACGACTCTGCCTTGACTCTGTGAACCTAACCGTGTCCTCGTCTTGCCTTGGGGTGGTTCACAGCGACGTCCACGACGACCACCTGACGCACCCGACGCCGCCACGAACTCCGGTGAGCAATCGCAGCCGTGCCCGAGCGCCCCTTGACCAACCGCGTCTACGACGAGCTTCGCCGTGACCCCTGAGCCCGGTGAGCTACTCCTCGATCTCTCCTACCCCCTGTAGCGCCGCCTCCGTCGTCGACTGACTATTCTGCCGCCGGTAGCCACCGCTCCGCCGCCAGTTCTTGGTCAGATCGATAGCAGCCATTGGATCTGCATCGTAGGGTTAGGATAGAACATTAAACGAAAGGGTAAGCGCGCATCTGAGCTGCCAGATCCCACTTAGATCGTACGGTCCACAGAACGCAATCCGCGCGAAGCGGTACGCACCAGTAAGGATGCGACGCGTGGCAAGGTTTAAACTAAAAACAGAATTTAAAACCTGATTTAGATTCAAACTTCAAATGCTTATAACTTTTGAATGCCACGTTAGATTTTTGCAAACTTTATATCGTTGGATTCAGTGAAACAAGGCCTTTCAGAATATCCACTTTATTTAGCATATAGTAACAGTTAAAAATGATTTTAATTGTAGAACATGTTTTGGGACCATTTTAAATGGAAATTATGTTGGTAAATTATGTGGATGCGAAATGAGTTTAGTTGGCAAAATTTTGTGTTATGTTAAGTTTCTGAACTCATGAGCATACTTGGTGGAATTTTCAAAGAAATCACACTTGGTAAATTCTTGCATGCATGCATTCATATTATTTTTGCATGTATATAAATTGTGTGTAATTGTATGCTATGATTTCTTGTGTCGATTTTGCTAGTGATTGTGATTGTGAAGAGTGCTACTCTCCCCACTACCAAGGCAAGTGATATTTTCATCAACATTTCTGTCCTATGTTTTGTACTAGCATTAGTTATTTTGCTAGAATTTATTGCATGATATTTTGCCAAGTGCTAAGATGGGAAATCCTAAGTAGAATGGAATAGTAGAAATGCTAAGGAAATTATCCTATGGTAGGTTGCCATATTCTGCTTAGTCTAGCTACTTAGCAAACAAGGGTGGTGACATCTATATAGTTTATGATAAAATATTCTAAGTCAAGAGACTTATGTTTTCTTAATAAAACAACCAAGTTAAATGAACCTCCTGGGTGGAATGGAATGTTTGGGTTATGTTTAGTGGTTACACAAGGCCATGGACTTGGGTTGTGTATCTCACTTGTGGTATGCCACCCAGGCACAAAGGGATTTGGAGGCCAAGTGTTGAGAAAGCTTACAGTGCAACCACTTGGCAATATGGGCTCTGCCATGATCATATAGGTTGCTAGAACTTAGTCACTTGGACAGTTGGTGGTAGTTGGGATGATAGGTTGGAGCGCGTCCATTTTGACTAAGGAAAAGCTTCTGAAAGGTCCTGTCTTGGGAAACCAAGTCTGGTGGGGAAAGTGCACAACCTCTGCAGATGGAAAACCTAAGTACTTAGCCTAGTCCAAGGAAATGGACACTTTTGAGCATCAAGACATGGAAGCTACAAGAATCTCATCACTCCAACTCCTACACTAAAAATTTGTGGGTGAACAAGGGTGAAGGACCCCAATGTCTATTGGTGGTTTCCTTGGGAAAGTTTTTGACAAAGAAAAACTTAGAGTTTCAACTAATAGGAAAAATCTATTTTAAGCAAAGCAAGCCAAGCTACACTTAGCCAAAATGCATATAGTAATATAGTCCACTTAAAATATACTAAGGTATCACTTGCCAATACTATTCCAAAGTATTGACCCTTTGTGGCTGTAACTTGTGATGTTGCAGGTTACTCCGATGATGATTAGGAGTCATGAGTCTACACTCAACATGCTTTCCTGTGGCACATGAAGATGAAGACTTGTGTTTATTTACTTATTCCATAAACGCTTGTATTAGGCCTTTGGCCTTGAGTTGTAAAAGACTATGTTTTATCTCTGGAATGAATGTAATAAACGACCTTTGTATCTGTGTACTTCATCTAAAATTGTGGATGCTAGCATTGATCCAGGGACTAGCATTGCAATCACAGGGATCCTTTCCTCTATAAAGGAGGGGTCTAACAGATGGTATCAGAGCACTGTGTTGCCTGTAGGATTATGACCCTAGGATTGGAAAACCACTAAGGAAAAAGTTTTTCAACTACTTCTACACTTGTCTATTCTTCTCGTAAAACTTTTCTAATCTCTTTCAACTTCCTATGTAGATGAACTCCATCAACGAAGCCGTGAAGAAGGGACCACTCATGACCATGACCTTGGAGTGTGAGACTGAGTTTCCCAACATTCTCAAGGACCTCATGGAGGCAATGGATGCACATGGTGAAGCCGTGTACAAGGGCTTTCCGGTGATGGATGAAGGAGTGGAGTATTGGTGGGTGCAACTTCACTTGTACAAAAACAAGGAAGACAACCACAAAGAAAGGGGATTCTGCATGTACACCAACACAACAATGCACACCACATTCTTTGAGTCAGCCAGGGATGCAGCTTGGAGGACTATCAAGGAACTAAGTGCTAGAGTCAAGTGCAGAATGCTCAACCTCCAAAAGGACTTAGAGAAAGAGAAGGAGCTTACTCAAGAGTTGGAAGACACCAACCAAGAGATAAGGGGGGATGTTATAGACTTAGTGATAGAGTCAAGAGAGCAAGATTGGTGGATTGCCTCTAGGAACATTGTGTTTAATAATAGATCTTGTGATATTGGGTTGTAAGAACACTTCGTTAGTTGGACCACCACTTATCACCATATTTCCAAAATATATTCTGATTAAGTTTGGACCTTTGATTAATGTAATAGACTTATGTATGCATGATTTGTGTGATGATTGTATTCCATGGATATGTATGAATGTTTGTCTCGATTTACATTGATTTGTGTTGTTCTAACTTTTTCATTCTTATAAATAGATGCCTATTGCCATCAGCACTGTTGAAGAGTTTCGGGTTACTCGTTTTGGTCCCCGTATCACTGAGCTTACCACTCTGCTTGATCTCCCTCTTCCTACCATTACGGTGTACCCACTCACCAAGTTCGAGAGGAAGGACCTCTGGGGCTTCAAGGTGAATCAGCCCGGGCGCCAGACTGAGCCTACTACTGAGGCCATCGTCTTCAAGCTGATGCACGATGACAGGGAGAGAGGCATGGAGGTAGTCATGCAGGATCTGATAGGACGACTGTTAGGCCGTCATTCCCGTCAGGTTAGAGGCACTCACTTCCACGTCTTTGGAAGACGTGATGTTGACGGAGAGTCCATCGACTTTGAGGACGACTCGAGGAGCACTGTGGAGCCGATACGTCTTTATCTTCAGGACTTAGAGACTCTTCTCAGGCACGTAGACACAGATAGGACGAACGTCATGCTAGGTAATGACGAGCTTCAGGTGCAGCTTCGCGAGAAGGACAAGCTTTTTGCACAGCAGGATGAAATGATCAAGGAAATGGAGACAAAGTTCGAGGCCCAAGACCGCAAGTTCAAGAGTCAGGAGAAACGCGTCCAGGATAGGAACAAGAAGATCCGGGACATGACCGAGGAACTGAAGTCCAAGGACTTCGAGCTTGAGCAGCAGTAGATGGTTATTGAGAGGCTTCGCTCCCAGAAGAGGGCTCTCAAGGCCAAGGTCGATTCCTTGACCACTACGATTGAGGAGAACAAGACCGCGATGGAGAACACAGGTCTTACCTTCGTCGAGGAGGAGATTGACGCTGATGAGTAGACTTGACTACTCGTTTACCTTTCTTATTCAAACTTATTATTGTGAACTTGTTATTGGACCATCCGACATGTGGATGGCTTGCCACTTGTGTGTTTTACTTCATGAGCTTATTATGTGGATGTTGAACTTTTATTCTTATGATGTTTGTTATGTGTTTGCTTATGATGTATTGTGCATGAATCATCTAAGGGTATCTCATTCTTATCTATTTGAACAAACCACAGATGCCTCCACGTCGCGCAAACCCCAACCCCAACAACATCACCCCGGAAATGCAACAAATGATGAATGCGCAAACACAACTTATGCAAATGATGACGACATTCATCCAAAACCAGAATAACAACAACAACAACCCCAACAACAACAACAACAACAACAACCCTCCGGGTTTCGATATGCTCACCAGATTTCTGCGTTTGAGGCCAGCAAAGTTTGCGGGAACAACTGATCCCATGGTGGCCAATGACTGGCTACGTTCCGTGAACAAGGACTTAGTGACCGTGGGCTGCACGGATGCTGAAAAAGTCAGATTCGCAGCACATCTGTTGGAAGGACCAACCGCCACATGGTGGGACAACTTCCAAATCACCACTCCTATTGATGAGGTGACTTGGGCTATCTTTGAGGATGGCTTTCGCACTGCTCATATCTCATCAGGAATGATGAGTCTGAAAAAGAAGGAGTTTCACAACTTGAAACAGCGCCACCGCAGCGTGGCAGAATATATAGAAGAGTTCAACAATCTGGCGCGCTATGCACCGGATGAGGTTGACACAGATGCCAAAAGAAAGGAAAAATTTCTGGAAGGCTTAAATGATGAGCTGAATCTACAGTTGGCTGTGGCGTATGTTCCAACCAATCAGTCTTTGTGTGACAAGGCTGCTATTTTGGAGAGTAAAATGAAGCAAGTCGAGAGTAGAAAGAGGAAACACTCCGACAAGCACAGCTCGGGATCGTCTCACAAACGATCTCACTATGATGACAGTGGCAGCTCAGGATCCCATAAACATGGAAAATTCAGCAAGCACAACCACAACCGTCATGACAACAAGCATCACCGCAGTCATGACAAGGACAAGTACAAGAACCACAAGGGTGGACATAAGAGCCACTATGGTGGAAATGGTAGTGGAAATGGAGGCCAACCTCCTAAAAAGGACATCAGTCAGGTTGAGTGCTTCAAATGCAAAAAGCTGGGGCATTATGCTAATGAGTGCCCTGAGAAGAAAGTTGAAGGACCTAACAAGCCAAATCCTTTTCAGAAAGGACAGGTTAACCACATCAATGTGGAGGAGGTCTATGAGGAGCCAGATGCCGAGGCTGGTAAGTTCAGACTCAATTCAATTTCAGCATTTGTACTCTTTGATACCGGTGCATCTCATTCATTCATATCAAAGGCATTTGTTGATAGAAATGGGTTTGCATCAGAAAACATTGGGTGTCCAATAAAAGTTAGTTCTCCGGGGGGAGACATGATAGTAAGCCTTGGATGCCGGGATCTCAACATAGAGTTTGGTAAACATAAATTTCCAGTAAGCCTGATAATACTAGATTCCCAAGGACTAGACGTGATTTTGGGAATGGACTGGATGGCTAAGTATGAAGGAGTATTAGATTGTGCCAATCGTACCGTTACACTCACAACCCCCGAAGGAAAAAGAATAAAATTAAGTCAAACTTTGAATCCAAAGGAAGTAGGCTGAATTCTCTTAAGGGGGTTAGCATGGACAGTGTACCAATAGTGTGTGAGTATCCGGATGTGTTTCCGGAAGAGCTACCAGGAATGCCACCGGATAGAGATGTGGAGTTTCTGATAGATTTGGTGCCAGGATCAGGACCAATAGCTAAGAGACCGTACAAAATGTCAGTTGATGAATTGAAAGAGCTCAAGAAACAGCTAGGAGAACAGTTACAGAAAGGGTTTATTCAACCAAGTTCTTCATCTTGGGGAGCCCCAGTATTGTTCGTGGAGAAGAAGGATAGAACACAAAGGTTATGTATTGACTACCGTTCTCTCAACGAGGTTACTATCAAGAACAAATATCCTTTGCCAAGAATCAACGACTTATTTGATCAGCTAGAAGGAGCATGTGTATTCTCGAAGATTGATCTCCGGTCAGGTTATTTTCAACTTAAGATACGAGAGCAAGACATACCAAAAACAGCATTCACCACAAGGTATGGATTATATGAGTATACCGTGATGCCTTTCGGTTTAACCAACGCTCCAGCATACTTCATGAATATGATGAACAAAGTGTTCATGGAATTTCTTGACAAGTTCGTTGTCGTTTTCATTGATGATATCTTGGTCTACTCCAAGAGCAAGGAAGAACATGAAAGACACTTGCGCTTGATACTTGAGAAACTGAGGGAACATAAACTTTATGCCAAATTCAGCAAGTGTGAGTTCTGGTTAGAAAAAGTTGGTTTTCTTGGTCATGTGATGACAAAAGATGGTGTGGCAGTTGATCCTGCTAAGGTTTCAGCTGTGACAGAATGGGAATCACCCAAGAATGTGAAAGAAGTTCGTAGTTTTCTCGGCTTAGCAGGTTATTACAGAAGGTTCATTGAAAATTTCTCGAAGGTTGCTAAGCCAATGACAGAATTGCTAAAGAAGGATAAGAAGTTTGCTTGGACTGAAGGTTGTGAAATCAGATTCCAAGAATTAAAGAAGAGACTTGTGACAGCACCAGTACTTTGTCTGCCAGATTTGGAAAAGGATTTCCAAGTATATTGTGATGCTTCTCATCAAGGTTTGGGTGCCGTACTTATGCAAGATGGTAAAGTCGTAGCCTACGCTTCGAAACAACTCAAAACTCATGAAGTAAACTATCCTACTCATGATTTGGAGTTAGCCTCTGTCGTCCATGCACTCAAACATGGAGACATTACCTTTTGGGAAAGAGGTGTGAAGTGTTCACAGATCATAAGATCTTGAAGTACATCTTCACCCAGAAGGAAATCAACATGAGACAAAGAAGATGGCTAGAACTTATCAAGGATTACGACTTAAGTTTGCAATACCATCCCGGTAAAGCAAATGTAGTAGCCGATGCTCTAAGTCGTAAGACATTTGTAAATGGCCTTACAAAAGGGGAATTGCCAGATGACTTGTGTAAGCAATTCAAAGAACTCAGATTGGAGATTGTACCAGAAGGATATCTCATGTCCTTAGATGTTCAACCCACTCTATTGGACAAAATCCGAGAAGTCCAGAAGACCGATGAGGAAATTGGAAAGATTAAGGAAAATATTAGTCTAGGGAAGGCTAAGAGTTTCCACGTTGACGAACAGGGTACTTTATGGCACGGGAAACGTATATGTGTTCCACAAGACCCAGAGTTGCGAAAACTGATCTTACAAGAAGGACACAACTCTCCGTATTCTATTCACCCGGGAAATACCAAGATGTACATGGACATGAAAGAAAGATTTTGGTGGAACAATCTCAAAAGGGACATCGCCGAACATATTGCTTTGTGTGATGTGTGTAGCAGAGTCAAAGCGGAGCACCAAAAACCAGCAGGTTTGCTTCAACCACTGCCTATTCCTGAATGGAAGTGGGAAAATATTGGTATGGATTTCATTACCGGATTACCAAGGACCAGGTCTGGGTATGATTCCATATGGGTAGTGGTGGATCGCTTAACTAAAGTGGCTCATTTCATACCTGTGAAGACCACCTATACAAGTGCCAAGTTAGCAAAAATTTACATGAGAAGAATTGTATGCCTTCACGGTGTGCCTAAGAGTATAGTATAAGATAGACGAACCCAGTTCACATCTCACTTTTGGAGACAGCTTCATGAATCTTTAGGAACAAGATTGGAATTCAGCACTGCTTTTCATCCACAAACGGATGGACAAACAGAAAGAACCAACCAAATTCTTGAAGACATGTTGAGAGCCTGTGCTCTAGACTATGGAGCAAGTTGGGATGAAAGTTTGCCGTACGCAGAGTTCTCTTACAATAACAGTCACCAATCTAGTATTGGAATGGCACCGTTCGAGTTACTCTACGGAAGGAAGTGTACCACCCCATTGTTATGGAATGGTGTGGGAGAAAGGAGCTTATTTGGACCGGATCTTATCAAAGACGCCGAGGAGAAAGTCAAATTGGTTAAGGACAGGTTGAAGGTAGCACAGTCCCGACAGAAAAGCTACGCGGATTCTAAGCGTAGAGAAGTCACCTACGAAGTTGGGGATAGAGCTTACCTCAGGGTATCACCACTCCGTGGAGTGAAAAGATTTGGAGTCAAAGGAAAGTTGGCACCAAGGTATGTCGGGCCATTCAGGATTCTAAGTCGCAAAGGAGAAGTTGCATATGAAGTTGAATTGCCAGAATCTCTGTCAGCAGTCCATAACGTATTTCATGTAAGTCAGCTTAAGAAATGTCACCCAGAAATGGAAGAGTCTTCTTTGAAGGATACCATACCTTTGGAAGAAGTTCAGTTAGAAAGTGATCTCACTTATGAGGAAAAGCCTGTCAAGATACTAGAGACCGCAGAAAGAGTTACCAGGACCAAGACTATCAAGTTTTGTAAAGTGCAATGGAACCATCACACCGAAGAGGAAGCAACATGGGAAAGAGAAGATGATCTTCGAAAAGACCACCCTCACCTATTTGCTAGCCAAGCCGAATCTCGAGGGCGAGATTCATCTTAAGGGGGTTAGATTTGTAACATCCCAAAAATCATAGTTTCAAAACTCATTCATATCATCTTTGCATCATTCATCCATTTAGGGTTTTCTCAAAAATCACTTAGAGATAAAATTTGAGCTATGATTTCATGTGGTCAAATTATCCCAAATAGCCATCACCTTTTGAAATTTGAATGTTTAAGTACTTGTTTGCTTGCCTCCATTGATGGAAAGATTAGGTGAAACTTTTAAAACCCAAGATTTCAAATTTTAGAAATAGATTCAAAATCCCTTGCAAATATTTGCAAACTGGAACAAATCTCTGACTACTTTGAAAACCAAGCTTGACCAAGCCTTGCAAGGTAACCACTTAGTTTTATGACTGTTTTTGAATCCACAAAACCCTGCAAAAATTCCCAAGGCAGTTTGATTTCAAAAGGATTTGAATTCATATCAAAATTCATACCAGAAAATGAATTTAGAAAAAGAAAAGAGCACTTCAATAGAAAAAGGCCACGCGGCCAGAATCTGGCCCAGCAGAAAAACGAGCCCAGCAAGCCCACCCGGGGATCTCCTTTCCTTCTCACACGCGCGAGCACACGCAAACAGACGCTGACAGGCAGACCCCACCCAAACTCCGCGCACCTCGCTGACAAGCGGGCCGTCTCCACGCCAGCGTCGTCTCCACCCGCACGACCTGTTCATCCCCAATCAACGCGGCTGTTTCCTGTGTGTTAATCGCGGCGTCAATTCGAATCAATGGTCGAGTGATTCTCGCGCTTGACCAGGCTATATAAACCCCCTCTGTCCCCTCTCTCTTTTCCCCCAAACCCCAAGCACAGAACGCCCCCAGGCTGCACGCATTTCCCTCTGCAACCCCGCCGTCTCCGACGACTGCGCCGGCGAATTCCGGTGAGTCTCGAGTTCCCCTCGGTCTCGCGTTCACGCTATCTTGTTCAGTGAACCTCTGTGCATCTTCTGACACTCCCCGTTTGCCTTCGCATGACCCATAGCTTCGGCAACGTCGACGACTGGACCGCCACCGTCTTCTGCACAAACTCCGGCGAGTTCTAGTGGTAAGCCCCGACCGCCCCGCGTCTTCTAGTTCAAACACACGACTCTGCCTTGACTCTGTGAACCTAACCGTGTCCTCGTCTTGCCTTGGGTGGTTCACAGCGACGTCCACGACGACCACCTGACGCACCCGACGCCGCCACGAACTCCGGTGAGCAATCGCAGCCGTGCCCGAGCGCCCCTTGACCAACCGCGTCTACGACGAGCTTCGCCGTGACCCCCTGAGCCCGGTGAGCTACTCCTCGATCTCTCCTACCCCCTGTAGCGCCGCCTCCGTCGTCGACTGACTGTTCTGCCGCCGGTAGCCACCGCTCCGCCGCCAGTTCTTGGTCAGATCGATAGCAGCCATTGGATCTGCATCGTAGGGTTAGGATAGAACATTAAACGAAAGGGTAAGCGCGCATCTGAGCCGCCAGATCCCACTTAGATCGTACGGTCCACAGAACGCAATCCGCGCGAAGCGGTACGCACCAGTAAGGATGCGACACGTGGCAAGGTTTAAACTAAAAACAGAATTTAAAACCTGATTTAGATTCAAACTTCAAATGCTTATAACTTTTGAATGCCACGTTAGATTTTTGCAAACTTTATATCGTTGGATTCAGTGAAACAAGGCCTTTCAGAATATCCACTTTATTTAGCATATAGTAACAGTTAAAAATGATTTTAATTGTAGAACATGTTTTGGGACCATTTTAAATGGAAATTATGTTGGTAAATTATGTGGATATCAAATGAGTTTAGTTGGAAAAATTTTGTGTTATGTTAAGTTTCTGAACTCATGAGCATACTTGGTGGAATTTTCAAAGAAATCACACTTGGTAAATTCTTGCATGCATGCATTCATATTATTTTTGCATGTATATAAATTGTGTGTAATTGTATGCTATGATTTCTTGTGTAGATTTTGCTAGTGATTGTGATTGTGAAGAGTGCTACTCTCCCCACTACCAAGGCAAGTGATATTTTCATCAACATTTCTGTCCTATGTTTTGTACTAGCATTAGTTATTTTGCTAGAATTTATTGCATGATATTTTGCCAAGTGCTAAGATGGGAAATCCTAAGTAGAATGGAATAGTAGAAATGCTAAGGAAATTATCCTATGGTAGGTTGCCATATTCTGCTTAGTCTAGCTACTTAGCAAACAAGGGTGGTGACATCTATATAGTTTATGATAAAATATTCTAAGTCAAGAGACTTATGTTTTCTTAATAAAACAACCAAGTTAAATGAACCTCCTGGGTGGAATGGAATGTTCGGGTTATGTTGAGTGGTTACACAAGGCCATGGACTTGGGTTGTGTATCTCACTTGTGGTATGCCACCCAGGCACAAAGGGATTTGGAGGCCAAGTGTTGAGAAAGCTTACAGTGCAACCACTTGGCAATATGGGCTCTGCCATGATCATATAGGTTGCTAGAACTTAGTCACTTGGACAGTTGGTGGTAGTTGGGATGATAGGTTGGAGCGCGTCCATTTTGACTAAGGAAAAGCTTCTGAAAGGTCCTGTCTTGGGAAACCAAGTCTGGTGGGGAAAGTGCACAACCTCTGCAGATGGAAAACCTAAGTACTTAGCCTAGTCCAAGGAAATGGACACTTTTGAGCATCAACACATGGAAGCTACAAGAATCTCATCACTCCAACTTCTACACTAAAAATTTGTGGGTGAACAAGGGTGAAGGACCCCAATGTCTATTGGTGGTTTCCTTGGGAAAGTTTTTGACAAAGAAAAAATTAGAGTTTCAACTAATAGGAAAAATCTATTTTAAGCAAAGCAAGCCAAGCTACACTTAGCCAAAATGCATATAGTAATATAGTCCACTTAAAATATACTAAGGTATCACTTGACAATACTATTCCAAAGTATTGACCCTCTGTGGCTGTAACTTGTGATGTTGCAGGTTACTCCGATGATGATTAGGAGTCATGAGTCTACACTCAACATGCTTGCCTGTGGCACATGAAGATGAAGACTTGTGTTTATTTACTTATTCCATAAACTCTTGTATTAGGCCTTTGGCCTTGAGTTGTAAAAGACTATGTTTTATCTCTGGAATGAATGTAATAAACGACCTTTGTATCTGTGTACTTCATCTAAAACTGTGGATGCTAGCATTGATCCAGGGACTAGCATTGCAATCACAGGGATCCTTTCCTCTATAAAGGAGGGGTCTAACAAAAAATCAAGAGGATAAGAGAGATGGTCGGAAAAGAGCGAGCATATCAAGGCGAGAGATTAACACTCTAGTGTATATAAGTTTCTAAGGGAAAAACATGAGAATAATCCACAAAGAAACATCCACACATAAGAGGTTAATAAAAAGAATACATGATATCCAAGCGAAAGTCATAAGATATACCAAAGAGGATATTTTGCTTAAGTGCATATATAGCCCATGGCTCTATTTTATCTTATGGTATATCAATGAACTTCACCAAAGAAAAACAAAAAAAAATCTCAAAACCATCACAACTAACACTAAGGAAACTAATGCTAGTTGGGATACTTTGAGAAAGGCAACAAGTATCAAAAGGAATGATTTAATGCAATATGAGAGTACCTTCAGGAGTTGATATGCAATAAATTGCTAGAAGGCATATTTGGAATTGGTGAATCATGAACATGATTTTATATACTCCCCATTATATGCATCATCTCAAATTACTCACATAAGCAATAAGGATACAAAAATCTTTCAAAGATAATTGCAAGAATCGAACATTTACAAACAAATAAATTCATGCGAAGACGCAACCTACAAGAGATTGGATGGAAGAATAGTATGCATGAATAAGATACTTGTTACCGAGATAGCAATGGTATGATGTAGTAGATAAGAATTTTTAGATCATCCTAGCTTGGATCCAATTATCATGTGGTGACAACACTTTCCTTATTGACGAGACAAGCATCCATTGCATCTTCAATGTACCTAAAACAACATTCAAGTACATCTTGGTTCCCAAACTTATTGGGTCCAAAGTGGTTAGAATAACCACAACACATAGGATACATTCCATAAAAATATGTGCATATTTAGAGATGAAATTTGAATTTCATGCACATCTTAGCCATTTAAGGATTTTATGGAGTATACCCTATATATTGGATCAAAGAAAGCAAAACATGACATAAGATATACATTTATTAAACATGCATGCACGAGAATTTCAAGATCCAATGAAGATATACTTTGGACAAAACACCAAAAATATTCAAGAAGGCATACAAGGTGTGACAAAACACAGTTGTTGTCAAAACTATATCAAAGAATCAAATCAACACAAGATTTGTTCAACAAAGTTCAACAAATGAACCGAGAAAAAACTATTAAGCATGAAAGATGAAATAAGAACACAAATGCTAGAAGATTTATCTCATTTAAGAAAATAAAATAGAGAATAAAGAATGAGATAACAAACTCCCAAAAGAGCAAGGTTTCAACAAATAAACCAAACCCTTAACACTTTTCACAATGGCACAAGGTTCCGAGAAGAAAAGGTTTGTCTTCCACTAAAACACATTTGATAATAATCAAAAACATCATCAAAGATATGTTCAAAAACCAAGGAAGACAATGGGAGCCACGCCAAAGTTTTGGAAATAAAATAAGGCAATAAGAGGTTAACTCCAAAGTGAAGATGGTCCACAAATGCTACCACACACAAGTATATCAATTGTCAAAGACAATGAGTGTATTGGAATAGATTTCCGGTGGTATATTGCACGAATATTAAAGATAAATCTTCACAATAAAAATCATAGGATAAAAAAAGATTAAGACCTATGCAATGATATAGATTCTTGATAGCTTCAACTAGTCACAAAACATGCAAAGAAATGATTAGAATAACTTGAAGCAAATGGTATCCCAAATAAGATATAGAGATATGTATTTGAGAAAGACCGCACCAAGAATTTCTTACTCAAACAAAGACCAAAATACGAGGAATAAAAGCTTCTACCAAAAATAGGACCTTGTTTGAGCCAACATGCCACCTAGAAACAATATAATCAACAATATCAACTCTAAGTGGCACTACCTCATATGTTCACATTTCCTAGGATTGTGATATGCAAAAGAAGCATATTACTCCCCCATAATGTGATATTCATTTTTTCTTAATAAGAGGCAAAGCAACCTCAACTAGAGAGAATTAATGGACATTTAGAATTTGAATTTCTCATGAGTATGGCACACCACATAGTGACTAGATAAGCTTGCAATATCAATACTAAGTGGTAGTACTCACATACACATATTTTAAGGTTTGAGAGATGCACAAGGCATGTCACTCCCCCAAAATGGTATGTGCCATTAACCACTCTAAAAGAGCCAAATAAGATATCATCAAGATGCATTAGAGGCTCAAAATAAAACACACGAGTAAATGATGTGCCAAACACCTAGACATACTTGAATACACAAAATAATCAAGCATGAGGCACACCAAATACAAACACATACTTGGTACAAAACCAAAACATGTAAAGGGGAAAGTAACTTACAATATAAATGAGTTAATTACAAGTTACCACGAAGAGGCACATTGGATATAGGATAGGGAAATAATAATCCAAAGGACTTGGCTTGGTCAAATATAACATATGAAGATCCCTTAATTCTTCATGAGTTAGCCAAGTCTCCAATGCCCTCCAAAAACACCTATTGATCAAGTTTGAGCTAGTTGGTCCCCAACCCAGTTGGGTCCTAGGAGGTTAGTCACAATAGGCTTGGCAACCCAAATGGTTCTTTTCTTGACACCACTTTGAGTTCCAACAAACTTGGCAAATACATTGCCATCCTTATCCTTCCTAAGAGAATAATCATAATCAACAATGATAGGGTTAGATAAGGTACCGTTTGAACATGAAGAGGCAAAGTGCCCCTTCACACGACATATGTAGCAACAAGTGCTCCCCTTTCTCTTCTGCGTTGATTTCTTGGCTTGGGGAGCATTATCTTGATTTTTCTTCGGAAGTGGCCTAACTTCAACTTGGGCTTGAACATGAAATTGTGGCCGCTTCCCTTGTTGCTTCTCACTCAAGTGCTTTTTCTTCAATGGACAAGATCTTACATGATGTCCTTCAACCTTGCACTTGAAGCAAATAATCTTGGCCGAATTCTTGACTTGGTTTTGGCCCTTCTTCTTGTTTATATTGGACTTGTTCTTTTTATTGGAGTTGAATCCAAGTCCACTTTTATCATTAGGGGATTTTTGCACACTCAAGATATTATCGAGTGTGGATTTCCCTACATGACTATTTTCCAAGTCATTCCTCAAGGAAGTGACTTGAGCCTTGATATCTTTGATTTCCTTTACATGGTTAGTATAAATACAAGTACTAGAGGAAGTAGAAGCTTCATTGTTAGAGCAACAAGGAAAATCAATTAATCCAACACAAGGTTTATCAATAGTATGGATAGATGAATTACTAGGACTAGCACATGGAAAAATACATTTTGAGTAGAAGTTGTGATAATGTCCAAAATAGGCTCACAAGATGTTACCTTAGTAATACTTGCCTCATGAGCTAACTTTATCCCATCATATGATATTAGAAGATCATTATGAGAGCCCGAGAGCTTTTCGTGACTTTCTTCCAATTTCCTATACTTGTTAGTTAGCAACTCAAGTTGTGCCCTTATCTCAACATTCTCCTTTAGCATAGATGCTTCACAAGAAGTAGAGTTAGTAGCACAAGCATCATTAATGGAATTTTCCTTTTCAAGCTCATAAGATTCATTTTTTTGTGTGAGGAGACAATTATTGTGCTTCTCCTCGGCAAGCTCTTGCTTAAGGAGATTGAATCTCCGACTCACATCATCAAGTTGGAAATCCAACTCCTCTATGGTTCCCGTTTGTTTAGTTATGGTGTCCATAACGTGTTTGAGACAAGTAACGGCCTTATTATTACCACGAAGAGAGGTACACAAAAAAGTCAACTCAAGCAAGAGAGCACTAGTATCCTCATCAATGTCATCATCACTATCATCATTATCATTGCTATTATCTTTACAAGATATATTGGGATCCAAAGTAGGAGATACCTTTGATCCTCTTGCCATAAGGCACATGTGAGCATGGGAGAATGAAGATGTGGATATTCTTGAATCTTCATTCATGATCATGTCTTGCTTCATAGAATGTTTGATTTCCTCTACATTGTTAGATAAACAACTAGAGGAAATAGAAGCATTTTGTTCATGGTAACAAGGCAAATCAAGCGTATCATCTACACTAGTACTCAAATAATTTCTAGATGATATACAAGGACTAGCAACACAAGGGGATATAGCATTATTGTTGCAAGAAGTGCTTAAGTCCAAAGAAGAAACGTTGCAATGGGATAGAGATGAAGGATCATCATTAGCGAGCACAATATCAACATTGCAATTCCCAACACCACTCACCATATCTTTACCTTGTGTCTTGCCACACATTGGTGAAGTGGGTGAAGATGAGAACTCATCGCGGCCGGAGGTGGAAGCAACTTGGAGCTCTTCATGATGTGAAGGAAAAGAGATCTCCTCGGAGAAACCACCGACAATATTAGAAATGGAACCAACAAATATTTCTTTAAGCTTGGTCCACTTCTCATGAGACGACTTGCGCTTTACAATCGTCAAGAACAAATTAACTCTGGGGCTCAAAGAGAAAATAAGCTCATTAGATACTTGAGCTTCGAGATGTAAATTTTTCTCATCATCTAAAGATATATTTTGAGGATCCATAGGAGGAGAAAAACCTACATCTAGAAATCGCTCAATATTTGGACACAAGGTCCGAAGATTACAAAGCAAGCAATTTCTCCACAAACCATAATTTGTGCCATCAAAGATAATTGTGTCATTGTGAACTATACTACTAACCGACATCTTTACACTCTAGGCGGTGAAGCCTAAACAAGGAGAGACCTTGCTCTGATACCAATTGAAAGGATAGAGATGTCGCCTAGAGGGGGGGTGAATAGGCAATTTCAAAACTATTACGGTTTTGGCTTGATAGAATGCGGAATTAAACTAACGTTTATTTTACAAGCACAAAACCTAAATACACTAGGCTCAACTAAGTGCACCAACAACAAATTAAGCTAAGCAAGATAGCACAAGATAAATATACCACAAGTGATAAGCAAGATATAAGTACTTCAAGCTCGATGGCTATCACAAGGAAAGTAAGCTCGGATATAGAGATAACTGAGGCACGCGGAGACGAAGATGTATTCCCGTGTTCACCACCTTTGGGAAGGGGGCTACGTCACGTTGGAGAGGTGTGAGGTTCCACGAAGAATTCCTCACGCGCCACAAAGGCTCACCTTCTTCTCCGAGTCTATCCCACGAAGGAATAGGCCCTTTCCTTATGGCTAGCTTTTCCTCCACTCCGGAGATGGCAAGCTCCACAACCACTTCACAAGCTCCACGAAGGAGAATCCCGGGTCTCTTCACAATCTTCCACGAAGAGAACACCGCGGTACCAACCGCCAAGCCAACTAGGAGGTCACCCTCCAAGAGTAACAATCTCACGGTCTCTCACTCGAACAAATCGTAATGGAGAGCTCAACACTTATGCAAGAATGCAAAGCAAGACCACCAAGGGTGCTCAAATCCTTCACTCTCAAATCCCACCAAAGCAACAAGTGCTAGGGAGGAATTAGAGAGGAAGAACAATGGTGGAAGTCAACCAATGACTCCAAGATCTAGATCCAATGGGTTCCCCTCACTTAGAGGAGGAATTGATTGGTGGGGATTGTACATCTAGATCTCCTCCTCCAAATCCCTAAAAAAGATGCAAGAATCATAGGAGGGAAGGGGGAGGAAGCAAGCTCAAGAGGTTCAATAATGGAGGTCAATTTCGTGGTCAAGAACCCTCTAAAACGTTGGGAGAAGAACCCCCTTTTATAGTGGAAAGCAAATATGGCCGTTGGGAGAAAACTGTTCGAATCCAGTTGAAAGTTCGGTTGGACCGGCTCCAGAACCGGATGGTTCGGTTCCTGGACCGGAAAACCGGATCTCAACCAGGATAAGGGTCAGTACACAGTCTCGGATAGACTCGGTATAGAAAAACCGAAAATCCCGGTTGAATCTCGGTTGAAACCCGGTTGAATCTCGGTTTTCCGGTGCTGGCACCGGACCACCCGGTCTGGGAGCCGATTGAAACGGATCCACAACCGGGATGAAACTGACTTCACGGAAAACGCAATAACTTTTGCATCTGGACTCCGATTTCGATGATCTTGGGCTTGTTTTGACGAGGACAACAAGCTTTACAATATTATGCAGAGAAACATCATATCCTAACAAAGGAGGATAGAACCAAATGAAGAAAGGTAAGAAGCCTCCCTAAATAAGAACCGATAAAACCTTCAAACTCGAAAACGCCATAGAAGATGCATACGAATTCCATTTTCGATGAACTTGGGCTTGTTGAAGAGCTAGCAACAAGCTCAAGAACCTCACATGGAGAAACACCAAGAAGCAACAAAATAGAAAAATGCAAAGTATGCAAAGGATTGAGCTCCCTATGACGATGTTATCAAGTTACACAACCGAAATCCCCTCTTGATATGCGGCTATCTATCCTATAACCCGGTATCCCAACAACCACCCTGAGACCGGTAAAAGGAAAACCTAGCAAGTCCATACCTTTGCCTTACGCAAACCGCTTGATGTTGATGACAACGCTTCAAGCTCCACCCAAGCCGGAATGCAACACTTGATCATTGTTGCTTCATGAAGACTCCTAATTTGCTCCCCATACACCACTATGGGATAGCTTCATTAATACATGTCTTCACATGTCCATTATCACCAATATGGACGGCAAGCTTCAAGCAAATGATCTTCTCGAGATGCTTATCTTGAACTTGCCCTTCTCAACCTTGATGACGATCACCACTTGATGTCATCCTCTCCTGGGCTATATAATATCTTCATTTTTGAAGCATGCCCATGGAAAGATACCTGTCCATATAGAAAACGCAAAGGCAAATATATAATGGATTAGTTCATGATGCATAATTGACAAGGCTTACCATACCACAATACCATGTGGTACATTCTTTATGCTTCATGTGTTGACCAACTTGAAATCACTCTTCACTCTTTATATTGGTCAACCAAGTATCTTCCCGTGCTCCATCTTAATATCTTGAGGTACATAAGGAACTCTTCATTTGATTACATTCTCTAAATCTTAGTCAACCATAGCTCAACTAATGAGGCTATCATGACACCGACTTAGAGCCATATCTTGAATTCTTCTATTGAGATCACACTCTCAAGATCTTGATCATATCATATTCTTCTCTTCAACTAGATGATTTTGATGCCAATACTCAAGGTATATCTTTATCTTCATGGCATCCATACTTGAATCCAACACATGGACTACAAGCATGGCCTATGGAATATACCTTCATATAAAACTCAGTGAAAACATCAGTCCATAGGGATTGTCATTAATCACCAAAACCACACATAGGGGCAATTACCCTTTCAAGATCCCATGCCTCTCTTCCCCCCGACCTCGACGCTTCACGCGCAATAAGGCGAATCGAGTGGTTCGTAGAGATGGGTTTGACCGGCTTGGACCTAGCCATGTGTTGGTTCATCAGGCGAATCCAACCTCTGCAGCACCGCGTGAAGTTCATGCACGAGTACACCAGTGATCGAAGGGATACCCTCCGGATCTCCGTGGATAACTTTTCGAGCGACTCCGTCAAGCTCCGTCTGAAGGACATCGTCAAGGTGAAGGATAAGAAGCGCGGCTTCACCATCACCTGTGACATGTACGTAGACGGTAAGTGCCCAAAGGTAGGTATTTATTTTCCGTGTATGACATTGCTCCAGTTTCTCCGTCTTGCCAGTGCCATCTTATCTAACACGGTGATTTCTCACTTAACAGCTTAGCAATCTAGATGAGGACAACCTGGCTGCCCAAATCTATGATCCAAAGATGAAGAAAATCACGGTCGTGTCCGACGACGATGTTCCGTTGGCGCGAAAGCGGAAGAGCTCCACCTCTGACGCTGCCGACGGAGGAAAGAAGAAGAAGACGGAGGGTGGAGCCTCCAAAAAGAGTACTGCCGCCCTGGAGGCGAAAAAGAGAAAAGCCACCGGGATTTTTGCCAAAGCGCCCCCCTAGTGTAAGCCTCTAATTCTCCGACATTGTCTTATTTATCTGTCTTATTCCTATACTTATGAATTTTGCACGTTTCAGGAAGAAAGCCACAACCAGCCTCAAGAAGTCCTCCAAGACTCTTGGGGCTTCTAGAAATATCAAAGATATGCTGCATCGTGACTCCTCCCCCGCCATCGCCCCTGCTACTACTGTCGTCAAGCCCTCCTCTGCTCCGACAAGCTCTCAAGTCCAGGAGGCACCAGGCCCTTCCGCCATGGAAGTGGATTCTGGCACCTCTACCGAACTCGCTGTTGTCGGCGAGCAGGCGACGCAGGAGAGCACTGCTCTTCAAATGGCTGAAGCTCCGGCTAAGGATGTCATCGGTAGCGGCAAGGCGGTGGTGGGAGCTGGTACCTCTGCCGAAGGCGGCGCCCCTACTCCCCAGAAACCCTTCGAGTTCCCGAAGATAGTTTACCCGGCGCTCCTGCCGAGTAACACAACTATGGTTCCTGGAGGAGTGCCATCATCTCCGACGTGCGGTATTGAGGAACTGCTCCAACAAGGAGATATCTTGCGGGGAAATAGCATTTCCTTTGGCAAGCTGCTGGCCGAGAGTGCTACAAACCTCAAGATTATTGCACTTGTAAGTTTTACTTTGCCTTTTGCATTTCATATGAGTATTCCACTGTAGCCCCCGAGGATGTAGACGGAAAACCATAGGTTTTGCATCTATATGCTCTAAGAGTGACTAAGTTAGAAAAAACTCTCACTATAGCCCCCAAGCATTTAGATGGAATGAATTACTCCGACTAGATGCTTTAAGAGTAGCATACACAATGTTCATAATTTTCAATGTTGTAGCCCCCAAGCCTCTAGTTGTAACTGAATTAGTTCCGACTAGATGCTTAAAGAAAAGCTAAGCATATTGATAAGTAAAGAACTCTCGCTGTAGCCCCCGAGCATCTAGGTGGAAAATCTCCGACTAGGGGCTCCAAGCAGATCAAACAACAACTTAACTTTGTATTTGTTTCCACGGAATGAGAATGCTCGGAGGGGCATGGCCACTGACAAATATCAGAAGATGCGCGCAGATCTTGAAGCTGAAAAGGGTAAAACTGCCATCTTGAAGGAACAGATCATCAAAAACAAGAGTCTGTTTTATTTTTGCGCATTTTCGTCTTACTTTTGTGCCCATAATATCCAAGTACTCACTGTGTACGTGGTTTTCTCCGACTTGCAGAACATGTCGCCAAGGCCAAGGACATTGTCGAGCAGTCCAAGCATATCCAGCAGCTGCGCTGCGAGAACAAGATCCTGAAGGAGGAGAGGAAGGAGATGCTGAAGATGCACGAGGATTCCATGAAAGCCCCGCAAGATTCCGCCTCCGCTGAGATCAATCACTTGAAGGAGGAGATTGCGATCTTAAAAGATCAGAAGCAAGCTGCTGATGAGCAAAACCATCGCCATAGCGAGGCGTTTCAGCTCCTCCAACAAGAGAAGGAATCCTTGGCGGACACCGTCTGGCAGGCTAAGGCCAGCATCTTCAGTAAGTTTCCTCCGCCTTGTATTTCTGTAGTCTGGATACTCTAGAGTTTATTGAACTCATGCGATCCTTGTCGGAATTTTCAGCGCCTATGGGTTTAACCCGCTCGCCTCCTTCGGACAAGGAATGCATGGTTCTTGCCGGCAACTTCATCAACACCGCCATCACCCAAGCCAAGGAGATTGCTAAACCCCTCCAGATATATATCAAGGCCTCGGACTCCGTGGCGAAGTACTCCGAGCGTGTCGCGAGCTGGAAAGCTTCATGCGCACGGGCTGGCGCAAGGATGGCGCTGTCTATGGTGAAGGCACACTATGAAGATGCCGACATCGACACGGTGACCTCTGGCATCCCTGACGTAGATGATGACGGCAAGGAGATCGATCACGAAGCCATCCTGTCATCACTCGCGGGTTATGACACCAGGGTTGCCTAGTGGGTGGATGTTGACATCTTCGTGCCCAGGAACACCATCGATAGCGTCAACCAAGATTACTCCGAGTCTCATCACAGCGCCGATGTTGAGGGTGATTCTCCGGCTGGTGATGATGCAGCCTCCAAGTCTCCTGCGCCCAAAGAATTAAGAACACTTTGTAATTTTTGTTTCACCTTTGGTGTGTGCACGGAAGAAACTTGGTGATGTAATCTTAAGGCGGAAAACAATGATTGTTAAGTCCTGCGACTTAAGAACTAATTCCCAGTATGTATATATTTTTAAGCAAGTGCTGGCTTATCCATTACTCTGGTTCTTATGCTTGACTTTTCGTGAGTCGGAAGACTCGTTGTCGGAACCATGCGCTTAGGTGATGATGCCCAATGGCACCGTCAATAACCTAAGCACAAAATCGCTGACAATAAGTGCCGAAAGTCACTACTCCAGAATCCACATAAAAACGACAAAGAATGTGTAGACCAGAAAACTTAAGCTAACGCCCGTAGGCAGAATTTTCACAAGTGCAATCGCAAGACTTGTGCATAAAGGTTTTATATGATCCAAAAATGAACACTAAAGGAGGTAAAAGACTCAGCAATATGAGTGAACCAAAGAGCTTTATTTCATTGATCATATAAGAGGTACACAATTAGATAAAAGATGCTAAGTGTAGAAAGGACGTAGTTGTGCTATGTTCCATGGCCGATCAATCTCCGGGTAGTCATCATCCGGGTCACGTCGCTTACGCTTATGATCCTCGTTGGGTCTATCCTTGAGTTCACGATTGTCGACAAGGTAGTAAGACCCATTGAGCAGCGCCTTGCTTATGATGAACGGTCCTTCCCATGGCGGGGATAATTTGTGTGACTTCTTCTGCTTAAGTCGGAGTACTAAATCCCCCTCTTTAAATGAGCGATGCCGAACGCGGCGACTATGGTAGCTGCATAGCTTCTGCTGGTAGATGGCGGATCTTTGGCATGCCAAAATGCGCTCCTCCTCGAGAAGGTCCACATCTAGGCGTCTGGATTCTTCAGCGTCATCTTCGTCGTAGGCGGCAACTCTTGGTGCGTCGTGGAGGATGTCGGAAGGTAGGATCGCTTCTGCTCCATATACCATGAAGTAAGGGGTGTAGCCGGTGGATCTGTTGGGTGTGGTTCGTAAACTCCACAGCACAGATGGCAATTCTTCCGCCCAGGCTCCAGCTGCTCTGTGTAGCGGTGCCTCAAGATGTGGATTGATTCCCTGTAGAATTAATCCATTGGCTCGCTCAACCTGACCATTGGATTGTGGGTGTGCCACAGATGCAAGGTCAAGTCATATGCCTTTGTCCCAGCAATAGGCCTCCACTTCTCCGAGTGACAAGTTGCTTCCGTTGTCGGTGATGATGTTGTGTGGGAGACCAAATCTCACCACTAGATCCCGGACAAACCGAAGGGCAGTTGCCCCATCAAGCTTTCTAATGGGTTTAGCTTCTATCCATTTGGTGAATTTGTCAACTGCTACAAGCAGATGCGTAAATCCACACAGTGCCGTCTGTAACGGTCCCACCATGTCTAGCCCCCATACTGCAAACGGCCAAGTTATTGGTATTGTTCGCAATTCTTTAGTAGGAACATGTGGTTGTCGGGCATAATACTGGCATCCCGTGCATGTCTCAACCAGCTTGTCGTTTGTAACCTCGAAGTGGATCTGCATGTTGTTTGTAACCTCGAAGTAGATCTGCAGAACGTAGTGCAGCTTGTCTCCTTTTGGTGACTGTATCAGTACACCAGCCCCCGAGCCGTTGAGCAACTTTGATCCGTCAAAGTGCATCACCCAGTACTCTGGTTCTGGCAGCGGAGTAGCATCTAGTATCTCCGTCCAATCTGCAATAAAATCCGCCAAAGCTTGTGACTTAATAGCGTCGCGTCTCTTGTAGGTGATCTCGAAGGCGGCAAGTTCAATGCCCCACTTCGCGACCCTTCCTGTAGCGTCGCTGTTATTGATAATGTCGGACAGTGGAGTCTTGCTCAGTACTGTGATTGGGTGCTCCTGAAAGTAATGCCTCAGCTTCCGAGAAGCGAGGAATACTCCATAAGCTATCTTTTGGTAGTGCGGGTAACGCTGCTTGGACTCCGTCAAGACCTCGCTCACATAGTAAACTGGTCGTTGAACTCCGTGCTCGTAGCCTGGTTCCTTCTGCTCTACCACGACGACGATGCTAATAACCCGGTTGGTTGCTGCCATGTAAATTAACAGGGGCTCTCTAGGCTCGGGTGCTGCAAGGATGGGTGCTGAGGAAAGAATCTCCTTGAGCTGCTTCAATGGTGCATCTGCTTCGTCTGTCCATGTGAATTTGTCCACCTTCTTCAGCAACTTGTACAGCGGCAAAGCCTTCTCTCCAAGTCGGCTGACGAACCTACTAACTGCTGCAACACAACCTGTTAGTCATTGAATGTCCTTTAGGCATGTCGGACGGTTTATGTTTAAGATGGCCTTGATTTTCTCCGGGTTGACCTCGATTCCGCGCTGGGAAACGATGAAGCCCAACAATTTGCCGGCTGGAACCCCGAAGACGCACTTCTTAGGGTTGAGCATCATGTTGTATTTCCGGAGATTATCAAAGGTTTCTTTTAAGTTGGAGATTAAGTCGTTTGACTTTTTAGACATCACCGCGATATCGTCCACATAGGCGTGAACGTTCCGACCAATTTGGTCATGAAGGCAATGTTGCATTGTCCACTGGTAGGTAGCACCTGCGTTTTTCAGCCCAAAGGGCATCGTGACATAGCAAAACGTGCCGTATGGAGTAGTGAACGAAGTGGCCAATTGGTCCAACTTCCTCATCTTGATCTGGTGCTATCCTGAGTATGCATCGAGAAAACACAAAAGTTCCGAGCCAGCCGTCGAGTCAATGACTTGGTCCATGCGAGGCAAAGCAAACGGATCTTTGGGACATGCTTTGTTCAAGCCGGTGTAATCAACGCACATTCTTAATTCATTGGTTCCCTTTTTAGGGACAAGTACAAGATTGGCCACCCATCGGGTGTGAAGGACTTCTCGGATAAACCCAGCCTTAAGTAACCTAGCTATCTCTTTGCCAATGGCGCGTCTCTTCTCATCTACGAAGCGTCGTAGAGGTTGTTTCACTGGTTTACATTTTGGATCTATAAGCTGTGCTCGGCAAGTTCCCTGGGTACACCTTTCTTGTCGGCAGGTTGCCAGGCAAAGATGTCCCTATTCTCATGGAGGAACTCGACGAGCGCGCTTTCCTATTTGGGATCCATGTTCGTCCCAATGGCGACGGTCTTGGAGGCATCGCCTACCACAAGTTCCACCGGCTTGGTCTCGATGGCGGCCTTGAATGCAGGAGCGGAGTCGGAGATCTGCTTCTTAGAAGCGGGCATCTCTGAGTCATTGACCTTGCTCTGGATCTCTTTGAATTCTTCGCTGTAGAGGACAGCTTCTGCAATGGCTGCTTCATTGATCTCGCAGTCCCTTCCCTTGGTAAAGCTTCCGGATATGGTAATGACACCGTTTGGTCCGGGTATCTTGAGTTTGTTGTAGAATAAGCATGGCTTGGCCATGAACGTGTGGAATATGTCGCGGCCGAATATGACGTGGTACACGCTCTTGAAGGGGGCCACCTCAAAGGTAATGCGCTCTTGGCAGTAATTATTAACGTCGCCAAAGGCTACCTGAAGTGTAATGCACCCAAGGGACCGAGCCTCCCGACCAGGGACTACGCCATGGAACACGGTGTTGGTCCGCCTTAGGTTTGCCTCCATCAAGTTCATCTTCTGAAGTGTATCCAGATACATGATATTGATGTTGCTTCCACTATCCACCATGCACTTGGTGAACTCCACGCCGTCAATCAATGGGTTGATGACCATGGCTTACTGGTTCTCCATGGGCACAAGGTCTGGGTGGTCCGTCCTGTCCCAAGTTATTGGAACCTCCGACCAGCGCAGGTATTGGGGAACTGGGGGGAGAGTGGCCATCAGGATCCTTAGAGAGGTCTTCTGTTGTCGGACGGTGGGGGTGCCAAGGAAAGTGTGGTAGACTAGGGCCTTCTTTGCGAAGGGGTTCTTGCTCTTGTCGTCGCTCTTGGCGGCGTGCTTGGGGTCAACGTCCTCGTCCATGTCACTTGAATCCTTGGACTCCTCCTCCTTCTTCTTCCCCTTGCCCTTGCCTCGTGGTCTGTTCTTCCGACTTCGCTTGTAGCCGGACTCCGGGTCTTCCTTGAGGTTGTTGACGAACTTGCAGTGTCGATTAGTATGGGTGGCCTTGCCGTTGGCGTCGAGGTGTACGAGGCACGGCATATCGCGGTACTCCTCGTAGGTTTGGGGAACACGGAGCGGCGCTGAGGTGGTTTCACTTCCTCGTTGTTGCCCGCGGCCCGCTCCCCTTCCTCGGCCACGTTGTCCGCCTTCTCCTCGTCCTGCAAAAGTCATAGCGACCATGTCGGTAGATTGCTTTTATTCTGGAGCGGTTTTTCGCTTTGTACTATTGTTCCTCCGAGCTTGGGTTGGAACGGCCGTTGCCGGCAAAGAGCCACGAGCATCGTCGTCGGCAGCTGCGAACTCACTAGCTAACTGAATCATCTGATTCAAGTCAAGCTGATGATTGTCCTGCAAGCGCTTTAGATTATGTCGGAGCAACGTACCCCTTTCCAACCCATCGATGAAGGAGGCCATGGCGGTCAGAGCGTGCACTCCCGCGCAGGAATTTTTCATATCCAGCCAGCGGGAGAGGTAGGCGCGAGACGTCTCGTCTTTCTCTTGCACGCACCGCTGTAGATCGCCCACAGTGCAGGGACGCTTGTATGTACCCTCAGAGTTCTTGGTGAATGCTTCCTGCATATCCAGCCAGTTGTAGATAGATTTCTCTGGTAAGTCGTCGATCCATTGACGGGCCGTGCCTGCCAACATTAACGGGAGGTACTTAACGGCGACGTTGGGGTTGCCTCCGGCAATCTCCACCGCGTTGTCGTAGTCCTGCAACCATGTGGCAGGTTTGGCGGTGCCGTCATAGGGCTTGACGGTCTTGTCGATCCGGAAACCTTTGGGGTAAGTTGCGGACCGTATTGAAGGTCCAAAACAACGTGGTCCCAGGTATGGTCCTTCCCGGGCCTCGTGGATCTTATCGATCCGTGAACGTGCATCGTACGGCTCCGGGTTCTTGTTCTTGTTGTCAACAGGGGATGGGCTGCGTGAATGACGCGGGCCTCTTCTGCCATGGTGACTGCTTGGCAGCGACGGAGGCGGAGGTGGCGGTGGGTTAGCCTTCTTGTTGTTACCCTCCTGCGATGCCTCGCGCCTGTCACGGTTGCTTGTCGGACTCGGAGGGTCGTGGTGTGACCTGCTCTTGTGTCCTTGGTGGCGCTCTTCATCATGACGGATTTGCACCGCGTAGTCGCGGATGACGATGCAACACTGCTTTGGAGGGGGCATATCCGTGCGATGGTGAGCCTTGTAGTCTTCCTGACGTCGGGTGGATCGGGGCGGTGGCGATGGGCGGCGAGGTCGGGCTTTTTCTCCGTGGTCGGAGGATATGGGGATAGCATCCTTCCTGTTGCGCGCATCCCTCCGTCTTCGTTCTGATGAACCCATCTGTGATCCGATATCCTGAGGAGATCTGTCCCTTGGCGGTTTGTACTGGCTAGATCGGCAGAGCGCTGGGTCAGACTCAAGCCTCTGAGAGGTGGCCTTTTCCTGCTGCTTTACCGCCTTGGTCACTAGGTCATGGACCTATTCTACTGCCTCAGGCGATCTATCCTGCTCCAGAAGGGTCCTGGCGACGGCGAGGTTAAGGAGTGGGGTGGGCATCACCTGCTTGTCTTCACTATCAATGTATGGCTTGGCCTGTGCCGGCTTCGAGGGAGCCCATCCTAGGTTGCGCCATACACCAGGATCGTTGATGACGCGAGCCGGAGCCTTCTTAGCCTTCTGCTGCTGCAGCAGAGTCTTGTACTCGGCCTCCATTGCTCTAGCTTTCTCTATGGACTTCTGCGTGTTGACCAGATCTCGATCTAGCTTAGCGCCTTGCTCCACGATGGCTTGCGCCTCCTCCAGCAGCTGCTGGCGCTTCTCATCAAGCTGAGTCACGTTCCGGATATGATCAATGGTTAGTGGCTCGACGAGGAGATTGTCGTACATCACTCTATCAGTTGGAGTAACATGGGTTGCTACCGACGTGGATGCTGGAGGCGACAAGTTTGCGGTGTTGTTGTTGCTCGGACCGGTGCCGAGTTCCTGCGGCTGTTGCACTGGGTTAGGCGGAGGAGGCATGACCTTTGCGCGATCATCGTCGGCAGCAATTAGTGGCCCCTTTCCCTTTTCCAGCGCCGTAGGCGGAGCTTGCCCGGGTTGATCTTCATCCATCGCTGTCCCAATGGTGACGAACACCCCTCGAGACATGACGGTGTTGTTAGCTTGCTCGTCACGCGAGTACTCCTCCTCCATCTCCTGCATAGCGGAGTCTAGCTCTTCTGGACTGAAGTCTACCTCCTCTGAATCTGCACAGAAATCAGCATAAAGCACGTCAATGACAGAGTCAGAGGGTGCCAGGACTTCCTCGTTGATGGGCAGTGGAGGTGCAACGGCCTCGACGATGACTGGAGGTGGTGGTGCTGCTACGACGATGGCGGCCATAGGCGGTGGCGGCGGCTGCGGAACCGGAGGTTCTCCGTCTCTGAGCGCAAGCTCCATCTGGGCTGCCACGTAGCTGTTGATGGTGCTCACCATCTCTTCGAGGGTAAGGCGTCCTGTTTCCTGCTGCCGGCGTAAAGAATGTCGGAGAAGTGTGTCGTGGTCTAGTCCTTCCACGAAGTGATACAAAGCGTTATCATCGGGGTAATTGGCCAGGCCGTCCCGTATACGGAGCCACCTGGCGAGGTAGTCACGGGGGTTTTCTCCCTCTCTCTGAACGCAGCGTGCCAGGTCAAATATGGTAACCACGCCGACGAACTTGGATCTCTGCTGTCCAGACGCACGCATAAAGCCGACGGATTTGCAGTGATCTTCCACCTTTATATCCTGCACAGGGGCGGTTTGGGTGGGTCTTGAATTTTTCCGATCTTTGCCGGCAAACTCCGAGGAGAGATCCGACATCGATCCTTCCGCAAACGTATCCTGCCCGTAGGCGGTCCGTGCGGGTCTTGATGCTTCTCCGACCCCCAGGGAACTAGTGCCCGAGTCGGTTTCGCCGATGAAGAGGTGGATGTCTCCAATAGGAACGATCGAACACCGCGTAGGGTTCGTCTTCGCCGGGATCCAGAACTCGTCAGGGGGGACGATCGGAACGTTGCCAGAGAATAGAACACGGCCGATGGCTACGTTTTCGCCGATTCCTGCGAAGATCTTGGTCCTCGCCCACTGAAGAGCCTGGAGCGCCTCTTGCCCCACGGTGGGCGCCAACTGTCGTGGTATTGCCGACGAGTACGCCATGGAGGGGTCCTCACAGTGCGTGTTTAGAGACGTGGGGTAAGGCGGACGGTTGACGGGTACGAGGTAACACAGCTTACCCAGGTTCAGATCCCACGACGAGGGCGGAATCCTACTCCGGCTATAAATCTCTATAAGGGCAATACGCCGAGTTACAGAGATAGGTTCGCTGTGCGAGGTTGTATGAATTTGTACTAAGTTGTGTATGAGATTGTGTTGTAAAGGCTCCCATAGGCCCGACTTATATAGTCGCCAGATCCTAGGCTTACAGGGAAAAGTCCTAGCCGGACAGGTTACAGAGTCCTACACCGTCTATCACTAGTCTTGTGTACCTTGCACTCCAAGGCTCCGGGTACGCTGGTGACTCCACCGTAGCCTTCCTTTATCCGGCATGGGCCTCCCTTCTGGATCCACCTAACTGGGCCGCCCAGCAGGCCACAGGCCATGCTACCGACTATGGGCCACCCGGGTTAGTTGGATAAGAGACATGCTATGAGGATACCCATATAGCATATCCCCAACAGCAGAGATACCGACGATCAAACCTTGGATAAGTAAACTATCACGAGACAAAAGGAAATTGGTATCGTATGTAAGTGGTTCATTCGATCACAAAGTAATCGTAGAAATATGTCGGAGCCATATGAATTTCCAGATTCCTCTATTGTTTATTGATTGGAGAAGAGTCTCGGTCATGTCTGTATAATTCACGAACCGTAGGGAGACACACTTAAGGATTCGATGTTGTTTAGTAGATATGGAATGTGAGTAGGGAGACCGAATGTTGTTCGGAGTCCCGGATGGGATCCGGGATATCACGAGGAGATCTGAAATGGTCTGGAGAATAAGATTCATATAAGGAAAGTCTAATTCTGGAGTTCGGAAATGATTTCGATGATTTCATCGGAGAGGTTCTAGAAGGGTCTAGAAGGTTCACCGGACCGGAAGAAGAAGGGTACATGAATGTGTCATGGATAAGTGGAATGATTGGATCATGTCCTAGGTCACTTGGTTGGACATTTACAAGAGAGAAATTAAGCTCCAAATTGAAAGTCAAAAGGAAGGTTTGAAAAGTCAAACTGGGACAATGTTTCCTAGTGGAGGAAGGAAAGGATCCTTCTTTCCCTCCACCACAAGCCAACTAGGAGAGGGAGTTGGGGAAGAATTCAAAATCCCCTCTCCCAAGCTCCCCCCCTCTCATAAATAGAGGGGAGGGGGTGCCCCTGTTGGAGATATGCCCTAGAGGAAATAACAAATGTAGTTATTATTATATATTTGTGTTTATGATAAATGTTTACATTCATGCTATAACAGTATTAACCAGAAACATTAATACTTGTGTGATTTGTAAACTTAATTAGAGTCCCTAGTAAAGCCCCTTTATAATACTAGCTTGTTGATTAATAGATGATCATAGTTTCTTGATCATGAACATTTGAGATTTTGTTAATAACAAGGTCATATCATTAGGAAAATGGTATGATGGACATACTCCTATAGATAAGCGTAGCATAAAGATCAAGTCATTTTAATAGTTCAATTGCTATAAGATTTCTGATACATAGTAACATAATTCCTTCGACCATGAGATCATGCTAATCACCATCACCGGAAGGATGCTTTGATGACATCAAACACCACACCGTAACTGGGTGGCTATAAAGGTGGCATTGAGTGTTCGGAAAGTATGGGTTAAGGCACACGGATCAAGAGTGGGATTTGTCCATCCATATGACAGATAGATATACTCTCGGCCCTCTCGGTGGAATGTCATCCAATTGGCTTGCAAGCATGTGACTGGCTCACAAGGTATCACATACCACGGGAACGAGAAAAGAGTACTTATCAGTAACGAGGTTGAACTAGGTATGCAGAGATACCGACGATCAAAACCTCGGATAAGTAAACTATCGTGAGACAAAGGGAAATTGGTATCGTATGTAAGTGGTTCATTCGATCGCAAAGTGATCGTAGAAATATGTGGGAGCCATATGAATTTCCAGATTCCTCTATTGGTTATTGATCGGAGAAGTGTCTTGGTCATGTCCGCATAATTCACGAACCGTAGGGAGACACACTTAAGGATTTGATGTTGTTGAGTACTTATGGAATGATGAGTAAGAGACCGAATGTTGTTCAGAGTCTCGGATGGGATCCGGGATATCAAGAGGAGATCCGGAATGGTCTGGAGAATAAGATTCATATAAGGAAAGTCCTGTTTCGTAGTTGGGGAATGATTCTGGTGTTTTCACCGGGAATGTTCTAGAAGGGTCTGGAAGGTCCGGCACTCCGGAGGGGAAGGGTACATGAATGTTTCATGACAATATGGAATGGTTGCATCATGTACTAGGTCACTTGGCTGGGCAAAATAAAGGGAGAAATCAAATCCTAGTTTGAAAGTCAAACGCCAATTTGAAAAAGTCAAACGGCAAGTTTGCTTGGTAGAGGGAGAGTAGGAAACCTACTTGGGGAGGAAGTCCTCCTCCCTCCACCCGCCGGCCAAGGAGGCCGAGTTGGGGGAGGACTCCCTCCTCCCAACCGGCCACCCTCCACCTATATAAGGAGGGGTAGGGCTCCCCTACCCCTCACACCCAAAAACCCTAGCTCTCTCCTCCAAGTCGCCGGTGCCACCACCACCTTGTGCCGCTGCCTAGGGCACCTCCAACTCGGCGAGTTGGGGTGAACCCCAAACCCTAGCCGCCGGCTACACTCTCTCCTTGGTGCCTCTAAACCCTAGATCACCAAGGCCTCTCTCATAGTCCACCATACTCGCTCCGGCTTAAGGCGAAGCCCTACGAGATCTCCCCTCTACTTCCGGTACCACGCCATCGTGCTGCCGGAATCGCGAGGAGAGTGCTACAACCTCCGCTGCCTGCTAGAACAAGGTAGAGGAAGGTCTTCATCGAGTACCGAATGTGTGACCGACTACGGAAGCGCTGCCGGAACGCAGCGCCGGAAGGATCGTCTACGCGATCTTGAGATCGGCAAGAGTACGACTACATCACCCACGAGAATCTGCTCTCGTTAACCGCTTTGGAATCTTCGAGGGTGAGTTCCTCTATCGGCTTGTTGCTACAATCTAGTAGATAGATCTTGGCTTGTTTGTTTGCATGCGGTAGATTTTTTTGTTTTCCATGCTACGAACCCATACAGTGGTATCAGAGCCGTGTCTATATGTAGATCTGTTGCACGAGTAGAACACAATGGTCATTGTGGGCGGTGGTGCTTTTATTATCAATTGCTTCTTGTGTACTTTGCATCTTGCGGTATGATGGGATGAAGCGGCCCGGGCTAACCTTACATGACATCGTTCATGAGACTTGCTCCACGCTCAACATGCAACTTGTATTGCATAAGTGGCTTTGCGGGTGTCTGTCTCTCCCATTATAGTATAGATCCAATTTACAACGGGCACTTGATAGTTCAAACATCAACATTGTGGTTCTTGTTTGTAAGTCATATCGACACTTATTGAAAGCCCCAAACCACGTAAAATATGCAAAGAAAATTAGAGGCGTCTAACTTTGTTTTGCAGGGGTGTGACGTGATGTGATATGGCCATGATTGTGATTATATTTGATGTATGCAACGTTCCTTATTGTAAGTTGGCAACCGGCAGGAGACATATGGTTGTCTTTAAATTCCGTTAAGACCCACGTGTCTACTCAAAGTAGTTGTAATAGTTGAAGCTGGTGGACGACAACCATGAAACGGCGCCATTGACCTTGACGCTATACCGGTGATGATGGTGATCATGTTCGTGCTTGAAGATGGATATCGGAAGAACAAGAAGAAAGGCCATATCATATCACATATTATGAATTGCATGTGATGTTAATCCTTTATGCATCTTGTATTGCTTAGTTAACGACGGTAGCATTATAAGATGATCCCTCATGCACACAAATTTCAAGTTCCAAAGTGTTCATCCTTAGTAAGCACTGTTGCTAAAGCTCGTTGTTTTGAAGCACCACGTGATGATCGGGTGTGTTAGATTCTGCGGGTGTATACAACGTGAGCAAGCCAGATTTGCTCATGCGGAAGCTAAGGTTTGATCTTGACGAGCCTAGCATGTACAGACATGGTCTCGAAACACGGATCACCGAAAGGTAAAGCATGAGTCATATAGTAGATATGATGGACATGTTGATTGTTCGCCATTGAAGCTACATCAACTCTCGTGATGATCGGTTTTGATGTGGTGGATTTGGTTCGTGTGATCACTAAAACAATGTGAGGGATATTGTTTTGAGTGGGAGTTCACCTAGATTAATTTAACTATTAATTAGAACTAAATTTGTCATAAACTTAGTCTAAATTATTGCAAATATGTTGTAGATCAATGGCGGCCCCTACCATCAATTTTAATGCGTTACTAGAGAAATAAAAGTTGAAAATCAATGGAAGCAACTTCGCGGATTGGTTCCGCAATTTGAGGATTGTCCTCAATGCTGGTAATTTGACCTATGTGCTGGATGTACCGCTGGGTGAACCACCTGCAGCTACTGCTACCGATGAAGTAAAGAATGTTCACCTCACTCGGAAGAATCAGTACTCCACAGTTCAGTGTGCTATCTTGTATGGTTTGGAATCGGAGCTTCAGAAAAGGTTTGAGAACCAAGACCCATATGATATTATCCGTGAACTCAAAATTATTTTTGAGACTCACGCGGCAGTTGAGAGTTATGAGGCTTCTGAAAAGTTCTTTAACTGCAAGATGGAAGAGGGCAGCTCCGTCAGTGAGCATGTGCTTAAGATGTCTGGGCACGCAAACAAACTCCAAAGTTTGGGTATAGTGATTCCTAATTCTTTGGGGATTTATCTTGTCCTCCAATCGCTGCCACCAAGTTACAAGAACTTTGTGATGAACTACAGTATGCAAAACATGAACAAGACGTTGCCAGAACTCTTCTCCATGTTGAAATCTGCAGAAGTGGAGATCAATAAAGAGCATCAAGTGTTGTTGGTCAATAAGACCACCAAATTCAAGAAAGGCAAGTCTAAGCAAAAGGGAAACTTCAAGAAGGGTGGTAAGAAAGTTACCGCACCGACGAAGAATACCAAGGTTGGGACAAAGCCTAATACTGAGTGCTTTTACTGCAAGGGAGAAGGTCATTGGAAGCGGAATTGCCCAAAGTACTTGGCGGATTTGAAGAACGGCAACATCAAGAAGAAAGGTATATCCGATATACATGTTATTGATGTGTATCTCACTAGTACTCGTAGTAGTGCCTGGGTATTTGATACTGGTTCGGTTGCTCATATTTGTAACTCGAAACAGGTACTGCAGAATAAACTGAAGCTAGCGAAGAACAAGGTGACGATGCGCTTTGGAAATGGATCAAAGGTTGATGTGATCGCGGTCGGCACGCTACCTCTTCATCTACCATCGATATTAGTTTTATACTTAATAATTGTTATTTGGTGCCTGCGTTGAGCATGAACATTATATCTGGATCATGTTTGTTGCGGGACGGTTACTTGTTTAAGTCCGAGAATAATGGTTGTTCGATTTATATGAGTAATATGTTTTATGCACATGCACCTTTGATAGGTGGTCTATTCTTATTGAATCTCGATAGTGGAAATACACATATTAATAACATTGAAGCTAAACGTTTGAAATTGAGTGATAACTCGACCTATATGTGGCACTGTCGTCTTGGTCATATTGGAGTGAAGCGTATGAAGAAACTCCATTCCGATGGACTCTTGAATCACTTGATTTTGAATCACTTGAAAGATGCGAAGCATGTCTGATGGGTAAAATGACTAAGACTCCAATTTCTGGGATGATGGAGCAAGCTACAGACTTATTGGAAATCATACATACCGATGTGTGTGGACCAATGAGTGTAGCATCACGCGGTGGTTATCGTTATGTTCTTACCTTTACGGATGACTTGAGTAGATATGGGTATATCTATTTCATGAAACATAAGTCCGAAACTTTCGAGAAGTTTAAGGAATTTCAAAGTGAGGTAGAGAATCAACGTAACAAGAAGATTAAATTTCTACGTTCTGATCGTGAAGGTGAATATCTAAGTTATGAGTTTGGCAAGCATTTAAAGAAATGCGGAATACTTTCACAATTGACACCGCCGGGAACACCACAGCATAATGGTGTGTCCGAACGTCGTAATCGAACTCTCTTAGATATGGTTCGTTCTATGATGTCACTTACAGATTTACCGCTATCGTTTTGGGGTTATGCATTAGAAACAGCCGCATTCACTTTAAATAGGGCACCATCTAAATCTGTTGAAACGATACCGTATGAATTATGGTTTGGGAAGAAACCTAAATTGTCGTTCCTTAAAGTTTGGGGTTGTGAAGCTTATGTAAATAAGTTACAGCCGGACAAGCTTGAACCCAAAGCGGAAAAATGCGTCTTCATAGGATACCCCGGAGGAAACTATTGGGTATACCTTCTATCATAGATCTGAAGGCAAAATCTTTGTTGCTAAGGATGGATCCTTTCTAGAGAAGGAATTTCTCTCGAAAGAAGTGACTGGAAGGAAAGTAGAACTCGACGAGGTTATTGAACCTTCTCTCGAACTTGCGAGTAGCACAACACCGGAAGTAGGTCATGTGGCGCCTACACCAATAAGAGAGGAAGCTAATGATGATGATCATGAAACTTCGGTTGAAATTGCTACAGAGCCTCGCAGGTCAACAAGAACTCGTACCACTCCTGATTGGTATGATCCCGTTATGAGTGTCATGGTGGTAGACAACACCGATGACCCTGCGACATATGAGGAAGCGATGATGAGCCCAGATTCCAATAAATGGAAAGAAGCCATGAAATCTGAGATTGGATCCATGTACGAAAACCAAGTATGGACTTTGGTGGACTTACCGGATGGCCGGAAGGCTGTCGAGAACAAATGGATTTTCAAGAAGAAAACATATGCTGATGGTAATGTTACTATCTATAAAGCTCGACTTGTCGCAAAAGGGTTTCAACAAATTCAAGGAGTTGACTATGATGATACTTTCTCACCAGTAGCGAAGCTAAAGTCTGTGAGGATTATGTTAGCAATCGCTGCATATTATGATTATGAGATATCGCAGATGGATGTCAAAACGGCGTTCCTCAATGGAGACATTGATGAAGAGTTGTATATGATGCAACCCAAAGGTTTTGTCGATCCTAAAGATGCTAACAAGGTATGCAAACTTCAACGATCCATATATGGATTGAAGCAAGCATCCTGAAGTTGGAATCAACGTTTTGATAAGGTAATCAAAAATTTTGGTTTTATACAAACTTATGGAGAAGCTTGTATTTACAAGAAAGTGAGTGGGAGCTCTGTAGCATTCTTAATACTATATGTAGATGACATATTGTTGATTGGTAATGATGTAGACCTTCTTAATAGTGTCAAAGAATATTTGAATAATAGTTTTTCAATGAAAGATCTTGGCGAAGCAGCTTACATATTAGGCATAAAGATTTATAGAGATAGATCGAGACGCCTAATATCATTATCACAAAGTACATATTTGGACAAAGTT
The DNA here is from genome assembly GCA_910589765.1 of Avena atlantica. NCBI lineage: Eukaryota > Viridiplantae > Streptophyta > Magnoliopsida > Poales > Poaceae > Avena > Avena atlantica. Next base: position 421,507,393 of record OU342734.1, on the reverse strand, counting down.
CTAAAGAGGTTTGGAATGGAAGATAGCAAGAAAGGGTTCTTGCCCATGTTGCCCAATACGACCTTGAGTAAAACTCAAAGTCCGACAACTGCAGAAGATAGAGAAAGGATGAGTAAGACTCCCTATGCCTCAGCCATAGGATCTCTAATGTATGCCATGCTATGTACTAGACCCGACATTGCATATGCTGTTAGTTTGACTAGCAGATATCAAAGTGATCCAGGAGTGGATCATTGGACAGCGGTCAAAAACATCCTTAAGTACTTGAGAAGAACTAAGGATATGGTTCTTTCTTATGGAGGTGATGAACAACTCGTTGTTAATGGTTACACCGATGCTAGTTCGAACACCGATCCGGATGATTCTAAATCTCAATCTGGATACGTATTTATTTTGAATGGTGCAGCAGTTAGCTGGAGTAGTGCAAAGCAAAGCGTTGTGGCGAGATCTTCAACTGAATCGGAATACATAGCTGCTTCGGAGGCTTCACACGAAGCGATATGGATGAAGGAGTTCATTACAGAGCTCGGAGTGGTTCCAAGTGCGCTGGACCCAGTGTCTATCTACTGTGATAACATGGGCGCCATAGCCAATGCGCAAGAACCAAGGTCACACATGTAACATCCCTAAAATCATGATTTCAAAGACTGCATATCATTCATGCATGCATATAGAATTGAGATCAATTTCAAACTCATTTCAAGAAAACAGAAGCACATAGTGCTATCATTTTATGTGAGCAAACTTAAATCAAATGCCCATCCTCATTTGAGAGCTTAGTGTTTTAAAAACCAAGTTTGTTTGCTTCCTTGTTGATTGGTTTGAGTGTAGAGTTTGAACAAATTTATAAAAAATAAAAATGGTTTCAAAACCATTTTCAATCTTTTGCAAACCAAGTGCTAAGTCACTATTATTTTGTCTTTCCAAAACTGATCGAGCCAACTCAAAGTGACCACATGGTTTTATGCCAAGTTTTGTGACTGTTGCACACTGCAAAAATCCAGAAAATATTCGAATTCAAATAGAGTTTGAATTCATTTAAAAATCATTCCAGAAAATCAAATTAGAAAAAGAAAAGGAATAAAGAAAAGGAAAAGGGATGGCACTACTAATCTGGCCCAACAGCGAAACCAGCCCAGCTAGCCCACCCGGGCCACCTCTCTCTCTCTCGCACGCACAGACGCACCCACGCAGTCACTGACGCTCGGACCCCACTCCCTCTCTGCTCTATTCGCTGACAAGCGGGCCCCGTCCACGTCGTCATCGTCTTCCCCAAATTTCTGCGCACGAACACCGCCGCTGCCGTTGCTGCGTTGATTCCGCGGTGTAATTGGCATTGAATAACTGAGCGTTTCTTGTCGAGCATCTGCCTACTTAAGCCCCTCCCTCTCGCGGCCATTTCCCCTCACTCAATTTCCTCTCCACGCCACCAGGCTGCTCGCAACTCGCTCAACGCTGCCGCTGTTCCGACGACCTCGCCGACGAATTCCGGTGAGCACAGTGTCCCCCTCTGTCCATGGTTCATGCTATCAAGCTCAGCAACTCCTTGCGCATCTACTGACACACCCCGTTTGTTCTCGCATGGTCTGTAGCCTCGGCAGCAACCTCAATCGAGCGTCGCCGCTCTCTGCACGAACTCCGGCGACCTCTCCCCGTAAGTACCAGCCGCCCCTTGCCCTCTGTCTGATACGCCTAGGATCCCCATCGTCTTGCGCATCTAACGGTGCCCTCCTTTTGACTTAGCGCGATGCAGAACCTCGCCAACGTCGACCAGCAGCCGTACCCGACGCGTCCACGAACTCCGGCGAGGAATCCCCGACGACTCCGAGCGCCCCTTGCCAAGCCACCACCACGTTGAGCTTCACCTCGTCCCTGCGGTTCTGGTAAGCACCCTCTCCCCTCCCCGGACGACCTAGAACGCCAGCGCCGCCACTGACAGACGCGCCGCCGCCAGTCGCCGCCGCTAGTCTATGGTCGAAGCAACAGCAGTCATTGGATGTAGATCTTGCAGATTAGATTAGATCTGAACGAATCGTTTTCTTTGAATCTGGCGCGTTGGATCTGACTTGATCCAACGGCGCGGAAGCTTGATCCTGAGCGAATCGGTACCAGCCAATAGGATAGCGCCGCGTGGCTAGGGTTTGGTTTAAAAACAGAATTTGAATCAGATTTATATCCAAATTTGATTTAGCTATAACTTTTGATTCCCACGTTAGAATTTGAAAAAATTTATACCGTTGGAATCAGGAGAACAAGCCCTTTCTATTTATGCAATGTGTTTAGTGTTTAGATTCTGTTAAAATGATTTTATTTGCAGAAACTTGTTTAGGACTATTTTGAGCATATGATTTGTTTAGGTAATTGTTTTAGTGTCAAATAAACTTGGTTTAGCAAGTTTTTGACTTGTTTATGATTCAGTACTATGCACTTGTTTTGTTGAGTTTCAAAAATCATCACTTAGCATTTTGCATGCATGCATATATATTTTTGCTTGTATATGACTTGTATGTGATTGTGGCTATATTCTTTGTGTAGACTTTGGTGCTAGTGATTGTGATTGTGAAGAGTGCTACTCTCCCAACTACCAAGTCAAGTGGTACTTCATGAATATGTCTATCCCTATATTTTTATACAAGCATTAGAAATATTTTGCTAAGTCTTGCATGTTACTGTTTTTGCCAAATGCCATGTTGGGAAATCCTAAGTAGTTGTAGAATTGCTAGGAAATTTCTAAGTTAAGTTACTATCTATGCCATTCTGAGCCTAGCTAGTAGCAAACAAGGGTTGGTGAATTATACATGCTATGGTGAAAATATTTCTAAGTCTTTGGACTTATGTTTTACTTAATAAAACAACTAAGTCAATGAATCACCTGGGTGGAAAGGGACTTGATTGGTGGTTTTTGGTTGAGTGGTTACACAAGGCCCATGGATATGGTTTACCTTGTGTATCTCACTTGTGGTATGCCACCCAGGAACAAAGAGATTTTAGAGGCCAAGTGTTGAGAAGCTTCTAGTGCAGCCACTTGGCAATATGGGCTCTGCCTGGATCACATAAGTTGCTAGAACTTAGCCATTTGGACAGTTGGTGGTAGTGGGAATGATAGGTTGGAATGCGTCCATTTGGTCTAAGGAAAGTCTTCTGAAAGGTCATGTCTTGGTAAAACCAAGTCTGGTGGGGAAAGTGCACAACCTCTGCAGATGGAAAAATCTAAGTACTTAGCCAAGTCCATGGCAATGGACAACTTGAGCATCAAGACATGGAAGCTATCAAGAATCTCCTCATCCCAATTTCTAAGTAAAAATTTGTGGGTGAACAAGGGTGAAGGACCCCAATGTCTATTGGTGGTTACTTGGGAAAAGTTTTGACAAAGAAAAACTTAGTGATTTCAACTAATAGGAAAAACCTATTTTGTGCAAAGCAAGCCAAGCTACACTTAGCCAAATTGCATATAGTAATATAGTCCACTTAAAATTTACTAAGGTATCACTTGACAATACTATTCCAAAGTATTGACCCACTGTGGCTGTAACTTGTGATGTTGCAGGTTACTCTGATGAGGATTAGGTGTCATGAGTCTACACTCAACATGTTTGCCTGTGGCACATGAAGATGAAGACTTATATTTATTTACTTATTCAAACTCATGTATTAGGCATGTGGCCTTGAGTTGTAAAGACTATGTTATCTCTAGAATGGTTGTAATAAATGACCTTTGTATCTGTGTACTTCATCTTAAACTGTGGATGCTAGCAATGATCCAGGGACTAGCATTGCAATCACAGGGATCCTTTTCCTTTACAAAGGAGGGATCTTACAACACAAGAAGCTGAAGCACATCAAGCTACGTTTTCACGCTATTCAAAAACATGTCCAAGATGGTGACATAAAGATTTTCAAAGTACACACAGATCTGAATGTGGCGGATCCGTTGACTAAACCTCTCCCGAGGGCAAAACATGACCAACACCAAACTGCCATGGGTTTTCAATATATTACCATGTAATCTAGATTAGTTGATTCTAGTGCAAGTGGAAGACTGTTGGAGATATGCCCTAGAGGCAATAATAAATGTAGTTATTATTATATCTTTGTGTTTATGATAAATGTTTACATTCATGCTATAACAGTATTAACCAGAAACATTAATACTTGTGTGATTTGTAAACTTAATTAGAGTCCCTAGTAAAGCCTCTTTATAATACTAGCTTGTTGATTAATAGATGACCATAGTTTATTGATCATGAACATTTGAGATGTTGTTAATAACAAGGTCATATCATTAGGAGAATGGTATGATGGACATACTCCTATAGATAAGTGTAGCATAAAGATCAAGTCATTTTAATAGTTCAATTGCTATAAGCTTTCTGATACATAGTAACCTAATTCCTTCGACCATGAGATCATGCTAATCACCATCAGCGGAAGGATGCTTTGATGACATTAAACACCACACCGTAACTGGGTGTCTATAAAGGTGGCATTGAGTGTTCGGAAAGTATGGGTTGAGGCACATGGATCAAGAGTGGGATTTGTCCATCCATATGACGGATAGATATACTCTGGGCCCTCTCGGTGGAATGTCATCCAATTGGCTTGCAATCATGTGACTGGCTCACAAGGGATCACATACCACGGGAACGAGAAAAGAGTACTTATCAGTAACGAGGTTGAACTAGGTATGCAGAGATATCGACGATCAAAACCTCGGATAAGTACACTATCGTGAGACAAAGGGAAATTGGTATCGTATGTAAGTGGTTCATTCGATCGCAAAGTAATCGTAGAAATATGTGGGAGCCATATGAATTTCCAGATTCCTCTATTGGTTATTGATCGGAGTAGTGTCTCGGTCATGTCCGCATAATTCACGAACCGTAGGGAGACACACTTAAGGATTCGATGTTGTTGAGTAGTTATGGAATGATGAGTAAGAGACCGAATGTTGTTCGGAGTCTCGGATGGGATCCGGGATATCAAGAGGAGATCCGGAATGGTCCGGAGAATAAGATTCATATAAGGAAAGTCATGTTCCGTAGTTGGGTAATGATTCCGGTGTTTTCACCGGGAATGTTCTAGAAGGGTCCGAAAGGTCCGGCACTCCAGAGGGGAAGGGTACATGAATGTGTCATGACAATATGGAATGGTTGCATCATGTACTAGGTCACTTGGCTGGGAAAAATAAAGGGAGAAATCAAATCCTAGTTTGAAAGTCAAACGTCAATTTGAAAAAGTCAAACGGCAAGTTTGCTTGGTGGAGGGAGAGTAGGAAACCTACTTGGGGAGGAAGTCCTCCTCCCTCCACCCGCCGGACAAGGAGGCCGAGTTGCGGGAGGACTCCCTCCTCCCAACCGTCCACCCTCCACCTATATAAGGAGGGGTAGGGCTCCCCTACCCCTCACACCCAAAAACCCTAGCCCTCTCCTCCAAGTCGCCGGCGCCACACCACCTTGTGACGCCGCCGCCTAGGGCACCTCCAACTCGGCGAGTTGGGGTGAACCCCAAACCCTAGACACCGGCTACAGTCTCCCCTTGGTGCCTCTAAACCCTAGATCACCAAGTCCTCTCTCATAGTCCACCATACTCGCTCCGGCTTAAGGCGAAGCCCTGCGAGATATCCCCTCTACTTCCGGTACCACGCCGTCATGCTACCAGAATAGCGAGGAGAGTGCTACAACCTTCGCTGCCTGCTGGAACAAGGGAGAGGAAGGTCTTCATCGAGTACCGAACGTGTGACCGACTGCGAAAGCGCTGCCGGAACACAGGGTCGGAAGGATCTTCTACGCGATCTTGAGATCGGCAAGAGTACGACTACATCACCCACGAGAATCTGCTCTCATTAACCGCTTTGGAATCTTCGAGGGTGAGTTCCTCTATTGACTCGTTGCTACAATCTAGTAGATAGATCTTGGCTTGTTTGTTTGCATGCGGTAGAAAATTTTTGTTTTCCATGCTACGAACCCCAACAGCCCCAAGGACACACAACACCAGCCCCTCCGCCACCTAGCGCCACCGCCACCCTACGCCGCCGCCGGATCGTCGCTGCCGCCCTAGCCACCACTGGATCGTCGCTGCCACCCTAGCCACCGCCGACTCCACCTCCTCATCTTCGGCCCTCTAAACCCTAGATCTTCGGAAACACTAGATCCACCATAACCTGCTCCGGCTTAGGCGAAGCCCTGCAGGATTTTCCCTCTACTTCCGACACCACGCCGTCGTGCTGCCAGAATCGCGAGGGGAGAACTACAACCTCCGCTGCTTGCTGGAACAAGGGAGAGGAAGGTCTTCATCGAGTACTGAACATGTGACCGACTGCGGAAGCACTGCCGGAACGCAGCGCCGGAAGGATCGTCTATGCGATCTTGAGATTGGCAAGTGTACGACTACATCACCCACGAGAATCTACTCTTGTTAACCACTTTGGAATCTTCGAGGGTGAGTACTCTAATCGACTCATTGCTACAATCTAGTAGATAGATCTTGGCTTGTTTGTGTGCATGTGGTAGAAATTTTTTGTTTTCCATGCTACGAACCCCTACAGTGGTATCAGAGTCGTGTCTATATGTCGATTTGTTGCACGAGTAGAACACAATGGTCATTGTGGGAATTGATGCTTTTGTTGTCGATTGCTTATTGTGTACTTTGCATCTTGCGGGATGGTGGGATGAAGCGGTCCGGGCTAACCTTACATGACATCGTTCATGAGACTTGCTCCACGCTTGACATGCAACTTGCATTGCATAAGTGGCTTTACAGGTGCTTGTTTCTCCCAACATAGTGAAGATTCAATTTACAACGGGTGATTGACAATACTAGTATCAATGTTGTGGTTCTTGTTCGTAAGTTAGAACGACACTTATTGAAAGCCCCAAACCACGTAAAACATGCAAAGAAAATTAGAGGCGTCTAACTTTGTTTTGCAGGGGTGTGTTGTGATGTGATATGGCCATGATTGTGATTATATATGATGTATGCAATGTTCCTTATTGTAAGTCGACAACCGGCAGGAGCCTTATGGTTGTCTTTTTAATTTCGTTAAAGACCTGCGTGTCTATAATTCAAAGTAGTTGTAATAGTTGATGCTGGTGGACGACAACCATGGAGCGGCGACATTGACCTTGACGCCACGCCGGTGATGATGGATATCATGTTCGTGCTTGAAGATGGAGATCGGAAGCACAAGAAGAAAGGTCATATCATATCACATATTATGAATTGCATGTGATGTTGATCCTTTTATGCATCTTGTATTGCTTTGATCACGACTGTAGCATTATAAGATGGTCCCTCTCACAAAATATCAAGTTATAAAGTGTTCATCCTTAGTAGGCACCGTTGCCAAGACTCGTTGTTTCGAAGCACCACGTGATGATCAGGTGTGTTAGATTCTGGGAGTGTATACAATGGGAGCAAGCTAGGTTTGCTCATGCGGAAGCTAAGGTTTGATCTTGACGAGCCTAGAATGTACAGACATGGTCTCGGAACACAGAATACCGAAAGATAAAGCATGAGTCATATAGATGATATGATGAACATGATGATTGTTCGCCTTTGAAACTACATCATGTCACGTGATGATCGGAATTGGTATAGTGGATTTGGTTCATGTAATCACTAAAACAATGTGAGGGATATTGTTTTGAGTGGGAGTTCAAAAATAATATGATTAAAAGTTGAACACTATTTATCATAAATTAAATCAAAGTGAATTTGCATAGTTGTTATAGTCATTGGCATCCATTTACCACCTTGCGCTTAGTTATAATTGAGATAACAGAACTATAGAATTCTGGTTAGTAACTTTACAAACCGGTATCATATTGTTTTGAAGTGTTAATCTAAAGTTTAAAAGTCCTATTGCAAACTTTCAGTAAGTTCCGGTTACTCTGTGAAGTTTAATAATTGGTATTAAATCAAGAGTAACAATTCTAGTATTAGTAAATAAGTATCATATTTATCTCCATGATTCTTGATATTCAAAAGATTGTTTTAATATCAAGGTTATCTAGGAACATCATCTGTGGAAGATATTGCGATATCTGAAATGATGGTTTGAAAACATGATAGAGTATAATATGGCAAAGTTTATGTTCTCATATTTGATGGGAATTTGCAAAAGGTTTGAGACACTAGTTGCCCTAATCCTCCAAAAGATTTTGGAGAGCAAGATTATACTCGCGATTCACCTTTATAAGCTAAAGTAGCTTGATCATGAATAATTCCATGATAAGGATGAATATTTGATGTAGGTAAAATGTTTACTACACCAAGAGATTGCTAAAGAATGGAATTTGAAAGAACACCAAACATTTGATGATGGTGATCTACTTCAAAGTGCAAGTACAAAGACATTGGTATTTAACTATACATGCTTTGGACTATATGTCATGTGTATGGCTCCACTATTGATGTTCATAGATTCTTTCAAGCAGAAAAGGAAATACTGAAAGAGAATCTCATAAATATATGGCAGAAAAGAAAAGACTAGAATTTCTCAGTTTAGGTATATAGAGGATATACGTGTTATGGTTGTATTATTTTCTTGTTAAATAATGTGTTTCTTAAGCATTAGATACTGAATTTGTTGGTGTGAATCATCATACGAAACAACACAATTCATGAACTACAATGGCCTAAGTAACTAGCAAGAGAATATGTGATGATGTTCATCGAGAACAAATAAAGTGTTGATGTGTTTATCATTAACATCAAAGCTTGCCTTCAAGATTTGTTTTATCAGGTATTATGAGAACAAAAGGGTTGTTCAAATAATTGTCGTAATTCATAAAAGATGGATGATTTACAAATCTCGTTGGATAAATCACATCCATAAAACAAGTGCTAAAAATGTCGAAAGACAATTGATTGAAAGATCACTTAGGAAGTGACATCGCCATTTAAATTATATTGGAAAGAAAACATGAAGAAACTCCATGTGGATGGAATTTTGGAGTCTTTTGATTTTTGATCAAATGACGCTTGTGAAACTTTCCTAGAGATAATTAAAACTTCGTTCATAGGCCAAAAGGGAACGAATGACTAGCTTATTGGAACTTGTACATATTGTTGTATGAGGTCCATTATGTGTAGTCAAGAGCGATGGATTTCAACTTCATATGCTTTCTCCGAAAATTTGAGTGAATATATAAATATTTACTTAATAAGGATGAAGTCTGAAACATTTGAAAAGTTCAAAGACTTTCAAGATGAAGTGCAAAATCAATGTAACAAGAAAATAAAGAATTTATGATAGGATCATAAAGGAAGATTTTTAAGTTACAAGTTTAGCATAACACCTAAGATTTGAGAAATTGTTTCGGGGATTTGCATTTCCCGAAACACCATAAGAGTATGGAGCGTTCAAGATATGTAATGAAACCTTGTTTGACATGGTAAGATCAAAGGTGTAATTCATAAAACCGCCATTATATTTTAAAGATTAAAAGCTTTAGAGACTACCATTTTTCCACTAAAAATATCTCCATCATGATCCGTTGAAATGACACCATATAAAGTTATGGTTTGGGATAAAACCCAAGTTGTCCTTTCTTAAACATTGGTATGCATGAGTAAAATGTTTACAACCAAAGTCGGATGAGCATGTCTTTGTAAGTTATTTCGGATAATCGTTGGGTACTCCTCCATAACACCAAATACAAAAGTGTTTGTCGCTTAGAATGTCAAGTTTCTTGAGAAGAATTTTTTTGTGAAAAGTTAAGTGGGAGGACAATAGAACTTTGATAAGATTAAAAGAACCTTAGCTATATGTGCTGAGTTGCGTAGCACCGGAAAGCATTTTGGATGCAACAACAATGCTCATGGCTCACGTGCCTCAACGGTTGTGGTCACGGAGGTCTAAGTTCCTATTGAACGTGGTAGGTCGGGTAAACAATCAAATACTAGGATTTGATAGTAAATCTTGTTGTTTGTTAATAATGGACCGACTACATGCAAAGAAGCGATGATGGGCCCTAACTCCATCAAATGGCTTGAAGCCATAAAATCCATGATAGTTTCATACACGAGAAATCAAGCTTTGAACTTGAAAGACCATCTGAAAAGGTCTAAGACCTTACAGTCGTGTTTGGATCTATAAAGAAATATACATAGATGTTTCACATCTATGAAATAGTCGACATGTTGGGAAAAAGTTCACAACAATGTTTAAAGGTTGACTATGACAAGATTTGATCTTTCATAGCGATATTTAGTGTAGATGGATTAATGTAGCAACCACTACATATAACTTTGTTATGTGGTAATTTAATAAACAAAACAAGTTCTTCTAATAGAATTGTTACCTAGGACGTGTGCATAACACGGTCCAAGGGGTTTTGTTAATTTAAGTGATGCTAAAAGCGTATGCAAAGCTCAATGGTTGAAGTAAGCATCGAGGAGTTGGAATCTTCACCATGATGAAACTGTTAAAAGGGTTTAAATTCATCAGAGACGATGAAGATGCTTGCTTTTGCAAGAAATTAAGTGGGAGCGCTAAGACATATTTCTAATATATTATATGGAAGACATATTGTTGATTGGAAATTATGTAACTTTTATTAACACATGTTAAGAATTTCATCTCGATGAAAGACTTAGGCAAAACCCGAATATTTGGCATCAATATCTATATAGATAGATTGAGATGCTAATATGGTCGTGCCAAATGTACATAGGTGAGACATTGAGAAAGGTTCTTGTCGCACAGAAAGGATTGAATCAAAATTCAAGTGTATTGGCACTTGGTAAGTGAAACAAAGATTCAAGCTTGATGTATGAAATCACAAAGAGTATTTATATCAATCATACTATGATATGTACAAATCAAGATATGTCCTATGCTCTAAATGTTATGAGCATATACCAGAATGATTCATAAGATGATCATTGAACGATAGTAAGGATATTCGTATGATCTTTTGGAAGAACTAAGAATATATTGTTTTTATAGAGGTGACAAATAGATGGTTAGTTCATTGTAAAAGTACTACATTGATACTAGTTTTGTCACAAAGTACAAATTAAGTTTATCTCAATCTAAACTAAGGGTGGCACAATATAATGGAAAGTAAGTTCCATAATGGATTTGGATGAGTTCCAAAGTTAAGACATTGTGACAGACACTACAATAAAAGGCTAAGTATATGACTGCTATAATAGCAGCAGAAGAGAGCATTTGTGTCAAGTAGTTTGTTATTAAACTAGGTGTAGTTCACAGCGGGATAGTACTATGAAGATATATTGTACGACAATATTGTCAATATGTTTGAACCCATAGGAACTAAAGGTCTCACCAAAGGACCAAATTTATACAAAGCCATCTCATTAGAGAATGAGTGATGCGTAGAGACGCAAAGACATGCAATTACACACGGACCTGAAAGTGTCGGATCCGAAGATCGGTTGACCACTAGCAATCGTGTACATATAACACCGAAAAGCCATAGGTGTTGAATACACAAAGATTTGAAACTAGATTATTGTCTCTAGTGCAAGTGGGAGACTGTTGGAGATATGTCCAAGAGACAATAATAAAGTGGTTATTATCATATCTTCATGCTTATGATAAATGTTTACATACCATGCCATAATTGTATTGACCGGAACATTAATACTTGTGTGATTTGTAAACATAAAGAGTCCCTAGTAAAGCCTCTTGTTAAACTAGCTTGTTGGTTAATATATGATCATGGTTTCCTGATCATGAACATTGAGATGTTATTAACAACAAGATTATATCATTAGAATAATGATGTGATGGAAATACTCCTATAGATAAGCGTAGCATAAAGATTAAGGCATTTCAATAGTTCATTTTCTATAAGCTTTCTAATACATAGTAACCTAATTCCTTCGACCATGAGATCATGCTAATCACCATCACCGGAAGGATGCTTTGATGACATCAAACACCACACCGTAACTGGGTGGTTAAAAAGGTGGCATTGAGTGTTCAGAAAGTATGTGTTGAGGCACATGGATCAAGAGTGGGATTTGTTCATCTATATGACAAATAGATATACTATGGACCCTCTCGGTGGAATGTCATCCAATTAGATTGCAAGCATGTGAATGGCTCACAAGGGATCACATATCACGGGAACAAGAAAAGAGTACTTATCGGTAACGAGGTTGAACTAGGTATGCAGAGATACCGACGATCAAACCTCGGATAAGTAAACTATTGCGAGACAAAAGGAAATTGGTATCGTATGTAAGTGGTTCATTCGATCGCAAAGTAATCGTAGAAATATGTGGGAGACATATGAATTTCCAGATTCCTCTATTGGTTATTGATCGGAGAAGAGTGTCGGTCATGTCTGCATAATTCACGAACCGTAGGGAGACACACTTAAGGATTCGTTGTTGTTTAGTAGATATGGAATGTAAGTAGGGAGATCAAATGTTGTTCGGAGTCTCATATGGGATCCTAGTTATCACGAGGAGATCCTAAATGGTCTGGAGAATAAGATTCATATAAGGAAAGTCCAATTTCGGAGTTCGAAAATGATTCCGATGATTTCATCGGAGAGGTTCTAGAAGGGTCTAGAAGGTTCACCGGATTGGAAGGGGAAGGGTACATGAATGTGTCATGGATAAGTAGAATGATTGGATCATATCCTAAGTCATTTGGTTGGGCATTTAGAAGAGAGAAATTAAGCTCCAAATTGAAAGTCAAAAGGCAGGTTTGAAAAGTCAAACTGGGACAATGTTTTCTAGTGGAGGAAGAAAAGAATCTTTGTTTCCCTCCACCACAAGCCAACTAGGAGAGAAAGTTGGGAAAGGATTCAAACTCCTCCCTCACAAGCCGTCTTCCCTCTCATAAATAGAAGGGAGGGGTGCCCCAAGGACACACAACACCAGCCCCTCCACCACCTAGCGCCGCCAGCCGCCGCCGCTGCCGCCGCGTCGCCTCGGATCGTCGTCGCCTCTCTAGCCGCCATCGACTCCACCTCCTCCTCTCCGGCTCTCTAAACCCTATATCGCCGAAAACCCTATATCCACCATAACCTGCTTCGGCTTAGGCGAAGCCGTGCAGGATTTTCCCTCTACTTCTGACACCACGCCGTCGTGCTGCCGTAATCGCGAGGAGAGAACTACAACCTCCGCTGCCTGCTGGAGCAAGGAGAGACAGGTCTTCATCGAGTACCGAACGTGTGACCGACTGCAGAAGCGCTGTCGGAACGCAGCGCCGGAAGGATCGTCTACGCGATCTTAAGATCGGCAAGTGTACACTACATCACCCACGAGAATTTGCTCTCGTTAACTGCTTTGGAATCTTCGAGGGTGGGTACTCTAATCGACTCGTTCCTACAATCTAGTAGATAGATCTTGGCTTGTTTGTGTGCATGCGGTAGAATTTTTTTGTTTTCCATGCTATGAACCCCTGCAGTAATACATAGATATCTAGCATGAACTAGCCGAACTAGACCGAAATATGTTGTAACTATGTTTAATTTTATGCGAACTATGTTTAATTTCATGCAGAACTACGTCAGACATTGCTCTGTATTCATATTATAACGAATTATGCCGAAAACTGGCCAAATTTTAGCCGAATTTGGACGGAAACACGTCAACATAAAAACTCGGCCTAATAACACGAGTAAGAAACTGGACGTTTTCAAACCAAAAACTAGCTCCCCGTCCGATACTAAATAGTGCCAGATTTCGCCAAAAAAAGCCTAACGAGTGGACATGGCTCTAACAAGTTTCCCCGTATCTCTTTTTCTGCATCGCTAGCCGCACTCGCGCCACTCGCTGCAGTCGCCGCCGCCTCGCGCTCGCGCTCGCCGCAGACAGCAGCAGCCCGTGCAGTTTCAGCCCCTGTCTCCGCTCGTTTTCCGGTGAGCCTAGTCCACCTCTGGTGATGCCGCCTGGACCAGAAACGCTCCCTGATGTCCCATCTTCCGTTTGCATCCTATGACTACCAAAGCCGCGACCTGAGATGGCCGAAGACAAACTTTGCTACATCTTTGACCGAGATTTTGAGCATGTTCCGAGCCAAATTTTGAAAAATTTAAAACATGGAGAGTGTATGTCAAATATTGTAAAATAATAAATGTTTTTCCTATATTAATAAATGCTTTCATAATTATTAAATGGCATATTTTAATTATTAATTCCAAATATTACAAATAATATATGTTTTGAGATCATAAAAATGCAAGGATTAATAATATGACCTCCAAAATAATTATGGGAAATTAAAATTGCGAAATTATTTCAATGCTATTAAATGGACTTTTCTTAATAAATTCATAACTTTAATTCCATAAATCGGAATTCGATAAATAATATGTCTAAATCGATCATCGCGATGAGACCTTTCCAACTGTGTATTACATAATTTCAATTGCATCATGCATCATGGATAACTTGTAAAATCAGAACTGTTTATGCAAGGAAAATATGATGAATAAAATTGGGAAATAATAATTTATTGTTAATAATGCCTCACTAATGTTGTATCATCAATGTAATATACAAATGAAATTTTCTTAACATGGTTTGCATCATTAACTTACCATGTCATACATCATATGATGATCATGTCGGTTCGTCTGCATTAGTTATAATTGTTGTATCGGTTGTTTCTTTTAGTGCTTTGCTTCTTTTCGGATAGGACGATGAGATGTGGGAGAGATTCAACAAGTTCTCCGGTGTATCTTTGGCAATAGTTTCTAGGCGAGCATTCTTCTTCTTGCTACCTATTTTTCACTTTATGGCTTTACTTCTCCCCCTTGCTACCTATTGACATGTGGTTAGTGATTCAAAGTGTTTATAAACCGTGATAACCACAAATCCTGAAATGGGATGGGCAAGTCATCTAGACCTTCTTCCTTTCGTTTTTCATCGTATGCTTAGTCGTTTAGTTGTTCCTTGTAGGGAATAGCAATGGGTGGGAGCCCGTAACGTCCCTATCACATGTCCTAGGATATCGACTAAGTATATTAGAAGGGATAGTAATTGGGCGTAGGTCTTATGACCAAAACCCGTTACAAAGGATGGACATCGGGGTCATGGAGAGGATAGTGATTGGCTAATTTTTATACTGGCCATATGGAAGTGTGAATGTGGACATACTCTTGGCCATGCAACAAGGATAAAAATGTTTATGGGTAAAGTAGCGCGTCTCTCGAGAGTGTATAAACGTGTCATGATACTTTCTATCGTGGAAAAGTATTACGATTGCAACATGAAAAGAAACTCCATGAAGTTCTCACAACCCGTAAAGACTAACAGACATAGAATTTTATAAACTAAAACTTACCTTTTCTAAATCCCGTTTTCTAAAACCTGCATAATCCTAGGATGTTTGGTCCACGTCTATTCATCAAACACCTACATATTTAGAACTTGCTCAGTATGAAGTACTCAATCTATCTTCTTATCCCTTTCTAGACCGTGGTAATTAATTAGTGATATCCTAGACCAAGAAGATGACAAAGGAGGACAACTACAGAGAACCAAGGAGTAAAATAGTCAACAGTATCAAATACTTCAAACTGGTATAGTAGAGATCAAGATAAAATATAGATGGGATGCAATTCCCATAAATAGGAACCGTACCAATAGAAGTTTTTACTAGAGCAAATAGACAGCATTTAGTTATCGAGATGGTACTAGAGGTAGATCTAGTGCCAGACTAGACTATAAGCTGCTTTTTCTGGATTTTGGATTGAACAAGAACTTACATGGTGGGCTCACTGTCATGGAAGTTCTGAGGATCTTCTATAAAGATCTATGATACGAGTAATATAGTTAAGCCTTGTACCTGCGATGTTTCTGTTGTACTACTCTGGTAGGTGTAATTTTCTTGAAACGGTGTTTTATGGATGTTATGCCAACGACTCGCGCTCTACAACATGCAGTGGAGTGTTAGGTCACCACAGGCTTTGGCCATCCATAGAATTTGAAGAGACTCCATATCGGTTGAGTAATTTGTAAATATAGTTCAAATTTCCCATCCTCTCCTGATCTCGGAGCATCATAGGGTTGTATGTGAGCCTAGGAATGGCATCATGTCTAATTGTTCTCTTGCGGAGCAGCAAGATCCAAGCACTATAGGAAAATGTCAAGGCACCGACGGCCTTTTCCTATGCTGACGGCTTTCAGTCGGGGTCGTCGGCGTAGGGGACGAGCCGGGCAACCCAGCAAAACGGCTATCGACGCAGGACCGGCAACACCGACTGCAGCCGTTGGTGTATCTGCGGCTTGGCCGTCGACGTAGGTTGCAGACACGTGGCACTGGCGCCTACGGTTGATAGAGGTTTGACGGCATAGCTCTTTTCCCTTTTACCACATTAATCCTAAAAAAAATCATAACTAAATCATTCTAATTTATAAAAATACAAATAATATATCAAAATTTGTAGAAAAATAAGTTCTATCTATCTACACTCAAATATTACACATTTGTTTTGAATAAAAATTAAGTAAAATATAAACACATTACATATACTTTTGTATAACACATTTTAAAATATATTCAAAATAGAAAATGTGGTGAATACCTAAAAGCTCCCGCTACGGGGCAATGGGAGTGAATCCTTTGTTAAAATGGACACATCCTTTGTTTCCACGTAGGTATGACCTGAACAATCAAAAATGAAGATATAAGTCCATTGGTCAACCGTCGTTGGAGGCTGGTCAAAGGGGTAGATCTAAGGGGGACGGTCTAGGGTTTTGGTGGAAACCGACCACTAGAGGTTTCTTGACTTCCAGGCCAGACGACCAATGTTATGACTAGAATTACGTCATAGTTTGTGATAATGTGTCCATATTATACACACATATTTATCTTGGGATGGCAAACAATGTTACAGGAAGAAGTTTTCCTTTTTGTCACACCAAAAAGCTATTTTCCATTTTCCAAGTGCTAAAAACAGTGTATTTTTTGAAGATTTGGACACTATTAGATGAATTTTATTTGGAAAACCTTGTAGTACACTATTAGAAAGACATTATTCATGATTGAAAAGATGATATGGATGTCATATTTGAATTTCTCACATTTTTCTGATCAATTTAGACATATTATTTGTTGAATTCCGATTTACAGATTTATATATATGAATTATTCCATATTAAATGGATAATGGCAAAAAAAAGTGAAATTCATTTTATTGTTATTTCAATTCAATATTATTACTTATTCATTTTTTTACTTAAATAATTGTTTGGAATCAGATAAATAAAGGAGCATGACATGACATCGTGACCCAAGGGTTATTATGACATCGTGACCCAAAGGTTATTAGGAATGATAGGATAGTAAGGCATAGTGTTACTACTCGAAACTGAGGATGAGTGACCGAATGGAAAAAAACAACATAGTCACATGCCAGTTCCATCCAAAAAATAAGCGGAGCAGACTCGCAGTCAAGTCATTATCATGTGCTACTACCTCCGTTTCAGGGCTTAAGGCGCACATGCTTTTCAAAGCAAAGTTTGACCGAAAGAATTGAGCAACAAAATCTTGATTATATTGTACATAATTAGTACCGTTGGATTCGTATTGAAAACTACTTTCCAGTGATACTAATTTTATACCAAAACTCTTTACGTATTTAGAGTAATTCTTGGTCAAAGTAAAAACACGCAAAATGAGGACGCCTTAAGCCCTGAAACGGAGGGAGTATTTCCCAAGAAAGAAACATCCCTGAATCTTCTTAATAAGAAAATTCCTCAACAGGAACCTATCATTTAACACTGTATCAAATTGATTAAAAAGGACTTCTAATTTACAAGCTGTAAGAGATGACTAGTCCCTATTACAAATAGTACACGCAATCGAATCAAGTAGCAGCAATGCTAACCTCAAAATAAAACATACATGGTAGCAAGGCCCAGAAGAAACATTATTATTTGCAGTTCGACGCTTTAACATATACTACTCGTGTGTATCTGAATCACCTTGCATAATAGGAACTTCTTGGGTTTATGGGTTGGTCCTCACTTTCACCCATTGGATACCCACTTAATTCTATTTGATAACCACCGGTAGATTCTCCTCCAAGAAGGCTCTCTGCATCCGTCTCCATATCAAGCCGTACCCAAGGATGCGTTGTAAGTTTCCTCAATCTGTTAAGCTCGTCTGCGACCTCTTTCATCGAGGGCCTGTTATCACCACACATATCTAGGCATATCTTAGCAAGATCTGCGAGTCCTCTAAGCAACTCCATGCTCTCTTGGCCTTTCACATAGCTTACCAACACAGCATCCAAATTGTTCTCCTTCATTGCAGATAGGAAAATTAACGATAAGCTTCTTTGCTTCTCAGGCCCTTCGAGCTTCAGTGGCAACTGACCAGTGAGGATCTCTAAAAGGATAACTCCAAAGCTGTACACGTCGGATTTGTCTGTTAACTGACATGTTTGCATGTATTCAGGATCAAGGTATCCACAAGTACCTTGAACCATTGTGACAAACTGCTCCTTGTCAGATGGGGCTAGTATGGAGGCTCCAAAGTCAGACACTTTGGCCATGTAGTTATCATCAAGCAGGATGTTGGAAGTTTTAACATCACCATGAATAATTGGGGGAGATGCGTAAGAATGCAGGAAGCTCAACCCTTCAGCTGCTTCATGAGCAATCCTTAATAGAGAGCTAAAGGATATTTGCAATGCTTGGTTCTTGCCATGGATAAGCTCAAATAGTGTACCATTCGGGACACATTCATAGACCAGAATTGGAACTTCCACCTCAAGGCAACAACCCAATAGTTTAACAACGTTTTTATGATTGATTTGGGACAAAATGAGCATCTCTTGGCCAAATTCCTTCTTTTGTCTTTCATCAACTACCCCACATCTTTTTATTGCAACTGGCATATTGGTTTTTGTTATCCCTTTGTAGACAGTTCCATGGCCTCCTTTTCCTAGTATTCTGCTACTGTCAAAGTTGTCAGTGGCATGTATTAGTTCAGCTTCTGAAAATACATTGAAAGCAAGACCTTTCTCTGATTTCATCCTATCAAACAAAAGCAAGCCTCCATGCTGGCGAAAATACTCTTGTTTAACTCTATTCAGTTTTCTCTTTTGAAGTATCATCTGTCCCCAGAAGATAGTGATCATGACGATAACCATTAGACCAAATAATCCCATTGTGATTCCTAACAGCATCAGTAGATGAGACAATTAATATTGAGATTGAGAGGGAGAGTATAAAAACATAGGTTGTGTACATTGGCACATTAGATGCATGCTTGGTTTGCACTATTATTTTATTTCATGACATTGCAAAAGAATACGATAAAGTAGATCATATTTGTTTGGGTGTTACCTATTATTAAGCCAGTGTCAGGGCTGCATGTATTGTTTTCTTTCACATATTTTTTCCCTACTCGACAAGAACACCGGTACCCTCCAACATTATTGCGACAAAGTCCATCGGAAGGGCATGGGTTGTGATTGCATTCATTAACATCTGCAGTACAATCAGCGAAAAGAAGTATTAAAGCTTTGAACAAGATAAATGGAACCGTTCATCAAAGGTGCAATTTCACTGGTATTCATTAGTGCATATATATTATATATAGATTAACATAGTACCTTTGCATCCGTCTGGAAGATAAGGGTTGCCTTCATACCCATTGGTGCAATTGCACATGTATCCCTGATCATTGGTGGAATCCACGCACTTACTATTGCTGCTGAGGCACGCATAAGTGCCCGTCTTGTTCAGTTTCGCAGCATCACATGACTTCACATCTCTCACTGCCCAGTCAAGAATCATAGGCACCCGTCCATCATATGTGTCATTGAACTTGTTGGTGTCTATGTACGTAGTGCTGAACTTGAATGCTGCTGCTTCCATCAGCACACCATAGCTGCACCGGTTGAACTTAAATATTTGACTTGTGTTGACCGAGTGGAAGAAGGTCGTCTCGTAGTAGTACATCCTCTTTGGTATCGTTGTCTGGGAGCAGCCGATGCCGGAGCAAGATCCATCCATTAAGTCTGACTGGTTGCGGCACGTTGCAACGCCATACCCTTGGTAGCCTGTACCATCAGGATCCGAGATGGAGCCTAGGGCGTTGCAACCGATGACCGTGAACCTGTTCTGGACATCAGAGAGACGGTAGGGAGAAGAAGAATCTCCTCCGTTGTACCCCCCGTATCGGCCAAAGTACTCCATGCTCCCAGTAGAGTTGTTGTAGCAGAACCCTAAGATGTAATTGAGCACCCGGGCCGTGCCTTCAGTCAAGGAAATGTTGAGAACCTCAAAGTCACTCCTGAGCATTGGCTTCTGGACATCACCTTGAACCTCACAAGTGAGGTCAAAGCCTTCTCCGATTGAGCAGCCCGGGTCGATACCGAATGGATACGGTATCTCAACATTGCCACACTGCCTTCGGCACTGCGAACTACCAGGAACTGCAGTTCCAGGGACATATTGTGCTGCAAGCAGTATTAAACATAGGCCAAGCTGCAAGAAAACTTGCATATTCTTCGGCTGGAGGATAGGTAAACATCAGAGGTCAACTAAATGGATAGCTTTGTTCAGAAAAAGAAAATTGGTACTAGCATAAACAAATGGAGACCATGTACCCATACTACACTTTATGGCATCTTAGCTGGACCGATAAGTGCATTTGGTTGGTTAAATTGGGGGATAACTCTAAATATTTAGGCATACATCGACTTGGTATCCTAATATAAGGTCCCGTGAGCAACTGTCTGCCTTCAGTAACCTACTCACAGGTACCAGCACAAGCGCACAGAAGTTAAACTTTGGACAGCTATTGCATATTTGCAGCTAGCAATTCAGAGTCTTGAAAACAAATAAAAATTCACCCAGTTTTCCTAGCATCCAACCTTCAAACGGAAACAAACTGAAATCTGGTAAAAACAGAAATTTTGTTCTACATAAAACTCACCTGAAATAACGAGAAGGTTCAGGTCTCGTCGTATGGAAGACGTATCCTGGAGGTATCAACTTTGCTCAAGGGTCTGTGTTTCCTAAGACACCAAGAGCACCATACCAGTTTAGACTTTAGAGATTGCTTCCGTACTTGTTTGGGAAGAAGCAGAACCTCGAGTTTTCTATTGTATACACACAGAGCTGTTGACGTCAACGGTTGAACCGTGGTAACTAGTCAAAGGAAGCAACAGGCCACATGCCAGTTCCATCCCAAAAATAAGCGGAGCAGACTCGCAGTCAAGTCGTTATCATGTGCTATTTCCCAAGAAAGAAACATCCCTGAATCTTCTTAATAAGAAAATTCCTCAACAGGAACCTATCATTTAACACTGTATCAAATTGATTAAAAAGGACTTCTAATTTACAAGCTGTAAGAGATGACTAGTCCCTATTACAAATAGTACACGCAATCGAATCAAGTAGCAGCAATGCTAACCTCAAAATAAAACATACATGGTAGCAAGGCCCAGAAGAAACATTATTATTTGCAGTTCGACGCTTTAACATATAATCGTGTGTATCTGAATCACCTTGCATAATAGGAACTTCTTGGGTTTATGGGTTGGTCCTCACTTTCACCCATTGGATACCCACTTAATTCTATTTGATAACCACCGGTAGATTCTCCTCCAAGAAGGCTCTCTGCATCCGTCTCCATATCAAGCCGTACCCAAGGATGCGTTGTAAGTTTCCTCAATCTGTTAAGCTCGTCTGCGACCTCTTTCATCGAGGGCCTGTTGTCACCACACATATCTAGGCATATCTTAGCAAGATCTGCGAGTCCTCTCAGCAACTCCATGCTCTCTTGGCCCTTCACATAGCTTACCAACACAGCATCCAGATTGTTCTCCTTCATTGCAGATAGGAAAATTAATGATAAGCTTCTTTGCTTCTCAGGCCCTTCGAGCTTCAGTGGCAACTGACCAGTGAGGATCTCTAAAAGGATAACTCCGAAACTGTACACGTCGGATTTGTCTGTTAACTGACATGTTTGCATGTATTCAGGATCAAGGTATCCACAAGTACCTTGAACCATTGTGACAAACTGCTGTTTGTCAGATGGGGCTAGTATGGAGGCTCCAAAGTCTGACACTTTGGCCATGTAGTTGTCATCGAGAAGGATATTGGAAGTTTTAACATCACCATGAATTATTGGGGGGGACGCGTACGAATGTAGGAAGCTGAGTCCTTCGGCTGCTTCATGAGCAATCCTTAAGAGAGTGCTAAAGGAGATTTGTAATGCTTGATTCTTGCCATGGATAAGCTCAAATAGTGTACCATTTGGGACAAACTCATAGACTAGAATTGGAACTTCCACCTCAAGGCAGCAACCTAAGAGTTTAACAATGTTCTTGTGATTGATCTGAGACAAAATGAGCATCTCTTGGCCAAATTCCTTCTTTTGCCTTTCGTCAACTAATGCACATCTTTTAATTGCAACCGGCATGTTGTTCTTTATTATTCCTTTATAGACGGTTCCATGGCCTCCTTTTCCAAGTATTCTGCTATTGTCAAAGTTGTCACTAGCCTGTATGAGTTCAGCTTCTGAAAATACTGTGAATGCAAGACCGTTCTCTGATTTCATCCTATCAAACAAAAGCAAGCCTCCATGTTGTTGAAAGTAGTCCTGCCTTACTTTGTTCAAATTTCTCTTTTGGATTATCATCTGTCCCCAGAAGACAACGATCATGATGATAACCATTACACCAACAACTCCCACTGTAATTCCTACATAACAACATCAGATTGGACAACTATGTGAGAGAGAGAGAGAGAGAGAGAGAGAGAGAGAGAGAAACAGAGGCAGACATCATAGTTGGTCTAATGCTTTCAACAGAAAATGCGATAAAAAATAATGATTTAGCTAGGTGATCCTTTTTCTGGTGTTACCTATTATTAAGCCGATATCAGGGTTGCATGTATTGCTTTCCAATTTTCTTCCTACTCGACAAGAACATCGGTAGCCTCCAACCGTATTGTGGCAAACGCCACCTGAAGGACACGGGTTGTCTCTGCATTCATCGATATCTGCAGTAAGATAAGCAAAAGTAGATATTATAATTTCCAGCAAACAAAGGACTTTACACATTCAGAGTGGAATTTTAATACTCCCTCCGACCCATATTAGTTGACTTCAATTTGGATGTATCTAGACAAGTTTTTGTGATAGATTCATCCAAATTGGAGTCAACTAATATGGGTCGGAGGGAGTAGCATTTGTACGTCTACAAATTCAGTTCAGACCTAATTAGTACCTTGGCAGCCATCTGGAAGATAGGGATTGCCTTTGTACCCCAGGGAGCAATTGCACATGTATCCATTATCATTGACAGAATCGATACACACGCTGTTGCTGCTAAGGCATGCATAAGTGCCTGTCTTGTTCTTTGCGGCGACATCACACTTCTGATCTCTTATAGCCCAGTCAAGGACCATGGGTACCCGCCCATCATTCGTGTCATTGAACTTAGTGGTGCTTACATATGTGGTGCTGAAGTTGAATGTGGTTGCCTCCATCAGCACGGCGTAACTACATCTGTTGAACTCCCAGATTTGGCTTGTGTTGAACAAATCCGAGGAAACTATGCCATAGTTGTACATCATCTTGGGTATCATAGTCTGGGAGCATCCTATGCCAGAGCATGATCCATCTACCAAGTCTGAAAAGTTGCGACATGTTGAGAAACCCAAGCCCTGGTAGCCTGTTCCATTTTTGTCAGCGATCAAGTAGAGGGCGTTGCATCCGATGACAGTGAACCTATTTTGGACATCAGAGAGCCGGTACGGAGAGGAAGGTTGACCCACGAACCCGGTGTAACGGCCCATAAACTCCATGCTCCTTGTAGAGGTGTTGTAACAGTTGGCCACGATGTAATTGAGCACCCGCATCGTGCCCTGAGTCAAGGACATGCTGAGCACCTCGAAGTCACCGTTGAATGGCTTAGAGATGCCATCTTGGACCTTGCAACTGAGGTCGAAGCCTTCTGCGAGTGAGCAGTTTGGATCAATGCCGAACGGATACGGTATCTCAACAGTACCACACTGCCTTCGGCACTGTGAACTAGGAACCGCAGCTCCAGGTGTGCATTGTGCTGCAAGCAGTACAAAGCTGAGGCCAAGCTGCAAGAACGCTTGCATATTCTTTTGCTGGAGAATAAGCAAACATGATAATGTTAATTAACTAAATCGACAGCTTTGTTACAGAAAAATTTAACGGTACCATAGAAAATGGAGGCCATACAGCTTCTTACACCAAACCAAAAGCATGCAAGAGAATTGCGCGTGTTGTATTAAGAATGGAGAAAGAAAGCTCAATAATACAATATAGGGGTCAAACAAGAGCAATAGCGACAGCCCCAGGGACCAAAATCAATAAGCCAGAATTAAGTACGTATGGCACACTTTGGAAAGACCTCCCGCTACAGCTAGAGCCTTCATAGGCTAAAACGACAACAGCTGCTAATAGCCAACTACAGAAATATGGCACACAGGCCTTTGGAGCCGGCAAGATTGCATTGTTTACAATACTCTTTAAGCTATGTTAGATGTGACCCAATTTTACAAAACCATAGGTTTTTCCCTGGCATCTGTTCGATGCAATGCATGTAATTTGTCGGATGTGTTTGACAGCAGACTTCAATTTGTTAATGAAATTGGGACCGTGTGGCTCCTCTAATACTAATAATAAATATGAAAAACTGTTAATGAATACCATGAGGAGTTCCTAAGGATTATATTAAAAAGTCCTATATAACACAAAAAAATGCTAGAATGTGCAAAACTGGCTATTTTAGTGCTAAGCGTCAATTTTGAAGGGAAAGATCCATGGAAGATAGAAATGAATTTTCCCTTGAGGTCCAAACTCATGTTAGAATTTTCCAGAAATCCATTCCATAAAAATTCCATCAGATTCCACAACCTCATTCCTTTGTTTCAGTGGGCTACGTAGAAAATTTTCTATTAGAATTCTAGCCTGTTAAGAAAATAAAAAGATTTATAAGTACTTTGATTACCCAAAGGATGTTTCATCTTTATCTCCAAGTTGTATTGAAACTCTATGATGATGTTCTGTTCGTTAAACATCACCTATGGAATTCCTACTCCACAGATAAGATAGGAGGACTGGAGGAGAGACTACAGGTATAGTTTTGCTACATGATGCTTAACAAAAGCAGGATCTGCTGTGAAGGAACAAAATCATTCCTAGCTTGTTCTGCGAAGAACCTAACTCTTCCTTCAGCAACCTACAAGATCAGACGATCACAGTAACACAAGCATGCAGGAGTTATTTTTGGATAGCTACTGGGTATCGGCCATGGGACAGGTAAGCATTCGTTTAGGCCGTCAAAAGGAAAAGAACATTCGTAGTACAATTAACGGTGAAGCAAAAGAAAAGACGAACTGAAAGAGGATCCTAGAAGACACATTCTTGAAAATATGTTAACAGAACTCACCTGAAATAATGAAAGGGTCCAGTTCTCCTCGAACAGAGGAAGGATCTCTCTTTCCCAATTCACCGAGGACACTGGAGCAAAGTTCAGGGTGGGCAGATCGCCCTCCGTTGATTCCCTAACAAAAAGAACAGCGGAGCTTTGGAAATTGCTTCAGTAGTTGTCTAAAGAACACCTGAGCGTTATGCCGTTATGTATAGTTGTATACACACGAAGAGTTCTTATCGCCAAAGGTGCGTCAGGAACGAGTCACAGTGATATGGCTGACTTCGTCTCACATTCCAGAAAAATAAACAGAGCAGACTGGACTCCACTTTTTTTGTCTACCCTGAAACAGTTACAGGCGTATTTTACATTTGTGTGTAAAAACAGCAAATTAAAAAATTCTGGTGTCAAATAGAAAAGCAATTCGGATAAAATCAGTAAAATTGATGGAAGGGGACATCAGAAAATAATACTAGTAGCTGAATGGATGCAGAGGATAAAGAAGGCGAAGGAGAAGCTTGCCAAGGCAGCGGCGACGCGGTCGAACGCCAAGCGGAGCCGCGCCGAAAGCCAAGGTCGCCACTGGCAGGGGGCAAGGCCCTCCACCGCGAGCGTCGCCTCGACAACCACGGCGGCGGCCGCCACGGGAATGGGCTCGGCCGCGACCGAGCAGACGGGCTCATCGCGGAACCCCTCGGCGGAGTCGGGCGGCGTCGGCGTCGCCCTCGGCAGTGGGCACGCCGCCTCATCCCTCCACAACCCACGGCGATTTTATTCATCCGGTAAACTTTTCTCTCGGATCGGATAGGAGTTCAGGTATCACGACGAGTCTGTTCTTTCATCACGACTGTAATCGGCAAAACGATGGTTTCGGCCTCTCTCTGAACGGCTATCCAAGAAAATATTTCAGTTAACCCAGATTTTGATGAAAAAAACAGTATAAATTCAGCTTAAATTCATTACCTTTTATATAAGTTCGGCATAAATTCTGTGGAAGGTTCGAACAAAGCCAGCACATGGTTCGGTATTAATTTAAACAAGGAAAACGATCCGTATCCCCCGGACGATGGATCGTCCGGGTCGTCGCTGCTGCGGGCAGGTGGGGGCCCACACACGATGTCTCCCGTCGTTTTTTCCCCAATATCTCACTCCCGATTCCCAATCCCCTCGTACGAACACATCTCAGATATCTCTCCGCGCGTCGCCGCTGCTTGCCGCGGCCATCGTCGTCGAGGAGCTCCCGCCTCCCTGCAGCTTGACGGATTCCAGGGCCGCGCCTGGCCATCCCCGGCCGCCTCCCAGGCCGCCGACATGCGTGAGCTTCGACACGAATCAATCCCCGCCGTGCAGGGTCCCGTCGAGGAAGACCTCGGCTGCCGCCGCGCGCCGTCGGCCGACACTGCCCTCCAGGCGTCGTTTGCTGCTCCTCCATCTAACCTCTGGACCGATATCGAGGACGACAGGATCACCTCCTACAGGGCCTCGCTGGACGTAGCGCCACTGCTCGCCTATCTTCCACCTCTGGCAAGAACCTGTGATTCGTGGTGGCGACTCCTATGCATGCTACCTAGTGCCATGGATTTTTGCTACCGATGGCTGTTGTTGTTGCTACCAACGGCCGACACATTTGCTATGCAGGATTTTTCATGTTGGAAATTTTTCGCTAGGACGAAGATATTGAATTTTCTTTTTTGCTACATACAATAGTTATTCTCATATATGCTACCTACTGCCAATATTTTTGCTACAACTATATTATGGTCTTGCTACAAAAGCGTAATTTTTTTGCTACTACATGTCCGGCGAGTTCTCCGATGAGGTCCCTGGCAAAAGTCTCCGGCGAAGTAGATTTTTTGCTACATTAGAAGAACTTTGTTGCTGCAACCGTCTTGTGTTTTTGCTACAATAGTATTAAATTTTTGCTATAAGGTCTCGACGAGAGTCACCAGCGAGTTTTTTCCGATGATCTCTCCGGCGATGTCGGTTTTGCTACATTAGCACAATTTTTTTGCTGCATCGTCTCCGGCGAGGTCTCCGGCGAGACGTTCTATTTTTAAAACGAACCGTTTTTTTTTTGCTTCGGAAGCAAAAGCGGGGACATATGCAGCAAAAGCGGGATGTTTTGCAGCAAAAGCGGGATTTGGGGCAATTTTGTGGACACGTGTCACGCAGGGAAGGAGGACGATGGAAAAATCCTATCGTCCGGGGGACGCAGAGCGTTGTCCTTTAAACAAGTTTTAGAACACAAATTAAAACTTTTGGAACCTCAAAAAGCGGCTGTGCATTTTTGGATTGAGGAAAATCTTATCGTGCTGGTGCAGTCTTCTTGTATTTGAAGTATGTGTCAAACTTCCGGATGGCATGCACAATTTTGATGAAGAGCTTCCGGCCCATTTTGAAACGACGCTGAAATGTCATCTTGCCGTGCAACGTATCGCAACATGCAGCGCCCCTCCAGACACTGCCTCGGCTTGCTCTTGTGGCAGCCCGACGTCGAGCCACCGTGCCACGGCTTTGCATCCCGCGCATACAAGTCGTCCAGGCAGGCAAGGATCTTCAAGTGTTCTTCATCATCGGCAGTTGCGGCAGTCTCCTCCTCAATCAGGACGGCGAACATTTCCTCGTCGTCGGAGTCCATCACCGAGTGGACAAAATGCCAAGCATTTCGCGCACTTGGTGGACAAGGAGATGCCCACGGCTTGGATTCACCGCAAAATCTTGGGGAATAGGAAGTTGGAGGGTGGTTCAGTGGTGGGCGCCCTTGCTAGTGGCGAGCTTTGGGTGGAGTGGGGAGGGGTGGTGCCGACAGCGGTACGACGGAGAGGAGAAGAAGAGGGAATGAGGTGGGCGATAAGGTGTATCTTGACGCGGATATGTGTGAAGGGTTTCGCGGCATAGTAAATCAAAATTTTCTACGGAGCGAACAGAGGGAAAGCCAAGATCTAATCTAGGAGATGCAAACAACGAGAGAGATTGGATTAGATCTTCATACCCTTGAAGATTCGCACAGCGGAACGTTCGTCGGAACGTGGGTGATGTAGTCGTACTCGCTTCTCCTCCTCGCGATCCGATCCGATCTAGCACCACAAGTGGCGGTGCCTCCGTGAGATGCACACGTGCAGCACCTCGACGTCTCCTCCTTCCTCGGACCAGCGAGTATGGTGGAGAGATAGATTGGATCTACAGCACGACGGCGTGGTGTATATGGTGGAGAATTTCTGCTGCAGGGCTTCGCCTACAAACAGTCGGGAGGGAGAGAGGAAGGTAGCAAGGCTGCTAGGGCTTGGAGGAAGGTGTGTGTGGGGGGAGGGGGCGCACCACCCCTATATATAGAGGGGGGCGGCCAGCCCTTGCCCCTCCTCCAAGCCTATCTCTAGTTTAAACAATTTAACTCTCCCTTATCTAGAAATCCTATCTCTAGTTTAAACGATTTAAACTCTCCTTATCTAGAAATTCTATCCCGAGATTTAAACGAGTCAAATCTCTCTAGAATCGGCTGGGCCCTATGGGGCCTTATGCCCCTGGCCCAATGCGGCCAGGACACTCCCTCATAGGACCATGCCCCCTCCCGGAGGTGGGCCACGTTGGTCCCCTTCCGGAAGGTTCTAGAAGCTTCCGGTACAATACCGATTAACCCGGAACAATTCCGAACTCCAAAAACTGCACTGCCTTATATGAATCTTATTCTCCGGACCATTCCGGAACCTCTCGTGATATCCCGGATCCCATCCGATACTCCGAACAAAAATTCATAAACCAATTATCCAATCTA
Source organism: Avena atlantica (assembly GCA_910589765.1). NCBI lineage: Eukaryota > Viridiplantae > Streptophyta > Magnoliopsida > Poales > Poaceae > Avena > Avena atlantica. Next base: position 421,478,257 of record OU342734.1, on the reverse strand, counting down.
TCCTAGCGTCGAGACACGTTAAGTGTGTGACCCTGCGGGTTCGAGAATATGCAGACATGATCTTCTATCAATAATCAACAGCGGGGTCTGGGCACCCATATTGACTCCCACACATCATCGATGATCATATCGGATGAACCACGATGCCAGGATTCAATCAATCCCATATATATATTCCCTTCGTCTCGCGATATTTTACTTGCCCGAGATTCGATCGTCGGTACCGTCATACCTAGTTCAATCTCGTTCACAGCAAGTACTTTACTCGTTCCGTAATCCGATATCACTTTGTGATTAACTCCTTAACCACATGCTTGCAAGCGGTGTTGATATCGATTACCGAGTGGGCCCGAAGTATATCTCTCTGACTTGGGAGGGACAAATTCCATCTCGATACATACAACCCAACAGATACTTTCCGATCACCTGAGAGACACCTTTATGATCACCCTCTCATAGGATGACGTTTGATGACCTCAAAGCTTTCTTCCGATACCAGGGAGTTGCATTATCTCATGGTCTAAGGAATACAATATTTGACATAGGAAAAGCTTCGCAAAGACGAACACGATGACACGATCTAATTGCTCTGCTTTGTTTGGTCTATCCACCATATCATTCTCCAATGATATGATCTCATTATCAATTGACAACTCATGTCTATGGTTAGGAAACCTTAACCATCATTGATCAATGAGCTAGTCCATAGAGGCGTACTAGGGACACGGTGTTGTTTACAAACCACAAGTATTAATGTTTCCGATTAATACAATTCTAGCATGGAATATAAACTTTATCATGAACAAGAATTATAATAATAACATCTTTATTATTGCCTCTAGGGCATAATTCCAACAGTCTCCCACTTGCACTAGAGTCAATAATCTAGTTTACATTTGGCAACAATCTCACACCCATGGCACTGAGGTGTTGATCATGTTTTACACGTGGAAGAGGTTTAGTCAGTGGATCTGCGACATTCAGATCCGTATGTACTTTGCTAATCTTCAGATCTCCATCTGCTATATAATCTCGGATTATATGAAACTTGCGGTTGATATGCTTGGTCTTTGGATGATATCTTGGTTCCTTAGCGAGTGCTATGGCGCCAGTGTTGTCACACAATATCTCCAGTGGGTCCAATGCACTTGGAACCACGCCAAGCTCAGTGATGAAGTTTCTGATCCAAACTCCCTCACTTGACGCTTCTGCAGCAGCCATGTATTCCGCTTCTACTGTAGATCCCGCGATCACGCTTTGCTTGCAGCTTCTCCAGCTCACAGCTCCTCCATTCAAAATATAAACGTATCCTGTCTGAGATTTAGAATCATCCTTGTCGGTGTCGAAACTAGCATCGACGTAACCTTTTACGACAAGTTGTTCATCACCCCCATAGACTAAGAACATTTCTTTAGTTCTATTTAGGTACTTTAGGATGTTCTTCACGGCTGTCCAGTGTTCCACTCCTGGATCACTTTGATATCTGCTCGTCAAACTAAGAGCATTGGACACATCCGGTCTAGTACACAGCATGGCATACATGATGGAACCTATGGCCGAGGCATAAGGCATTTTGCTCATAGCTTCCCTATCATTTACCGTAGCTGGACACTGAGCCTTGCTCAATATCTTACCTGACAACATAGGCACTGAACCTTTCTTTGCCTTATCCATTCTGAACCTTTTCAGAACTTTGTCTAGGTATGTACTCTGGCTTAAAGCTATCAGGCGTCTTTGTCTATCTCTATAGATCTTGATGCCAATATATAAGCAGCTTCACCTAGGTCTTTCATTGAAAAACACTTGTTCAATAACTCTTCACATCGTTAAGCATGTTGATGTCATTTCCGATAATCAATATGTCATCCACATACAGTACCAGAAACGTCACCGAGCTCCCACTCACTTTCTTGTAGATGCAAGCTTCGTAGCAATTTGGAACAAATCCAAAGCTCTTGATCACTTGATCAAAACGAAGGTTCCAACTCCGAGATGCTTGCTTCAGTCCATAAATGGAACGATGAAGTTTGCATACTTTACTAGCATCCTTAGGATCGACAAAACCCTCGGGTTGCATCATATACAACTCTTCATCAATGTTGCCATTGAGGAAAGCAGTCTTGACATCCATCTGCCATATTTCATAATCATGAAACGCAGCAATTGCTAATAAAATCCGAATGGACTTAAACATCGCTACGGGAGAGAAAGTCTCATCGTAGTCAACACCTTGAACTTGTCGAAAACTTTTTGCGACAAGACGTGCTTTATAGACGGTAACATTACCATCCGCGTCCGTTTTCTTCTTGAATATCCATTTGCACTCAACGGCCTTTCGGTCGCTAGGAGGATCCACCAAAGTCCATACTTGGTTTTCGCTCATGGATCCCAATTCGGATTTCATGGCTTCCAGCCATTTCTGAGAGTCTGGGCTCATCATCGCTTCCTCATAGTTCGTAGGTTCACTGTCTTCTACCAACAAGACAGTCAAGACAGGGTTGCCGTACCACTCAGGAGGGGCACGCGACCTTGTCGACCTGCGACGTTCAGTAGTAGCATCGTCCGAAGCTTCATGATCCTTGTCATTAGCTTCCTCTATTGTTGGTGCAGGCGGCACTGGAACAATTTCAGGTGCTGCGCTACTCTCCAATTCAAGAGAAGGTTCAATAACCTCATCTAGCTTACTTTCCTCCACTCACTTCTTTCGAGAGAAACTCCTTCTCAAGAAAGGAACCGTTCTTTGCGACAAACACTTTGCCTTCGGTTCTGTGATAGAAGGTATACCCAATAGTTTCCTTAGGGTATCCTATGAAGACGCATTTCTCCGCTTTGGGTTCGAGCTTGTCCGGCATCAACTTCTTGACGTAAGCTTCACATCCCCAAACTTTAAGAAACGACAACTTAGGTTTAGCACCAAACCACAGTTCATACGGTGTCGTCTCAACGGATTTAGATGGAGCCCTATTCAAAGTGAATGCAGCGGTTTCTAATGCATAACCCCAAAATGATAACGGCAAATCAGTAAGAGACATCATCGATCGGACCATATCTAATAAGGTTCGATTCTGGCGTTCAGACACACCATTGCGCTATGGTGTTCCGGGTGGCGTGAGTTGGGAAACGATTCCGCTTGCTTTAAGATGCGTGAGAAAATCATAACTCAAATATTCGCCCCCACGATCGGATCGTAAAAACTTAATCTTTCTGTTATGATGGTTCTCCACTTCATTCTGAAATTCTTTGAACTTTTCAAACGTTTCAGATTTATGTTTCATTAAATAGATATACCCATATCTACTTAAGTCATCGGTAAAAGTGAGGAAATAGCGATATCCACCGCGCGTCGAAACACTCATCGGTCCGCATACATCGGTATGTATGATTTCCAACAAGTCCGTTGCTCGCTCCATCATACCGGAGAACGGGGTTTTGATCATCTTGCCCATGAGGCATGGTTCGCATGTGTCAAATGATTCAAAATCAAGAGACTCCAAAAGTCCATCAGAATGGAGTTTTCATGCGCTTTACTCCAATATGACCTAGACGACAGTGCCACAAATAAGTAGTATTATCACTATCTACTTTGCATCTCTTAGCCTCAATGTTATGGATGTGTGTTTCATCCCTTTCGAGATTTAGAAGAAATAAACCATTCACAAGAGGTGCATGACCATAAAAGATGTTACTCATATAAATAGAACAACCATTATTCTCCGATTTAAATGAATAACCGTCTTGCAATAAACACGATCCGGAAATGATGTTCATGCTCAATGCAGGCACATAATAACATTTATTAAGGTTTAAAACTAATCCCGAAGGTAAAACTAAGGAGAGCGTGCCGACGGCCATCACATCAACTCTTGATCCGTTGCCAACGCGCATCGTCACCTCATCCCTCGCAAGCCGCCGTCTATTCCGTAGCTCCTGTTTCGAGTTACAAATATTAGCAACTGAACCGGTATCAAATACCCAGGCACTACAACGAGGGCTAGTAAGGAAACATCAATAACATGTATATCAAATATACCTTTGATGGTGCCAGCCTTCTTGTCCGCTAAGTACTTCGGACAGTTGCGCTTCCAGTGACCCCTGTCCTTGCAATAGAAGCACTCAGTGTCCGGCTTAGGACCAGACCTGAGCTTCTTCTCAGCAGGGGCATTGTGCTTGCCGCCGCACTTCTTGAAGGGCTTCTTTGCTCCCTTACCTTCTTAAAGGAGGGCTTGTTGACCATCAACACATGATTATCCTTCTTGATGTCCACTTCCGCAGCCTTCAGCTTTGCGAAGAGCTCGGTGATCGTATCAGTGGAACCAATCTGATTATGAGTCACTACAAAACTTTGTAGCTGGGAGGGAGTGATTGCAGAACCCTGTCAATCTTGAGCTCCTCTGGAATCGTGCATTCCAGTTGCTCAAGGCGTTGAGTGTAGCCTGACATCTTTATGGCGTGCTCACTAACGGAACTCCCTTCCTCCATCTTGCAGTAAAGAACTTCTCAGAGATCTCATATCTCTCAGAACGGGCTTGAGTCTGAAACATGGTTTTCAGCTCCTCGAGAATCTCAAAGGGCCCGGGATAGGTTTCAAAACGATTTTGAAGCTCCGGTTCCATAGCAAACAACATGGTGCTCTTATCACACCATAATCATCTTTGCGCGACTGATAGACAGCTTTCTCATCAGCCGGCGCAGTTGCAGCAGGGGGTTACCTAACGCTTTCTCAAGGACATAGTCCTTTTGTCCGCCAGACAGAATGATTCTTAGATTACGGAACCAGTTGGTGAAGTTAGACCCATTGTTTCTAAGTTTTTCTTTCTCAGCAAAAACGTTGAAGTTGAAGTTGGACTTGGCCATTGGATCTACAGTATTTGCAAGTACAATTTAGACTATGTTCATGATAAATAGTTCAACTTAATCAAATTACTAGATGAACTCCCACTAAATTCAACATCCCTCAAGTTGTTTAGTGAACACGATCCAAATTCACCACACCTAGTCCGATCATCACGAGAAGAGATGTGGTTTCAATGGTGGACAACGAAGTGTCGATCATATCATTCATATGACTCATGCTTAACCTTTCGGTTCTTGTGTTCCGAGGCCATGTCTGTACATGCTAGGCTCGTCAAGTTAGACCCAAGTATTTCCGCGTGTGCAAAAACTGGCTTGCACCCGTTGTATGTGAGCGTAGAGTCTATAGCACCCGATCATCACGTGATGCTTGGACACGACGAACTTTCGCAACGGTGCATACTTGGGGAGAACACAGTTTTTATCTTGATCTTTAAGTGAGGAATCATCTTATAATGCTACCGTCGCGATCTAAGCATGATAAGATACATAAAAGGATAAACATCACATGCATATAACTTTATGTGACATGGTATAGCCAATCTTCGCGCAATGATCTCCATCTTGTGCATTCCGGCATGATCTCCATCACTCCACCATGATTGCCTCCACCACGAATAGCAACTACAACTATTGCTAACTACTTAGCGATAAAGTAAAGCTATTACATGGCGTATAAGAAGTTGACTCGCAGGTCATACACAATTATAAAGACAACCATATGGCTCCTGCCGGTTGTGTACTCATCGACATGCAAGTCGTGAAACATTACAAAACATGATCATCGCATACAATATACACATCACATCTTGGGCCATACCATATCACAGAAAAAACACTCCCTACAAAAACAAGTTAGACGCCTCTACTTTGTTGTTGCATGTTTTACGTGGCTTTATGGGAGTAGATGCTAAGAACGATTCTTACCTACGGAAAGCCACAACGGTGATATTATGGTTGCCAAACTCCGGTGTTAATCCCATGACAACTATAGTGAGAGAAACTGACATCCACCAGCCGCATGTGTGGAACAAGCCACACGTCAAGTGCGGAGCCGGTCTCGCGAACGACGTCGCGTAAGGTTGGCCTGGACCGCTTCAATCTCACTATCCCGCGTCATAAGAAGAACACAAACAAGAGGCTTGCAACAGAAAACATCAACGCCCGCAACAACCATGTTGCGTTCTACTCGTGAAACACATCTACGCATAGATCTAGCTCTGATACCACTGAAGGGTTTCGCGGCATAGTAAATCAAAATTTTCTACGGAGCGAACAGAGGGAAAGCCAAGATCTAATCTAGGAGATGCAAACAACGAGAGAGATTGGATTAGATCTTCATACCCTTGAAGATTCGCACAGCGGAACGTTCGTCGGAACGTGGGTGATGTAGTCGTACTCGCTTCTCCTCCTCGCGATCCGATCCGATCTAGCACCACAAGTGGCGGTGCCTCCGTGAGATGCACACGTGCAGCACCTCGACGTCTCCTGCTTCCTCGGACCAGCGAGTATGGTGGAGAGATAGATTGGATCTGCAGCACGACGGCGTGGTGTATATGGTGGAGAATTTCTGCTGCAGGGCTTCGCCTACAAACAGTCGGGAGGAAGAGAGGAAGGTAGCAAGGCTGCTAGGGCTTGGAGGAAGGTGTGTGTGTGGGGGGGGGGGAGGGGCGCACCACCCCTCTATATATAGAGGGGGGGCGGCCAGCCCTTGCCCCTCCTCCAAGCCTATCTCTAGTTTAAACAATTTAAACTCTCCCTTATCTAGAAATCCTATCTCTAGTTTAAACGATTTAAACTCTCCCTTATCTAGAAATTCTATCCCGAGATTTAAACGACTCAAATCTCTCTAGAATCGGCTGGGCCCTATGGGGCCTTGTGCCCCTGGCCCAATGCGGCCAGGACACTCCCTCATAGGCCCATGCCCCCTCCCGGAAGGTGGGGCCACGTTGGTCCCCTTCCGGAAGGTTCTAGAAGCTTCCGGTACAATACCGATTAACTCGGAACAATTCCGAACTCCAAAAACTGCACTGCCTTATATGAATCTTATTCTCCGGACCATTCCGGAACCTCTCGTGATATCCCGGATCCCATCCGAGACTCCAAACAAAAATTCATGAACCAATTATCCAATCTATCCTAGCGTCGAGACACGTTAAGTGTGTGACCCTGCGGGTTCGAGAATATGCAGACATGATCTTCTATCAATAATCAACAACGGGGTCTGGGCACCCATATTGACTCCCACACATTCATCGATGATCATATCGGATGAACCACGATGCCAGGATTCAATCAATCCCATATATATATTCCCTTCGTCTCGCGATATTTTACTTGCCCGAGATTCGATCGTCGGTACCGTCATACCTAGTTCAATCTCGTTCACAGCAAGTACTTTACTCGTTCCGTAATCCGATATCACTTTGTGATTAACTCCTTAACCACATGCTTGCAAGCGGTGTTGATATCGATTACCGAGTGGGCCCGAAGTATATCTCTCCGACTTGGGAGGGACAAATTCCATCTCGATACATACAACCCAACAGATACTTTCCGATCACCTGAGAGACACCTTGATGACCTCAAAGCTTTCTTCCGATACCAGGGAGTTGCATTATCTCATGGTCTAAGGAATACAATATTTGACATAGGAAAAGCTTCGCAAAGACGAACACGATGACACGATCTAATTGCTCTGCTTTGTTTGGGTCTATCCACCATATCATTCTCCCAATGATATGATCTCATTATCAATTGACAACTCATGTCTATGGTTAGGAAACCTTAACCATCATTGATCAATGAGCTAGTCCATAGAGGCGTACTAGGGACATGGTGTTGTTTACAAACCACACAAGTATTAATGTTTCCGATTAATACAATTCTAGCATGGAATATAAACTTTATCATGAACAAGAATTATAATAATAACATCTTTATTATTGCCTCTAGGGCATAATTCCAACAATGTGTTGTATCGCTGATAGAGCTCGTCCACACCCTTTTTCATTTCGTCCAACTGGGATATTTTGGCTAAAGTTAGGCCCAATTGAAAGGGCATGTATGCCCCCATGTGTGGTTTTGGTAATTAATGACAATCTCTATGGACTAATGTGTAAATTGAGTTTTACTTGTAGGTTTGTCCATTGGCATCTCTTGGGCCATGTGTTGGTCTCAAGGTTGGAAGATAAAGAAATGTCCAAGGGCTTTGTGCCCATTGGAATCATGAAGAAAGAAGGAGCTTGAAGGTCTATCAAGGCATGTGCAAAGAGTTGCATCAAGATGGATCAACCTCAAGTAAGGATGAAGAAGGACGAGATCAAGATGCACCATCTCTAGAAGATCTCATGCTTGAAGCTTGCCATCCTCGTGCTCATGGAATGATGAAGACAAGTTCAAAGAAGAGGTTTCCCCATGGAGTATGGGGGAGCATTTTGCAAGTCTTCATCAAGCAAGAGCGAGCAAGAGCAAACAAGAAAGGTGTTCCCACTATAGAAGAACAGGACGGTCTACATCAAGTTCAAGTGGGACGCTCAAGGCAAAGGTATGTTGATAGGGCTTCTCTTTTGCCGGTCTCGTGTTGTTAGTTGGAAGACCGGGTTTAGGATAGATAGTCGTACTATCAAGAGGGGCTCTCAAGCGGGTGTCTCGTTTGCATCGTTCGGAGAGAGCTCAAACCTTTGCATTCATATCATCATCTTTCTTGGTTATTATTTGGTTCTTGTCCATGAGAGGATCTAGAGCTTGTGGTCACCATCATAAGAAGCTCTAGCTCATCATCTAAGGATTTCACTTGCATATCTTATTGCGGTTTTTGATCCTGCGAGTTTTCCGGCTCCAAACCTTGGGGGATAGATCACATATATATTCATGATATTTTATCCCAAGGTGATACCCAATATTTCGTCGTTATCTTTCCAACAAAATTTGTTTCATCCCGTTTGGAGTTCGGATGCAAAAGTTATTGCGTTTCTGGTTTTCTGGTTTCTGGAATTTCCCTGACCGGAAGTTCCGGCTTCCCACCGGAAGTTGCGCTAGGGCATCTTTGCCGCCGAAAGTTCCGGTGGAAGTTTCGGGTCTTCTTCCGCTCACGCTCAGTAACCTTCTGTTTTGAAGCGTTCTATTTGCCGGCACTTTGTCGGAACTTGCATCGGAAGTTCACCGAAACTTCCGGTCTGTTTTGACCGGAACTTCCGGTTGCACTTCTAGAGCGGGCGTCAACGGTCTGATGACCGTTGGAGCCAGGCTGGGCGGAACTTCCGCCCAGAGCCGGAAGTTCCGGCCATGATTCGTTTTTTCAGTTTCTCGCTCCGCAGTTTTCGACCGTTGGCTGGGTGCCACCGGAACTTCCGGCCTCCCACCGGAAGTTCCGGCCAGGTGTCGCGAATTCCCATAACGGGCAGATCTGGGAGCCCTTTAAAAGGGGCTCCTCTTCCCCTTCGTGGGAACCAGTTTTTCTTCTTGGTTCTTGGCTCTCTCTCTCCTCCATTGTCAACCTTGAAGAAGCTTTCCCTCTCCCTTTCCCCTCCTATGATTCTTGCATCTTTTTGAGGGATTTGAGAGAGGAGATCTAGATCTACAATCCCCCCAAGTCAAATCCCTTCTTTGTGAAGGAATCATTGGAATCTAGATCTTGGAGAGTTTTGTGTTCTCCTCTTGTGTTCTTCCTCCCTTATTCCCCCAATAGCTTTTGTAGCTTTGTTGGAATTTGGGAGAGAAGGACTTGCCCTTGCATTTGGTGCATAGGTTTGAGTTCTACTCTTGTGTTCTTCCTCCCTTATTCCCCAATAGCTTTTGTAGCTTTATTGGAATTGAAGGGGTTTCGCGGCATAGTAAATCAAAATTTTCTACGGATGCGAACAGAGGGAAAGCCAAGATCTAATCTAGGAGATGCAAACAACGAGAGATATTGGATTAGATCTTCATACCCTTGAAGATTCGCACAGCGGAATGTTCGTCGGAACGTGGGTGATGTAGTCGTACTCGCTTCTCCTCCTCGCGATCCGATCCGATCTAGCACCACAAGTGGCGGTGCCTCCGTGAGATGCACATGTGCAGCACCTCGACGTCTCCTCCTTCCTCGGACCAGCAAGTATGGTGGAGAGATGGATTGGATCTACAACACGACGGCGTGGTGTATATGGCGGAGAATTTCTGCAGCAGGGCTTCGCCTACAAACAGTCGGGAGGGAGAGAGGAGGGCAGCAGGGCGGCTAGGGTTGGAGGGGAAGGTGTGGGGGGTTGGTGCGCCCGCACCCCTCTTTATATAGAGTGGGGCGCAGCCCTAGCCCCTCCCCCAAGCCCAAACCGGCGGCCCCAAAGGATAAGGAGTGGGGGGCAAGGAAACCCCCCTTCTAGAAGGTTTATCTCGAGTTTAAACCTCTCTTGGCCGGCTGGGACCTATGGGGCCTTGTGCTCCTGGACCAATGCGGCCAGGGCACTCCCTCATAGGCCCATGCCCCCTCCCGGAAGGTGGGGCCACGTTGGTCCCCTTCCGGAAGGTTCTAGAAGCTTCTGGTACAATACCGATTAACCCGGAACAATTCCGAACTCCAAAAACTGCACTGCCTTATATGAATCTTATTCTCCGGACCACTCCGGAACCTCTCGTGATGTCCCGGATCCCATCCGAGACTCCGAACAAAAACTCATAACCAATTATCCAATCTATCATAGCGTCGAGACACGTTAAGTGTATGACCCTGCGGGTTCGAGAATATGCAGACATGATCTTCTATCAATAATCAACAGCGGGGTCTGGAAACCCATATTGACTCCCACACATTCATCGATGATCATATCGGATGAACCACTATGCCAGGATTCAATCAATCCCATATATATATTCCCTTCGTCTCGCGATATTTCACTTGCCCGAGATTTGATCGTCGGTACCGTCATACCTAGTTCAATCTCGTTCACAACAAGTACTTTACTCGTTCTGTAATCCGATATCACTTTGTGATTAACTCCTTAACCACATGCTTGCAAGCGGTGTTGATATCGATTACCGAGTGGGCCCGAAGTATATCTCTCCAACTTGGGAGGGACAAATCCCATCTCGATACATACAACCCAACAGATACTTTCCGATCACCTGAGAGACACCTTTATGATCACCCTCTCATAGGATGACGTTTGATGACCTCAAAGCTTTCTTCCGATACCAGGGAGTTGTATTATCTCATGGTCTAAGGAATACAATATTTGACATAAGAAAAGCTTCGCAAAGACGAACACGATGACACGATCTAATTGCTTCGCTTAGTTTGGGTCTGTCCACCATATCATTCTCCCAATGATATGATCTCATTATTAATCGACAACTCATGTCCATGGTTAGGAAACCTTAACCATCATTAATCAATGAGCTAGTCCATAGAGGCATACTAGGGATACGGTGTTGTTCACAAACCACACAAGTATTAAAGTTTCCGCTTAATACAATTCTAGCATGGAATATAAACATTATCATGAACAAGAATTATAATAATAATATCTTTATTATTGCCTCTAGGGCATAATTCCAACAGTCTCCCACTTTCACTAGAGTCAATAATCTAGTTTACATCTGGCAACAATCTCACACCCATGGCACTGAGGTGATGATCATGTTTTACACGTGGAAGAGGTTTAGTCAATGGATCCGCGACATTTAGATCTGTATGTACTTTGCTAATCTTCAGATATCCATCTGCTATATAATCTTGGATTATATGAAACTTGCGGTTGATATGCTTGGTCTTTGGATGATATCTTGGTTCCTTAGCGAGTGCTATGGCGCCAGTGTTGTCACACAATATCTCCAGTGGGTCCAATGCACTTGGAACCACGCCAAGCTCAGTGATGAAGTTCCTGATCCAAACTCCTTCACTTGACGCTTCTGCAGCAGCCATGTATTCCGCTTCTACTGTAGATCACGCGATCACGCTTTGCTTGCAGCTTCTCCAGCTCATAGCTCCTCCATTCAAAATATACACGTATCCTGTCTGAGATTTAGAATCATCCTTGTCGGTGTCAAAACTAGCGTCGACGTAACCTTTTACGACGAGCTGTTCATCACCCCCATAGACTAAGAACATTTCTTTAGTCCTATTTAGGTACTTTAGGATGTTCTTCACGGCTGTCCAGTGTTCCACTCCTGGATCACTTTGATACTTGCTCGTCAAACTAAGAGCATTGGACACATCCGGTCTAGTACACAGCATGGCATATATGATAGAACCTATGGCCGAGGCATAAGGCACTTTGCTCATAGCTTCCCTATCATTTACCGTAGCTGGACACTGAGCCTTGCTCAATATCTTACCTGACAACATAGGCACCGAACCTTTGTTTGCCTTATCCATTCTGAACCTTTTCAGAACTTTGTCTAGGTATGTACTCTGGCTTAAAGCTATCAGGCGTCTTTGTCTATCTCTATAGATCTTGATGCCCAATATATAAGCAGCTTCACCTAGGTATTTCATTGAAAAACACTTGTTCAAATAACTCTTCACATCGTTAAGCATGTTGATGTCATTTCCGATAATCAATATGTCATCCACATACAGTACCAGAAACGTCACCGAGCTCCCACTCACTTTCTTGTAGATGCAAGCTTCGTAGCAATTTGGAACAAATCCAAAGCTCTTGATCACTTGATCAAAACGAAGGTTCCAACTCCGAGATGCTTGCTTCAGTCCATAAATGGAACGCTGAAGTTTGCATACTTTACTAGCATCCTTAGGATCGACAAAACCCTCGGGTTGCATCATATATAACTCTTCATCAATGTTGCCATTGAGGAAAGCAGTCTTGACATCCATCTGCCATATTTCATAATCATGAAACGCAGCAATTGCTAATAAAATCCGAATGGACTTAAACATCGCTACGGGAGAGAAAGTCTCATCGTAGTCAACACCTTGAACTTGTCGAAAACCTTTTGCGACAAGACGTGCTTTATAGACGGTAACATTACCATCCGCGTCCGTTTTCTTCTTGAAGATCCATTTGCACTCAACGGCCTTTCGGTCGCTAGGAGGATCCACCAAAGTCCATACTTGGTTTTCGCTCATGGATCCCAATTCGGATTTCATGGCCTCTAGCCATTTCTCAGAGTCTGGGCTCATCATCGCTTCCTCATAGTTCGTAGGTTCACTGTCGTCTACTAACAAGACAGTCAAGACAGGGTTGCCGTACCACTCAGGAGGGGCACGCGACCTTGTCGACTTGCGACGTTCAGTAGCAGCATCGTCCGAAGCTTCATGATCCTTGTCATTAGCTTCCTCTATTGTTGGTGCAGGCGGCACTGGAACAATTTCAGGTGCTGCGCTACTCTCCAATTCAAGAGAAGGTTCAATAACCTCGTCTAGCTCTACTTTCCTCCCACTCACTTCTTTCGAGAGAAACTCCTTCTCAAGAAAGGAACCGTTCTTTGCGACAAACACTTTGCCTTCGGTTCTGTGATAGAAGGTATACCCAATAGTTTCCTTAGGGTATCATATGAAGACGCATTTCTCCGCTTTGGGTTCGAGATTGTCCAGCATCAACTTCTTGACGTTAGCTTCGCATCCCCAAACTTTAAGAAACGACAACTTAGGTTTAGCACCAAACCACAGTTCATACGGTGTCGTCTCAACGGATTTAGACGGTGCCCTATTTAAAGTGAATGCAGCGGTTTCTAATGCATAACCCCAAAATGATAACGTCAAATCAGTAAGAGACATCATCGATCGGACCATATCTAATAAGGTTTGATTCTGGCGTTCAGACACACCATTGCGCTATGGTGTTCCGGGTGGCGTGAGTTGGGAAACGATTCCGCTTGCTTTAAGATGCGTGAGAAAATCATAACTCAAATATTCACCTCCACGATCGGATCGTAGAAACTTAATCTTTATGTTATGATGGTTCTCCACTTCATTCTGAAATTCTTTGATCTTTTCAAACGTTTCAGATTTATGTTTCATTAAATAGATATACCCATATCTACTTAAGTCATCGGTAAAAGTGAGAAAATAGCGATATCCACCGTGCGTCGAAACACTCATCGGTCCGCATACATCGGTATGTATGATTTCCAACAAGTCCGTTGCTCGCTCCATTATACCGGAGAACGGGGTTTTGATCATCTTGCCCATGAGGCATGGTTCGCATGTGTCAAATGATTCAAAATCAAGGGACTCCAAAAGTCCATCAGAATGGAGTTTCTTCATGCGCTTTACTCCAATATGACCTAGACGACAGTGCCACAAATAAGTAGTATTATCACTATCTACTTTGCATCTCTTAGCCTCAATGTTATGGATGTGTGTTTCATCCCTTTCGAGATTTATAATAAATAAACCATTCACAATAGGTGCATGACCATAAAAGATGTTACTCATATAAATAGAACAACCATTATTCTCCGATTTAAATGAATAACCGTCTTGCAATAAACACGATCCATAAATAATGTTCATGCTCAACGCAGGCACATAATAACATTTATTAAGGTTTAAAACTAATCCCGAAGGTAAAACTAAGGAGAGCGTGCCGACGGCCATCACATCAACTCTTGATCCGTTGCCAACGCGCATCGTCACCTCATCCCTCGCAAGCCGCCGTCTATTCCATAGCTCCTGTTTCGAGTTACAAATATTAGCAACTGAACCGGTATCAAATACCCAGGCACTACAACGAGGGCTAGTAAGGAAAACATCAATAACATGTATATCAAATATACCTTTGATGGTGCCAGCCTTCTTGTCCGCTAAGTACTTCGGACAGTTGCGCTTCCAGTGACCCTTGTCCTTGCAATAGAAGCACTCAGTGTTCGGCTTAGGACCAGACTTGAGCTTCTTCTCAGTAGGGGCAGTGCGCTTGCCGCCGCCCTTCTTGAAGGGCTCCTTTGCTCCCTTACCTTTCTTAAAGGTGGGCTTGTTGACCATCAATACATGATTATCCTTTTTGATGTCCACTTCCGCGGCCTTCAGCTTTGCGAAGAGCTCGGTGATCGTATCGGTGGAACCAATCTGATTGTGATCAACTACAAAACTTTTGTAGCTAGGAGTATCAATCTTGATCTCCTCTGGAATCTTGCAGTCCAGTTGCTCAAGGCGTTGAGTGTAGCCCGTCATCTCAATGGCGTGCTCACTAACGGAACTCCCTTCCTCCATCTTGTTGTTAAAGAATTTCTTAGAGATCTCATATCTCTCAAAACGGGCTTGAGTCTGAAACATGTTTTTGAGCTCCTCGAGAATCTCAAAGGGCCCGGGATAGTCTTCAAAACGATTTTGAAGTTCCGGTTCCATAGCAAACAACATGGTGCTCTTAATCACACCATAATCATCTTTGCGCGACTGATAGACAGCTTTCTCATCAGCCGGCGCAGTTGCAGCAGGGGGGTCACCTAACGCTTTCCCAAGGACATAGTCCTTTTGACCGCCAGAGAGAATGATTCTTAGATTGCGGAACCAATTGGTGAAGTTAGACCCATTGTTTCTAAGCTTTTCCTTCTCAGCAAAAACGTTGAAGTTGAAGTTGGACTTGGCCATGTGATCTACAGTATTTGCAAGTACAATTTAGACTATGTTCATGATAACTAGTTCAACTTTTAATCAAATTACTAGATGAACTCCCACTAAATTCAACATCCCTCAAGTTGTTTAGTGAACACGATCCAAATTCACCACACCTAATCCGATCATCACGAGAAGAGATGTGGTTTCAATGGTGGACAACGAAGTGTCGATCATATCATTCATATGACTCATGCTTAACCTTTCGGTTCTTGTGTTCCGAGGCCATGTCTGTACATGCTAGGCTCGTCAAGTTAGACCCAAGTATTTCCGCGTGTGCAAAACTGGCTTGCACCCGTTGTATGTGAGCGTAGAGTCTATAGCACCCGATCATCACATGATGCTTGGACACGACGAACTTTCGCAACGGTGCATACTCGGGGAGAACACAGTTTTTATCTTGATCTTTAAGTGAGGAATCATCTTATAATGCTACCGTCGCGATCTAAGCATGATAAGATACATAAAAGGATAAACATCACATGCATATAACTTTAATGTGACATGGTATAGCCAATCTTCGCGCAATGATCTCCATCTTGTGCGTTCCGGCATGATCTCCATCACTCCATCATGATTGCCTCCACCACGAATAGCAACTACAACTATTGCTAACTACTTAGCGATAAAGTGAAACTATTACATGGCGCATAAGAAGTTGACACACAGGTCATACACAATTATAAAGACAACCATATGGCTCCTGTCGGTTGTGTACTCATCGACATGCAAGTCGTGAAACATTACAAAACATGATCATCGCATACATTATACACATCACATCTTGGGCCATACCATATCACAGAAAACACTCCCTGCAAAAACTAGTTAGACGCCTCTACTTTGTTGTTGCATGTTTTACGTGGCTTATGGGAGTAGATGCTAAGAACGATTCTTACCTACGGAAAGCCACAACGGTGATATTATGGTTGCCAAACTCCGGTGTTAATCCCATGACAACTATAGTGAGAGAAACTGACATCCACCAGCCGCATGTGTGGAACAAGCCACACGTCAAGTGCGGAGCCGGTCTCGCGAACGACGTCGCGTAAGGTTGGCCTGGACCGCTTCAATCTCACTATCCCGCGTCATAAGAAGAACACAAACAAGAGGCTTGCAACAGAAAACATCAACGCCCGCAACAACCATGTTGCGTTCTACTCGTGAAACACATCTACGCATAGATCTAGCTCTGATACCACTGAAGGGTTTCGCGGCATAGTAAATCAAAATTTTCTACGGATGCGAACAGAGGGAAAGCCAAGATCTAATCTAGGAGATGCAAACAACGAGAGAGATTGGATTAGATCTTCATACCCTTGAAGATTCGCACAGCGGAACGTTCGTCGGAACATGGGTGATGTAGTCGTACTCGCTTCTCATCCTTGCGATCCGATCCGATCTAGCACCACAAGTGGCAGTGCCTCCGTGAGATGCACACGTGCAGCACCTCGACGTCTCCTCCTTCCTCGGACCAGCAAGTATGGTGGAGAGACGGATTGGATCTACAACACGACGGCGTGGTGTATATGGTGGAGAATTTCTGCAGCAGGGCTTCGCCTATAAACAGTCGGGAGGGAGAGAGGAGGGCAGCAGGGCGGCTAGGGTTGGAGGGGAAGGTGTAGGGGGTTGGTGAGCCCCCACCCCTATTTATATAGAGGGGGCGCAGCCCTAGCCCCTCCCCCAAGCCCAAACCGGCGGCCCCAAAGGATAAGGAGTGGGGGGCAAGGAAACCCTCCCTTCTAGAAGGTCTATCTCGAGTTTAAACCTCTCTTGGCCGGCTGGGCCCTATGGGTCCTTGTGCCCCTGGCCCAATGCGGCCAGGGCACTCCCTCATAGGCCCATGCCCCCTCCCGGAAGGTGGGGCCATGTTGGTCCCCTTCCGGAAGGTTCTAGAAGCTTCCGGTACAATACCGATTAACCCGGAACAATTCCGAACTCCAAAAACTGCACTGCCTTGTATGAATCTTATTCTCCGGACCACTCCGGAACCTCTCGTGATGTCCCGGATCCCATCCGAGACTCCGAACAAAAATTCATAAACCAATTATCCAATCTATCCTAGCGTCGAGACACGTTAAGTGTGTGACCCTGCGGGTTCGAGAATATGCAGACATGATCTTCTATCAATAATCAATAGCGGGGTCTGGAAACCCATATTGACTCCCACACATTCATCGATGATCATATCGGATGAACCACGATGCCAGGATTCAATCAATCACATATATATATTCCCTTCGTCTCGCGATATTTCACTTGCCCGAGATTCGATCGTCGGTACCATCATACCTAGTTCAATTTCGTTCACAGCAAGAACTTTACTCGTTCCGTAATCCGATATCACTTTGTGATTAACTCCTTAACCACATGCTTGCAAGCGGTGTTGATATCGATTACCGAGTGGGCCCAAAGTATATCTCTCCAACTTGGGAGGGACAAATCCCATCTCGATACATACAACCCAACAGATACTTTCCGATCACCTGAGAGACACCTTTATGATCACCCTCTCATAGGATGACGTTTGATGACCTCAAAGCTTTCTTCCGATACCAGGGAGTTGTATTATCTCATGGTCTAAGGAATACAATATTTGACATAAGAAAAGCTTCACAAAGACGAACACGATGACACGATCTAATTGCTTCGCTTAGTTTGGGTCTGTCCATCATATCATTCTCCCAATGATATGATCTCATTATTAATTGACAACTCATGTCCATGGTTAGGAAACCTTTACCATCATAATCAATGAGCTAGTCCTTAGAGGCGTACTAGGGACACGGTGTTGTTCACAAACCACACAAGTATTAAAGTTTCCTCTTAATACAATTCTAGCATGGAATATAAACATTATCATGAACAAGAATTATAATAATAACATCTTTATTATTGCCTCTAGGGCATAATTCCAACATGAATTTGGGGGAGAAGGACTTGCCCTTGCATTTGGTGCATAGGTTTGAGTTCTCCTCGGAGATTCGGCGAGTTCAAGCTTGTGAGCTTATTTCTCTTGGGTTCCTTGGAACCCTAGACGGTTGTGTGGTTGGATTGTTGACCTTTTGTGGTCTAGTTGACCTTTTGTGGTCTTGTAGCCTTTTGTGGCATTGTTGGCCTTTTGTGGCATTGTTGGCCTTTTGTGGCTTTGTTGTTGGGAGCCTCCAATTGAGTTGTGGAGTTAGCCCCAATCTTGTACGGGTTCGGTGACCGCCCTCAAGCGTCCTATAGTGGAGCAAGTGCCCGCCTTTTGTGGTGCGCACTTGGGAGAATAGGGTGAGCCTTTTGTGGCGTCGGTGAGTTGCGTGCTTCCGCATCCGGGGTGAGGCCTTGTGTGGCGTTGGGTGTGCATCGAGCCACCACACCTCGAGGTGAGCCATTTGTGGCGTTCGGAGAGCATTGCGCCATCGCATCTCTCCAACAGAGACGCAGCTTCTTTGGAAGTGAACTTCGGGAAACAAATCTTCGTCTCCGCGTCCATCGGTTATCTCTCAACCGAACCCTTTACTTATGCACTTTACATTGTGATAGCCATCGTGCTTGAAGTATTTATACCTTGCTATCACCTTGTTGCTTGTATTGCTTAGCATAGGTTGTTGGTGCACCTAGGTGAACTTAGTGGCTAGGTTTTGTGCTCAATAAATTAAACGTTAGTTTTATTCCGCATTTACTTGAGCCTAAACCGTAATAATTTTAAAAGCCTATTCACCCCCCCTCTAGGCGACTTCCTTTGTACTTTCACCAATCCGGCGAAAATTCGGCTTCTGGGGAGGCCGACTGGGAGAAAATCACTTCACCAGCACAAAGAGGGGTCCTAGGGTGCTCTTGGGGGTGGCTGGAGATGCTCATAGGCTGCTTTAGTGTGGTCGGTGCAATCAAGGTTCCGCATGGTGGCTAGCACAGCACACAGCGAGATCAGCGATGGTTGGTCGCGGCAAGACCTTGTTCCGACATGTGATTGGCGACGATAACGGTTAGGTCGTGAAGAGATCTTCGTCGATGGAGGTCCTACACATCTCTACTTCTGAGCACGTCTTCAGAATCAGAGTTGACGGACTTCTACGTGAAGAGTCGTTTGTTTGACATAAGCCGAGGATGGACTTCATGAGGCCGCTATATATGGCAAGATCTTCCTAGATCCTAGATGATAGCCTCGTTTTCAGCGGTTTTGTGTTGTTTGTGTTGGTAGCCAGGGTACGCGTATGCCTTCTTGCTATGGCCGCGTCTCTCGTCGGCCGACAAGGGTGTCTTTGCCGATTTTCTGCTACTAGTTACCAGCCAACTATATATTCTAAATTTCTACTTACCCGCAAAGGAAAAACTACTCTATATTATACTTATTTAATGATGAAATAATTACGCCTCACGACTGCAAGGCGCTAATTTTTTTTAAATAATACATTTTTTTTATTCATTTTCACAAATAATACGCAAATTTGGCAAATTTCAAATCTGTCGGTCCGTCGTCCGTTGAACGGACGACAGAGCGCTTTCGTCGCTTGAGGGGACGACCAACATGTCGTCTTTTGTTGAAAAGACGACCAAGTTGTCTTCTTTTCTTCAAAAGACGACCACCGTGTCGGGTGGCAGGGGTCGGCCTCGTCGGCGGTTCAACGGACGACGCGCGCTGTCAGGGTGACAGGGGTCAGCCGCGTCGGCTGTTCAAGGGATGACACCCCTTTCGTCTGTTGAAGGGACGACGCGCCCTAGCTATTTAGCTCGGCCACCCGTGCCCGTCGTCTGCTTGCTCTCATTTCCCCTCATTTCCAGCTCAAGCGTCTGCTAGCTCTTCTTCCTCTCTCGCTTGCTCTCATTTCTTTAGCCGTTGCACCGATTTGTAGCCTAGATTTCTATCCAAACTCGCTGCTCTGACACATTAGCAAGCTAGTAGAGTCCCGATCTACTAATGGAATAGCCTGGTGTAGTGATTTGAGGCGTTTTGGTGGAGGGATCTGGTGGTGTTCTTAGCTTCTTGTTGAGCAATGGCCATGGTGGAGGCTGGTGCTGGGACTTGAGGAAGGTGCATGGTGGAGGTGCTGATCCGTTGACCTGAGGCAGCTGTACGGCAGGACTTCGCACGCTTCAAGGGTAAACCCTAATTTCTTGCTTATTGCAGTCATGTGTGTATGTTTATAGGTAGTGTTTGATGGGTTCTGTTAGATGCAAGATATTTGTAGAGTATTATGTGTCAATGTACCTATTTTGACTATTTTTGGTATTTTTTAGGTCGAAAATCATGTCAAATAATGTAGTGTTTAGGTTCTTGTATGGTCCTGGTTCCGTCAGAATGAAGCAGCACGGAGTTGATTTGAGCGAGTTTAGATTTATGGATGAAGTGCTTCAGAATCCTGAAACAGTGCCCGTTACTCAGTTGAAGGATTGGTTATGTGTTCGTTTAGGGCTCCCTCCTACCCATACTGTCGGTGTGCATGATTTATGTACTAAGTCAAGGCAAACCCCTAATTTTTATTTAAGGCCAATAGAAGCGCAACAGAAATGGGTCAAATTTGTGCAAGCTTGCCAGAAAAGAGGAGTTAACCCTAGTCTCTTAGTGTTACCTGTGGTGAAAGAGGCTGGGTATGATCATGACCATAGTAGTCAGACCGGTCATGCTGGAGGTAGTTATGATCATGGCCAGAGTAGTCAGACCGGTCATGCTGGAGGTAGTTATGATCATGGCCAGAGTAGTCGGACCGGTCATGCTGGAGGTAGTTATGATCATAGCCAGAGTAGTCAGGGACAAGAGGGTGGCGGCGGATATGAATCAGGTCACAGTAGCTATGCACACACCGGGGGTGATGGTTATGTATCAGAGGACGGTGGTGAAGGATTAGGGGAAGACATATTCAGTGGCGAAGCTGATGAGGACGAGATATATGATGGTTTGTTGCAACATCAAATGGAAGCCGAAGACTCAGAAGGCAACAGTGATACGGCTGATGATTCTGGCGAGTCTGATCAAGAAGAGATCGGCCAACCTATTCCGGCATCATGGAATAATGACAACACAGCAGCAATGACTGTGAACGATGGGCATGATTCGGCGTGGCATTATTACGCGAACAACATCTCTCTGGGTGCATTATATCCTAGCAAGAGACATCTGCAGGAAGCAATTGTTGAGTGGTCAATGTCCATGCAACGGGTCATGAAAACGAAGGTGTCATCACAACAATATTTGACATTGGTTTGCGAGGAAGCTGGATGTCCTGCAAGGGTGCATGCCCATGTCCCTAGGTATGACACAAACTGGAAGGTCACCGATGTTGTGATGCACACATGCACACTTGAAAGTGTCCTTCAGGACCATCGTAACCTCACGTCAACCCTCCTGGCTAGACTGTTGTACACAGAGATAGTGGAGGGCAAAGCCATGGGGGTGAATGCTATCATTCACAAAGTTTCTGTCAGATTCCGCTACAATATTTCATATGGGAAGGCTTGGAGGACTAAGCAAAGGGCACTGGAGGCAAGGTTTGGTTCGTTTCGAGACGGGTATGACTGTGTTGTTAGGATGCTCCAGACACTGCAGGCTAGGAATCCAGGCACCTACGTGGACATCCAACACTTTACATTGCCACACGAACCTAATTTGACGGTACTTCATCGAGTGTTCTTCTCATTTGCTATATGCATAGAAGCTTTCACTCACTGTCGACCAGTCATCTGTGTGGATGGTACATTTCTCACTGGCAAGTATAGGGGTCAGATATTGACTGCCATAGGCCAAGATGGAAACAATCAAGTGGTTCCACTTGCTTTTGCTTTCGTGGAGAGCGAGAACACAGAGAGTTGGGTATGGTTTTTCAGGCAGCTGAAGATAGCAATTGTGAGAGATACACCGAATGTATGCGTGCTTCATGATAGACATCCAGGTATACTAAGCGCGATAAAGAAGCTCACACAGCCCACTCCTGATGAAGTAACTCCATGGCTGGACATGCAGAGTCATTGGTGCATGCGGCATCTAGGGGCCAATTTTTTCTCACAGTTTAGGAACAAGGCTCTTATGAACCTATTCAAGAAGCTTTGCAAGCAGAACCAAGAGTGGAAGTATATCAAGTGTCGTGGCTATCTTGATGACTTCACTAAAAAACATGTGACTCAGAGGAGAGCAGCTAGAGCAGCAGCGGTCGCGGCTCATGCAGCGGCGTTAGCTGCACAGGCAACAACAGGAGCAGCACCACAGGAGGAAGAACCCATTGCCCTTTGTGACTTGCCAGGAGCAGCACCACAGGAGGAAGAACCCATCTACGCGGCCATCACGTGCACCAGCGTCTCAGACGTCGTTCAACACCGAGAAGCACAACGCCCACCGCGTCACTCGGTGGAGGAGTGCGCCCCACGTCGATCCACACAGCAGCGCCCACCGCGTCACTCGGTGGAGGAGCGCGCCCCACGTCGATCCATGGAGCAGCCACCTTCTCCAGACCATGCTGGAGGATCGGGACGGCACGAGGAGCATATTTCTCCACCACTCCGCCGCGGGCCTCGTCCACGACTCTCACAGCAGGCGCCGCCGAGAGCACCACCTCCAGACCAGGCTGGAGGCTCGGGGTGGCAGCAATCACAGTTTACTTTCGACCAGTTGCAGCAATCACAGTTTACTTTCGACCAGTTGCAGCAGAACCAGATTACTTTCGAACAATGGCAGCATCAGCAGCCGATCCCCTACATGGACTTTGCTTATCGACCACAATCTCATCCTCAGGGTAAAGCGTGTCCCTTCCTACTATTATTAGATGCAGTATGTCATTGCTCAGTACTTAATTTCTTGTACACTAGCAGGAGACTCCGTTACATGGGACAGTACTGACGACCGTCATCAGCAGACACAACACGAGCAGGTAGACTGGTTTAGTCAGTATCAACAAGGTACTCCACCACCTATCCCCACACAGAATACACAGGATCAAGGTGAAGGGTCAACTGCACCTCGCTGTGATGTGATTCCACCCCACATATATGGATGGAGTACACCGAGGCCTCCGCCACCTCGTCGTCGACACCAGTGATATCTACTTATGTATCAGTCATTTACCTATCTATGTATGAGACATCGTTCTATTATTTCATGATTTTATTCGACAAACTACTCAACATAACTTGCAACATAGTTCAACATAACTTGCGGTACATAAATAAGAGTCCTATCTATCCCTAGCATGATGCCTTTCCCTTTCCCTTCGATGATGCCTCGCCCTTTCCCTTGGACGATCCCTCACACTTGCTCTTCTTGGCCTGCGATTTCTTCTTCTCCTGCCTCTTGTCCCACTCAGCTCTTGCCTTGCTTCCAACGGGTGGCGGCATGAAGATATCATCCTCATCTTCGCTCTCTTCTATCCAGGCCCTACGTGCCACAACCTGCTCCGTCATGTCAGCTTGACTCTTCTTGGCCTGCTCTTTCTTCTTCTCCTGTCTCTTGTCCCACTCAGCTCTTGCCTTGCTTCCAACCGGTGGCGGCATGAAGATATCATCCTCATCTTCGCTTTCTTCTATCCAGGACCAAGGTGTATTAGCCACCTCCATCATGCGAGCTTCACTCTTGAAGGTGAGCTTGTCCCACCTTGCCTTGATCCTGAGAAGCTCTGCTCGTACCTGATTTGGGGTCTTCAGTTTCCACCCTCTTAGATAAAGTGACTTACCAAGTGTAACGAGAGCATCATGGTTCGATACCAACATATCCCAATCGGCTGGTTTATGGCCTATCTCAACAGTTCTGGCTATGAAGAAAAGCCCAATGGACATATCTACAGGCCAGGGAGACGCGTCGGTCATAGTGGAGAGGAGTGGAGGAAAATGCGAGAGCAAAAGGAGAGAGGGAAATGAGAGAGTAAGAGGAGAAAGATATGAACTAGGTTAAAGGATACATCCCGTTGCCCGGATTTATAGAGGCACCGAACCGAATAGGCGGGAAAAAGGGCGGGAAGTCGTGGCGGGAAAAAGAGGGCGCGAAGTCGTGGCGGGAAAAAGAGGGCGCGAAGTCGTGGCGGGAACAAAGGGCGGGGATTACTGGCGTGAAAAATTTGCCGGGAGTAACGGCGGGAAAAAATGGCGGGGAGTACCGGCGGAAAAAATCGGCGCGAAGGATTGCCGAGCGGACGATTATTTAGCGAAGATTGTGGAGTGGCGGGAGCACTGGGGAGTCGTCTTGTCAAAGGACGACATGCCCTGTCGTCTGTTCAAGGGACGAAACCCTGTGTCGTCCGCGCAACCAACGACGCGCGAGATTTGAAAATTTTCAGTTTTGCGTATTATTTGTGAAAATGAATAAAAAAAATGTATTATTTAAAAAAAAATAGCACTGCAAGGCACTAATGATATACAGTACGGTGCTATTGACACGTCCAACGGTGTGCTGAGTGTGGTAAAGCAACGAACGCCAAAGAAAACACAATCGGTGCGATAGTGGGCATTGATGATCCTGACTTAGACACGGCTTACGCGACACTTACCTGAACCGCCGTCCGGCCGGTACGTAGGGTACAAGCACAGCAGCGCCATGTGACGGGCTTGACGTAGTACAAGCACAACAACAGCGAATCTTGGAGCTTGACGTACTCCGCCACGTGACGGTACGGGCCCTACCTGCTGTTTTGGTGTGAAGCCATTTCCGTTGTATGGTGGCGATCCGATGGCGATAAATTTATCGTGGATACGGATACGTACGCTTGGCTCGCTCCTTGCACTAAAACTGGCGGAAGCTCGTGGCCCCCGCCATGTGGAACCTCTTTTGCATGTCAATCCATCAAACGCTAGAATTGTCTAATCCATCGCTAGCTTCTTTGAAGCGAGATCTGTGTCGAGCGGCTTGTGATAAGGTGTAGTAGGTCCTGGGATCTGGGACCGGCGATTGCACGCGGATAGCGCGACGCCGGCCGGGAGCACCGTGCACGGCGATCGTACGTCTTGGACCCGGCCGGACTCCACGAGGTACCAAGGAAACTCCTAGTGGATACGGCGCGCTGTCACAGGGTCACCACGTGACATGTCCTTTCCCTTTTTTGTTGCTGTTACGTGGGGTCTTTTCGACCGGGGTAGGGTAGGGGGTTGCTGCCTGTGTGTGCACTCTCTACAGTGACACGTCTTCTGAAACCGACCATACAGTAGAGTCACGATCCAGACGGGAATCTGAATCAGCATCTCCCTCCTCCACCTGCTGCCAACTTTCTGTGTCGATTCGACGGAACCTTGCAGGCCAAGCATGGGAGTACAGAGAGCGGTACACTACCCGGCCGGACGGATCGGAGAAGCGGATAAGAGCATCTCCACTCGTTGTTGGGTGAATCCGGACCAAACTTCGGACTTTTTTTTTGTCGGGTGTAGCTTGATTTTAGCCTGGATACCATTTTCACACTCGCATACTAAGGCGAGTTCCCGTGTTTGGCTAAAATTTAACAAATTTGGTAAACTTTGGGCGAACTTTGGACGAATATAAGCGGTTTTAGACGAATATGATCGATACAGACGAACTTTAAGCGAATATGGGTGATATAGACGAACTATGGGCGAACTTTTGGGGAATATGGACGATACAGATGAACTTTGAGCAAATATACCCGAATTTTGGACGAATTGGGTGAATCTGGTCTATATAGACGAAACTTGGGCGAATATGGTCGATACAGACCAACTTTGGACGAATATGCCCGAATTTTGGGCGAGCTTTGGGCGAATCTGGTCTATATGAATAACTTTGGGCGAAATTTGAAAGAATATGAACGATACGGACGAACTTTGAGCGAATATGCCTGAATTTTGGGCAAACTTTGGGCGAATATGGTCTACATAAACGAACTTTAAACGAATATGGTCTATATGGGCGAACTTTGGCTAATATGGGCGAACTTTGGACGAACTTTGGACGAATAAGGGTGAATATATGCTGACTAGGCGGGTCCACTTGCTGAATTCGCTTTATCCGACGTTCGCTGGACGTACGAAATTCGGACAAAAACAGGTCCTTGAATACGCGACTGGACCAATTTTCAGCGTCCGAACAAAATTCGGCGTCTGGATCGGCCTTCTCCTTTATAGGCGAGTGGAGATGTTCTAAACCCCGAATATGACGTTTGAGTGTACGGTGTGGCGGCACATCATGCCTATCACGCAAATCACAATTCGCAAGCATAATGCGGCGAGGTCTTCTCTTCTAAACAAAGCGAGGTGAGGTGTGACCACAACGCCAAAGTTTACAGCACCGGATTCTTCTCTATTCAAAAAATGGCTACTAGAAAAAGGAAAGTGATCAGGAATCAGAGCCGCGCTTGGAAGGGAATCACGGGCTCACTACGCTATCGTTTATTTCTTCGGCCCTCCTATCAATCATCTTGTTTCTCACATTACTAGAAAAGTAAGCGCCAGTGGAATTCGACCGTATAGAAAATTAAGGGGCAGTCCTTTGCGCAAACGGCTGCCGATTCGTTGCTCCTGTCCCGTGAGCTCACGTCCCAGCCACACACTAGGCGTTAGGGTGGCAAGCGGCACCCGCGTAACTCGCAAAAGAAAATATAGACAAAAGGATGTTTCAAAATCTAGCAAAATTAATGAAAGTTTAGTTAGAAAGTTGTGCCGCAACCTGTCCCACTTAACACCCTACTAGGCATTTCAATGCGAAACAGAACCTTATACATTTCGAAAACAAGTGTCTATGCAAATAGTTTTAGGGTATGCAAATAGTTTTTGGCTAATTTTGAAAAGGAAAAATAGGGTATGCAAATAGTTTTAGGGTTTGAAAAACATGCCATAAAGGTGCAATTCATATGCATGATGTCATGATAATATGAAAACAGATCTTCCCGCTCGATCGGGTTGAGGAAATGAAGCGACAACTCGAAATCGAGGGGGAAGTTTTTTTAGGAAGACAGACAAGGCGTCAGAACTCAAAAGTGTCCCGACATTGGTCAACAAGGGCATTCGTAACAATATGGCTACCTCGAGGTCAACGATGAGTACCTCATCCGCAAATCCCCCTGTGGCGCCTCTACTCTACGCCTCCGCACACACCTTTTCCGCTAGCCGTAGCACCACTACACATCGACATGTTGTTCTTTGGTGGCCGATAGTCTTGGTCCATGAGACTTCCTACAACGATGAAGGGCACCCCCACATCCCCGCCTACTCAATTCCAGCTTGGTCGGCACCAAGGCCATGCGGTGTTGCCGCGGGAATTGATGGGGATATGCCGAGTGGGGTATACCCAGCAGGACGTTCCCTACTGGATCATACTCCCAGCGAGTGGGCCTGCAGGACGGCGAGTGGACCGCGACCCAAGAGGAAACCAGGCGACCGGATGCTATAGGCCCAAAAGCAGCTAGGCCCATTCGGATTAGGTCAAAAAAACCCGAGTCATTATCCAACTCGTTTGTAGATATGTAAACCCTAGCGAGGTGACTCTATATAAATCTCCCTAGGGCAGTCATAGAACTTATGTTCCATCATACACCCCTTCGACTCGCCGCCTAGCCGCCGAGCTCGCACATTGTACTCTCTCATCAATACAATCTAGCAGGAGTAGGTCTTTACCCTCCGGGGGCCGAACCTGAGTAAAACCCCGTGTCTTTGCCCTCATCTCGCACCGCAGATGGCTGGTCGCCCTTGCTCCTCGTTCTACTACTCGCTGCCAATTGCGGCATCTGCCGTGGCCATTCCCACGACAGTGGCGCCCACCGTGGGGCCTGGCTGGTCAGGCATGTGTTCTGCGGCGATACCCTACTTGCCAATCAGCCAGACGATCGCCACCGGCCGCATGATCGCCATCGGCGAGATCCACCAGATCTTGCCGAACAGCTACGTCCCGGCGGCGCGCCTGGTCACGCACAACTTGATCAGGACGGCCTCAAGCGCCCGCCCAACGATGGAAAACACTCTCAATTGCCCACCACCTGAGCCCCTGCAGCTCCAACCACGAGCCGCGCACACGGAACTCTCCACCAACGATCCGCGACCGACGAACAACATGGTCGCCGCCTGACATGGTTATACCCTACGGGTACACGACCTTAGCATACCTAGTCCAGCCCAAGGAAGGCCCACGACGAATATGCGCTAGCCCATGAAGACTTTCGGGTGGCCAGGGCCCATGACGCCTTCGGATCCTTGTAGAGCAAGTCTAGAATAGATAGAATATTCAAAGGGGAAAACCCTAACACCTGTAACCGACTCGATCTGTGCCCGGGACCTGCCTATCTCTATATAAAGGCTAGGAGGGCACGACGAGGAGGGCACTTCATACCACCGCATACACACCTCCACGCCAGATTGCATCTGTGCACCCCTGTACTTTTCGGTTCCGCCGTAATCAAGAGCAGACAAGAAGGAGTAGGGTTTTCCCTCCGGGGGCCTGAACCTGGGTAAACCTCGTGTCCCCGTGTTGCTTGTTTGCTAACCGTTCCGCGATCTCCAGCATCCTCATCTTCTCCAAAACCCAAGCTCATAACAATGGGCATTGACGAGATCAAACATCGTCAATTGGCGCCGTCTGTGGGAACTAGGGACGCTGATTGTGCAATCGTGACGGTCCCAAACAAAGCGATCTACAACTCCGCGGCGACGGAGATTCATCTCCTCTTCGGCGCTTTCGACTTCACCGCCCACTCGCCGGCCATCCTGAAGGACTTCGAGCCCGTTGGTGACAGGCTCAAGATCCTGTTCGGGAGCTTCTGCTTCTAGGTGGGGCAGACCAGCACTCTCCGTCTCCTAGAGCGGGTGCCCCTGTCATCGATCAGGCCCGCTTCATGGGCTCCACACCCCGTGCTACGCACATCGCCATCGACAAATGAGTCCTATGACAGCAGAAGCTGCAACTCAGATCTGTGCGATCCACCATCGGAGGAAGGGACCTACGGTTCCGGATCCGAAAGCTGAGGCAACAGCGATCCAATCTACGAGTGCTACCAATGTGCCGCAGTCATCCAGAGTGACGTGGATCAGGAGCACAACCCGTCACCCAACCCACAGGGTAGAAACGGCGAGAATAGGAGAAACCAGTCCCCCTCCCAACAAGGAGGACACCGATCCCAATCAGATCATCCACCTCAGCGAGGAAGGATGGGCTCAAGCACGCGAAGCCGTGGCAGGCAACAAGATCCTGCCCGTGGGTGCCTCACGGGACCTACTGATGGCATATCACCTGCTCCTAGTCGAAGAGCAAAAGAAGCAGGTGAAGATGCAAGAGGTGCTTGACAAGCGCAAGAAAGCGGCCTCGGAGTCTAGTGCGCGGCGAGCTGCGCTCTCCGCCATGGGTAGATACAGCTCGCACAGCAACCATGGCAACAAGCACCGTTCTCGCATGGAGAACATGGACCCCAAGGAACGTCGCGAGGTGACTCGGATCCTCAACACGTCTTTCATGGAGATGGATGCCGACGGCAACGTCATCCTGAAGACACCGCAAGCTGCGATCATGGCAGCCACCACATACCTCGCGTCCCATCCACCTCCGGTGGGGACCCGAAAAGGGCCATGCACAAGTCCGCACTTACCAGACTCGGACTCATTGGAGCTGCGCTCCACGGAGAATCTCCTGCGGAGCCAAAGAAGAAGGCTGCGGCCAGGTTCAACCGCAGTTCCACGCCTTCATCCGACGAGGAAGAACACGACCTACCTCGAAGGCACAAGAGCTCGCGCCATCGCAGCCGCAATTACGATGCTCGAAGCGAGCTCACCCAACGCAAGATCGACAAAGCGCGCGCCAAGCGCGTCTGCTCGTCCGAATCTGCGGAGCCCGATGCTTCAGCAGATCCGTCCGGCAGACATGAATGCTGCGGAACTTCAAGCTTCCTTCGGACACTCTGAAGTTTGACGGCACACAGGACCCCAAGGCGTGGCTCAGCGACCACCTGTCATCTGTCAAGCTACACGGTGGAAACAAGAACATCGCCCTGCAATGCCTTCAGCTGCAGCTGACAGGCGTAGCTCGGATCTGGCTCAGCAGCCTATCCTCGGGATCCATCCGAAGCTGGGAGGAACTGGCGTATAGTTTCATCCGAAACTTCAATGGCACCAGCAAGAGGCCAGCCTCGATCGAGGAGCTACGGGCCTGCACCCAACGAATGGGCGAATCCATTCACTCGAACATACTACGCTGGTCCAACACCAAAAACTCCGCGGCGCACATCTTTGAGGAGAGAGCGATCGACGCCTTCAAGGATGGCGTCAATCAAGGATGGCGTCAAACGCCAGGACTTCAAGGAAGAACTTGGGCGCGTCAAGCCCAAGACACTCGACCACCTCATGGACATCGCCAATAGGTGGGCGGATGGCGAGGACTCCGTCCAACGAGCGCACTCGGAGGAGGAAGATGACTACGGCCGTCAACGTGAATGCCGTAGCAAGAGAAGATCGCGCGTCTACGACGATCGCGACAGACCCGACATGGTCGCGGCCGGCTACGCCGACCGCCGCAGCGACGGCAACCGCAGCGGCGGATACCGCGGAAATAACTTCCGCGACGAACGACGCCCAGCGCAATCATGGCAACGTCGCGGCCGCGACGATGGACCCTCAGCATACGACAAACTGTCGGGTCCATGCACCATCCACTTCTACATCGACAAGAAGGATGGTAAAAAGAAGGCAAGCCACATGCTCAAGGACTGCCACGAGTTCCAAAAACTCAGCGAGAGCATGTCTCAGATGAGGCAACAAGCCCGAACCCTGGTACAGGAACGCACCCGCACCAGGTGAGATCGCACACGGAGCTCCTCCACCACCACATGCGGGACCCTCGAATCACCTAATCGCACCCACGCAAAATAACGGTGGGCACGGGTACCCCGCGCCGAAAGGATCACTGATGATCCAAAAAGGGCGCCCAACAAATAGGGTGCAAAAGAAAATCACCCACCAAGTCAGCTTGGCCGTGACTGCTCCACCAGCCATCCGTGAGTACCTCAGCGGTTCGGAGTCCTGCATCACGTTCAGCCACTCGGATCACCCCCGCCAAATCCCTCGCCCAGGTCATGCTGCCCTGGTGCTCGAGGCACAGATCGGAGGATTCGATATGAGCCACGTCTTCATGGACTGCGGCAACGGCATCAATCTAATGTTCGCTAGCACCTTAGCAGCAATGCGGATCCCGTTGTGCGGCCTGGAACAATCCGACACAATGTTCCACGGCATCGTCCCAGGGAAGGGCATATTTCCCCTGGGAAAGATATGGCTCGACGTCATCTTCGGCGAGCCCGACATCTTCCGATGCGAATGACTCGAGTTCGAAGTGGTGGACTGACCATCACAATACCACGCCATCCTCGGACGCGTGGCATTCGCAAGGTTCCTAGCAGTACCACATTATGCCTACCTGCTACTCAAGATGCCAGGACCCAGGGGCGTCATCACTGTCCACGGGAGCTTCACCCGATCGGATCACTGCGACAGGGACTTCAATAGAATTTCCCAGTCATTCGGCATGCAGGAGGAACTCACAAGGCTCCGAGAAGTGACGGACAACGGGGCACCCCCAATCTCGAGGCAAAACACACCCGACATGTCGTGTGACTCGACAATCAATAGAAAGAAGGTGTAGGTCCACTCGACGGACGCCTCCAAGACGGCGCTGATCGCCAACGACCTCATCCCCGCATAGGAAAGCGCGCTCGTTGAATTCCTCCGTGAGCGCTGGGAAATCTTTGCCTGGTGTCCTGCGGACATGTCAGGAGTTCCCAGGGAATTCGCCGAGCACGCACTCAATGTGTTCCCAGATGCCAAGCCAGTCAAACAATCCATCCGACGATTGTCCGGACCACGGGCCGACGCCATCGGAGTCGAAGTCAACAGACTGCTCGACGCTAACTTCATCAGGGAGATCAAGGAAAGCGAGTGGCTCGCCAACACCGTGATGGTCCCCAAAAAGGACACAGACATCCTCTGGATGTGCGTGGACTTCACATCGATGAACAAGAACCGCCCGAAGGACCACTTCCCTCTCCCTCGGATCGATCAGATCATCGATTCGACTGCAGGATGCGGGAAGCTCTCCTTCCTCGACGCCTACTCGGGCTACAATCAGATTCGACTAAAGGTCGAAGATCAGGAGAAAACGACATTCATCACGCCGTTCGGAGTGTTCTGCTACAACACAATGCCCTTCAGGCTGAAGAACGCAGGTGCCACATACCAGCGATGCATGCAGGCATGCCTGAAGAACCAGATTGGCCGCAGCATAAAGGTCTATGTCGACGAAATAGTAATCAAAACAAGGGAGGCCACAACACTGATCGACGATCTCCGCGAGACGTTCGACAACCTTGATCGATACAAGATCAAGCTAAATCTAGAAAAGTGCGCCTTTGGCGTCCCATATGGTCAACTGCTAGGCTACTTCATCTCCCAACGAGGTATCGAGGCGAACCCAAAGAAAATCCGGGCCATAATGGCCATGGAGAAGCCGAAGAACCTCAAAGGCGCCCAACAACTCGTCGGGCGAATCGCAGTGTTGAGCAGTTTCATCAGCCGCATGGGCGAAAAGGCCCTGTCTTTCTATTAGCTGCTACGCAAGGCAGACAAATTCAAGTGGACGCCGGAAGCAGACGACGCATTCGAAGACCTGAAGCGGCTGCTCTCTACCTCGCCCGTCCTGGTCACACCAAAGGAACGCGAGCCTTTACTGCTATACATAGCAGCCACACACCAGGTGGTAAGCACCGTACTGGTGGTCGACCAACCTGAAGAAGGCAAGACCCATGGGGTCCAACGCCCAATCTACTTCCTCAACGAGGTATTGACACCAACAAAGCAGAGGTATCCTCACTACCAGAAACTCGCCTACGGCGTGTTCATGACGGCTCATCGGCTGAGCCACTACTTCCAGGAGCACCAGGTGATGGTCATCAATGAAGCACCCCTGAACAGCATCCTGAACAACCCAGAGGCCACAGGACGCGTGGCCCTGTGGGGTATCGAGCTGTCCCCCTAGACATAGTCTACGAGAAGCGCCATACGATCAAGTCGCAGGTCCTACCGGATTTCCTAGTCCACTAGATGGAATTGCAATTGCCGGACACTTCGGACTTGACGCATTCATGGACAATCCACTTCGATGGCTCCAAGCGCGAAGCTGGAGCAGGAGCCGGGGTCATACTGACCTCCCCGCAGGGCGACAAGATGAAGTACGTCCTCTGGATGAAATTTCAAGCTTCCAACAACGAAGCCGAATATGAGGCCCTCGTCCACGACATGAGGATGGCCAAGATCTGCGGCGCGACGCGCCTGGTCATCTACGGCAACTCGAACCTCGTCGTCGAGCAGACGATGAACGAGTGCGACACACACGCCGCTAACATGATTGTGTACCACGCACTCTACAACGTACTCGAAGGAGACTTCGACGGCTGCGAGCTTCGGCACGTTGGGAGAGAAAGCAACTAAGAGGCCGACAGACTCGCCAACATTGGCTCCACCTACGCCCGGGTGCCACCAGGTGTGTTCCTCGAACAGATCTGCATGCCAACCATCAAAAGGAAATTCCCCAAGGAATCACCCGAAGAAGCGGAACACTCGGGGGCTGCGCTACCCGACGGACAAGAAGGACCCGAAAAACTCGACACATAGGTCACAGTGGTCAACCTGATGCAGGTCATGGCAGAAGAATAAACGTGGACACGGCCGTACCTCAGGTACCTGATAGACAGGGAACTACCTGATGACCCGACAGATGACCGGCGCATATCTCGCCGGTCCAAAGCCTTCACAATCATCAATGGTGAGTTGTACAAGTGCAGCATTTCGGGTGTACTCCAAAGGTGCGTCACCATCGGTGACGGAAAAACATCCTCCAAGACATCCACGAGGGCATCTGTGGCCATCACGCGAGCAGCCGTGCCCTTGTCGCCAAAGCTCTACGAGCTAGATTCTACTGGCCAACGGCCATGAACGATGCCAAGGACATCGTCCGAAGATGCAATGGGTGCCAGAGGTTCGCAGATAAACCACACACACCCGGATCGGAGCTCGGGCCCATACCTCTGGCCTGGCCCTTCGCCCAATGGGGCCTCGACATGATCGGCAAACTGCCCAAGTCCTCGAGAGGAGGTCACGTCTACCTCCTGGTGGCAGTCGACAAATTCACCAAGTGGATCGAGGCCATGCCCGTTACTAACCAAAAGGGAAAAACGACCGTAAAATTCTTCGAATCCATAGTCTACAGGTTTGTGCCGCACAACATCATCACCGATAACGGGTCGAACTTCATCTCCAAGGAATTCCAGGACTTCTGCAAAGACCTCGGAATCAACATCACATACGCCTCTATGGCGCACCCGCAAACGAACGGGCAGGTCGAAAAGGCCAACGGCCTCGTCAGTGGTGGCATCAAGAAACACCTAATGAGCCTACTCCAGTGACTCGCAGGAGCCTGGACACAAGACCTACCCTCCGTCCTCTGGATCTTGCGCATGACGCCAAACAGCTCAACTGGCTACACGCCCTTCTTCATGGTGCACGGAGCCGAAGCCGTGCTGCCTGCAGAGGTATGCCACAAGGCCCCACGGGTCGTCGCCTATAGCGAAGAAGAATCGACGGCCGCACTCGAAGACGCCGTTGACACACTCGACGAGGCACGCGACATAGCCGCAACTCGATTAGCGGTCTTCAACAGAGCCTCTGCAACTACCACAGTCGTCGGCTGTGCCCAAGGTCCTTCGTCGAAGGAGACCTAGTCTTGCGACTGAAGCAAGAGCGACCGAAGAAATTCGAGTCACCATGGGAAGGACCCTACGTCGTCACCGAAGTCATCCCAGGTGGCGCCTATCGCCTCAAGCACGTGGAGTCCGGAGTCGCATAGTCCAACCCATGGAATGTTTCACAACTACGACGCTTCTACCCCTAGCTACCCCCCTCCTTTTACTTTCAATAAGGCTATCCAGCCAAGGCTACTCAGCCGAACAATGTACCTCCTCCTTATGATATGAATAAAGCTAAGTGTCTTGCCCCAAAAATTTGTCTATTATTTGCATTTTCTTCATGTTACAACACACTCGGGGGCTCCCCCCACCTCACGACTTCGTTGACTGAGGATAACGCGTGTACACCTGAGTAGCTGACTACGTCAGGCTAACGAAAAGGGCACGCATACAAACAAAGCACCACGTGATAAACAACAATCAACCTTTTCAGCAAAGGGCATAACACGCCCAGTCGAATACATACAAATTTTACATCTATCTTTTTACAGGTCCTACCTATTCTGAAGAATCACGTGCGCACGCTCCTCAAAGAGATCCACAATTTGTTCGGCATACTGCCTTACAGCCGCATAATGTGGACGCATATCCTACACGCCACCATCCGGCCGAAGAGGCGGCCCAGCCGCCACAACAGCAAGATCTACATCAGGGCGATGTAGCCGCACGAGGGACAACGCGGCCTTCACCCCTGCAACCAGCTGATGCCGCACCAGCTCCCTAACATGATGCACATCTCGAAACTTCGCCAGCAGGCCCCAGAGATTCGATGGTGCCTCACCCAGGGGAAACATCACGTGCAAAAATGACGCCAAAGAAGTCTTCACTTGACGCAGCACCCGCGACACCTGGTGAACATGATCCTGCACAGTCACAAGGACCATAGCACGATCGCGGTCCATCCAAAAAAAACCGCCGGCCTCCATGTCTTTCTGGGTCAGGCAGTTGATCCGAACAGTAACACGCTCCTTTTCCTCCTTAGGAACAAGGTTAGCACCTGCAACACTTGCAAAGTAAGATGATAGGCCAACAGGCACATCCGAGAAAAGAGCAACAGCTTGAAAAAACTCACATTGAAGTTGTTCGGCCAGACGACACAACTCCCCCATCAAATACTCCTCTCTGGCGGTGCCTCGCTCTGTCTTCGACTTCCAAACATCCGCGTGGCCTCGAACTCCAAGTAATGCTTTCTCAAGACTACGGACGCGGTCATGAAGAAACACAAGCTGCGACGCATCATCCAAGGATGGCTGCAGCTGCGGCGCAGACGAAGTATCAACGGGATCATCACCCGAAGGTCTCTAGAGGAAAAGAAGGTAGGGATATGAACAAACCCACGAATGAACAAAGAGCTCGGTGTTGGAGATATGCCCTAGAGGCAATAATAAAAGTGGTTATTATTATATCTTTGTGTTTATGATAAACGTTTACATTCATGCTATAATAGTATTAACCAGAAACATTAATACTTGTGTGATTTGTAAACTAAATTAGAGTCCCTGGTAAAGCCTCTTTATAATACTAGCTTGTTGATTAATAGATGATCGTGGTTTCTCGATCATGAACATTGAGATGTTATTAATAACAAGATCATATCATTAGGAGAATGGTATGATGGACATACTCCTATAGATAAGCGTAGCATTAAGATCAAGTCATTTCAATAGTTCGTTTGCTATAAGCTTTCTGATACATAGTAACCTAATTCCTTCAACCATGAGATCATGTTAATCACCATCACCGGAAGGATGCTTTGATGACATCAAACGCCACACCGTAACTGGGTGGCTATAAAGGTGGCATTGAGTGTTCGGAAAGTATGGGTTGAGGCACATGAATCAAGAGTGGGATTTGTCCATCCATATGACGGATAGATATACTCTAGGCCCTCTCGATGGAATGTCATCCAATTAGCTTGCAAGCATGTGACTGCTCACAAGGGATCACATATCACGGGAACGAGAAAATAGTACTTATTGG
Organism: Avena atlantica; assembly: GCA_910589765.1. NCBI lineage: Eukaryota > Viridiplantae > Streptophyta > Magnoliopsida > Poales > Poaceae > Avena > Avena atlantica. The sequence continues at coordinate 421,441,195 of OU342734.1, read as the reverse complement.
TAACGAGGTTGAACTAGGTATGCAGAGATACCGACGATCAAAACCTCGGATAAGTAAACTATCGTGAGACAAAGGGAAATTGGTATCGTATGTAAGTAGTTCATTCGATCGCAAAGTAATCGTAGAAATATGTGGGAGCCATATGAATTTCTTGATTCCTCTATTGGTTATTGATTGAAGAAGTGTTTTGGTCATGTTCGCATAATTCACGAACCGTAGGGAGACACACTTAAGGATTCAATGTTGTTTAGTAGATATGGAATGTTAGTAGGGATACCGAATGTTGTTCGGATTCTCGGATGGGATCCGGGATATCACAAGGAGATTCGGAGTGGTCCGGAGAATAATATTCATATAAGGAAAGTCCGATTTCGGAGTTCGGGAAAGTTTCCGATGATTTCATCGGAGAGGTTCTAGAAGGGTCTAGAAGGTTCACCGGTCCGGAAGGGGAATGGTCCATGAATGTGTCATGGATATGTGGAATGATTGGATCATATCCTAGGTCTCTTGGTGTTGACATTTGCAAGAGATAAATAAAGCTCTAAATTGAAAGTCAAACGGGAAGTTTGAAAAGTCAAACTGGAACAATGGTTTCCTAGTGGGAGAAGAAACAAGTACTTCTCTCAATACAACTTGGGTTTGGGTTTGGATTCAAACCCACCCCTCCCAAGGCTGCCCCCTCTCATAAATAGAGGGGGAGGGATGCCCCAACACCACAAGAGCCAAGCCCTCCCCACACCTGCGCCGCCGCCGCCGCTCGCCGCCGCCCGCGCGCCACCGCCGCCGCGCCGCCTCCCCGCGCTGCTGCGCCATCGCCGCCCTAGCCGCTGCCGACACCTCCTCCTCCTCCCAGTCATCTAAACCCTAGATCTCCGAGAAACCCTAATCCACCATAACTTGCATCCGGCTTAGGCGAAGCCCTGCGGGATCTTCCCTCTACTTCCGACACCACGTCGCCGTGCTGCCGGAATCCCGCGGGGAGAACTACAACCTCCGCTTCCTGCTGGAACAAGGGAGAGGAAGGTATTCATCGATTATCGAACGTGTGACCGACTGCGGAAGCGCTGCCGGAACGCAGCGCTGGAAGGATCGTCTACGCGATCTTGAGATCGGTAAGTGTACGACTACATCACCCACGAGAATCTTCTCTCGTTAACCGCTTTGGAATCTTCGAGGGTGAGTGCTTCTATCGACTCGTTGCTACAATCTAGTAGATAGATCTTGGCTTGTTTGTGTGCATGCGGTAGAATTTTTTTGTTTTCCATGCTACGAACCCCTACACTCGGATATTCATTATATGCAGCAAAAAGCCACTGCGTGGCACAAGGAGTGTTCATAGATACATTACAACAAAAGAAACAAAAGCTATCCTACAACTACAAGGCCTAAGAAGCTGCATCCTGAGTAGCCTCGGAGCCGGATTGCCTGCTCTTGGCCTCCCCCTGCTGCCTCACCGCGTACTCAGCCAGCAAGTCAACCAGCTTCAGCCCATAGCGTTTACAACGGGCAGCGTAGAGGGCGAAGGCTACGTCGGATCCGTCGGCAGCTGTTGGCATCTGAGAGGTGACCTGATGAAGATCCAGCTCAGCTCCAGACGCCAGGGCCATCGCCAGCCCCACAGATGCACCGTTGCCTTTCTGCTTGCACTTGTATGCTGCAGGCGCATCGGCTGACAATGCATCCGCCAAGAAGTCGACATCCTCGAGGGCGACGCCCTTGGGGACGAGCTCCTTGTAGAAGCGCCCGAGAACCTCCTTGGCCTTAGCAAGCGAGCTGACCAGGGTACTGCAGCGGTCTTTGACCGCCGTAGTGGCATCATCCAGAGCACTTCCGTGCTCCAAGGAACCACGGTCAAACTTGATGCCTACAGCATCTAAATAAACGGAAGCAAGGCAAAGTAAGCATCAAACAAAGCCAGAAAGACAAAGGCAACTGAAAAAAAACATACAGGCAAAAACTACTCACCCGAATCCTTGGATGTAGCCATCAGCTTTTCGGCTACCTCTCTCTCACACGAAGACGCGGCAGTGGCAAGTTGCTCCTCGTGGTTCATAGCCTCCTACTGCAGGCGCTCCTTGGTCGCAGCTGCGTCGGTTAGCTCCCGCTCGAGGCGCTCCTTTGCACCAACGGCGTCCTCGGCTTTCTTCTGCGCTCGCCCAAGAATCTTTTTGAGAGCATCAAGCTCGCGGAGGGCGGTATTGTTTTCATCTGCAAACAAAAGAACACGCATCAGATTGAAGAAAAAGGAAGCAGAGGAATATGAAAAAGACCAACTCATGAACGTACCCTGAAGCCGCTTGAAGCTGGCCTCCAACACCAGATGCTGCTTCACCAGCTGGTTGGCGCCTTGCACAAAAGGCTGCAAGAAGACGCAACTTGTCAGAAAAAAGGCTCGGGGGCTACACCCAAGAAAAGATCAAGGCAAATCACGCATACGAAAAAGCGCTCGGGGGCTCCCCCCGAGGCACGTACAAAAAAGAAAGGCATGATCAATAGATCATCCGACAGATGCTCGGGGGCTCCCCCGAGACACAAAACAAAAATGATCAGCAGATCATCCGAAAAATGTTCGGGGGATCCTCCCGTGGCAAGAACGAAAGCACTTACATGGTCAGACGGCGACTCCGAAGGTCCGACTGCAGTCTTCTGGGGGACAACCACCCGAGCCTCCTGCAGAGAAGGGTTCGGAGCAGCGCCCTCAGAGGTGTAGGGGTTCATAGCATGGAAAACAAAAAAATTCTTCCGCATGCAAACAAACAAGCCAAGATCTATCTACTAGATTGTAGCAACGAGTCGATAGAGGAACTCACCCTCGAAGATTCCAAAGCGGTTAACGAGAGCAGATTCTCGTGGTTGATGTAGTCGTACTGTTGCCGATCTCAAGATCGCGTAGACGATCCTTCCGGCGCTGCGTTCCGGCAGCGCTTCCGCAGTTGGTCACATGTTCGGTACTCGATGAAGACCTTCCTCTCCCTTGTTCCAGCAGGCAGCGGAGGTTGTAGCACTCTCCTCGTGATTCCGGCAGCACGACGACGTGGTACCGAAAGTAGAGGGGAGATCTCGCAGGGCTTCGACTTAAGCCGGAGCGAGTATGGTGGACTATGAGAGAGGCCTTGGCGATCTAGGGTTTAGAAGGCACCAAGGGGGAGTGTAGCCAGCGTCTAGGGTTTGGGATCACCCCAACTCGGCGAGTTGGTGGTGCCCTAGGCGGCGGCAGCAGGGTGGTGGCGTCGGCGGCTTAGGGTTAGGGTTTCGGGGTGTGAGAGGTGTAGGGAAGAGGGGCACCCCTGCCCCTTATTTTATAGGTGGGAAGGCGCCGGTTGGGAGGAGGGAGTCCTCCCCCAACTCGGCCTCCTTGGCCGGCGGGTGGAGGGAGGAGGACTTCCTCCCCAAGTAGGTTTCCTACTCTCCCTCCACCAAGCAAACTTGCCGTTTGACTTTTCAAATTGGCGGGTGACTTTTCAAACTAGGATTTGATTTCTCCCTTTATTTTGCCCAGACATAATACCTAGTACATGATGAAACCATTCCACATTGTCATGACACATTCATGTACCCTTCCCCTCCGGAGTGCCGGACCTTCCGGAACCTTCTAGAACATTCCCGATGAAAACACCGGAATCATTCCCCAACTCCGAAATAGGACTTTCCTTATGTGAATCTTATTCTACGGACCATTCCGAATCTCCTCGTGATATCCCGGATCCCATCCGAGAATCCGAACAACATTCAGTCTCTTACTCATCATTCCATAACTACTCAACAACATTGAATCCTTAAGTGTGTCTCCCTACGGTTCGTGAATTATGCGGACATGATCAAGACACTTCTCCGATCAATAACCAATAGAGGAATCTGGAAATTCATATGGCTCCCACATATTTCTACAATTACTTTGTGATCGAATGAACCACTTACATACGATACCAATTTCCCTTTGTCTCACGATAGTTTACTTATCCGAGGTTTTGATCGTCGGTATCTCTGCATACCTAGTTCAACCTCGTTACCGATAAGTACTCTTTTCTCGTTCCCGTGATTTGTGATCCCTTGTGATCCAGTCACATGCTTGCAAGCTAATTGGATGACATTCCACCGAGAGGGCCCAGAGTATATCTATCTGTCATATGGATGGACAAATCCCACTCTTGATCCATGTGTCTCAACCCATACTTTCAAACACTCAATGCCACCTTTATAGCCACCCAGTTACGGTGTGGTGTTTGATGTCATCAAAGCATCCTTCCGGTGAGGGTGATAAGCATGATCTCATGGTCGAAGGAATTAGGTTACTATGTATCAGAAAGCTTATAGCAATTGAACTATTAAAATGACTTGATCTTTATGCTACGCTTATCTGTAGGAGTATGTCCATCATATCATTCTCCTAATGATATGACCTTGTTATTAACAACATCTCAAATGTTCATGATCAAGAAACCATGATCATCTATTAATCAACAAGCTAGTATTATAAAGAGGCTTTACTAGGGACTCTAATTTAGTTTACAAATCACACAAGTATTAAAGTTTCTGGTTAATACTGTTATAGCATGAATGTAAACATTTATCATAAACACGAAGATATAATAATAACTACATTTATTATTGCCTCTAGGGCATATCTTCAACAGTCTCCCACTTGCATTAGAGTCAACTAATCTTGATTACATGGTAATATACCGAACACTCATGGCAGTTTGGTGTTGGTCATGTTTTGCCCTCGGAGAGGTTTAGTCAACGGATCCGCCACATTAAGATATGTGTGTACTTTGAAAATCTTTATGTCACCATCTTGGACATGTCTCGAATAGCGTGAAAATGCAGCTTGATGTGCTTCAGCTTCTTGTGTGACCTTGGTTCTTGCGCATTGGCTATGGCGCCCATGTTATCAAAGTAGATAGACATTGGGTCCAGCGCACTTGGAACCACACCGAGCTCTATAATGAACTCCTTCATCCATATCGCTTCTTGTGAAGCCTCCGAAGCAGCTATGTATTCTGATTCAGTTCAAGATCTCGCCACAACGCTTTGTTTTGCACTCCTCCAGCTAACTGCTGCACCATTCAAAGTAAATACGTATCCAGATTAAGATTTAGAATCATCCGGATCGGTGTTCCAACTAGCATCAGTGCAACCATTAACAACGAGCCGTTCATCACCTCCATAAGAAAGAACCATATCCTTAGTTCTTCTCAAGTACTTAAGGATGTTTTGTAGGGTTCGCAGCATAGAAAACAAAAAAAATCCTACGATGGGAACATCTAAGTACCAAGATCTATCTACTAGATACAAGCAACGGGTGGATATACATCCATAGAATGCATACCCTCGAAGACCGAATAGCGTTAACGAGGTTGTACTCATGGATGATGTAGACGAACGCTTGCCGATCTCAAGATCGTGATGAAGTCCGTCTGGTCCAGCCGGTCCAGCACGATCAAGTCCAGCACCTCAAAGCAGTGGTGCATCCGTGATCGCACACACGTACGGGTACCCCGACAACCTCCGCGCCCTCGCTCCAGCGAAGCAGCGGAAGCAACAAATCCTTCCAGAAAAATCCACCGGGAACATGTATCTCGCTGATCCGAGACCATGGGGAAATTCTAAAGGGGGGAGAGAGATCCTTCGCGAGGAGGTGTGCTTTGAGAGGAGGAGAGGGGGGCACCCAAGGGGCATGGCGCCCAGCCATGGGGCTGCCCCCACCTCTTCCACATTCATGTGGGTGGAGCTCCCACTCAAAATGAAAAGCCTCCACTCCCATTAAAAAGCCTCCACTCAAAAATCCACTCACATGCATTAAATTTCCACCAAATTTAATGCAAGCTCTCATTTAAATAAAACTCTTTTATTTATTTATTAATAATTTTGTTAATTACTTTAATTAACAAAAATTCACATAAAACCCCTTACAACATTTCAATTTCACATGCAGAACCAGTTTCAGCAATTTCAACCGAAACAGTTTCGGTGTCTAGTGAAATAAATTCCTGCGCTTTTCTTTTCTTTTTCTGGCATATCATTTGCTCCGAATGGTGTCGGAATTCCTTAAGTGTGTCACCCTATGGTTCGCGAATAATGCAGACATGATCGAGACCCTTCTCCGATCAATAATCAATAGCGGGACCTGGAGATCCATACTGACTCCCACACATTCAACGATGACTTCTGTGATCGTGTGAACCTTTTACGTTAGTATCTTAATCCCTTTGTTTCACGATATATTACATGTCCGAGATTCGATCATCGGTATCTCCATACCTAGTTTGATCTCGTTACCGACATGTACTCTTTTCTCGTTCCCATGATATAACATTCTAGTGATCAAATCACTTGCTTGCAAGCTAATCAATGTGATATCACCGAGAGGGCCCAGAGTATATCTATCTGTCATCGGGATGAACAAATTACACTCTTGATCCATGAGTCTCAACATAACACTTTAGTAGTTTTGAAGCCATCTTTATAATCACCCAATTACGGTGTGACGTTTGATGTCAACAAGAAACTCTTCCGGTGTTAGTGATTGGCATGATCTCATGGTCTAAGGATTAGGACTACTTCGTAAGTTGTTTATAGCAATATAAACTCAATGACTTTGATCGTAATGCTATACTTCGGATGAATGTTCATCACATCATTACACTAATGTTGTGACCTCGTTATTAACAACATCCAATGTCTATGATAAGGAAACTTTGATCATCATGTTAATCAACGAGCTAGTTTATAAGAGAGGCATAACTAGGAACTTCCTTTTTGTTTATTAAACACACATGTATTAACGTTTCCGTATTAATACAATTATAGCATGCAAAATAAACATTTATCATAAATAAGGAATACGATAATAACTACTTTATTATTGCCTCTCGGGCATATTCCCTTCAGTCTCCCACTTGCACTAGAGACAATAATCTAGTTTGAAAACTTTGCGTATTGAACACATATGGCTTTCTGGTGTTCCATATACGCAACTGCAAGTGGTTAACATAATCTACGGATCTGACACTTTCAGGTCCGTGTGTATTTGCATGTCTTTGCGTCTTCACGCATCACTCATTCTCCAATGAGATGGCATTGTATAAATTTGGTCTTTAGGTGAGACCTTTAGTTCCTTGGGGTTTAAAACATGTCGATACTATTGTCATACAGTATATCTTTAGTGTTAGCCCGTTGCGAACCACACCTTAGTTTGATAACAAACTACTTGACACAAATTCCCTCCTTTGCTGCTACTATAGCAGTCATATACTTAGTCCTTTTGTTGTAGTATTCGTCACAATGTCTTAACTATGGATTTCATCCAAATCCATCATGGAAACTTCTTTCCATTTCATTGTGCCACCCATAGTTTAAATTGAGATAAACTTAATTTGTATATTGTGACAAAACTAGTATCAATGTAATGCTTTATAATGAAATATTTGTAATTGTTTGCCACCTCTACACAAATATATTCTTAATTCTTCCAAAAGATCATAAGAATATCCTTACTATCGTCCAATGATCATTTTCTGATTCATTCTGGTTTTGCTCATAACACTTAGATCATAGGACATATCTGGATGTGTACATATCATGGTATGATTGATCAAAACATTCTCGTGATTTCACTCATCAAGTGTGAAAGCACTTGAATCTTGTTTCACTTATCAAGTGTCGATACACTTGAATCTTGATTCAATTCCTTTTCCATGCAACAAGAACTGTTTCTTGTCGTTTCTATATTGAACTCCTTCAATATCTCATATATGTATGTTTGGCATAACCATATTGGTGTCATAGTCTATCCACTATAGACATTCACGCTAAATATCCGGGTTTTGCCTAAGTATTTCATCAAAATGAAATTCTTAATCTTTGTCAATAAAAGATACAACATTTCTAATCAACAAGATGTCCTCCACATAATGTATTAGAAATATGTCTCAGCGCTCCCACTTAATTTCTTGCAAATGCAAGCATCTTCATCGTCTCCTGATGAAAACTCCTTTTCATTAAGGTGAAGATTCCAACTCCGCGATGCTTACTTCAACCATTGAAGTTTGCATGCCCTTTTAGCATCCTTTGAATTTAACAAAACCCTTTGGACCATGTCATGTACACGTCCTAGGTAACCATTCTATTAGAAGAACTTTGTTTTGTTTATTCATCTACCATATACCAAATTATATGTAGTGGTTGCTACTTTAATCCGTCCAGACTAAATATCGCTATGAAAGATCAAATCTTGTCATAGTCAACTCCTTGAACATTGTCATAAAATACTTTAAGACATGTCGACTATTTCATAGATTTGAAACATCCATGTCTGTTTCTTTATAGATCCAAATACGACCGATAGGTTTTTACACCTTTCCGGAGGGTCTTCCAAGTTCAAAACTTGATTTATCGTGTATGGACTTATCACGGATTTTATGGCTTCAAGCCATTTGATGGAGTCAGGGCCCATCATCGCTTCTTTGTATGTATTCGGTTCATCATTGTCAAACAATAATGATTTACTCTCAAATCTTAGCATTTGATTGTTTAACCGACCTACTTGGTTCAATAGGAACTTAGATCTCCGTGACCACTACCTTTGAGGCACATAAGCTATGAGCATTATGGCAGCCTCCAGAACGATTTTCGGCGCTGCGCAACTCAGCACATTTAGCTATGGTTCGTTAACCTTATCAAAGTTCTATTGTCCTCCCACTTAACTTTTGCGAAAAATTCCTTTTTCAAGAAACTTCACATTTCAAGCGACAAACCCTTTTGTCCTCGGTGTTATGGAGGAATAACCAATTGTTATTCGAAATAACCTACAAAGACATGCTCATACGACTTTGGTTGTAAACATCTTACTTATGTTTAGCATATCAAAATTTAAGAAAGGACAACTTGGGTTTTACCCAAACCATAACTCATATGGTGTCATTTCAACGGATCAAGATGGAGCTCTTTTCAGTGTAAAAGCGGTAGTCTCTAAAGCTTTAATCTTTTAAAACATAATGGCAGTTTTATAAATAACACCTTTGATCCAACCATGTCAAACAAGGTTTCCTTACAAATCTCAAACACTCCATATTCCTATGGTGTTTCGGGAGATGTAAATCTAGGTGTTTTGCTAAACTTGTAACTCAAATAAATCCCTTTTATGATAAAATCATAATTCATTTATTTTTCTTGTTACACTTGTAACTCAAATAAATCCCTTATGATAAAATCATAAACCATTTATTTTCTTGTTACAATGATTTTCACTTCATCTTGAAAGTCTTTGAAACGTTTTTCAAATATTTCATACTTCTTTCTCATTAAGAGAACATTCACTCAAATTTCCGGAGAAGGCATATGAAGTTGAAACCCATCGCTTACGACTACACATAATGGACTACATACATCGATATGTATAAATTCCAATATTTTAGTCGTTCGTTCTTCTTTGGCCTTTGAACGAAGTTTTAATTATCCCGAGGAAAGTCTCACAAGCGTCACTTGATCAAATCAAAGACTCCAAAAATCCATGAATATGGAGATTCTTCATGTTTTGTTTCCAATATAATTTAAATGGCGATGTCACTTCGTAAGTGATCTTTCAATCATTTGTCTTGCGAGATTTTAGCATTAGGTTTTATGGATGTGATCTCTCCAACTAGATTTGTAAATCATCCATCTAATATGGAATATGGCAATTATTTGAACAACCTTTGTTCTCATAATACCTGATTTAAATAACAATTATTTAAAAAAATCTTGAAGTCAAGCTTTGATGTCAACGAGAAATACAAACAACGGTTTGTTTGTTTTCGATGAACATCATCACATATTCTCTTGCTAGTTACTTAGGCCATTGTGGTTCATGAATTGCGTCGTTCCGTATGAAATTTCATATCAACCAATTCGGTATCCAATACCCAAGAACCACATTGTTTAATAAGCAAAGAATACAACCATAACCTGTATATCATCTATATACCTAAATTGGATATTTCCAATCTTTTCTTTTCTGCCAAATATATTTTATAGATTCTCTTTCAGCATTTCCTTTTCCTTTTTAAAAGAATCTATCAACATCAAAAGTGGCGCCATATACATGACACATAGTCCAAAGTGTGTATATTCAAATAATAATACCTTTGTACTTGCACTTTGAAGTAGATCACCATCATCAAAATGATCGATATTCTTTCAAAATCCATTCTTTAGTAATCTTATAGTGTAGTAAACACTTTACATACATCTTCTATTCATCCTTATCATGACGACTTTCACGATCAAGCTACTGTAGCTTATAAAGGTGAATCGTGAGTATAACATTACTTTCCAAAACCCTTTTGGATGATTAGGATGTCTAGCATCTCCAACCTTTGTAAATTCTCATCCAATATGAGAACATATATTATACTCTATCATATTGCAACCAAAACATTGTTTCAGATATCGTTATATCTGTCACACATGATGGTTTCTGAAACAATTCTTTCAGCTCCTAGATAAACTTGATATTAAAACAATCAAGAATCATAGAGGCAAACATGATACTTAAGATACTAACACTGGAATTGTTACTCTCGATTTAATACCAACTATTAAATTTCACGGAGTAAATAGAGTTTGCTGAAAGTTTGCAATAGGACTTTAAACTTTAGATTGACACTCAACACAATACGATACCAGTTCGTAAAGTATATATCCAGAATCTTATAGTTCTATTATCTCAATTACAACTATGCATAAGGTGGTGAACGAATGCCAATGACTACAACAAATTATGCAAATTCACTTTGATTTAATTTATGATAAATTGAGTTCTACTAATCCAAATTAGAAATGAACTCCCACTCAAATATGACATCCCTTGTGTCTTTTTGGTGATTACATGAACCAAATCCACTACACCAAGTCCGATCATCACGTGAGTCGGTGTAGCTTCAAAGGCGAGCATCAAATGGGCATCATATCTACTATATGACTCATGCTTAACCTTTCGGTCCGTGTTCCGAGGCCATGTCTGTACATGCTAGGCTCGCCAAGTAAGAACCTTAGTATTCGCGTGTGTAACTGTCTTACACCCGAGATATGCTCGTGGATTCAAGTACACCCGATCATCACGTGATGCCTTGAAGTGGCGATACATTGTCGGTGCATACTTAAGGAAGAACACATTTTTATCTTGATATCTAAATGAGGGATCATCTAATTATGCTAATAAAACGCCAAACAAGCAATATAAGATGCAATCAAAACATCACATGTTTATAAGTGAAATGATATGGTTCCCGCATATGATCTCCATCATGTGCACCGTGGTATGATCTCTATCATACCTTTATGTGTAAGGCCAAGGTCTATGGAACTTACACGCTATGTGTGTTGTAAGAGTATCATCTCATACTTCAACTTACAACATCACCATATCATAACACTAGCCCAGCAACAATCTAAACTAGACGCCTCTAATTTATCCATTGCAAGTTTTACGTGGCTTAGGGCTTTCGAAGATAGAACCGTTCTTACCTACGAACATGAACCACAACGAGGATAACCAAATTGTTGACAACTTGTTGAAAATTAGATATTGACTATAGTAGGAGAGACAGACACCCGCTAGCCACTTATGCAAACTAGTTGCATGTCAAGCATGGAACAGGTCTCATGTGCGAGGACATGTAAAGTTTGTCCGGGCCGCTTCATCCCACTATGCCACCAATATCCAAAGTACAACTAAGAAGCAATAAAATGATCATCATCGCCCACATACTCATATGTGTACTACCCGTGCAAAGTATCTACGCATAGATCCGGCTCTGATACCACTGTAGAGTTCGCAGCATAGAAAACAAAAAAATTCCTACGATGAGAACATCTAAGTACCAAGATCTATCTACTAGATACAAGCAACGGGTGGATATACATCCATAGAATACATACCCTCGAAGACCGAATAGCGTTAACGAGGTTGTACTCGCGGATGATGTAGATGAACGCTTGCCGATCTCAAGATCGTGATGAAGTCCGTCTGGTCCAGCCGGTCCAGCACGATCAAGTCCAGCACCTCAAAGCAGTGGTGCATCCGTGATCGCACACACGTACGGGTACCCCGACAACCTCCGCGCCCTCGCTCCAGTGAAGCAGCGGAAGCAACAAATCGTTCCAGAAAAAGCCACCGGGAACATGTATCTCGCTGATCCGAGACCATGGGGAAATTCTAAAGGGGGGAGAGAGATCCTTCGCGAGGAGGTGTGCTTTGAGAGGAGGAGAGGGGGGCCTTTTATAGGAGAGAGGGGGGCACCCAAGGGGCATGGCGCCCAGCCATGGGGCTGCCCCCACCTCTTCCACATTCATGTGGGTGGAGCTCCCACTCAAAATGAAAAGCCTCCACTCCCATTAAAAAGCCTCCACTCAAAAATCCACTCACATGCATTAAATTTCCACCAAATTTAATGCAAGCTCTCATTTAAATAAAACTCTTTTATTTATTTATTCATAATTTTGTTAATTACTTTAATTAACAAACATTCACATAAAACCCCTTACAACATTTCAATTTCACATGCAGAACCAGTTTCAGCAATTTCAACTGAAACAGTTTCAGTGTCTAGTGAAATAAATTCCTGCGCTTTTCTTTTCTTTTTCTGGCATATCATTTGCTCCGAATGGTGTCGGTATCCCTTAAGTGTGTCACCCTACGGTTCGCGAATAATGCGGACATGATCGAGACCCTTCTCCGATCAATAATCATTAGCGGGACCTGGAGATCCATACTGACTCCCACACATTCAACGATGACTTCTGTGATCGTGTGAACCTTTTACGTTAGTATCTTAATCCCTTTGTTTCACGATATATTACATGTACGAGATTCGATCATCGGTATCTCCATACCTAGTTTGATCTCGTTACCGACATGTACTCTTTTCTCGTTCCCATGATATAACATTCTAGTGATCAAATCACTTGCTTGCAAGCTAATCAATGTGATATCACCGAGAGGGCCCAGAGTATATCTATCTGTCATCGGGATGAATAAATTCCACTCTTGATCCATGAGTCTCAACATAACACTTTAGTAGTTTTGAAGCCATCTTTATAATCACCCAATTACGGTGTGACGTTTGATGTCAACAAGAAACTCTTCCGGTGTTAGTGATTGGCATGATCTCATGGTCTAAGGATTAGGACTACTTCGTAAGTTGTTTATAGCAATATAAACTCAATGACTTTGATCGTAATGCTATACTTCAGATGAATGTTGAAAGGATACAGATGTCGCCTAGAGGGGGGGGTGAATAGGCGATTAAAACTTTTCCTAGAGTGGCTCAACAAAGGCGGAATAAAACTAGTGTTTACTTTGTTAAGCACAACCTAGAAATAACTAAGGTTCACCTATGTGCACCATCAACTTATGCTAATCAATACAAGCAACAATGTGATAGCAAGATACAGATTACTTCAAGCACGAAGGCTATCACAATGTAAAGTGCATAAGTAAAAGCTCGGGTATAGAGATAACCGAGGCACGTGGGGACGACGATATTTTACCGAGTTCCTCCCAACATGGAGTACGTCTCGTTTGGAGAGGGGGTGGTATCAAACCACCAACTCCACAAAAGGCCTCCCTTATTCTCCGGTGAATCTCACCCCCAATGGGATCGATTCACGCTTCCATTATCGGTGCACTTGTCGGTGGCAACCGGAACCTCTCACAAGGTTGGGGCACAACTCCACAACTTAATTGGAGGCTCCCAACAAACGCCACAAAAGGCCACAATGCCTCCAAGGCCACAAAACCGTCTAGGGTTCCAAGAACCCAAGAGGGACAAGCTCCAATGAGCAATTCAAACCAAATCCTCCAAAGAGAACTCAAACCGATGCACCAAATGCAAATGGCAAGAACACCACAAAGATGCCCAAATCCCTCACTCTCAAGTTCCAACAAAGCTACTAAAGCTATTGGGGGAACAAGAGAGGAGGAATCAAAGAGAGACACAAAATCCCCCAAAATCTAGATCCCAAAAGATGCACTCACAAAGAGATGAATGGGTTAGATCAAAACGTGGGGCTAGATCTCCTCTCTTTTCCACTCAAATATGGGCAAGAATCGTCGGAGGGAAAAGATTAGGCAAGCTTCAAGATCTAGAGCAAGTGTGGACAAAGTTTAGCCTAATAGATAATACAGGATCTAACTAAACTGAAAAAGGGCAAAGCCTTAAATAGGGCCCAGAAAAACTAGCCGTTTGGACGTTTTTCGGAACTGACCGGTAGTACCGGTTTTGAGCGGTACTACCGCTGTGCCGGAAAAGGCAGAGTAGAAGCAGCAGCGCATGCGAGCAAGGAAAAGAAAAAAGAGCAGGAGCGAGACAGGGCCTGGTCGTACGCGCGCAGCGATGCCCAGCGAATGGGCAGCAGCAGCAGCTGTTGCTGCACGCATGCAAGCAGCAGGGCGCAACAACGCAAGCAGCGAGGAGCGCGGCAGCACGCGCGTGCCAGCGCAGCGGACCAGCGGCAGCGAGCCGAGCTGGCTGCGGCAAGGGAGCGAGGCGGGTGGGCAGGGCGAGAGCGAGGCGCATGCGGACGCAGCGGCCAGGCGGGGCCAGCTGGCGCGCACGACGAGCCGGGTCAACGCGTGCGGCTAGACTGTGATGCGGCGAGGCTCGAGATCTGGATCTGGGGAAAAATATCTGGGCATTTTTCCTGGGCCGGCCGGTAGTACCGGGCCACCCGGGCGGTACTACCGGGCCGGTCCGGTAGGACCGGAAGTGGGTGTCGGGCCAAACTGAGAATGGGCTGCGCGTCTCAGGCTCGACCGGTACTGGGCTGCGGTAGTACCGATCGGCCTAGTTTTTCTTTTCCTTTTTCAATTTAAAACGACAAATATTCAAACGGACATAACTTTTAAACGGTAGCTCCGATTGACCCGATTCCAATTGCGTTGGATAGAGGACAACAAGTGCTTCTCAATAAAAGGTGAACATATTGATTATCACCAAGTGAGAAAGTATCAAGTAGAATAATGTGATATACCTCACTTGGTGAGAAACCGAAAAGCCGCATAAACCAAAATCGCAACAAGATATATATGGGAGATCTGATTTTGATGAACAAGAGCTTGTTATGGAGATTACCACAAGCTCTATATCCTAACATGAATAAGACCAAATAACAACCAAATATGATGATGCAAGTATTCAAAGGTTTGAGCTCTCTCCGAACGATGTGACTGAATTACTCATACGAGAGCCCCTCTTGATAGTACGGTTATCTATCCTAAACCCGGTCTCCTACACACAACAAGAGACCAGGAAAAGGTAAAACCTATCAAGATTGTACCTTTGCCTTGAGCATTCCACTTGAGCTCGATGTAGACGATCTTGCTCTTCTCAAGATGGAACGCCTTTCTTCATTCATCATCATCGACCTCGCATATTGAGCTTTCCCAACAAATCTTCTTTGCATTTCTTTGATCTTGAAGCCAACACATGCTCCAAGCGATGCCAATGGACAAAACATACAAGTATAACTTAATACACACATTAGTCCATAAAGATTGTCATTAATTACCAAAACCACACATGGGGGCCCAACATGTTCTTTCAATCTCCCCCATTTTGGTAATTGATGACAATCCCTTTAAGAGGGTTTATATAAGGAATATTAATGAATAAAATGGTAATACCAATATCAAATACTACAAAAGTATGTGATATTGGTACCATCACCATATATAGAGCAAACTCCCCCACAATCTATTTATGTGTGATGAACTTGAATTTCATTGCATATATTGCCAATCATTATCATTGGTGGAGTTTCCTCTATATATACCACATGCTAAGCAACAACAAAGATGCAAGAGCATGAGAAGCAAATGTACAAGAACAAACTCAATGCATAAACCAACTTCCCTTAAACCCTCTAAAACTTCTCCCCCATTGGCATCGATTGCCGAAATGGGTGACAAGTTCTAGAAGGCAAATATAGTAAGAATTCCTCCAAAGGTGTGCCTTCGCACATATCCAATGATGAATACTTGGGAGGGAGTAGAAATATATCGAGGACCCTAAGATTGCAAAAATAAAGTCAAATGATGCAAGCAACTACAAGGTCCGACAAACCAATTTGAAAACAACAAATGAGTTCAAATGGAAACAACAAGATATTATGATATGAGCAAAAGTGTGTTTTAAATAACAAATAGAGAAGCTCCCCAAGATTTGTGCACAATTCAAAATAAATGTACTGGAATACATAATGCACAAATATGGAATCCTTGCTCCCCCATAAGCATTTAAAACACAACAAATGTGAAAGAATGCAAATGAGTATTATTAAATGAATTAGATGAGCTCCCCAAAGAGCATGCACCAATTATGATAATTGCATTTGGGAACAAAGTGCATAGTCATGGAATCCTCACTCATCCAAATTCATTTAATAATACACGGCATGGGAGAACAAATATGAGTGTCCGAATATGTAGACAAGAGGAACAATCACTCATAGGCAAATAAATTTGGAAGCCACCAAAGAATAAGAAGAAATAAAAGGTGGCATCCAAGGATTAAAAATCAATTAAAATTATCTTCTCATATGTGTATATGTCTATAAGTGGAAAACATCACAGAGACATACGCCAACAAATAAATATGCACACATAAAGAAGATATACAAGAAGGCATATGAAAAGCAAAAATGAAGTCATAATATATACCAATAAGATTTTTGCTTCAAAGCATGGCCAAAGGCTCAAATCTATCTTATTGTACATTAATGAACTTCAAACACCAACACACTACATATATTACAACTATCACCAAGGGAAAAAGGAGAAAGTTGGAATATATGGAGAAAGGCAACAAGTATCATAAGATAGAACAGACTAGCAAAAAATCTCACTATTGCACATGAGAGAAGTTGATGAAATGATAGGAAATAAAATTGCTAGATTGACATATTTGGGATTGGAGGATCATATGCATGATTTTGTATAGTCCCAACTATATGTACTCATCTCAACTTATACACATTTACAATAGAGAGTTCTATTAAAACCATGGCTAGAATTACAACAATTACAAATACATGAATTCATGCTAGAAGGCAACCGACTAACGGTTGGAATCAAGATATATGAGCATGAGAAAGAGATACTTGTTACCGAGATATAATTGGTAGGATGTAGAATATATGAATTCGTTGATCATCCTATAGCTTGCCTCAAATTTTCTTCTAAGCATCACTTCTTCAAAATTGAGAGACAAGCGTCCAATATATCTCCAATGTACCTAAAACACATTTAAGTACAAAATGGTCCTCAACCTTATTGGGTCCAAAGTAGTTAGTGCAACTACAATACATAGGAGAGACTCCACATAAATATGTGCATATTAATATGAAATTGAATTTCATGCACAACTTAGCCGATGGGATTTGGTGGAGTTTCCCTTATTTATTGGATCAAAGAAAGCAAGCATGCCATAATATAAACATATAGTAAATATGCATGCATAAAGCTTTAAAGAACCAAAAAGGAGATACAATTTGAACAAAAACACCAAGTAAATCGAGATTGCACACACAAGAGTGAGACATGACAAACGATGTCCAAATTGTATGTCACATCCCAAGTTTTAAATTTGGTCTTGCACATCATTCATAGCATTGCATCATATCTTTTCATGCAAAACCGTCGAGTAGAAAGGTTCAGTGAAACGCTATCTTCAAAACCCTATTTTGTTTCGCTACGAGTTTCCTGCGGGAGGCTTTAGAGGGACTTGCAACAACCACCCCTGTAGGTTCGAGTTTTCGCGCAAACTTCGACTGAAGGTTGTGCCCCTCGACGATACGAACCCGTAGGCGCGAGAATCGCTCCAATCGGAATTCGTATGCAAAAGACTCGGACGTTTTAGTAAACCGCCGGAAAACGGTCCGAAAATCTGGACCGATTTCCGAATCGGAGTCCATCTGCGGACCGAATCTGTTTAGAACTCGCGTGCTGGACTATTTAAAGAGGCCCCACCGGGACCTCGATTCCCGTGCCCGACCCCAGCCCCGCGACCCCGCCGCCACCTCCTCCTAGCGCGCACGCGCCCCGAGGCAGACCGCCGCCGCCGCCTTCCGCCTTCGCCGCCACCGCCGCCGTCGCCGCCAGGTGCGCCGCCACCCCCTCGCCGCCCTCTCTCCGTTCCCGGTCGACCGCCGCCATCGCCCGCAGCCGTCGCCGTCGCCGCCATCCACCGCCGCTGCGCCACGCGCCATCTAGCCGCCGCCGCTGCAGGCCGCCGCCGCGCCGCCCTCCGCCGCGCGAGCCGCCGACGCCGCCGCGCCACACCGCAACCGCCGCCTGCTGCTGCCGCCGCGCGCCGCCAGCGCCGCGCCACCGCCGCCGTGCGCCGCCATCCACAGCGCCGCCGCCGCTGCTGCTGCGCGTGCTGCTGCACGCTGCGCACTGCGCCGCCTCGCCGTCGCCTCGCTGCGCTGCCGCGCGCACACCCGCACGCACGCATACGTGCACGTCATCGCATGCGCGCTTGCATGCATGCATACACGCGCACACGTACACGCACGTACGCGCTGTCTCGCGCGTGCGTTGTAATTTTTCCCTGACCGTTCTTTGACCGTGTGTGTCCGTGTAGGAAGGATCTCGTCGCCGGATTTGATCGCCACCGCCGTCCGGAGCTCGCCGCACCTTCCGGAGTCCGTTTCGCCATCCGTTTCCGGTAAGACAGCAGCCACCGTCAGATCTCAGATCAGCGGCTTAGATCGTTCGTTGACTGGTCAGCATCCCAGGTGTTGACTAGTCAGACGCCCAGTCAACAGACGCTTGCCAGTCAAACAGACACAGTTGACTGGGTCAATTTCGTTAATCCCTTTAGTTGGCAGATTTGAGTACAATCTTGTAAATTGCGTAGAAATTCAACCGCTTGGCCAAAAATTGCAAATAAATTATGTACGCGTTTAGTGAGTCGTGTAGAATCTCGCTGTAGCTTTGGTTCAGACTTTTACTGTAAGGTTTAGTACAGTTTAATCAAACTAATTAATGGCCTTTTCGGAGTAATAAATTCGTAGAAAAAGATCCGTAGCTCCAAAAATCGCGTGTGATATGTCCCTGAACTCGTATGAACGGGGGGAATCTCATAGTGAATTAAAAAGGTAGGCTTACAGTAAAAACTTCTGCAGTATTTGTCTAATGGCTTTCTGCAATGTTTTAATTACTCGGGGAGTTTTATAATTCCTTTTTGAGTAATTCCAATTGGTACTGTTTCTATTCAGCGATGCCTATACTGTAGAATTTTTCCAAGATTTTACAAACAGTATACTACCGGTAGTGAATTATTTAAGTTCTAGCTCTAATTTGGAGCATTACTTTCGTCTATTAGTTTTCCTAGCGCTAAAGCTATTTTCCATGCATGTACTCGGTAGTATTATGGATTAGAATTATGTGGTGCAGCTGTAGCACCAATTCACTTGCCGTTCTTGCATTCATGCATCATGTTTGTTGCATATGTTGTGGATTGTTTGTTTATGAATGCAATTGTGTCATGTAGATTGTGTTGAGTGCAACGCTTGCTCGTGTGAGGATTGTGCTCCAGACCGCTACAACCAAGGAAAGTAGATGCTAATTTGTTCATGATTATCGTCCTACTATTTTCTATGCATTGTCGTGTATTTTGTAGATGCATGTGTAAGATGATACTATCGCTTTGCTATGTCCTATTATGTGGTAGGACCCTCTTTGTAGATGAACCACCGTTGGTAGATGTGCTTAGCCATGCTTGATGAACGAGGGTTGGGTTACATCATTGATACTTGTTTTCTCAAAGTATTGCTTTGTGAAAACTAAAACAACTTAATCAATGAACCCCCTGGGTGTGATGGTATTGATAAATTTTGGTGGTTTCATTGCGGAAAGGCACCCAGGTATCAAGAGAGAATGATTGGCTTCTTTATTGTGTAGCTTACGTGTACAACCATGTGCCAATAATGGAATGGGCGGTTGGTTGGACTTAGTAGGTTGTGGTAACTCGAACCCGCGTATCCAGAGATGTAGAATTTTGGTAGGTTGGACCGGTGCGCGTCGGGATTGAGGAGCTACTTCCCGAACAGTCTCTTCTTGGTCTTCTCCCTATCATCACCCAAAATGAGAGTGATGGTACGAGCTGGGCTGGCCAAGTCACATGGGTAAAGTGTACTAACCTCTGCAGAGTGTATAAACTAATCGATTAGCCGTGTCCCCGGTTATGGACAACTGAGTTGCTAGATATTGATTCCGTGACATGTTTCTCGCTCATTCTAATTTCATAATTGTTTTAATATTGTTGGGTAACTTAATTGGGATCTTTTCAAAGAAAATCGAAAACTATTTATGAAAGTAGGATAAATGTATTTGCAAATGCAAGCCAGACACAGCTCCACTTGCCAAATATGCATGTAGATGTTAGTACTATTGTCTCCTTTACTAGCTCTACTTGCCATACATTCCATGTATTGACCCTTCGGGGCTGCTACGTTTCATGTTGCAGGTTATTCCGATTCTGAGTGGTCGTTATAGGCCATGGTACTCCACTCGTCACTTGTTCACTTGTGGGCAATTTGAAGATTGGAGATCTTATTCGTTTATGTTGCTACCTGAATAATTTGAGCTAAGCTTTATGCCAAGATTTCATTGTAATAATGGTACTCTGGATCTTTGTAGATCATGATACATGGTTATTTTGCTATGATTATCTATCTTACTCTATTGTGGGCCAATGAACCGATCCAGGGATTGGCATGTCACATAGAGGCCACGGTCTTTTCAGAACCGGGGTGTTACAGGATGGTATCAGAGCCCGTGTGTCGACTATAGGATCGTGACCTAGGATTGGATTAGGAAGCCATAGAATTACTCAGCCTATATTAACTCTGTCCTTCCTCTTATGCCTTTCACCCTCGTAAATTCTTACCATATGCTATTCTCACACTTTCCTCTTTTACTTGATAGATGGGAGACGTCAGGACTGAGTATGTCACCATAGAGTCACCAAGGCCCTTTGCAAGGCAGTTAGCTCAACTCTCTCAGTCATTGGGATTGCCACTTCCTATGTTCAAGGGAAGAAGGCTGTACACCTATGGATATGGAGAGCATGCATGGGAGATCACTACCTTCATATTCAGAGATGCCGCCTTGCCAAACCCCGCGCACTTGATCTACACCAAGATATACTGCAACTGGGGACTTGGAATCAACTTGGCCGTACATGAAGCCCTATCTCGCCAGTGCCACTATGTCCGACACCTACTGCCTGCGGATTCACCCTACCGTGACTATGGAAGGCGTGATGAAGAAGGGAACATTGTGATTACCCCGGGCGACAGGAACAACATGCCGTCCCGTCGGAGGCACATAGAGGACATGGAGAGAGAGAATGGAGCTCTAGCAGAGAAGGTGAGGATGTTGAAGGAGATTGCAGACTTTACTAGCAATGGAATGGTGGTCCAAGGACAGGAGATAGACACTCTGCATGAAGCTGTGGGAGTTATGGAGACTGTCCTGATAGCCAGAGATGAGACCATAGCCCATCTTCATGGTACTGTGCAGGAGAACGCCCAAAACATACAGCAATTGCAAGGGACCGTCCAGGAAAGGGACCAGACCATTGAAGTAATGACAGCCCAGATTGCCGCTCTCCAAGCGCAGCTGAATCCACCCCCGGATGATGACAATGGAGATGATGGCAACAATGGGGATGATGATGACAGTGGAGACGATGATGATGATGAGGACGAGGATGAAGATGATGGAGACGATGATGGTGGAGGGGATGAAGCTGTTGCTGTTGCAGCTAAGGATGAAGAAGAAGAGGAGGATCCAGAAGAGGTGGAGTTTGAAGTCTCAAGTGATGGTTCAGGAGAGGTGTACACTCCGCCACCATGGTTGTACCGCGAGCCAAAGCGCCAACGCATGACCGCAAGGACCTACCTCAATCTCTTCAAGAAGTAGATAGAAGTCCACCAATTAGTCCACGTTAGGCGAATTCATTAGGATTAGTCTCGATCGTTGTGAGCTTAGTTCGTGCTAGTTTAAAAGTATTTAGTTGCTTATTTGTGTACTCCAATATCCTAGGATTTATTTGTGCGAGGTTTAATGAAAGAGTTATGGCAATTTGGTTATCATCTGTGTGTTTTTCGCTGCAGTTTTTCTGCTGATACAGCAGTACTGCGCGATTTTTAATATTTTTCTGGTAACTTGGAAAAATCTGAAAAAAATTAGGCTGATGCGAAACTCTCTGTGCTATATTTAAAAAAATTGCGAATTTTTCTGATGAGTTTAAGTTAGGCGGAAAAATTCGTGAAAGCTGCTGGACTGTTCTGGCAGATTGTTGTTTTGGTTGATTAGTTGATCAACTGTTTAGTTAACCATTGCCAACTCTTGCAAAACTATTTCAGTAGTTATATACTGCTAGGATAACACCTGGGATGTTGCTGGATCGCTTGTTTGTTGATGTGTTACTTGCTTGTGATTGTCTGTTATTGCTTGTTGTTGTTTGATCATATGCATGGGTAGAATCCTATTATCGTAGTTGATTCTTTCTAAACTTACCTATGCTGAACCGCAGATGCCTCCTCATCGCCAAACCACTAAGATGGAGCATCTCATGGCAGCTCAGGCACAGCTGACCCAAGTGATGACTCAGTTCATGGCGAATCAGAACAACAACAATGAAAACAATCAGCCTCAGGGAGATGCTCTCACCAGATTTCTGAGGTTAAGGCCAGCTAAGTTCTCTACTGCAATGGAACCAATGGTTGCTCTCGACTGGTTGCGTTCAGTCAACAAGGATCTAGTAACTGTCGGATGCACTGATGCTGAGAAGGTGAGGTTTGCCGCTCACCTACTGGAGGGACCAGCCGCTTCTTGGTGGGACACATTTCAGATCACCCACCCGCTGGATACCGTGACTTGGGCTATGTTTGAGGAAGGTTTTAGGACCAACCACGTGTCTTCAGGAGTTCTGAGCCTGAAGAGGAAGGAGTTCCGCAACTTGCGCCAAACCAATCGCACCGTGGCCGAGTACATTGAGGAGTTCAACAACCTGTCCCGTTATGCACCTGAGGATGTTGACACTGATGCCAAAAGGAGGGAGAGATTCCTGGATGGCCTCAGTGATGAGCTTTCGGTACAGCTACTTGTGGTTTATTGCCCCACTTTCCAAGAGATTATGGACAAGGCCAGGATCTTGGAAGGGAAGCACAAGCAGGTGGAGAACCGCAAGAGAAAGAGCAGTACTCACCACTCTGGTTCTCACCACAAGTCTCGCACTTCTTATGATGGATACTCCAAGCATGGAGGAAGTGACCATGGGAGCCATGACCGCCACGATGGACATCGTCATGACAACCATAGGAGCAACCACCACAACCACAAGGGAGGACACTCTCACCACTCTGGAGGACACGGTGGACATGACCGCAACCGTGATCGCAACTTCGTGAAGAAGGATCTGAGTGAGGTGACATGCTTCAAGTGCAAGCAGAAGGGACACTATGCTGACAACTGTCCGGAGAGGAAGGGACTGAAGCCAACCAACGGCGAGAAGGCCACAGTGAACCACATGAATGTGGAGGAGATTCCAGATGAGCCAGACCTTGTGATTGGTAAGTTCCCAATCAACACTTACCCTGCACTTATACTTTTTGATACTGGTGCATCGCATTCATTCATATCAAGGGCATTTGTGGATAAGTATAAGTTACCTACTGAGTCTATGAAAAGGTCTATTAGAGTGAGTTCACCTGGAGGAGATATGATAGCTAGCGCGGGATGCCGCGATTTAACTGTGAGGATTGGAACACACAACTTCATTGCACATTTGGTAGTGTTGGATTCACAGGGATTAGATGTCATTCTGGGTATGGATTGGATGTCTATGCATGGGGGACACATAGATTGTGCACAGCGAGCTGTTTCACTCAAAACCCTGGATGGTAAGAGGATTAGATTCAAGTCGGCTGCACGACCGAGAAGGTGTAAGTTGAATTCTCTTAAGGGGGTTAGCATGGATACCGTGCCAGTGATTAGGGATTACCCCGGCGTGTTTCCGGAAGAGCTGCCAGGGATGCCACCTGACAGGGATGTAGAGTTTCTTATCGACCTAATGCCGGGAACAGGACCTATAGCAAAGAAACCATATAAGATGGATGTGGATGAACTGAAGGAATTGAAGAAACAGTTGAAGGAGCAGCTGGAAAAGGGATTCATTCAGCCTAGTGCGTCGTCATGGGGAGCACCTGTTCTGTTTGTGGAGAAGAAAGACAACACCAAGAGATTAGTGGTAGACTATCGCTCGCTGAATGAAGTAACCATCAAGAACAAATACCCTCTGCCGAACATAAATGACTTGTTTGATCAACTGGAAGGAGCAAAGGTGTTTAGCAAGATTGATCTGCGATCAGGCTACTTTCAATTGAAGATCCGAGAGGAGGATGTACCAAAAACCGCCTTCACCACTAGGTATGGTTTATATGAGTATACAGTTATGTCTTTTGGACTAACGAATGCCCCGGCATACTTCATGACCATGATGAACAAGGTATTTATGGAGTATTTGGACAAGTTCGTGGTGGTGTTTATTGATGACATACTGATATATTCCAAGGATGATGCCGGGCATGAGAAACATCTGAGACTGATTAAGGAGAAGCTGAGGGAACACAAGCTGTATGCCAAATTCAGCAAGTGTGAATTCTGGCTTAACACCGTTGGATTTCTTGGACACGTAGTGTCAGGAGAAGGAATTGCTGTTGATCCAAACAAAGTGACTGCAGTAACTGAGTGGGGAGCACCCAAGAATGCAGGAGAGATTCGAAGCTTTTTGGGACTTGCTGGATATTACCGAAGGTTTATCGAAAACTTTTCCAAGATTGCTAAGCCGATGACTGAACTTCTGAAGAAGGAGAGGAAGTTTGAATGGTCAGACGTATGTGAAGCCAGCTTTCAGGAACTGAAGCGTCGACTAGTGACCGCGCCAGTTCTGTGTTTACCAGATCTTCAGAAGGATTTCCAAGTGTACTGTGATGCTTCTCGACAGGGACTTGGGAGTGTGCTGATGCAAGATAGGAGAGTAGTGTCATATGCCTCGCGACAACTCAAGCACCATGAGCGGAATTACCCCACACACGACTTGGAGTTAGCATCAGTGGTTCATGCGCTCAAGGTATGGAGACATTACTTAATGGGAAAACACTGTGATGTGTACACCGACCACAAGAGCCTGAAGTACATATTCACGCAGAAGGAACTGAACATGAGGCAAAGGAGATGGTTGGAGCTTATCAAGGACTATGATATGAATCTACAATACCACCCAGGAAAGGCCAACGTAGTAGCAGATGCTCTGAGCCGGAAGGTTTATGCCAATGGGTTGAGAATTGGTGAATTGCCTGAGGATTTGTGCAAGCAATTCAAGGATCTTAGACTGGAAGTAGTATCTGAAGGATACTTGGCTACAATGGAAGTCCAAGCAACGCTACAGGACATGATCATAAAGGATCAAGTAGGAGACAAGGAAATAGAGGAGATAAAGGAAAATATGAAGGAGAATCGAGAAAAGGATATTCGCGAGGATGAACATGGTACCTTGTGGTATGGAGATCGTTTGTGTGTGCCCAGCGACCCGGAGATAAGGGAGTTGATTTTGCAGGAGGCTCATAACTCGCCATACTCCATACATTCGGGTAACACAAAGATGTATATGGATTTGAAGAGCAGATTTTGGTGGAACAACATGAAGGGAGATATCGCCAAGCATATTTCCCTATGCGATGTATGTAGCCGAGTGAAGGCAGAACACCAGAAGCCAGCAGGACTACTACAGCCGTTGCCCATGCCGGATTGGAAGTGGGATAGAGTGGGAATGGATTTTATCACAGGACTGCCCAGTACCAGGTCAGGATATGACTCTATTTGGGTAGTGGTCGATCATTTGACCAAGGTAGCCCACTTTATACCGGTAAAGACGACCTATACGAGTGCAAAGTTGGCTAAGATCTACATGGACAGGATTGTGTGCCTACATGGAGTTCCCAAGAGTATCGTATCTGATAGAGGCACCCAGTTTACCTCACACTTCTGGCGCCAGCTACACGAGTCACTTGGTACTAGATTGGAGTTTAGCACAACGTTTTACCCACAGACTGATGGACAGACCGAGAGGGTGAATCAGATTTTGGAAGACATGCTGAGAGCTTGCGCTTTAGCTCATGGTTCTAGTTGGGATGAGAATTTACCGTATGCGGAGTTTTCCTACAACAACAGCTATCAAACCAGCATCAAGACATCGCCGTTCGATGTGCTATATGGGAAACGGTGTCGAACACCATTGCTATGGGATGGAGTAGGAGAACGTCAGCTGTTTGGACCTGATTTGATCTAGGATGCTGAGGAGAAGGTCGCCTTGATTAGGGATAGGCTGAAGGTAGCACAATCAAGGCAGAAGAGCTACGCTGACGCCAAGCGCAAGGAAGTGGTGTATGAGATAGGGGATAGAGCATACCTCAGAGTATCGCCGCTTCGTGGAATCAAGAGATTTGGAATTAAGGGTAAGCTGGCACCACGATTCATTGGACCGTATCAGGTCTTAGCACGCAAAGGAGAAGTTGCTTATCAGTTGGAGTTGCCAGAGGCTCTGTCTGCTGTTCACAACGTGTTCCACGTGTCCCAGCTGAAGAAGTGCCATCCGGAGATGGTGGATACACCATTGAGAGACACTGTACCGCTAGAGGAGGTTCAGCTGGAGAATGATTTGACCTATGAGGAGAAACCGGTCAAGATTCTGGAGACAGCAGAAAGGACTACCCGTACCAAGACAATCAAGTTTTGCAAAGTACAGTGGAGTCACCACACCGAAGAGGAAGCCACTTGGGAGCGTGAGGATGACATCCAAGAGGACTACCCACACCTATTTGCTAGCCGCGCCGAATCTCGAGGACGAGATTCATCTTAAGGGGGTTAGTCTTGTCACATCCCAAGTTTTAAATTTGGTCTTGCACATCATTCATAGCATTGCATCATATCTTTTCATGAAAAACCGTCGAGTAGAAAGGTTCGGCAAAACGCTATCTTCAAAACCCTATTTTGTTTCGCTACGAGTTTCCTGCGGGAGGCTTTAGAGGGACTAGCAACAACCACCCCTGTAGGTTCGAGTTTTCGTGCAAACTTCGACTGAAGGTTGTGCCCCTCGACGATACGAACCCGTAGGCGCGAGAATCGCTCCAATCGGAATTCGTATGCAAAAGACTCGGACGTTTTAGTAAACCGCCGGAAAACGGTCCGAAAATCTGGACCGATTTCCGAATCGGAGTCCAACTGCGGACCGAATCTGTTTAGAACTCGCGTGCTGGACTATTTAAAGAGGCCCCACCGGGACCTCGATTCCCGTGCCCGACCCCAGCCCCGCGACCCCTTCGCCACCTCCTCCTACCGCGCGCACGCGCCCCGAGACAGACCGCCGCCACCGCCGCCGGTCACCTCCGCCGTCGCCGCCAGGTGCGCCGCCTCCCCCTCGCCGCCCTCTCTCCGTTCCCGGTCGCCGCGCCGCCGATGGTCTCCGTCGCCGCCGCCATCGCCCGCAGCCGCCGCCGTCGCCGCCATCCACCGCCGCCGCGCCACGCGCCATCTAGCCGCCGCCGTCGCCGCCATCCACCGCCGCCGCGCCACGCGCCATCTAGCCGCCGCCGCCGCCGCTACAGGCCGCCGCTGCGCCGCCCTCCGCCGCGCGAGCCGCCGACGCCGCCGCGCCACACCGCAACCGCCGCCTGCTGCTGCCGCCGCCGTGCGCCGCCATCCACAGCGCCGCCGCCGCTGCTGCTGCGCGTGCTGCTGCACGCTGCGCCGCCTTGTCGTCGCCTCGCTGCGCTGCCGCGCGCACACCCGCACGCACGCATACGTGCGCGTCATCGCATGCGCGCTTGCATGCATGCATACACGCGCACACGTAGACGCACGTACGCGCCGTCTCGCGCGCGCGTTGTAATTTTTCCCTGACCGTTCTTTGACCGTGTGTGTCCGTGTAGGAAGGATCTCGTCGCCGGATTTGATCTCCACCGCCGTCCGGAGCTCGCCGCACCTTCCGGAGTCCGTTTCGCCATCCGTTTTCGGTAAGACAGCAGCCACCGTCAGATCTCAGATCAGCGGCTTAGATCGTTCGTTGACTGGTCAGCATCCCAGGCGTTGACTAGTCAGACGTCCAGTCAGCGCCCAGTCAGCAGACGCTTGACCAGTCAAACAGACACAGTTGACTGAGTCAATTTCGTTAATCCCTTTAGTTGGCAGATTTCAGTACAATCTTGTAAATTGCGTAGAAATTCAACCGCTTGGCCAAAAATTGCAAATAAATTATGTACGCGTTTAGTGAGTCGTGTAGAATCTCGCTGTAGCTTTGGTTCAGACTTTTACTGTCAGGTTTAGTACAGTTTAATCAAACTAGTTAATGGCCTTTTCGGAGTAATAAATTCGTAGAAAAAGATCCGTAGCTCCAAAAATCACGTGTGATATGTCTAATGGCTTACAGTAAAAACTTCTGCAGTATTTGTCTAATGGCTTTCTGCAATGTTTTAATTACTCGGGGAGTTTTATAATTCCTTTTTGAGTAATTCCAATTGGTACTGTTTCTATTCAGCGATGCCTATACTGTAGAATTTTTCCAAGATTTTACAAACAGTATACTACCGGTAGTGAATTATTTAAGTTCTAGCTCTAGTTTGGAGCATTACTTTCGTCTATTAGTTTTCCTAGCGCTAAAGCTATTTTCCATGCATGTACTCGGTAGTATTATGGATTAGAATTATGTGGTGCAGCTGTATCACCAATTCACTTGCCGTTCTTGCATTCATGCATCATGTTTGTTGCATATGTTGTGGATTGTTTGTTTATGAATGCAATTGTGTCGTGTAGATTGTGTTGAGTGCAACGCTTGCTCGTGTGAGGATTGTGCTCCAGACCGCTACAACCAAGGCAAGTAGATGCTAATTTATTCATGATTATCATCCTACTATTTTCTATGCATTGTCGTGTATTTTGTAGATGCATGTGTAGGATGATACTATCGCTTTGCTATGTCCTATTATGTGGTAGGACCCTCTTTGTAGATGAACCGCTGTTGGTAGATGTGCTTAGTCATGCTTGATGAACGAGGGCTGGGTTACATCATTGATACTTGTTTTCTCAAAGTATTGGTTTGTGAAAACTAAAACAACTTAATCAATGAACCCCCTGGGTGTGATGGTACTGATAAATTTTGGTGGTTTCATTGCGGAAAGGCACACAGGTATCAAGAGAGAATGATTGGCTTCTTTATTGTGTAGCTTACGTGTACAACCATGTGCCAATAATGGAATGGGCGGTTGGTTGGACTTAGTAGGTTGTGGTAACTCGAACCCGCGTATCTAGAGATGTAGAATTTTGGTAGGTTGGACCGGTGCGCGTCGGGATTGAGGAGCTACTTCCCGAACAGTCTCTTCTTGGTCTTCTCCCTATCATCACCCAAAATGAGAGTGATGGTACGAGCTGGGCTGGCCAAGTCACATGGGTAAAGTGTACTAACCTCTGCAGAGTGTATAAACTAATCGATTAGCCGTGTCCCCGGTTATGGACAACTGAGTTGCTAGATATTGATTCCATGACATGTTTCTCGCTCATTCTAATTTCATAATTGTTTTAATATTGTTGGGTAACTTAATTGGGATTTTTTCAAAGAAAATCGAAAACTATTTATGAAAGTAGGATAAATGTATTTGCAAATGCAAGCCAGACACAGCTCCACTTGCCAAATATGCATGTAGATGTTAGTACTATTGTCTCCTTTACTAGCTCTACTTGCCATACATTCCATGTATTGACCCTTCGGGGCTGCTACGTTTCATGTTGCAGGTTATTCCGATTCTGAGTGGTCGTTATAGGCCATGGTACTCCACTCGGCACTTGTTCACTTGTGGGCAATTTGAAGATTGGAGATCTTATTCGTTTATGTTGCTACCTGAATAATTTGAGCTAAGCTTTATGCCAAGATTTCATTGTAATAATGGTACTCTGGATCTTTGTAGATCATGATACATGGTTATTTTGCTATGATTATCTATCTTACTCTATTGTGGGCCAATGAACCGATCCAGGGATTGGCATGTCACATAGAGGCCACGGTCTTTTCAGAACCGGGGTGTTACATTGTATCAAAGAACCAATTCAACACATGAAAGATCACAAGTTCAACTAATGAACTAGGCAAAAGCCAAGGATTTATCTCATTCTAAAATGGTCAAAATGTGAAACAAGGAATGAGACAAAACCAACTCCCACAAAGAGTAAGGTTCCAACAAGTAAACCAACCTCCCAAACTTTTCATGATGGCACAAAATACCAAAACGAAAAGATTAAACTTCCAAGCACATAAAACCCGATATGGATCAAACAAAGAAGCATAAATATGAATGTTCTAAATAATATAGGAGAGCTCCCCCATGGATAGTGCATTATGTAGGATTTTCCTTTAGAATGCAAAATGCACACGGATGGGATCATCACTACTACCTACATTAACTAAAACACAAGAGGATATCAATAAAATAAGAAGATCCAAAGGAAGCAAGGAAGTTTGGGAGACAACATAAAACATTTTCTTGGCCAAAGATAGGACAATATTAAGCAAAGGCCAAAGTGAATATGATCAATAAAGTCTACCATAAATTTAGTACTAATTGTCCAAGGACAATAAGAATTGAGAATAATATTCCCTAGGTAGTTCATACGGATATCCAAGATCATATTCACACAACAAGAAGCATATAACTAAATATAAGAATTGAGCATGATACTTCAAACAAGATTCTTGGTAGCTTCCAATAGTCACACAATCACTAGTGATTAGAGTAACTTGAAGCAAATGGTTTCCATGCGAATATAAATATCTAAATATGAGGAAACACATACCAAGAACCACTCTCATATACAAGATCCAAAGTAAGATCAATAAAGCCATTCAATCAAATTGGAACTTGTATGAGCAAATGTGTCACATAGGTGCTAGATAATTGTCAATATCAATTCTAAGTGACACAACCTCGAATATTCACATTTTCTTGGATTGTAATATGCACTAAGCATATGACTCCCCCGTAATGTGACACTACCATAAAAACCAACACGAGGCAAAATAATACAAATATAGATAATTAATGGACATTGTAAAACTTAAATTTCTCATGATAATTATACCACATAGAGACTAGACAATAATCCAAAATAAATACTAGGTGGTATTCCTCATGTACACACATTTTTAGGATTGTGGAATGCCCAAGCATAACACTCCCCCAAAATGTGATAATCCATTAATCTCTCACAAGAGCCAAATAAGATACCAAATATAACCAAGTAAGGCTTAAACACAAGAAACACACATACATGGAGTGCCACCTAATCATACAAAAATATACTTGATATCTCAAGATAATTAAGTGGAAAGCACAACATGTACAAAAACATGGAAGATACAAAACCAACACATGCACAAGGGGGCGAGTAACTTTCAATGTAAAGAGTTTAGCATATGTTACCGCAAGGAGGAATATTGGAAATATAATAAAATCATGATAATCCAAATGGCTTGGCTTGACAATAATAATTGATGAAGATCCATCAATTCTTCATAATGTAGCCAAGTCTCCAATTCCCTCCAAAACACACCTATTGATCACGTTTTGGCTTGTTGGTCCCCAACCAAGTTGGGTCCTAAGAAGTTAGTCACAGTAGGCTTGGCAACCCAAATGGTTCTTTTCTTGACACCACATTGAGCACCAACAAATTTGGCAAACACATTGCCAACCTCATCCTTACGAAGTGAATAAGCATCATCAATCAAGATAGGATGGGATGAGGAGATACCAATAGTGCATGAGGAAGAAATGTGCCCCTTCTCGCGGCATATGTAGCAAGTTCTACTCTTGCCATCTTTCTTCTTGGATGAAGAAACAACTTGAGGAAGAGCTTGAGTCTTCTTGGGAGGAAGCCCATCTCTAACAATATGTAGAGCTTGAGGCCGCTTCCCTTGTTGCTTCTTGCCAAGGGACTTCTTCTTTAATGGGCAATGTTTGACATGATGCCCTTCTTCCTTGCACTTGAAGCAAACAATGTTGGCCAGATTCTTGACTTGATCTTGGCCAATCTTCTTGTTATCCTTGTGCTTCAACTTGATAGTGGACTTGTTCTTGACATTGGAGTTGAATCCAAGCCCACTCTTGTCATTGGGGGATTTTTGCACACTCAAGATTTTGTTGAGTGCGACCTTCCCTTGATGGCCCTTTTTCAAGTCATTCTTCAAAGAAGTGACTTGTGCCTTGAGCTCTTTGATTTCCTCTACATGGTTAGTTTCAATACAAGTACTAAAGGAAGTAGATGCTACATTGTTAGAGCAACAAGGCATGGAATGTAATTCATCACGAGATATAACATGGTTGTGAGAGGATGAATTACAAGGACTAGCACATGGCAATATAACATTTGGAGTAGATATAGTGCTAATGTCCACATGAGGCCCACTAGATGTTACCTTTGACATGATGGCCTCATGAGCTAACTTTAGCCTACCATGGGAGACTAGAAGATCCTCATGCGAGCTTGAGAGCTTGACATGACTTTCTTCTAATTTTCCATAGTTGCTAGTTAGCAACGCAAGTTGAGCCTTTATCTCAACATTCTCCTCCAAAATAGATGCTTCACAAGAAATAGAGTTAGTAGCACAAGCATCATCATTATTAGCGAGAGGTGAGGGCAACTTGGCAAGCTCTTTTGAATATGAGGCTTTAAGTTGCTCATGTGACTCGGTGAGTTTGATGAGCTCACCCTTTATGACCCTAGAGCCATTTTTTAGGTGCTCAAAATCCTCAAGGAGTTTAGCATAAGCAACTTGAGTCTCATCATTTTTACTTTTGAAGGAGTTTGCCACCATAAGTTCTCTATCATGGTATTCTTTTACTCTAGATAATTCTAGAGTGAAAGTCTCCTCAAGAGATTCTTTGGTGGTTTGTTCTTCTTCAAGGGAGTCATTTAGTTGAGCAATTTCATTAGCATACTTACGCTCAAGTGCAAACTTTTCATCAGTTATGTTTTCTTGCTCC
Source organism: Avena atlantica (assembly GCA_910589765.1). Lineage (NCBI taxonomy): Eukaryota > Viridiplantae > Streptophyta > Magnoliopsida > Poales > Poaceae > Avena > Avena atlantica. The sequence continues at coordinate 421,408,057 of OU342734.1, read as the reverse complement.
TCAATAAGATCATTGCCTTCTATAGCATAATTCAAGATTTCAAGAAGGTTGGAGGAAGCAATTTTATTTTTGTAGAGAGCACTATAGACAACCTCACCCATTTTCTTAATAGAGGTAATATCATACTTATCTCGATAATCATCATTATCATTCTCAACCTCATCATCATCATCATGAGATACAATGGGATCCAAAGAGGTTACCTTTGTTCCCTTAGCCATAAGGCACATGTGAGAACCAGAAGAAGGTGATGATGAGATTGCACTTGTAGCTCTGTTCAAGACCTTGTCTTGGCCCATAGAATCTTCATTTTCCTCTACATGGTTAGCAACACAAGCACTAGAGGAAATAGAAGCATTTTTATCATGGCAACAAGACAACATGAGCATATCATCATGAGATTTATTTAAGTCATTTCTACATGATATGCAAGGACTATTAACACAAGCATGTGAGGAATTTTGAGTGCTCGAAGTGTTAAGGTCCAAAGATAGATCATTGCAACTAGATAGATATGAGGGAATACAAATTGTGAACACACTATCCATATTGCAATTTCTATCACCACTCACCATATCATTACCTTGTGAAAAATCACATGTTGGTGAAGTGGTAGAGGATGAGAACTCATCTCGACCGGAAGTGGAAGCAACCCAATCATCCTCAATAATGTTGGACTTGCTATATTTATCTTGAAGCTTGGTCCATATCTCGCGAGCGCTTGAATAAGGCATGATAGACGAAAGAACTACATTGCTCACAACATGCAAGATAATTTTAGTAGCTAGAGCATCTATATGAGAGTTCAACTTCTCCTCTAAAGATTCGTTTTGTGTATCCATAGGAGAAGAGAAACCCACATATAGATAGCCCTCGATAATTGGGTGAATTTCCCGAAATAAATTAAGCATGCGAATTTTCCAAACATCATAATTTGTGATATCGAATGTGAGCATGTCATTGTGCACTAATCCTCTAGCCGACATCTTTACTCTCAAGGCGGTGAAGCCTAAAATGAGAGACCGGGCTCTGATACCAATTGAAAGGATACAGATGTCGCCTAGAGGGGGGGTGAATAGGCGATTAAAACTTTTCCTAGAGTGGCTCAACAAAGACGGAATAAAACTAGTGTTTACTTTGTTAAGCACAACTTAGAAATAACTAAGGTTCACCTATGTGCACCAACAACTTATGCTAAGCAATACAAGCAACAATGTGATAGCAAGATATAGATTACTTCAAGCACGAAGGCTATCACAATGTAAAGTGCATAAGTAAAAGCTCAGGTATAGAGATAACCGAGGCACGTGGGGACGACGATATTTTACCGAGTTCCTCCCAACATGGAGTACGTCTCGTTTGGAGAGGGGGTGGTATCAAACCACCAACGCCACAAAAGTCCTCCCTTATTCTCCGGTGAATCTCACCCCCAATGGGATCGATTCACGCTTCCACTATCGGTGCACTTGTCGGTGGCAACCGGAACCTCTCACAAGGTTGGGGCACAACTCCACAACTTAATTGGAGGCTCCCAACAAACGCCACAAAAGGCCACAATGCCACCAAGGCCAAAAACCGTCTAGGGTTCCAAGAACCCAAGAGGGACAAGCTCCAATGAGCAATTCAAACCAAATCCTCCAAAGAGAACTCAAACCGATGCACCAAATGCAAATGACAAGAACAACATAAAGATGCCCAAATCCCTCACTCTCAAGTTCCAACAAAGCTACTAAAGCTATTGGGGGAACAAGAGAGGAGGAATCAAAGAGAGACACAAAATCCCCCAAAATCTAGATCCCCAAAGATGCACTCACAAATAGATGAATGGGTTAGGTCAAAACGTGGGGCTAAATCTCCTCTCTTTTACACTCAAATATGGGCAAGAATCATCGGAGGGAAAAGATTAGGCAAGCTTCAAGATCTAGAGCCAGTGTGGAGAAAGTTTAGCCTAATAGATAATAGAGGAGCTAACTAAACTGAAAAAGGGCAAAGCCTTAAATAGGGCCCAGAAAAACTAGTCGTTTGGGCATTTTTCGGAACTGACCGGTAGTACCGGTTTTGAGCGGTACTATCGCATGTGCCGGAAAAAGCAGAGTAGAAGCAGCAGCGCATGCGAGCAAGGAAAAGAAAAAACAGAAGCAGAGCAGGAGCGAGACAGGGCCTGGTCGTACGCGTGCAGCGATGCACAGCGAATGCGCAGCAGCAACTGTTGCTGCACACATGCAAGCAGCATGCAGCGGCTCAGCTAGCCAGTGCGCGGGCAGCAACGCGCATGCAAGCAGCAGGTCAACGCGGCAGCGGCAAGGCAACATCGCAAGCAGCGAGGAGCGCGGCAGCACGCGCGTGCCATCGCAGCGGACCAGCGGCAGTGGGCCCAGCTGGCTGCGGCAAGGGAGCGAGGTGGGTGGGCAGGGCGAGCGCGAGGCGCATGCGGACGCAGCGGCCAGGCGGGGCCAGCTGGCACGCACGACGAGCCGGGTCAACGCGTGCGGCTAGACAGTGATGCGGCGAGGCTCAAGATCTGGATATGGGGAAAAATATCTGGGCATTTTTCCTTGGCCGGCCGGTAGTACCGGCCCACCCGGGCGGTACTACCGGGACGGTCCGGTAGGACCGGAAGTGGGTGCCGGGCCAAACTGAGAATGGGCTGCGCGTCTCAGGCTCGACCGGTAATGGGCTGCGGTAGTACCGGTCGGCCCAGTTTTTCTTTTTCTTTTTCAATTTAAAACGACAAATATTCAAACGGACATAACTTTTAAACGGTAGCTCCGATTGACACGATTCTAATTGCGTTGGATAGAGGACAACAAGGGCTTCTCAATAAAAGGTGGAAATATTGATTATCACCAAGTGATAAAGTATCAAGTAGAATAATGTGATATACCTCACTTGGTGAGAAACCGAAAAGCCGCATAAACCAAAATCACAACAAGATATATATGGGAGATCTGATTTTGATGAACAAGAGCTTGTTATGGAGATTACCATAAGCTCTATATCCTCACATGAATAAGACCAAATAACAACCAAATATGATGATGCAAGTATGCAAAGGTTTGAGCTCTCTCCGAACGATGTGACTGAATTACTCATACGAGAGCCCCTCTTGATAGTACGGTTATCTATCCTAAACCCGGTCTCCTACACACAACAAGAGACCGGCAAAAGTGAAAACCTATCAAGATTGTACCTTTGCCTTGAGCATTCCACTTGAGCTCGATGTAGACGATCTTGCTCTTCTCAAGATGGAACGCCTTTCTTCATTCCTCATCATCGACCTCGCATATTGAGCTTGCCCAACAAATCTTCTTTGCATTTCTTTGACCTTGAAGCCAACACATGCTCCAAGCGATGTCAATGGACAAAACCTACAAGTATAACTTAATGCACACATTAGTCCATAAAGATTGCCATTAATTACCAAAACCACACATGGGGGCCCAACATGTTCTTTCAAATGTTCATCACATCATTACACTAATGTTGTGACCTCGTTATTAACAATATCCAATGTCTATGATCAGGAAACTTTGATCATCATGTTAATCAACGAGCTAGTTTATAAGAGAGGCATAACTAGGAACTTCCTTTTTGTTTATTAAACACACATGTATTAACGTTACCGTATTAATACAATTATAGCATGCAAAATAAACATTTATCATAAATAAGGAATACGATAATAACTACTTTATTATTGCCTCTCAGGCATATTCCCTTCATGTTTTTGACCGCTGTCCAATGATCCACTCCTGGATCACTTTCATATCTGCTAGTTAAACTAACAACATATGCAATGTCGGGTCTAGTACATAGCATGGCATACATTAGAGATCCTATGGCTAAGGCATAGGGAGTCTTACTCATCCTTTCTCTATCTTCTGCCGTTGCAGGACTTTGAGTTTTACTCAAGGTCGTATTGGGCAACATGGGCAAGAACCCTTTATTGCTATCTTCCATTCCAAACCTCTTTAGAAATTTGTCCAAATATGTACTTTGTGACAATGATATTAGGCGTCTCGATCTATCTCTATAAATCTTTATGCCTAATATGTAAGCTGCTTCGCCAAGATCTTTCATTGAAAAACTATTATTCAAATATTCCTTGACACTATTAAGAAGGTCTACATCATTCCCAATCAACAATATGTCATCTACATATAGTATTAAGAATGCTACGGAGCTCCCACTCACTTTCTTGTAAATACAAGCTTCTCCATAAGTTTGTATAAAACCAAAACTTTTGATTACCTTATCAAAACGTTGATTCCAACTTCGGGATGCTTGCTTCAACCCATATATGGACCGTTGAAGTTTGCATACCTTGTTAGCATCTTTAGGATCGACAAAACCTTTGGGTTGCATCATATACAACTCTTCATCAATGTCTCCATTGAGGAACGCCGTTTTGACATCCATCTGCCATATCTCATAATCATAATATGCAGCGATTGCTAACATAATCCTCACAGACTTTAGCTTCGCTACTGGTGAGAAAGTCACATCGTAGTCAACTCCTTGAATTTGTTGAAACCCTTTTGCGACAAGTCGAGCTTTATAGACAGTTACATTACCATCAGCATCTATTTTGTTCTCGACAGCCTTTCGGCCATCTGGTAAGTCCACCAAAGTCCATACTTGGTTTTCGTACATGGATCCAATTTCGGATTTCATGGCGTTTTGCCATTTATTGGAATCTAGGCTCATCATCGCTTCCTCATATGTCGCAGGGTCATCGGTGTTGTCCACCAACATGACACTCATAACGGGATCATACCAATCAGGAGTGGTATGAGTTCTCGTTGACCTGCGAGGTTCTGTAGCAACTTCAACCGAAGTTTCATGATCATCATCATTAGCTTCCTCTCTTATTGGTGTAGGCACCACAGGAACTTCTTCCGGTGCTGCGCTACTCGCAAGTTCGAGAGAAGGTTCAACAACCTCGTCGAGTTCTACTTTCCTTCCAGTCACTTCTTTCAAGAGAAATTCTTTCTCTAGAAAGGATCCATTTTTGGGAACGAAGATTTTGCCCTCAGATCTATGATAGAAGGTATACCCAATAGTTTCCTTCGGGTATCCTATAAATACGCATTTTTCCGCTTTGGGTTCAAGCTTGTCCGGCTGTAACTTCTTTACATAGGCTTCGCAACCCCAAACTTTAAGGAACGACAATCTAGGTTTCTTTCCAAACCATAATTTATACGGTGTCGTTTCCACGGATTTAGATGGTGCCCTATTTAAAGTGAATGCGGCTGTTTCTAATGCATACCCCAAAACGATAGCGGTAAATCTGTAAGTGACATCATAGAACGAACCATATCTAAGAGAGTTCGATTACGACGTTCGGACACACCATTACGCTGTGGTGTTCCCGGCGGTGTCAATTGTGAAAGTATTCCGCATTTTTTCAAATGCTCGCCAAACTCGTAACTTAGATATTCACCTCCATGATCAGATCGTAGAATTTTAATCTTCTTGTTACGTTGATTCTCTACCTCACTTTGAAATTCCTTAAACTTCTCGAAAGTTTCGGACTTATGTTTCATGAAATAGATATACCCATATCTACTCAAGTCATCTGTGAAGGTAAGAACATAACGATAACCACCACGCGATGCTACACTCATTGGACCACACACATCGGTATGTATGATTTCCAATAAGTCCGTAGCTCGCTCCATCATACCAGAAAATGGAGTCTTAGTCATTTTACCCATTAGACATGCTTCGCATCTTTCAAGTGATTCGAAATCAAGTGATTCAAGAAGTCCATCAGAATGGAGTTTCTTCATATGCTTCACTCCAATATGACCAAGACGACAGTGCCACATATAGGTCGAGTTATCGCTCAATTTCAAACGTTTAGCTTCAATGTTATTAATATGTGTATTTACACTATCGAGATTCAATAAGAATAGACCATCTATAAAAGGTGCATGTGCATAAAACATATTACTCATATAAATCGAACAACCATTATTCATGGACTTAAACAAGTAACCGTCTCGCAACAAACATGATCCAGATATAATGTTCATGCTCAACGCAGGCACCAAATAACAGTTATTTAAGTATAAAACTAATCCCGATGGTAGATGAAGAGGTAGCGTGCCGACCGCGATCACATCAAACTTTGATCCATTTCCAATGTGCATCGTCACCTCGTTCTTCGCTAGCTTCCGTTTATTCTTCAGTACCTGTTTCGAGTTACAAATATGAGCAACCGAACCAGTATCAAATACCCAGGCACTACTACGAGTACTAGTGAGATACACATCGATAACATGTATATCGGATATACCTTTCTTCTTGATGTTGTCGTTCTTCAAATCCGCCAAGTACTTTGGGCAATTCCGCTTCCAGTGACCCTCTCCCTTGCAGTAAAAGCACTCACTATCAGGCTTAGGTCCAGCCTTGGTTTTCTTCGCCGGTGCGGCAAATTTCTTACCACCCTTCTTGAAGTTTCCCTTTTGCTTAGACTTGCCTTTCTTGAATTTGGTGGTCTTATTGACCAACAACACTTGATGCTCTTTCTTGATCTCTACTTCTGCAGATTTCAACATGGAGAAGAGTTCTGGCAACGTCTTGTTCATGTTTTGCATATTGTAGTTCATCACAAAGTTCTTGTAACTTGGTGGCAGTGATTGGAGGACACGGTAAATCCCCAAAGCATTAGGAATCACTATACCTAAGCTTTGGAGTTTGTTTGCGTGCCCTGACATCTTAAGCACGTGCTCACTGACGGAGCTGCCCTCTTCCATCTTGCAGTTAAAGAACTTTTCAGAAGCCTCATAACTCTCAACTGCCGCGTGAGCCTCAAATATCATTTTGAGTTCACGGACAATATCATGTGGGTCATGGTTCTCAAACCTTTTCTGAAGCTCCGATTCCAAACCATACAAGATAGCACACTGAACTGTGGAGTACTGATTCTTCCGAGTGAGGTAAACATTCTATACTTCATCGATAGCATCAGCTGCAGGCGGGTCACCTAGCGGTGCATCCAGCACATAGGTCAAATTACCAGCATTGAGGACAATCCTAAAATTGCGGAACCAATCCGCGAAGTTGCTTCCATTGTTTTTCAACTTTTCTTTCTCTAGGAACGCATAAAAATTGATGGTAGGGGCCGCCATTGATCTACAACATATTTGCAATAGTTTAGACTAAGTTTATGACAAATTGAGTTCTAATTAATAGTTAAATTAATCCAGGTGAATTCCCACTCAAAACAATATCCCTCACATTGTTTTAGTGATCACACGAACCAAATCCACCACATAAAAACCGATCATCACGAGAGTTGATGTAGATTCAATGGCGAACAATCAACATGTTCATCATATCTACTATATGACTCATGCTTTACCTTTCGGTGATCCGTGTCCCGAGACCATGTCTGTACATGCTAGGCTCGTCAAGATCAAACCTTAGCTTCCGCATGAGCAAATCTGGCTTGCTCACGTTGTATACACTCGCAGAATCTAACACACCCAATCATCACGTGGTGCTTCGAAACAACGAGCTTTAGCAACGGTGCTTACTAAGGATGAACACTTCAAAACTTGAAATCTATGTGCATGAGGGATCATCTTATAATGCTACCGTCATTAAATAAACAATACAAGATGCATAAAGGATTAACATCACATGCAATTCATAATATGTGATATGATATGGCCTTTCTTCTTGTGCTTCCGATCTCCATCTTCAAGCACGAACATGATCTCCATCATCACCGGTATAGCGTCAAGGTCAATGGCGCCGTTTCATGGTTGTCGTCCACCAGCTCCAACTATTACAACTACTTTGAATAGACACGCGGGTCTTAACAGAAATTAAAGACAACCATATGGCTCCTTCCGGTTGCCAACTTACAATAAGGAACATTGCATACATCAAATATAATCACAATCATGGCCATATCACATCATAGCACACCCCTGCAAAACAAAGTTAGACGCCTCTAATTTTCTTTGCATATTTTACGTGGTTTGGGGCTTTCAATAAGTGTCGATCTAACTTACGAACAAGGACCACAACGTTGATGTTTGAACTATCAACTGCTCGTTGTAAATTGGATCTATACAATAATGGGAGAGACAGACACCCGCAAAGCCACTTATGCAATACAAGTTGCATGTTGAGCGTGGAGCAAGTCTCATGAACGATGTCATGTAAGGTTAGCCCGGGCCGCTTCATCCCATCATACCGCAAGATGCAAAGTACACAAAAAGCAATTGATAATAAAAGCACCACTGCCCACAATGACCATTGTGTTCTACTCGTGCAACAGATCTACATATAGACACGGCTCTGATACCACTTTAGGGGTTCGTAGCATGGAAAACAAAAATTTTCTACTGCATGCAAACAAACAAGACAAGATCTATCTAATATATTGTAGCAACGAGTCGATTGAGGAACTCACCCTCGAAGATTCCAAAGCGGTTAACGAGAGCAGATTCTCGTGGGTGATGTAGTCGTACTCTTGCCGATCTCAAGATCGCGTAGATGATCCTTCCGGCGCTGCATTCCGGCAGCGCTTCCGCAGTCGGTCACACGTTCGATACTCGATGAAGACCTTCCTCTCCCTTGTTCCAGCAGGCAGCGGAGGTTGTAGCACTCTCCTCGCGATTCCTGCAGCATGACGACGTGGTACCGGAAGTAGAGGGGAGATCTCGCAGGGCTTCGCCTTAAGCCGGAGCGAGTATGGTGGACTATGAGAGAGGCCTTGGCGATATAGGGTTTAGAAGGCACCAAGGGGGAGTGTAGCCGACATCTAGGGTTTGGGATCCCCCCCAACTCGGCGAGTTGGTGGTTCCCTAGGCGGTGGCAGCAACAAGGTGGTGGCGTCGGCGGCTTAGGGTTAGGGTTTCGGGGTGTGAGAGGTGTAGGGAAGAGGGGCACCCCTGCCCCTTATTTTATAGGTGGGAGGGCGCCGGTTGGGAGGAGGGAGTCCTCCCCCAACTCGGCCTCCTTGGCCGGCGGGTGGAGGGAGGAGGACTTCCTCCCCAAGTAGGTTTCCTACTCTCCCTCCACCAAGCAAACTTACCGTTTGACTTTTCAAACTAGGATTTGATTTCTCCCTTTATTTTTCCCATCCATGATACCTAGTACACGATGCAACCATTCCACATTGTCATGACACATTCATGTCACCTTCCCCTCCGGAGTGCCGGACCTTCCGGAACCTTCTAGAACATTCCCGATGAAAACACCGGAATCATTCCCCAACTCCGAAACAGGACTTTCCTTATATGAATCTTATTCTCCGGACCATTCCGGATCTCCTCGTGATATCCCGGATCCCATCCGAGACTCCGAACAACATTTAGTCTCTTACTCATCATTCCATAACTACTCAACACCATCGAATCCTTAAGTGTGTCTCCCTACGGTTCATGAATTATGCGGACATGATCAAGACACTTCTCCGATCAATAACCAATAGAGGAATCTGGAAATTCATATGGCTCCCACATATTTCTACGATTACTTTGCGATCGAATGAACCACTTACATACGATACCAATTTCCCTTTGTCTCACGATAGTTTACTTATCCGAGGTTTTGATCGTCGGTATCTCTGCATACCTAGTTCAACCTCGTTACCGATAAGTACTCTTTTCTCGTTCCCATGATATGTGATCCCTTGTGAGACAGTCACATGCTTGCAGGCTAATTGGATGACATTCCACCAAGAGGGCCCAGAGTATATCTATCCGTCATATGGATGGACAAATCCCACTCTTGATCCATGTGTCTCAACCCATACTTTCCAAACACTCAATGCCACCTTTATAGCCACCCCATTACGGTGTGGTGTTTGATGTCATCAAAGCATCCTTCCGGTGATGGTGATAAGCATGATCTCATGGTCGAAGGAATTAGGTTACTATGTATCAGAAAGCTTATAGCAATTGAACTATTAAATGACTTGATCTTTATGCTACGCTTATCTATAGGATTATGTCCATCATATCATTCTCCTAATGATATGACCTTGTTATTAACAATATCTCAAATGTTCATGATCAAGAAACCATGATCATCTATTAATCAACAAGCTAGTATTATAAAGAGGCTTTACTAGGGACTCTAATTTAGTTTACAAATCACACAAGTATTAAAGTTTCTGGTTAATACTGTTATAGCATGAATGTAAACATTTATCATAAACACAAAGATATAATAATAACTACATTTATTATTGCCTCTAGGGCATATCTCCAACAAGAGGTGGCCACCGTCTGAGGAGGAGGAGGAGCAACCTTCGACTCCCCCACCATCTCCTGAGCGCCATCGCTGAAGGAGACATCGGAGGAGTGGCTACAAAAGAAAACATCAGACAAGTAAAAGCAAGCAAAATTGAAAGAGAGCAAAAAGCAACAGAAGAAAATTATGAGTCGAGATCGCTCAAGTCGAAGACAGGCAGGGTCCTCCTGCCTTTCTTCTCCTCTTTATTCTCTTCCTTCTTATCTTCCTTCTTCCGCTTCGCCGACGGCTGCGGCGCCACAGCCCGCACGGGCACGACTGGAATAGGAGAGGAAGAGCCACCATCACCCCCACTGTGACGCGCAAGGCATGGCGAGTTCCTAGCATCGGCGGAGTCGAGGCATCCGGCGATTCGCTCGAGCTCTGTGTACGCTTTCGAGTCTGCTCCTCGCTCGACTCAAAGATTTCTTCAGCCAGCGACCGCGCCGAGGAAATCTCAGACATGGAGTCCACTACCTCATTGTCCGGTGCATCCGTAAAACTTTCGGGTAGTGGAGGCACCATGCCAGGCACCTTGAACTCCTGCACAAAAGAAAACAAACTCTTAGACTAAACGAACTGCAAAGAGACGCAGTCGTAAAAAGCGCTACGCGCATGTCCCAGATCTACACCTGCGGCACCGGTCGAGAGGCCCTGAATGGAAGCTTCAGCGAGCTACCCGGAATGTCCTCGTCGGCCTTAAACTTTAGCAGTGGCCAGAGGATTCCGTCCACATCCCCCTTGGAAAGCTCTCCAGTCGAAACCCTAGTCAGGTCGTGGCGGCCAGAATAAAGAAAAATTGGGTGCGCCCTAGCCTGGAGCGGCTGCACCCGATGTTTGAGGAAGGTGCGCATGATATCCACACCATTCACCTCTTTATCCGGAATTACCTGAAGATCCTCCACCCGACGATAGAGCTCCTCTATCTCCGCCACCTCACCGTCCAAGATGTGGTTCTTCCAGGACCTCTTCGGCTGGATTTTCTGGGAAGGGTCGAAAGGAGCAAGGCCAAAGTTCTGCCCGACCACTGGGGAGTCGCGGATGTAAAACCATCCCCTCCGCCAGTACTGGACAAACTCAAACATAGAAAAAGAAAAGAAGAGAAAGTTGGATTTAAGGGAAATGATGTAGCCGCCGATGGGATACACGCCATCGGAGCCAGATTGCCTCTTCACGGAATAGAGCTTCCGGAAGAGGCCAAAGTGTGGCTCGATACCGAGCCAGAACTCGCAGATGGTGATGAAGCAGGCAATGTGAAGAACAGAATTAGGCGAAAGATGATGGAGTTGAATGCCATATAAGAAAAGCAATCCACAGAGGAAATCATGGATCAGGAAAGAAAGGCCCCGAAGGACAAAAGCGACGAACATGACCCGAAATCCAGCGGGAGGACGGGGAATTACTTCGTAACCGGGAATCCTGACGGCCTCCCTATCCTGCGGGATCAGACCCCGCTCACGGAGCTTGCGGAGATTGCCCTCGCGGGTCTTCGATCGTCGCCAGCCACCATCGGTGACGCGAGTAGCAGCGGAACCCTTCTTGCCGCCGGTGGCAGCACTAGTACCAACTGTGGTGGAGGCCTTCTTGGACTTCCCCATCGCAGTGCAGCGACGGCGATGACATGAGCGCAGAAACAAAGATGGAAAGGTTCAAAGAAATTCCAGCGCACATTAAGAAAAACTCACGAAGATGGAAGCAGTGAAACAGGAATGACTGCGGTGAAAACAAACAAAGATTTTCCCCAATGATTATAAGGACGAAGAATACGCACGGTGACCGTTCATAGGGAAGCCCTAGAACCAACATCAAGATCCGACCGTCCACGTGTCAGCACGGCAGCGAACCGTCGCTCACACGCCGTCCACTACGCACGGAAATCGATGCGACACCGTAATTATATCCACGTTGCGCGTGACTAGTCAATTCAAAGTCAGAAGGTGGGACCCATGTTCGTCCAGTCACGTCATCTCTGGCGCCGCAGACGCTTGAGGTCACCGATCGTCAGCAATGATGTCATCAAGGCTATACTATCAACGGTTACAATTCTTCGGCTACACAGCTAAAAGTACTCACTCGAATCTATGATTCGACTAACTACTCGGGGGCTACTCCTATCAGGAGCGTTGGCCGCGCACCCGAAAAACGATCAAAGCACTACACCATGGAACTATTTTTCTAGCCCTGCGTTGAGTCTACGACTCCACTACGGACTCGGGGGCTACTCCCATAGGGAGGATGGATGCAAGCATCTGAAAAATTTGTGTCCTATGGACCTAAAAGTCAACAAAGATTGAATTAAAGTCTCTGCTTGAGTCTACGACTCGAACAGACACTCGGGGGTTACTCCCATAGGGAGCGCTGGTCGCGCACCCTATGAATTCTTTGACTGCGATCCTTTGGATCAGTATGCAAAAAAAATTTGGCAACTCTGCCCCAATTAATGCTAAGTGAGCAACATCCTCCTTGGCCACCCGAAAAACCTCCGCGGTGATAAACATTCAGATGTTGCGTCTGCGACGCAAAGATAAGACCTACAGATACCATCTGATGGCCTGGTAACGCACACGACTGTGCTCTGCTAGTAAAAATTCGTGCCAGCAGGCACGACGAAAAATCCCGACGGACGCGTGTTGGAGATATGCCCAAGAGGCAATAATAAAGTGGTTATTATCATATCTTTATACTTATGATGAATGTTTACATACCATGCTATAATTGTCTTAACCGGAAACATTAATACTTGTGTGATTTGTAAACATAAAAGAGTCCCTAGTAAATCCTCTTGTTAAACTAGCTTGTTGGTTAATATATGATCATGGTTTCCTGATCATGAACATAGAGATGTTATTAACAACAGGGTCATATCATAAGGATAATGATGTGATGGACATACTCCTATAGTTAAGCGTATATAAAGATCAACACATTAAATATAGTTCATTTGCTATAAGGTTTCTGATACATAATAACCTAATTCCTTCGACCATGAGATCATGCTAATCACCATCATCGGAAGTATGCTTTGATGACATCAAACACCACACCGTAACTGGGTGGTTATAAAGGTGGCATTGAGTGTTCGGAAAGTATGTGTTGAGGCACATGGATCAAGAGTGGGATTTGTCCATCCATATGACGGATAGATATACTCTGGGCCCTCTCGGTGGAATGTCATCCAATTAGCTTGCAAGCATGTGACTGGCTCACAAGGGATCACATATCACGGGAAAGAGAAAAGAGTACTTATCAGTAACGAGGTTGAACTAGGTATGCAGAGATACCGACGATCAAAATCTCGGATAAGTAAACTATCGTGAGACAAAGGGAAATTGGTATCGTATGTAAGTGGTTCATTCGATCGCATAGTAATCGTAGAAATATGTGGGAGCCATAAGAATTTACAGATTCCTCTATTGGTTATTGATCGGAGAAGTGTCTCGGTCATGTCCGCATAATTCACGAACCGTAGGGAGACACACTTAAGGATTCGATGTTGTTTAGTAGATATGGAATGTTAGTAGGGATACCGAATGTTGTTCGAAGTCTCGGATGGGATCTGGGATATCACGAGGAGATCCGGAATGGTCCGGAGAATACGATTCAAATAAGGAAAGTCCGTTTTCAGAGTTCGGGAAAGTTTCCGATGGTTTCATCGGAGAGGTTCTAGAAGGGTCTAGAAGGCTCACCGGTCCGGAAGGAGAATGGTCCATGAATGTGTCATGAGTAAGTGGAATGATTGGATCATATCCTAGGTCACTTGGTGTGGGCATTTGCAAGAGAGAATTAAAGCTCTAAATTGAAAGTCAAACGGGAACAATGGTTTCCTAGTGGGAGAAGAAACAAGTCCTTATCTCAATCCAACTTGGGTTTGGATTCAAACCCACCCCTCCCAAGGCTGCCCCCTCCCTCTAATAAATAGAGGGGGAGGGCTGCCCCACCACCACAAAAGCCCTAGCCCCTCTACCCGCGCACCGCCGCCGCCGCCTCGCGCCGCTGCCGGTTCATCGTTGTCGCCCTAGCCGCCGTCGACACCTCCTACTCCTCCCGGTCTTCTAAACCCTAGGTCCACCATAACTCGCACGGCTTAGGCGAAGCCTTGCGGGATCTACCCTCTACTTCTGACACCACACCGTCGTGCTGCCGAAATCGTGAGGGGAGAACTACAACCTCTACTGCCTGCTGGAACAAGGGAGAGGAAAGTCTTCATCGAGTACCGAACGTGTGACCGACTATGGAAGCGATGCCGGAACACAGCGCCAGAAGGATCGTCTACGCAATCTTGAGATCGGCAAGTGTACGACTACATAACCCACGAGAATCTGCTCTCGTTAACCGCTTTGGAATATTTAAGGGTGAGTACTCTAATTGACTCGTTGCTACAATCTAGTAGATAGATCTTGACTTGTTTGTATGCATACGGTAGAATTTTTTTGTTTTCCATGCTACGAACCCCTACAACGCGTTGGTACATCATTGAAAATTTACTGGAATTCCACTCCTGTAAGTCCTCCGCGGCCTAAGTCGAATTACGCCAGCATATGTTCTGGATTCGAGTCGAGGGACTCGAATCTGAAGAAGATCGTGTTGTTTTGTACTAAGACAGTTAACTGACCCTGATCCGTCGAGAGAGTCAGGCACACGCATCAACAATCCCTACATGCTCAGATCATTCTCTAGCGAACAAAGATAGCTGCACCAAAAAGATCGAAGAGTCCTCAACTGATGGGGATATGCCTACCGGGGTATACCCAGCAGGACGTTTCCTACTGGTCCAAGTGCCAGCGAGTGGGCCTGCAGGACGGCGACTGGATCAAGATTTGGCCTGGACTCAAGCGACTGGAAGCTGAAGGCCCAGAAGCGTAGATAGGCCCAATCATACTAGGTCATAGAATCACCGAATTCTTAACTAATTCGGTTGAGATCTGTAAACCCTAGGGAGGTGAGTCTATATAAATCTCCCTAGAGGACGCATAGAGGACACATTCCATCATACATCCTAGCGACTCGCCGCCTAGCCGCCGAGCTCGCCCCATTGTACTCTCACCATAATACAATCTAGCAGGAGTAGGTCTTTACCCTCCGGGGGCCGAACCTGGGTAAACCCTTGTGTCTCAGCCCTCATCTCGCACCGCAGATGGCTGGCCGCCCTTGCCCCATGTTCTGCTACTCCCTGCCGATTGCAGCATCTACCGTGGTCATTCCCACGACAGTGGCGCCCACCGTGGGGCCTGGCCGGTCAGGCCGGTGTTCTGCGGCGAGATCCAATCTGCCCATCAACGAGTCGATCGCCACCGGCCGCATGGTCGCGATCGTCGAGATGCTCCAGATCTTGCCGAGCAGCTACGTCCCGGCGGTGCGACCCGTCACGCATAGCATGATCCTGCCGGTCGGCACGATCAGCCTCTTCGCCGGCCTCACCGACGTCATCATCTCGGAGGACTCGGCTTGCATCCGCGAGTCGCCGCCACGTGACCGGCTCTCTGAGGTCCAGGTCCGCACGATCCACCGCCTCGCCTCCGAGTACGGCTCGGCCCACAACAACATGGCCGAAACCACCACATGGTCGATTCGGCGACCCCGGCGTCACTTGCCGGATCCATTGTCGCCATGTCACCCGCGGGCTCCATCACCCAGGTATCCAACGTCGGAGACTTCGAGAATCCCTCTATCCTCGGGATCTTCGACTTCGATTCCGGGTCGGAGAACTCCGCCGACCTCCGCGACGGAACCGATCGCCACGCCGCGACCTACATGGCAACTGGCGCCGACCCGCCGGAAGATCCATTCTCGACGCCGATCCCTCCAAAAGCGACGGCGATGAAGGTCGAAGAACTCCGCCTAAAGCTGGCGGAGGCAGTCCACAAGGAACAAGCCGAGCGTGAAAAATTACGCCTCGAGCAGGTGACAGCGCAGGAGCTGTCGCGCTACCACCAACTCCGAATCAGGTCGCGCCTGATCCCCGCCGTCCAGGGGCGTGCCCTGAATTTCGACGACGATAACGACCGGCCCGCGCGGCCGAGCGCGCGATCTGCGAGAACGCGCCGCCAGGAGGAAGCACTCGACCCCCACCAGGAGCAACGACCAATGGCGCCCCCGCCACCACCCAACCGCGCACCCCCAGGGACCAGCCAAGGAGCGTGGTCTCCTCACGGGAGCGAGACGCGAACGGCCTCCCGTTGTTCTCCACCCTAATGGACAACCTCGTCGCGGGCCGAGCAGCAGTCGACAACATCGCAGCCACTGGTGAAGGCGCCCTGCAGATCCAATATGCCAAGGCTCTGCTCGCCAGAGCGGTCGAGCAACAAAACGCAGGCGTCGACTCACAGGGTCGGATGTATTCTTGTTCATCGGGCAGCAGAGCGGCCTCGAGCGGCCGCCCCATGGCGGCGAACACTCTCAACTGCCCGCCACCCGAACCACTACAGCTCCAAAACCGACCCGCGAACGCGGCACTCTCCACCAACGACCCCCGGCTGGCGACCAACTTCGTCGCCGCCAACAGACAACCCGTCGATGCCCGCACCCACATCATCAATAACCAGAGCTGGCGCGCACGCCAGCCCGACGACCTGCGGCATACCCTCACTAACCACCGCGACGGTGAGCCGAGGGTATCGTTGAGCCGAATCGGACCCTAGTGATTCGGACCGATGATCCGAGGCAAAAGATACCCGGCGAACTTCAAAGCGCCGAAGGAAATAGAGAAGTACGACCCTTCGTACGATCCCTCCGTGTGGCTGGATACCTACCTCATGGCGATGGGGATCGCCGGCCACACTGATCTACTAGCCGCCCGCTACCTTCCCCTGATGATGGAGGGGGCGTGCAGGCAGTGGTTAACACTCTTCCCGCGGATAGCATCGACTCCTGGGAAGAGATGCGCGAGGCCTTCGTCAGGCACTTCAAGGGTTCATACACCCGCGCCACCACCATCGAGGACCTGGAACGGTGCGTCCAGGGACCCCGCGAGTCAATGCGCAGCTGGGTCCAACGGTGGCAAGATCTGTGGTACAACGCGGTCGGCATGCACCCAGACAACGCGATCCACTGCTTCAAGACCTCGTGCCGCTACGAGCCCCTTGTTGCCAAGCTCAAAAGAGCGTACCGCACACTCGACAACATACCGGATCTCCTAGAGATCGCAAAGAGGTACGCGGAGGAGGACCCAAACCAAGAAACCGACGACGAGTCGGGAGGACACCGCCGCACGAGCGGCCACGACAACGGGAGACGACCCGATCTACGCTACAGCAACACTCGCCTCACCGGCAAGCGCCGAAGTGACGGGCGAGTCGACTTCGTCGCCAACGCTGGATACGCGCACCGCGAGCCCAAGAGCTTCCGCCGCGACGGGGGACAACGCCGCGACGGTGGCAACTACAAGGCGAAGCCGAGGTTCGACCCCGTGGCCCTTCTAACCAACCTTGTGTATTTCACAGCAGGGAAGGAAATCCCGCCACGCACACGACCGCCGACTGCCACTCTCTCAAGGAGACGGAGAAGGCACGGCGCGCGCGGTAAGACCCCGACAACAACCCGCCAAACGGCGGAAAATTTGGCAGTGTCGCCGGCTCGCTCCACACCTTCACAGGCTTCAACATGAAGCGCGATAAGAAGGTCATCGCACGCGCCGTCGCTGTCAACGCGGTGGCCCAGATAGATATCCCCCAGTTCCTCAACTGGTCTGAGCAACCAATCACTTGGAGCCGCGTGGACCACTTGCCACGGATCGAGTATCCAGGCCGAGTCGCCCTGGTGGTCAAGCCCAAGGTGGGAGACTACTAGCTCCCTAAAACATTGATGGACGGCGGCAGCTCCATCAACATCCTGTACCTGGACACCTTCAGGAGACTGCGGCTCCCATAGTCGATGATTGAGACGACCTACACCACGTTCCACGGCATCGTCCCCGGTCGAAAGGCGTACCCGATCGGCAAGGTGACGCTGCCAGTCACCTTCGGCACACCGGAAAACTTCCGCACGGAGCGGATCGTCTTCGAGCTGGTGCCCTTCGACAACCCCTACCACTGCATCCTGGGGCGCCAGGCGCTCCCCAAGTTCATGGTAGCACCCCACTACGCGTACAACGCGATGAAGCTACCCGGGCCGTGTGGCATCATCACCATCCACGGCGACCCCGACATGGCCGCCGAGTGCGAGGCCAAAGGAGCTGAACTCACCGACGCCGTCATAGCGGCAGAGGCCAACCACGCCGATGATCTCGCCAAGTACGCGAGCGGGGTCAACAACGATGACCCCACCATACTCAAGAAGCCCAACTCGAAGGGCGGCAACCCCACCGCCTTTGAGGCAACGACGCATACTCGCACCATCGAGCTGGTCCCAGGCGACTCTAGCCAGACGGTGACGATCGGGACGGGCATGAGCCCAGCATAGGAAGGCACGCTCATCGAGTTCCTCCGTGAGAACAGGGACATCTTCGCGTGGAATCCCTCTGACATGCCTGGTGTCCCGAGGGAACTCGCTGAGCACAAACTCAACGCTGACCCCAAAGTGCGACCTGTCAAGCAGTCGCTGCGGCCCTTCAATGAAGAGCGTCGCCGAGCCATCGCCGAGGAGGTGCAGCGTCTACTCGCTGCAGGCTTCATCCGTCCAATCAAGTACTCCAAGTGGCTGGCAAACCCAGTCCTGGTCGAGAAGAAAAATGGGACCTGGAGGATGTGTATCAATTACACAAACTGAAACAGCGCCTGCCCGAAGGAGCAATTCGTCCCCCCACGGATCGACCAAATCATCGATTTCACCGCGGGCTCGGAGTCGCTATGCTTCCTTGACGCCTACTCTGGGTACAACTAGATCAAAATGGCCGTCGAGGATGAAGAGAAGACGGCATTCATCACGCCATTTGGAGCCTTCTGCTACACTACCATGACCTTCGGCCTCAAGAACGCAGGGCGACCTACCAGCGGTGCATGAAGGAGTGCTTTGCGAGCCAAATTGGCCGCAATATCCACGTCTACATCGATGACGTGGTGGTGAAGTCCGCTCGCCAGAACGACCTACTCGCTGACCTGACGGAAACATTCGCCAACCTGCGGAAGTACAAGATAAAGCTAAACCCAGGCAAATGCATCTTCGGTGTACCAACTGTTGGATACGTTGTCTCCAAGCGCGGGATCGAAGCGAACCCCACCAAGATCGACACGATCGCTCGACTCAGCAAAACCGAGTGCCTGCGCGACGTCCAGAAGCTGGGCGGGCGAGTCGCGGCTCTCAGTCGCTTCATCCCCCGGTTGGGACAAAAGGCGATGCCCCTCTACCGCCTAATGCGCAAGAACCCCACCTTCCAGTGGGACAAGGAGGCAGATGACGCGCTCCGCGACCTCAAGAAGGTGCTACTTGCAGCACCGCTACTCGCTGCCCCCATCGACAAGGAACCCATGCTGGTCTACGTCGCGGCTTCCGAACGCGTCATCAGCGCCGTCATGGTCGTCGAACAACCAGAGGAAGGAAAAGAGCGCCCGGTGCAGCGACCAAAGTACTACATCAGCGAAGTCCTCATCGAGTCGCGCCAGCGCTACCCGCAATACCAGAAATTGGTATACGCGGTCTTCAGAGCACAGCGGCGACTGCCGCACTACTTCCAGGAGCACCCGATAACTGTCGTCTCCTCAGCACCGTTGCAGGACATAATCCGCAATCGTGAGGCGACTGGGCGAGTCGCCAAGTGGGCCGTCGAGATCAGCATCCACAACATCAAGTACGAGCCGCGCAAGGCGATCAAGTCACAGGCTCTCGCAGACTTCATCACCGACTGGGAGGAGGCCCAGCAGCCAGAGAAGCTGCCATACCTCCATTACTGGAGCTTACACTTCGACGGCTCCAAGAACGCGGACGGTGCAGGAGCAGGGATCGTGCTAACTTCTCCGAAGGGCGACAAGCTCCGCTACGTCCTCTGCCTCGACTTCACCCCCGGCACCAACAACATGGACGAGTACGAGGCGCTACTCCACGGCATGCGAGCTGCAAGGAGATGAATGTCAACCGACTGTGGTGCTACGGAGACTCCGGCCTCGTCGCCGGGAAAGTCGCTGGCACCTGCGACGTCATCTCCCCCACCATGGCGGCATACCGCCAAGTAGTGGACAAGCTGGGTGGATACTTCCCAGGCTACTCCATCGAGTGGATTGACAGGCGGAAGAACGAGGAGGCCGGCGCACTCTCTCGCATCGGCTCGGCTCGACTCGCACCACCCGCCGGCGTCTTCCTCGACACAATCACCAAGACTTCCGTCTCTCCACCCGGGGAGATTGACATCGGAATCCCGCTGCAACCACAAGCAGCCCTAGTTGCACTGATCGCCGAGCCAGACGACTGGACCACGCCGTACATTGCCTACTTGGAGGGAGGCACCCTGCCAGCGGATGAAACGGACGCCCGGATGATAGCACGCCACTGCAAATCCTTCGTCATCATCAACGGCGAGCTCCACAAGTGCAGCGTGACTGGCGTGTTCCAACGCTACGTTCAACCCGCTGAAGGACGCAAAATCCTCCAAGACATTCACTCTGGCGACTGCGGCCATCACGCTGGCGCCTGCTCTCTGGTCGCAAAGGCTATGTGACACGGCTTTTACTGGCCCACCGCACACGCAGACGTTGTCGACATTATCCAGCGGTGCGCCGGATGCCAGAAATACGTCAACCAGACCCACGTGTCGAGCTCGGCGCTCAAGACAATCCCCATCACCTGGCCGTTCGCCGTATGGGGCATGGACATGGTAGGCCCCTTCAAGAAGGCCCCCTCCGGCTTCACCCACCTCCTAGTCGCAGTCGACAAATTCACAAAATGGGTGGAGGCCAAGCCAGACCGCAAATGCGACGGGAAGATCGCCACCAAGTTCATACGCGAGCTCATCTATCGCTACGGGTTCCCAAACAGCATCATCACGGACAATGGCACCAAATTCGCGAAAGGAGACATGGCCGAGTTCTGCGAGGAACACCACATTTGACTCGACCTCGCCTCGGTCGCCCACCCGGAGTCCAACGGCCAGGCGGAACGCGCCAATCAGAGCATCCTCCACGGCCTGAAGCCACAGCTCCAAGTACCACTCGAGCGCACCGCCGGGTGCTGGGTCGAGGAGCTACCCTCCGTCATATGGGGCATTCGCACCTCCGTCAATAGGTCGACAGGGTTTACACCCTTCTTCATGGTGTACGGCGCCGAGGCAGTCATGCCCACCGACGTCGAGCACGACTCGCCAAGGGTGGTCAACTACACTGAGGCTGCAAACGAACTCGCACAACAAGACGGAGTTGACCAGCTCGACAAGGCACGCGACCTAGCTCGCTCCTGCACCGCCATCTACTAGCAAGGGCTCCGCCGCTACCATAGCCGGTGAGTAAGGACTCGCACTTTCCAGGAAGGCGACCCGGTACTACGCCTCATCCAGGACAAGAAGGGCATGCACAAGCTCTCCCCCTGTTGGGAGGGCCCATTCGCCATCGGGCGAGTCCTAGGCAACGACGCCTACTACCTCACTGACGTCCGAGGAGACGGGAAACTCGACGTCAAGCGACCGTGGAATGTAAACCTCGTACAGAAGTTCTACTCCTAGAACTCCATACATGTACTCTCCACCCACTATGAAATAAAACAGACCGGTTACCGCAAATTGCCTCTACTCTCCACGTCTTGTGCCACTCGCACTCATAATAACAGCGTTATGCTATTCGCAGAAGGCAACCTCTGGTAAAGCGACCGGCACGGCCAAGTAGTGCGGCACGAGGGGACTGGAAAACTCCAGGCCTCGTAACGTCCACAAAAAACGCCAACCTGGAGCCCCATTGGAGTCGCCTAGATCGACTGGCTCACCGAGCCAAGACAACTGCATTCGCTCCTCAAAGCGACCAAGTCCTCCGCATCCTTGGCACAGCGACTCGAACGGCCAAGTACCACGCTCGGGGGGCGACGCACAGCCAAATACGAGCGACTAGGGAAAAACACCAAGTATGAGAGCGCGCTTAGGACTCGCCATGCGACTGATCCTCCGGATCAGGCAGGAGAGACGCGCAAACAACTACGCGCTTAGTCCTCACCTACCTTGGAGCTGCGACTAGAACCACCAAGTACCACGCTCGGGGACTCTGCAACCCGACCTCATTCGCGCCCGAGAAAACGGTCAAGTAAAGAGCACCCCTAGGAGTCGCCTTGCGACTGGCTTTCCGAGCCATGGCGAGTCGACCTCAACTCACTAAACGTTAACAAACATATAAACAACGAGGTAAACCCCATAAAAAGGACGAACGCGCTCGGGGACTCGTTCAATCAAAACCCAAAATCGCAAAGCGAATAACACAATAATACGAGTTTCCTTTATAGGAGCACAAAGTTGTTCCAAAATACAAGTAAAGTTCAATAGTTATCCTGCACTAACGCCCAAGGGCAAAACACTTCTACTCAGCAGGTTTTGACGCAGGCGCGCCACCCTCCCTACGACTACGGATGAAGGACATGTACGGGTTCGACAGGTACATCGTCAACTCGCCCGCCATCGCCGCACGGAACGGCTGCTCGAGCTTGAAGTCCCGATGCTTTGGTTCGGGATCGTTGGGGGCGACAATCGTCTCCTGATAGGGGAGGAGGTCGCACATCGCCCAAACGCAATCGGAATACACCGCGGCCCGGTCCGTCAGCTTCAGCACCTCGGCAATCTCCACAGAGCCCGTGGACGAGGGGTAGCCGGTCGTCACATCGTCAAGGTCGAATTACTCCGAGAAATGAGCAAGCCCAAGGCTGAGCGCCATCGCCGCCCCGCGCCGGAAGGCCGACCGCGTCATGAATTCGACGACTGACGGAGCCTTCTCCGGGTAGCGCCATACCTCGACGAGGTCGCTGGGGATCAGCTCCGTGGGCGATATCTCCTGAAGATATGCTCGAATGCAAGTCGCGGACAATGCGGCCGAGTCGACCAGGGTGGTCACACACTGCCGCGCGTCGTATGACTGCGCCTCCTCCGAGTTATCAGTAATCCGGCATGTGGAACAGAAGCAGGTAGTGAGCACACCAACGACTTCACAACGCAGTCGTTGGAGGCAAAGGGAAGAGGAAGAAAGGTTTACCAATTAGCGGACGGCGGAGGCCCGAGATGAAGCTTTGAAGAGAGGAGAAGTCGTTCTGCAGCCCAGCAATGAGTGCGTCAGACACTTTCCGCTCTTCAGCGGCAGACGTAACAGCAGCTTTCGCTCGCCCCTCTTCGCCTCCTTGAGCTCACGCTCCAGATCAGCGATTCGCTTCTCGGCTGTACTCAAAGCAGATTGAGCCGTCGTCAGGTCACCAACCGGGACAAGGCCTCGGCGGGCATCCTTCGCCTCAGCTGCAACTGCTTGAAGCCCCTTGTTCGCCTCCTGGATGAAAACGAGCTCCTTCTCCAAGCGACACTTCAGAGCAAGCCGCTCGGCCGACTCGCGCTGCAAGCCCTGCGCACACATCACAACGTCAACAACAATAAAATTCCTAAGTTCCCACCCGCTGAAATTCAGCGACTAGGCACTCGGGGACTGGACATTGAAATTCCTAAGTTCCCACCCGCTGAAATTCAGTGACTAGGCACTCAGGGACTGGACATTGAAAATCCTAAGTGCCCACCCGCTGAAATTCAGCGACTAGGCACTCGGGGAATGGACATTGAAAATCCTAAGTGCCCACCCACTGAAATTCAGCGAATAGGCACTCGGGGACTGGACAATATAAAAGCATTAAGAATCCGACCACTGAAATTCAGTGGCTCGATCCTCGGGGACTGGACATACCTGGATGGCAGCGCCTAGCATGCCGTGAAGCTCCAGCGCATCCACAGATGCAAGCACGACCGGAGTGTGGCCGCGACGCTGTTCGACCTCCACCTCAGCGACCCCAGGCATCCGGCTCATTGGCACCGAGCCACTCGCTGCGGCCGCCTTCGCCATGAAGCGAGGGAAGGTCACTGCAGATGCCACTACGCTACTCGGAGCCGGCTCGGCCGCGTCGGGTGAAGCAACAGCCTCCTTGGTCTTTGAGGCCACTTCCGCCGCGGTCGGAGGTTCGCTCGGAGCAACCGCCGGGTCATCAAAGACCGTGACAACGTCGTCGCCTTTCGCCCTCTTGACACCTTCGGCGGGAGCAGCGACTTCGTCAGTTTTCCTCTTCCGCGAGGAGTTCGCCTCGGTGACGACTGGCGGAACCTTGGCCACAGAAGGATGGCCGATGTTTTTAACACCAGTCCTGCGAAGCGGCGCTATGAATAAGATTGTCCGACTAAAACGAAAAACAAGCAGATGAACATCACTTACTTGGCGACTAGTATGAACCGCAGACCGGTGTGAATGTTGGCCGGCCTTTCCAGCTCGGGCCCCAGCGGCGCTATGAAGAAGAAGCCGCAGCAGGAGTTTCCGTGATAACTGATGCGGAAGCTTCCCTCGGAGGTGAGGCTGCTGCGGCTGGAGCAGCCCCCAAACCGAAGACCGGGGCGAATGGAGGTGGTAACGATGCCAGAGGCACCTCGTCCATGGGGCAACAACGTTCGGTGCCACGGTCGTGCGCACCGCTGCGTCCTTAGCCGAGCTGGTGGTGTCGGAACTGGTCGCAGATCGGGGTGGAGACATCTGTTTCGCCGGATTCTCCTTCTTCTTCGGCGGAGCCTTCGTCTCCTTCTCCTTCTTCTTCTTCTTCTTCTTCTTCTTCTTCTTCTTCGACGGCGTGGCCTCAGGATGTGAGGTGTGCTCGGGAAGCTCGTCGTCGTCATCATCGTGAGGCTCGAGGCTTTTACTTGCTTCGAGCTCGCGCTGGTGTTGCCCGCGGGTATTGTGAACTGTTGGGGCAGCAACTTCCACGGGCTCGTCTTTGTCGTCATCGTCGTCATCACCTTTGTCGCTCTCGGCGTCGCCTTTGGTGGGCAACGACTCGCTCCCGTCCTGGATGGACGAGCTCGAGTTCTCGTCGTCTGCGGGTGGAAGCCACCCTTCCACCACTTGGAACAACTACAATAAGAACAAGACAACGTCAGCGCAACCGCGAATGCACTATCTGCGACTGCGAGTGGTGACGAAATGACGGCTTACCGTTGGAGCTGGGCGCCTTGCAGTATAGGAGGCGACCCCAGCCTTCGCGTCGAGATACACCTCCTGGGTAATCTTCTTCAGGGCCAGGGTGTAGTCTTCGAGATGCCATTCGGCGAGGGAGGACTTCGTCGGATCGTCCTTACGAGTATACTCATACATGTAGTGCTCGCGGCGGGCCAAGGGCACGAGCCGCCGCCCGAACCAGCAGTTGTAGAGGTTGATGGTCTGGAGGCCCTTCTTCTTCAGGCCGCGGATGGTCTGCAGCATTTCATCGACAACCATCCGTTGATCCAGCGGGAGCTTGACAACCTGGAGTCGACGCGGTTCGGGCCGGTCGACGGAGTACCTTGGAAGTGCCGTCTGGAGTCGACTCGGTGACGTAGAACCAGGACTTCTTCCATTCGTTCGCCGCCTTGGCGGAGCATCAGGTCGAAGAATGTCACATCCCAAATTTTAGATTTGGTTCTGCATATCATTCATGTCATTGCATCATGGTCTTCCATACGAAACTTCGGTTTGAAAAGATTCCGGCGAAACGATAATTGCAAACCCTATTTTGATTTTGCTATAATGCTCCTACAAGAGGGTATGCTAGGTTTGTATTTCCACCCTCTTTGGAAGCTAGTGGTGTTGATACAAAGGATCCTATGATGATCCTCTGGATTTTACAAAATTTTAGAGACAAATTTCGCCCAATTCGAAGTCCGTACGAAGGAGTTACGATGGGAAAGGCTAAACAGAAAATAGAAAAAATAAAAGAACAAAACAAAAGTGCAGCCACTGGGCCGAGTCGGCCCACCCGCAGCAGCCAGCAGCGCGCGCAGCAACCGCCGCCCGCGCGGCAGACACCCGGCCACCGACAGGTGGGGCCCACCTGTCGGCGCCGACTTCGCCGCCGCCTGCCGCGACCGGCACGAACTCCAACCGCCGCCGGCCACCCGCGCGCCAGTCGCCTTCCCGCCGACGCCCGACGACCGCCCGCCTCCCCTCCGCGCCGACGCCGACGTCCGTCGCCGTCGGAACCTCGCTGCCGCCGCTTCGGTGAGCCACCTCGCCGCCACCTCTCCCTGTCGCACGATCTGCCACGAACGGCCCATATCGGCCGTTGACTGGTCAGCCCAGGCACTGACCGGTCAACCACCCAGTCAGCGCCCAGTCAGCCGCTATGTCGGCCAGTCAAAGTCAAAGTTTGACTGGGCGCTTTCTTAAATAGATTTAATTGGCAGATTCTAGGTAAGACTTGTAAATTGCGTAGAAATTAATCTACTAGGCCAAAAATTGTAAATAAAATATGTGTAGACTCAGTAAGTCATGTAGAATCTTGCTGTACCATTGTTTTACACTTTTGCAGCAAGTTTTTGTCCAGATTAATTAAATGAGTTAATGCCCTTTTGGAGTAATTAATTCGTAGAAAAAGATCTGTAATTCCAAAAATTGCAAATAATATGTCCTTGGATTCAGTAGAACAAGGGGAATCTCAAAGTGAATTAAAAAGATAGGCTCACAGTAAAAACTTCTGCAAAAACTATTTAGTGGCTTTCTGCAGTATTTTAATTACTCATGGAGTTTTATAATTCCTTTTCGAGAAATTCCAATTGGTACTGTTCCTATTCAGTAATGCCTACACAATAGAATTTTCCCAAGATTTTACAAACAGTATGTTGTCTGTAGTGATTTATTTGGTTTCTAGCTCTAGTTTTGAGCATTATAAATTGCATAATAGTTCCCTTGCGCTAAAATTATTTTTCATGCATGCATTCAGTAGCTTTACTAAATAAAACTATGTGGTGCTGTTGTAGCATCAATCCACTTGTCATGCGTTCACCTTGCATCATCTTTGTTTGCATATGCTTGTGGATGGCTTGTTTATGATTGCAATTGTATCGTGTAGATTGTAACGAGTGCAACGCTTGCTCGTGTGTGGATTGTTTTCCCGACCGCTACAACCAAGGCAAGTAGATGCTACCTTGTTCATGATATCGTCCTACTATTTTCAATGCATTCTCGTGTATTTTGTAGTTGCATGTGTAGGATGATACTATCGCTATGCTATGTCCTATTATGTGGTAGGGCTTTCCTGGTAGATGAACCACCGTTGGTAGATGTGCTTAGCAATGCTATGATGAACGAGGGCTGGGTTACATCACTGAAAGTTGTTTCTAAATGTGTTGGTTTGCGAAAACTAAAACAACTTAATCAATGAACCTCCTGGGTGTGATGGGATTGATAAATTTTGGTGGTATCATTGCGGAAAGGCACCCAGGTATCAAGATAAAATGATTGGCACTCTTTATGTTGTAGCTTACGTGTACAATCATGTGCCAATAATGGAATGGGTGGTTGGTTGGACTTAGTAGGTTGTGGTAACTCGAACCCGCGTATCCAGAGATGTAGAATTTTGGTAGGTTGGGCCGGTGCGCGTCGGGATTGGGGAGATACTTTCCGAACAGTCTCTTCTTGGACTTCTCCCTATCATCACTCAAAATGAGAGTGATGTTACGATCTGGGCTGGCCAAGTCACATGGGTAAAGTGTACTAACCCTTGCAGGGTGTATAATCTAATCGATTAGCCGTGTCCCCGGTTATGGACATCAGAGTTGCTTGATATTGATTCCATGACATGTTTCTCGCTCATTCCAATTTCATAATTTCTTTAATGTTGTTGGGTTAACTTAATTGGGATCTTTTCAAAGAAAATCAAAAACTATTTACGAAAGTAGGACAAAAGTATTTGCAAATGCAAGCTAGCCACAGCTCCACTTGCCAGATATGCATGTAGATGTTAGCATTATTGTCTCCTTTACTAGCTCTACTTGCCATACATTCCATGTATTGACCCTTCGGGGCTGCTACGTTTCATGTTGCAGGATATTCCGATTCTGAGTAATCGATATAGGCCACGGTACTCCACTCGGCACTTGTTCACTTGTGGGCAATTTGAAGAATGGAGGATATGCTTTATTTATGCTGCTACCTGAATAATTTGAGTTAGCCTTGAGCTAAGCTTTTATTGTAATAATGGTACTCTGGATCATCGTTATTTATGATACACGGATATTTTGCTATGTTATTCATCTTATTCTATTGTGGGCCAATGAATCGATCCAGGGATTGGCATGTCACATAGAAGCTACGGTCTTTTCAGAACCGTGGTGTTACAAGATGGTATCAGAGCCCGTGTGTCGACTGTAGGATCGTGACCTAGGATTGGATTAGGAAGCCATAGAAATATTAAAGCTTATATTAACTCTGTCTTTCATCTTATGCCTTTCACTCTCGTAAATTCTTACCATATGCTATTCTCACACTTTCCTCTTTTAGTTGATAGATGGGAGAAGTAAGGACTGAGTATGCAACCATGGAGTCACCAAGGCCCTTTGCAAGATAGTTAGCACAGCTCTCGCAGTCATTGGGATTGCCACTACCCATGTTCAAGGGAAGAAGGTTGTACACCTATGGATATGGTGAGGATGCATGGGAGATCACCACCTTCATATTCAGAGATGCGGCCTTGCCAAACCCTGTGCACCTGATCTACACCAAGACATACTGTAACTGGGGACTTGGAATTAACTTGGCCATACATGAAGCCCTGTCTCGCCAGTGCCATCATGTCCGACACCTACTACCAGCAGACTCACCCTACCGTGACTATGGGAGGCGTGATGAAGATGGAAACATTGTGGTTACCCCCGGCGATAGGAACAACATGACGCCCCGTCGGAGGCACATAGAGGACATGGAAAGGGAGAATGGAGCTCTAGCTGAGAAAGTGATGATGGTAAAGGAGATTGCAGATTTTGCCAGCAATGGTATGGTGGTCCAAGGACATGAGATTGACACCTTGCATGAAGCTGTGGGAGTTCTGGAAAATGCCCTGATAGGCAGGCATGCAACCATAGCTCATCTTAATGGGATTGTGCAGGATAACACCCAGACCATACAAAAGTTGCAAGGGACCGTCCAGGAAAGGTATCAAACTATTGAAGTTATGGCAGCTCAGATTGCCGCTCTCCAAGCACAACTGAATCCAACCTCTGATGATGACAATGGATATGGTGGCAACAATTAGGATGATGATGACAGTGGTAACGATGATGATGATGAGGACGAGGATGATGATGATGGAGACGATGATGGTGGAGGAGATGAAGCTGTTGCAGTTGCAGCTGAAAGTGAAGAAGAAGAGGAGGATCCAGACGAGGTGGAGTTTGAGATTTCTAGTGATGACTCAGGAGAGGTGTACACTCCGCCGCCATGGTTGAACCGTGGACCGAAGCGCCAACGCATGAGTGCAAGGACCTACCGCAACCTCTTCAAGAAGTAGATAGAAGTCCACCAATTAGTCCTCGTTAGGTAAAATTGTTAGGATTAGTCTCGATTGATGTAAAACTTAATTACTGTTAGATTAAGAGTGTTTAGTTACTTATTTGTGTACTCCAATATCCCAGGAATTATTTGTGCGAAATTTTATGAAAGAGTTATGGCAAGTTTGGTTAATATCTGTGTTATTTCTGTTGCAGTTTTTTGCTGATACAACAGTATTGTACGAGTTTTTCATATTTTACTGGTATCTGGGAAAAATCTGAAAAAATAGGGCTGGTGCGAAACTCTCTGTACTGTATGCACAAAAACCAGCTAAAATTCCTGACGAGTTTAAGTCGGGTAGAAAAATTCGTGAACACTGCTGGACTGTTCTGGCAGATTGTTGTTTTTGTTGCCTTGTTGATCAACTGTTTAGTTAACCATTGCCAAATCTTCTAAAACTATTTCAGTAGGTATATACTGCTAGGATAACCCTTGGGATGTTGCTGGATCACTTGTTTGTTGATGTGTTGCTTGCTTGAGATTGTCTGCTATTGCTTTGTTGTTGTTCGATCATAATGCATGGGTAGAATCCTGTTTCGTAGTTGATTCTTTCTAAGCTTACCTGTGCTGAACCGCAGATGCCTCCCCGCCGTCAACCCACTGAGTTGGAGCAGCTCATGGCAGCTCAGGCATAGCTGACCCAAGTTATGACCCAGTTCATGGAAGCTCAGAACAACAACAACAACAACAACAACAATGGGAACAACCAGCCCCAGGGAGATGCTCTCACCAGGTTTCTGAGGCTAAGGCCAGCTAAGTTCTCTACTGCAACGGAACCAATGGTTGCTCTTGACTGGTTGCGTTCAGTCAACAAGGATCTGGTAACTGTTGGATGCACTGATGCTGAGAAGGTGAGGTTTTCCGCTCACCTACTGGAGGGACCAGCCGCTTCTTGGTGGGACACTTTTCAGATCACCCACCCGCTGGACACCGTGACTTGGGCAATGTTTGAGGAAGGTTTCAGGACCAACCACGTGTCTTCAGGAGTTCTGAGCCTGAAGAGGAAGGAGTTCCGCAACTTGCGCCAAACCAACCGCACTGTGGCTGAGTACATTGAGGAGTTCAACAACCTGTCCCGTTATGCACCTGAAGATGTTGACACCAATGCAAAAGGAGGGAGAGATTCCTGGATGGCCTCAGTGATGAGCTTTTAGTGCAGCTGCTGGTGGTTTATTGCCCCACTTTCCAGGAGCGTATGGACAAGGCCAGGATCTTGGAAGGGAAGCACAAGCACGTGGAGAACCGCAAGAGAAAGAGAAGCAATCACCACTCTGGTTCTCACCACAAGTCTCGCACTTCTTATGATGGATACTCCAAGCATGGAGGGAGTGACCATGGGCACCATGGGAGCCATGACCGCCACCACCATGGAGGCGATGGACATCGCCATGATAACCACAAGAGCAACCACCACAGCCACAAGGGAGGACACACTCACCATTCTGGAGGACACAGTGGACATGACCGCAACCGGGATCACAACTTTGTGAAGAAGGATCTGAGTGAGGTGACATGCTTCAAGTGTGGCCAGAAGGGACATTATGCTGACAACTGTCCGGAGAGGAAGGGACTGAAGCCAACCAACAACCAGAAGGCCATAGTGAACCACATGAATGTGGAGGAGATCCTAGATGAGCCTGACCTTGTGATTGGTAAGTTCCCGATCAACACTCACCCTGCACTTATACTTTTCGATACGGGTGCATCGCATTCATTCATATCAAGGGCATTTGTGGATAAGTATAAGTTACCTACGGAGTCTATGAAAGAGTCTATTAGAGTGAGTTCACCTGGAGGGGATATGATAGCTAGCGTGGGATGCCGCGACTTAACTGTGAGGATTGGAGCACACAATTTCATTGCACATTTGGTAGTGTTGGAATCACAAGGGTTAGATGTTATTCTGGGTATGGATTGGATGTCTATGCATGGGGGACACATAGATTGTGCACAGCGAGCTGTTTCACTCAAAACCCCGGATGGTAAGAGAATTAGGTTCAAGTCGGCTGTGCGACCGGGAAGGTGTAAGCTGAATTCTCTTAAGGGGGTTAGCATGGATATTGTGCCTGTGATTAAGGATTACCCCGATGTGTTCCCGGAAGAGCTGCCAGGGATGCCACCTGATAGGGAAGTGGAGTTTCTCATCGATCTGATGCCGGGAACAGGACCAATAGCCACGAGACCGTATAAGATGGATGTGGATGAACTGAAGGAGTTGAAGAAGCAGCTGAAAGAGCAGTTGGACAAGGGATTCATTCAGCCTAGTTCGTCGTCATGGGGTGCACATGTTCTGTTTGTGGAGAAGAAAGACAGCAGCAAGAGATTAGTGGTGGACTATCGCTCGCTGAACGAGGTGACCATCAAGAACAAATACCCCCTGCCGAACATAAATGATTTGTTTGATCAACTGGAAGGAGCAAAGGAGTTTAGCAAAATTGATCTGCGATAGGGTTATTTCCAATTGAAGATCCGGGAGGAGGACATTCCAAAAATCGCTTTCACTACTAGGTATGGTTTATATGAGTATATAGTTATGTCTTTTGGACTAACGAATGCCCCGACATATTTCATGACCATGATGAACAAGGTATTTATGGAGTACTTGGACAAGTTCGTGGTGGTGTTTATTGATGATATACTGATATATTCCAAGGATGATGCTGAGCATGAGAAACATCTGCGACTGATTATGGAGAAGCTGAGGGAACACAAGTTGTATGCCAAATTCAGCAAGTGTGAATTCTGGATTAACACTGTTGGATTTCTTGGACACGTGGTGTCAGGAGAAGGAGTCGCTGTTGATCCAAGCAAAGTGACTGCAGTAACTGAGTGGGAAGCACCCAAGAATGTGGGAGAGATACGAAGCTTTCTGGGACTTGCCGGATACTACAGGAGGTTCATTGAAAACTTCTCCAAGATTGCTAAACCAATGACAGAACTTCTGAAGAAGGAGAGTAAGTTTGAATGGACAGATGGGTGTGAAGCCAGCTTTCAGGAACTGAAGCGTCGACTAGTGACTGCACCTGTTCTATGTTTACCAGATCTTCAGAAGGATTTCCAAGTGTACTGTGATGCTTCTCGACAGTGACTTGGGAGTGTGCTGATGCGGGATGGGAAAGTGGTGTCATATGCCTCGCGGCAACTTAAACACCATGAGAGGAATTATCCCACACACACGACTTGGAGTTAGCATCAGTTGTGCATGCGCTCAAAGTATGGAGGCACTACTTGATGGGAAAACATTGTGATGTGTACACCGACCACAAGAGCCTAAAGTACATATTTACACAGAAGGAGCTGAATATGAGGCAAAGGAGATGGTTGGAGCTTATCAAGGATTATGATATGATTCTGCAATACCACCTAGGAAAGGCAAATGTAGTAGCAGATGCTCTGAGCCGGAAGGTTTATGCCAATGGATTGACAATTGGGGAATTGCCCGAGGATTTGTGCAAGCAATTCAAGGCCCTTAGGCTGGAGGTAGTGTCTGAAGGATACTTGGCAGCAATGGAAGTCCAACCAACGCTACAGGACAGGATCAGGAAGGCTCAGGTAGGAGACAAGGAAATAGAGGAGATAAAGGAAAAGATGAGGGAAAATCGAGAAAAGGATATTCGCGAGGATGAGCAAGGTACCTTGTGGTATGGATATCGTCTGTGTGTGCCCAGCGACCCGGAGATAAGGAAGTTGATTCTGCAGGAAGCTCATAACTCGCCATACTCCATACATCTGGGCAATACAAAGATGTATATGGATTTGAAGAGCAGATTTTGGTGGAATAACATGAAGGGAGACATCGCCAAGCATATTTCCCTATGTGATGTATGTAGCCGAGTGAAGGCGGAACACCAGAAGCCAGCAGGACTGCTACAGCCATTGCCCGTGCCGGATTGGAAGTGGGATAGAGTGGGAATGGATTTTATCACAGGATTGCCTAGGACCAGGTCAGGATATGATTCCATTTGGGTGGTGGTCGACCATTTGACCAAGGTAGCCCACTTTATACCGATGAAGACGACCTACACGAGTGCAAAGTTGGCCAAGATCTACATGGACAAAATTGTGTGCCTACATGGAGTTCCTAAGAGTATTGTATCTGATAGAGGCACCCAATTTACCTCACACTTTTGGCGCCAGCTGCATGAATCACTTGGGACTAGGTTGGACTTTAGCACAGCGTTCCACCCCCAGACTGATGGACAGACCGAGAGGGTGAATCAGATTTTGGAGGATATGCTGAGGGCTTGCGCCTTGGCTCATGGTTCTAGTTGGGATGAGAATTGCCGTATGCTGAGTTTTCCTACAACAACAGCTATCAAACCAGCATCAAGACGTCACCGTTCGATGTGCTATATGGGAAGCGGTGCCGGACACCATTGCTATGGGATGGAGTAGGAGAACGTCAGTTGTTTGGACCTGATTTGATCAAGGACGCTGAGGAGAAGGTCACCTTGATTAGGGACAGGCTGAAGGTAGCACAATCAAGGCAGAAGATCTACGCTGACGCCAAACGCAAGGAAGTGGTGTACGAGATAGGTGATAGAGCATACCTCAGAGTGTCGCCACTTCGTGGAATTAAGAGATTTGGAATTAAGGGTAAGCTGGCACCTCGATTTATTGGACCGTATCGGGTCTTAGCACGCAAGGGAGAAGTTGCTTATCAGTTGGAATTGCCATAGGCTCTGTCCGCTGTTCACAATGTGTTCCACGTGTCCCAGCTGAAGAAGTGCCATCCGGAGATGGTGGATACACCATTGAGAGACACTGTGCCACTAGAGGAGGTTCAGCTTAAGAATGACCTGACCTATGAGGAGAAGCCAGTCAAGATTCTGGAAACAGCGGAGAGGATTATCTGTACCAAGACGATCAGGTTCTGTAAGGTGCAATGGAGCCACCACACCGAATAGGAAGCCACATGGGAGCGTGAGGATGACATCCGAGAGGACTACCCGCACCTATTTGCTAGCCGCACCAAATCTCGAGGACGAAATTCATCTTAAGGGGGTTAGTCTTGTCACATCCCAAATTTTAGATTTGGTTCTGCATATCATTCATGTCATTGCATCATGGTCTTCCATACGAAACTTCGGTTTGAAAAGATTCCGGCGAAACGATAATTGCAAACCCTATTTTGATTTTGCTATAATGCTCCTACAAGAGGGTATGCTAGGTATCAGTGAATTCTTCAGCAATTCCTCAATTCTCAATCTCAGCCTTTGTATTTCCACCCTCTTTGGAAGCTAGTGGTGTTGATACAAAGGATCCTATGATGATCCTCTCAATTTTACAAAATTGTAGAGACAAATTTCGCCCAATTCGGAGTCCGTACGAAGGAGTTACGATGGGAAAGGCTAAACAGAAATTAGAAAAAAATAAAAGAACAAAAAAAAGTGCAGCCGCTGGGCCGAGCCGGCCCACCCGCAGCAGCCAGCAGCGCGCGCAGCAACCGCCGCCCGCGCGGCAGATATTATCTGCCGCCGCCCCGCACCCGGCCACCGACAGGTGGGGCCTACCTGCCGGCGCCGACTTTGCCGCCGCCTGCCGCGTCCGGCACGAACTCCAACCGCCGCCGGCCACCCGCGCGCCAGTCGCCTTCCCGCCGACGCCCGACGACCGCCCGCCTCCCCTCCGCGCCGACGCCGACGTCCGCCGCTGCCGGAACCTCGCTGCCGCCGCTCCGGTGAGCCACCTCGCCGCCACCTCTCCCTGTCGCACGATCTGCCACGAACGGCCCAGATCGGTCGTTGACTGGTCAGGCCAGGCACTGACCGGTCAACCGCCCAGTCAGTGCCCAGTCAGCCGCCACGTCGGCCAGTCAAAGTCAAAGTTTGACTGGGCGATTTCTTAAATAGATTTAATTGGCAGATTCTAGGTAAAACTTGTAAATTGCGTAGAAATTAATCTACTGGGCCAAAAATTGCAAATAAAATATGTGTAGACTCAGTAAGTCGTGTAGAATCTTGTTGTACCATTGTTTTACACTTTTGCAGCAAGATTTTGTCCAGATTAATTAAATGAGTTAATGCCCTTTTGGAGTAATTAATTCGTAGAAAAAGATCTGTAATTCCAAAAATTGCAAATAATATGTCCCTGGATTCAGTAGAACAAGGGGAATCTCAAAGTGAATTAAAACGATAGGCTCACAGTAAAAACTTTTGCAGAAACTATTTAGTGGCTTTCTGCAGTATTTTAATTACTCAGGGAGTTTTATAATTCCTTTTCGAGAAATTCCAGTTGGTATTGTTCCTATTCAGTAATGCCTACATAGTAGAATTTTCCCAAGATTTTACAAACAGTATGTTGTCTTTAGTGATTTATTTAGTTTCTAGCTCTAGTTTTGAGCATT
The DNA here is from genome assembly GCA_910589765.1 of Avena atlantica. NCBI lineage: Eukaryota > Viridiplantae > Streptophyta > Magnoliopsida > Poales > Poaceae > Avena > Avena atlantica. The sequence goes on along the minus strand of OU342734.1, from coordinate 421,372,024 downwards.
ATAAATTGCATAATAGTTCCCTTGCGCTAAAATTATTTTTCATGCATGCATTCAGTAGCTTTACTGAATAAAACTATGTGGTGCTGCTGTAGCATCAATCCACTTGTCATGCATGCACCTTGCATCATCTTTGTTTGCATATGCGTGTGGATGGCTTGTTTATGATTGCAATTGTATCGTGTAGATTGTAACGAGTGCAACGCTTGCTCGTGTGTGGATTGTTCTTCCGACCGCTACAACCAAGGCAAGTAGATGCTACCTTGTTCATGATATCGTCCTACTATTTTCAATGCATTGTCGTGTATTTTGTAGTTGCATGTGTAGGATGATACTATCGCTATGCTATGTCCTATTATGTGGTAGGGCTTTCCTGGTAGATGAACCACCGTTGGTAGATGTGCTTAGCCATGCCATGATGAACGAGGGCTGGGTTACATCATTGAAAGTTGTTTCTAAATGTGTTGGTTTGCGAAACTAAAACAACTTAATCAATGAACCTCCTGGGTGTGATGGGATTGATAAATTTTGGTGGTATCATTGCGGAAAGGCACCCAGGTATCAAGAGAAAATGATTGGCATTCTTTATGTTGTAGCTTACGTGTACAACCATGTGCCAATAATGGAATGGGAGGTTGGTTGGACTTAGTAGGTTGTGGTAACTCGAACCCGCGTATCCAGAGATGTAGAATTTTTGGTAGGTTGGACCGGTGCGCGTCGGGATTGGGAAGCTACTTCCCGAACAGTCTCTTCTTGGACTTCTCCCTATCATCACCCAAAATGAGAGTGATGGTACGAGCTGGTCTGGCCAAGTCACATGGGTAAAGTGTACTAACCCCTGCAGGGTGTATAATCTAATCGATTAGCTGTGTCCCCGGTTATGGACATCAGAGTTGCTTGATATTGATTCCATGACATGTTTCTCGCTCATTCCAATTTCATAATTGCTTTAATGTTGTTGGGTTAACTTAATTGGGATCTTTTCAAAGAAAATCAAAAACTGTTTATGAAATTAGGACAAAGGTATTTGCAAATGCAAGCTAGCCACAGCTCCAGTTGCCAGATATGCATGTAGATGTTAGCATTATTGTCTCCTTTACTAGCTCTACTTGCCATACATTCCATGTATTGACCCTTCGGGGCTGCTACGTTTCATGTTGCAGGATATTCTGATTCTGAGTAATCGATATAGGCCTCGGTACTCCACTCGGCACTTGTTCACTTGTGGGCAATTTGAAGAATGGAGAATTTGCTTTATTTATGCTGCTACCTGAATAATTTCAGTTAGCCTTGAGCTAAGCTTTTATTGTAATAATGGTACTCTGGATCATCGTTATTTATGATACACGAATATTTTGCTATGTTATTCATCTTATTCTATTGTGCGCCAATGAACCGATCCAGGGATTGGCATGTCACATAGAAGCTACGGTCTTTTCAGAACCGTGGTGTTACAAAGAACGATGCCTTAGACTTCAGCTGGAATGTCAGGCCACCCGCGGCTAGCATCGGGCCGCCTGACTCTTCGCGGCTGATTCCCCATGGAATAGATCTTGCCACGGGGGGAAGTAGGGCCTGCAGCCCAGATAGCACTCGCAGAACGCCACGAAAATGGCGAGCTGCTCGATACTATGCGGACCTAGATCCGTTGGGTGGATCCCGTAGTAGGCACAGAAACGCCGGAAGAAGAGGGAAGTAGGAAAGCCCAGCCCCCGCTCCAGGTGGCTGGTGAAGCAGATGAACTCTCCCTCGCGCGGGTCTGGAGTCACCTCTCCGGCCGCGGGGATGCGCAATCTGGCGGCGCGGAGGATCCCAGCCTCCTCGAAGGATGCCAGTAGCGCCCTAGTACACTTGGATCTGCCCCATGGTTCGGTGGAGGGGGCCATCGGTTGGAAGTTCGCTGAGGTTGGGGCTCTCTGGATTGTTTAGATCGCTATGCGGAGTGGGAAACGGAGGCGAGCGAGATCGGAAGAAGAACGAAGAAGTGTTTCCCGTTCGCCTATCATTCTCCTTATATAGCGGTTGCTACCCGCCAGTTTTGGGAGCCGTTACTATGCGGTAATTACGCCGAAGTTACCGTTGGATTACCCCCAACGGCTAGTTTGACCCCAATTGACGATCCAACTTCATCCATTCGACTCGTCGCCCCATGCAACTCGACGATTCGCCGACCTGATCACTATAACAGTGACTGAGTATTCGCTGACCCGATCACTATAAAAGTGACTGAGTATTCGCCGACCCGTTCACCGAGCTACGACATGATTGGTCGCCGTTATTGCGACTAAAATGACTAGTTCTTCCTTTATTCAGGAGTCCGCCGCCGATTCGAATGGACGTCCGCATTGGACCCGCATACTCCGACTGCCAGCGAACGCCTGCGACAAATCAACGACGGCCTTTGGGACTACTGATGGGGATATGCCTACCGGGGTATACCCAACAGGACGTTTCCTACTGGTCCAAGCGCCAGCGAGTGGGCCTGTAGGACGGCGACTGGATCAAGATTTGGCGTGGACTCAAGCGACTGGAAGCTGAAGGCCCAGAAGCGTAGATAGGCCCAGTCGGACTAGGTCATAGAATCACCGAATCCTTAACTAATTCGGTTGAGATATGTAAACCCTAGGGAGGTGAGTCTATATAAACCTCCCTAGAGGACGCATAAAGGACACGTTCCATCATACACCCCAGTGACTCGCCGCCGAGCTCGCCCCATTGTACTCTCACCATAATACAATCTAGCAGGAGTAGGTCTTTACCCTCCGGGGGGCCGAACCTGGGTAAACCCTTGTGTCTCAGCCCTCATCTCGCACCGCAGATGGATGGCCGTCCTTTCCCCATGTTCTACTACTCGCTGCCGATTGCAGCATCTGCCGTGGTCATTCCCACGACATCAGCCGAATCTACGATTTGACTGAACACTCGGGGGCTACTGACATGGTTATACCCTACGGGTACACGCCCTTAGCATACCTAGTCTAGCCCAAGGAAGGCCCATGACGAATATGCGCCAGCCCATGAAGACTTTTGGGTGGTCAGGGCCCATGACGCCTTCGGATCCTTGGAGAGCAAGACTAGAATAGATAGAATATTCAAAGGGGCAAACCCTAACACCTGTAACCGACTCGATATGTGCCCGGGACCTGCCTATCTCTATATAAAGGCTAGGAGGGCACGACGAGGAGGACACTTCATACCACCGCATACACACCTCGACGCCAGATTGCATGTGCGCACCCATGTACTTTTCGGTTCCGCCGTAATCAAGAGCAGATAAGCAGGAGTAGGGTTTTCCCTCCGGGGGGCCTGAACCTGGGTAAACCTCGTGTCCCCGTGTTGCTTGTTTGCTAACCGTTCCGCGATCTCCAGCATCCCCATCTTCTCCAAAACCCAAGCTCATAACAATGGGCATTGACGAGATCAAACCTCGTCACCGCCAACAGGCAGCCAATCGACGCGCGGACCCACATCATCAACAACAAAAGCTGGCGCGCATGCCAGCCCGACGACCTGAGGCACACCCTCACCAACTGCCGCGACGGCGAGCTAAGGGGCTCACTCAGCCAAGTCGGCCCCCAGTGCTTTAGACCAATGATCTGAGGCGAAAAGTATCCGACGAACTTTAAAGCGCCAAAGGAGATTGAAAAGTATGATACCTCGTACGATCCGTCCGTGTGGCTGGACAGATACCACATGGCGATGGGAATTGCTGGCCACACCGACCTACTCACCACCCGCTACCTCCCCCTGATGATGGAGGGAGCGACTCGGCAATGGATCAATACCCTCCCTGCGGACAGCATCGATTCCTGAGAGGACATGCGCAACGCCTTCATCAGGAACTTCGAGGGTTCCTACATCCGCACCACCAACATCGAGGACCTGGAGCGATGCGTCCACGGACCCCGCGAGTCGACCCGCAACTGGCTCCAAAGGTGGCTAGTTTGACCAGGCTGACGGTCCAACTTCGTCTACTCGACTCGTCGACCCATTCGCCATAGTTGTGACTCGACTACTCGCCGATCCATCTCCATAGCCGCGATTCGACTACTCGCAAAATTGGCGATTCGACTAGTCGCCGTTATTGACACTAATGATGCATGCTGAAGATTCTTTCTTTCATTGAAGGAGTCTAAAAGGATACAGATGTCGCCTAGAGGGAGGGTGAATAGGCGATTAAAACTTTTCCTAGAGTGGCTCAACAAAGGCGGAATAAAACTAACGTTTACTTTGTTAAGCACAAAACCTAGAACAATCTAGGGTTCACATATGTGCATCAACAACTTATGCTAAGCAATACAAACAACTATGTGATAGCAAGATATATACTTCAAGCACGAAGGTTATCACAAAGTAAAGTGCATAAGTAAGAGCTCGGGTATAGAGATAACCGAGGCACACGGGGACGACGACATTTTACCGAGTTCCTCCCAACATGGAGTACGCCTCGTTTGGAGAGGGGGTGGTATCTAACCACCTAGGCCACAAAAGGCCTCCCTTATTCTCCGGTGGATCTCACCCCAACGGGATCGATCCACGCTTCCACTATCGGTGCACTTGTCGGTGGCAACCGGAACCTCTCACAAGGTTGGGCACTTCTCCACAACTTAATTGGAGGCTCCCAACAAACGCCACCAAGGCCTCAACCTGCAACACAACAAACCGTCTAGGGTTCCAAGAACCCAAGAGTAAAAAGCTTCTCAACTTTCACTCACCAAACCCTCCGGAGAGAACTCAAACCGATGCACCGAATGCAAATGGCAAGAACACCACAAAGGTGTCCAAATCCCTCTCTCCCAAATTCCACCAAAGCTAAAAAATCTTATGGGGGAATAAGAGAGGAAGAACAATGGAGGAAATCCACAAAAGACTCCAAGATCTAGATCCCAATATGTTCCCCTCACTTAGAGGAGAGATTAATTGGTGGGATTGTAGATCTAGATCTCCTCTTTCAAATCCCTCAAGAATATGCAAGAGTCGTAGGAGGGATTGATAGAAAAAAAGCTCAAGAAGGTCAACAATGGAGGGGAAATTGCAAGAATAGCTGAGGAAACATTGGGGGAAGAAGGCCCCTTATATAGGTCCCTCCAAAATCCAACCGTTGTAGCCCAAAAACGCGATTCCCGGTACTACCATACTTTTTCCCGGTACTATCGGACTTTCTCGACACTACCAGACATTCCCTAGGGTTCCTGGGGCTCCAAACGCATTTTTCTCTGCGCTCCCCGGTACCAAAATGCGGCACTACCGGACCCTGGTACTACCGGATCCTGGTCCGGTACTACTAGTCATCACAGAACGAAAACATCCATAACTTTTGCATCCGGACTCCGATTTCGATGATCTTGGGATCGTTTCGAAGAGGACAACAACCTCTTCAAGATCATGCAAAGTAACATCGTAGTACATCAAAGGAGGATAGATACAAATGACAAAGTCAAAAACCTTCTGCCGCGCTAGGTACTAAAATGCAGTACTACCGCTTTTTGGTACCTAGACCGGCAGTGGCTTTTGGCAAATTCTTAAAAACCTTCTGCCGCGCTACGTACTAAAATGTGGTACTACCGCATTTTGGTACCTAGGAGGGCAGTGGAATTTGGCAACTTGCCAAAACCTACTGCCGCGCTAGGTACTAAAATACAGTACTACCGCATTTTGGTACCTAGGCAAATTCAAACCGCTATAACTTTTGGTTGGTAACTCCGATCGACCTGATTCCAATTGCGTTGGAAAGAGGACGCCATGAGCTACCCTATAAAAGGTGAAAATATTGGTTATCACCAAGTGAGAAGGTATCATTTATAATAATGTGAGATACCTCACTTGGTGATAAACCGAAAAGCCGCCAAGATCAAAATCGCAACAAGATACAAACGGAAGATCCGATTTTGATGAACAAGAGCTTGTTATGGAGATTAACACAAGCTCTATATCCTCACATGGATAATACCAAATAACAACCAAATATGATGATGAAAATATGCAAAGTTTGAGATCTCTCCAAACAAAGTGACTGAGTTACTCATTCGTGAGCCCCTCTTGATAGTACGGCTATCTATCCTAAACCTGGTCTCCTACTAACAATATGATACCGGCAAAAGGGAAAACCTATAAAGATTATACCTTTGCCTTGAGCATTCCACTTGAGCTCGATGTAGACGATATTTCCCTTCTCAAGATGGAATGCCTTTCTTAATTCCTCATCATCGATCCATGATCACCGAGGATGGCAAGCATCAAACATGAGATCTTCTATAGATGGCGTATTTTTAACTTGCACAACATATCTTATTCTCATTTCATCGACCTTGAAGCCGACACAAGATCCAAGCGATGCCAATGGACAATTACTACAAGTATAACTTAATACACACATTAGTCCATAAAGATTGCCATTAATTACCAAAACCACACATGGGGGCCCACATGTTCTTTCAATCTCCCCATTTTGGTAATTGATGACAATCCCTTTAAGAGGGTTTATATAAGGAATCTTAATGAACAAAATGGTAACACCAATATCAAATACTACATAAGTATGTTATATTTGTACCACCACCATATATAGAGAAAACTCCCCCACAATCTATGCATGTGTGATGAACTTGAATTTCATTGCATATATTGCCAATCATTATCATTGGTGGAGTTTCCTCTATATGTACCACATACTAAGCAACAAAAAATATGCAAGAGCATGAAAGGCAAATGCTTAGAAACAAACTCAAAGCATAAACCATTTCCCTTAAACCCTCTAAAACTTCTCCCCCATTGGCATCGATTGCCGAAATGGGTGACAAAGTTCTAGAAGGCAAATATAGTAATATTTCCTCCAAAGATGTGCCTTCGCACATATCCAATGATAAATACTTGGGAGGGAGTAGAACTATATCGAGGACCCGAAGATTGCCAAAGGAATAAAATAAAACGACGCATCACAAATGACGCAAGCAATCACAAGATCCGACAAATCAATTAAAAACAACAAATGAGTCCAAATGGAAACAACAAGACATTATGATATGAGAAAAAAGGTGCTTTAAATAATAAATAGAGAAGCTCCCCGAGATTTGTGCACAATTCAAAATAGATGCATTAGAATACACATTGCACAAATATGGAATCCTCGCTCCCCCATAAGCATTTAAAACACAACAAATGAAAGATCAAATAAAAGCTTAAATAAAATAGAGAAGCTCCCCAAGATTTGTGCATACTTTAGAATGATTGTATTTCAATACAAAAATACACAAATATGGAATCCTCACTCCTTCATAAACATTTAAGGCACAATAAATGAGAAGGAAGGCAAATGAGCATTATTAAATGAATTAGATGAGCTCCCAAAATATAATGCACCAATTATGATAATTGCATTTGGGAACAAAGTGCAAAATCATGGAATCCTCACTCATACAACTTCATTTAACAAAATAAGGCATGAGAGAATAAATATGATAAGCACAAAGTGATATTATAAATAAAATTAGGAAGCTCCCCAAGGTATGTGCAACATTAGGTTTTTGTATGTGAATACAATGTGCACAACATGGAATCCTCACTTCCTCTATTTTACTTATAACACAACTTTGTGAAAATGAGCATATACCAAGGCATAAAATTTGCAAGAAACAAATGGTTGAGCAATACGTAAGAGACAACATACTAGCAGGCTCAACCACAAGGATGTGTGAGATGCATGACAAAGCATATTATAAGACTAGTACAAGGATGATCATTGCGTATCCACATAGTCTTAAATGAATGGTATTGCTTAGTATGACCATACAACACACACGAAACAAGGAAGATATCAAAAGAAAATTGAGGAGTACCATCTATCATGTGTATAAGTTTCTAAGTAGACAATCTAGTAAAGATATTGATCCACAAAGAAACATGTACATACAAAGTAGATACTTAAAATAAATAGAGCAAGATATCCAAAATGAAGTCATGACAATACCAATAAGATTATTCTTGAAAGCACGGCCAAAGGCTCAAATATATCATATTGTACATCAATGAGTTTCAACAACCAACACACCCCATACATTACAACTATCACCAAGGGAAAAGGAGAAAGTTGGAATATATGGAGAAAAGCAACAAGTATCACATGGAGAAATCAACTAGCAAAATCTCACTATTGCACATGAGAGAAGTTGAGGAAAGTAAATACAACAAAATTGCTAGATTGACATATTTGGGATTGTAGGATCATATGCATGATTTTTTATAGTCCCAATTATATGCACTCATCTCAACTCATACACATATACAATAGAGAGTTCTTTTAATCCCGTGGCTAGAGATATAACAATAAATATAATAACAAAAAATCATGCCAAGATGCAACCTACAAAAGGTTGGAAGCAAGATAAATATGCATGAGCAAGAGATACTTGTTACCGAGATATAATTGGTAGGATGTAGAGGATATGAATTCATTGATCATCCTATAGCTTGCCTCCAATTTCATTAACGCACCACTTCTTCAAGATTGAGAGACAAGCATCCAATATATCTCAAATGTACCTAAAACACATTTAAGTACAAAATGGTCCCCAAACTTATTGGATCCAAAGTAGTTAGTGCAACTACAATACATAGGAGAGACTTCACATAAATATGTGCATATTAATATGAAATTGAATTTCATGCACAACTTATCCGATGGGACTTGGCGGAGTTTCCCCTATATATTGGATCAAAGAAAGCAAGTATGTCATAATATAAACATATAGTAAATATGCATGCATAAAGCTTTCAAGAACAAAAAAGAAGATACAATTTGAACAAAAACACCAAGTAAATCAAGATTGCACACACAAGTGTTTGACACAACAAACGATGTCCAAATTATATCAAAGAACCAATTCAAAACATGAAAGATCACAAATTCAACAAATGAACTAGCCAAAAGCCAAAGAGCAAAAGATATATAAAAACACAAATGCTCAAGGATTTATCTCATTCTAAAATTGGACAAAACATGAAACAAGGAATGAGACAAAACCAACTCCCAAAAAGAGCAAGGTTCCAACAAGAAACCAAACTCCCCAAACTTTTCATGATGGCCCAAAATACCAAAACGAAAAGATTGGACATCCAAGCACATAAAACTCGATATGGATCAAACAAAGAAGCATGAAAGGATTGTTCTAGATAATATAAGAGAGCTCACCCATAAGTAGTACATTATATAGAATTTTTGCTTTTGGATGCAAAATGCACACAAATGAGATCATCACTACTACCTACATTAAATAAAACACAAGAGGATACCAATAAAAATAAAAGGATCCAAAAGTAGCAAGGAATACATGGGAGCACACAATACATTTACTTGGCCAAAGATAGGACAAGATTTAAGCAAGGGCCAAAGTGAATATGATCAATAAATTCTACCATAATTTAGTACTCACTATCCAAGGACAAGAAATATTGGGAATAATTTTCCCAATGTAGCTTGCATGGATATCCAAGATCATACTCACAACAAGAAGCATATAACTAAATATAAGAATTGAGCATGATACTTCAAACAAGATTCTTGGTAGCTTCCAATAGTCACATAATCACTAGTGATTAGAGTAACTTGAAGCAAATGGTTTCCATGCGAATATATATATCTAAATATGATGAAACACATACCAAGAAGCACTCTCACAAACAAGATCCAAAATTTGAGCAATAAAGGCATTCAAGCAACTTGGAACTTGTATGAGCACATGTGTCACATAGGAGCTAGATAATTATCAATATCAATTGTAAGTGACACAACCTCGAATATTCACATTATCTAGGATTATAATGTGCACTAAGCATATGACTTCCCCATAATGTGATACTACCATAAAACCAACACGACGTAAAAGGATACAAATAGAGATAATTAATGGACATTGTAAAACTTAAATTTCTCATGATAATTATACCACATAGAGACTAGACAATAATCCAAAATAAATACTAGGTGGTATTCCTCATGTACACACGATTTTAGGATTGTGGAATGCCCAAGCATAACACTCCACCAAAATGGGATAATCCATTAATTTCTCACAAGAGCCAAATAAGATGTCAAATATAATCAAGAAAGGCTCAAACACAAGAAACACACATACATGGTGTGCCACCTAATCATACACGAATATGCTTGATACCTCAAGATAATTAAGTGGAAAGCACAACATGTACAAAAGCATGGAATATACAAAACCAACACATGCATAAGGGGGCGAGTAACTTTCAATGTAAAGAGTTTAGCATATTTTACCGCAAGGAGGAACATTGGATATATAATATGAGCATGATAGTCCAACAAGGCTTGGCTTAAGACAAATAATTGATGAAGATCCTTCAATTCTTCATAATGTAACCAAGTCTCCAATGCCCTCCAACAAACACCTATTGATCAAGTTTTGGCTTGTTGGTCCCCAACCAAGTTGGGTCCTAAGAGGTTAGTCACAATAGGCTTGGCAACCCAAATGGATCTTTTCTTGACACCACATTGGGCACCAACAAACTTGGCAAACACATTGCCAACCTCATCCTTATAAAGTGAATAAGCATCATCAATTAAGATAGGATTGGATGAGGATATACCAATAGTGCATGTGGAAGAAATGTGCCCCTTCTCACGGCATATGTAGCAAGTTCTACTCTTGCCATCTTTCTTCTTAGGTGAAGCCACAACTCGAGGAAGAGCTCGATTAGTCCTCTTAGGAAGAGGCCCATTAATGACTTGAGGTGGAGCTTGAGGTCGTTTCCCTTGTTGCTTCACACTAGGAGACTTCTTCTTCAATGGGCAAGATCTAACATAATGCCCTTCTTCCTTGCACTTGAAGAAAACAATGTTGGCCGGATTCTTGACTTGATCTTGGCCATTCTTCTTGTTGTCCTTGTGATTCAACTTGATAGTTGACTTGTTCTTGACATTGGAGTTGAATCCAAGCCCACTCTTGTCATTGGGGGATTTTTGCACACTCAAGATTTTGTTGAGTGCGGCCTTCCCTTGATGACCCTTTTTCAAGTCATTCTTCAAAGAAGTGACTTGAGCCTTGAGCTCTTTGATTTCCTCTACATGGTTAGTTTCAACAAAAGTACTAGAGTAAGTAGATGCTACATTGTTAGAGCAACAAGGAACGAAATGTAATTCATCACGAGATATAGCATGGTTATGAGAGGATGAATTACAAGGACTAGAACATGGCAATATAACATTTGGAGTAGATATAGTGCTAATGTCCACATGAGGCCCACTAGATGTTACCTTTGCCACGATGGCCTCATGAGCTAACTTTAGCCTACCATGGGATACTAGAAGATCCCCATGCAAGCTCGAGAGCATAACATGACTTTCTTCTAATTTCCCATAGTTTCTAGTTAGCAACGCAAGTTGAGCCTTTAGCTCAACATTCTCCTTCAAAATAGATGCTTCACAAGAAATAGAGTTAGTAGCACAAGAATCATCATTATTAGTAAGAGGTGAGGGCAACTTGGCAAGCTCTTTTGAACATGATTAAGTTGCTCATGCGACTCGGTGAGTTTGATGAGCTCCCTCTTAATGACCCGAGAGCCATTTTCGAGGTGCTTAAAATCCTCAACAAGTTTAGCACAAGCAACTTCAAGTTCATTGTTTTTAATCTTGAAGGAGTTAGCCACCGCAAGTTCTCTATCATGGTATTCCTTTACTCTAGTTAATTCTAGAGTAAAACTCTCCTCAAGAGATTCTTTGGTGGTTTGTTCTTCTTCAAGGGAGTCCTTTAGTTGAGCAAGTTCATTAGCATACTCACTCTCAAGTGCAAACTTTTCATCAATTATGTTTTCTTGCTCCTCAATAAGAGCATTGCCTTCTATAGCATAATTCAAGATTTCAAGAAGGTTGGAGGAAGCATTTTATTTTTGTAGAGAGCACTATAGACAACCTCTCCCATTTTCTTAATAGAGGTAATATCATACTTACCTCGATAATCATCATTATCATTCTCAACCTCATCATCATCATCATCATCATGAGATACAATGGGATCCAAAGAGGTTACCTTTGTTCCCTTAGACATAAGGCATATGTGAGACCCAGAGGAAGGTAACGATGAGATTGCACTTGTAGCTCTATTCAAGACCTTGTCTTGGCCCATAGAATCTTCATTTTCCTCTACATGGTTAGCAACACAAGCACTAGAGGAAATATAAGCATTTTTATCATGGAAATAAGACAACACAAGCATATCATCATGAGATTCATTCAAGCCATTACTACATGATATGCAAGGACTATCAACACTAGCATGTAAGGAGTTGTGAGTGCTAGAAGTGTTAAAGTCCAAAGATAGATCATTGCAACTAGATAGGGATGAAGGATTACAAATAGTAAGCACACTATCCTCGTTGCAATTTCTATCACCACTCACCGTATCATTACCTTGTGAAAAATCACATGTTGGTGAAGTGGTAGACGATGAGAAATCATCTCGACCGGAAGTGGAAGCAACACAATCATCCTCAATAATGTTGGACTTGCTATATTTATCTTGAAGTTTGGTCCATATCTCAAGAGCGCTTGAATAAGGCATGATAGAAGAAAGAACTACATTGCTCACAACATGCAAAATAATTTTAGTAGCTAGAACATCTATATGAGAGTTCAACTTCTCCTCTAAAGATTCGTTTTCGGTATCCACGGGAGAAGAGAAACCCACATATAGATATCCCTCGATAATTGGGTGAATTTCCCAAAATAAATTAAGCATACGAATTTTCCAAACATCATAATTTGTGCCATCGAATGTGAGCGTGTCCTTGTGTACTAATACCCTAGCCGACATATTTACTCTCAAGGCGGTGAAGCCTAAAATGATATACCGGGCTCTGATACCAATTGAAAGGATACAGATGTCGCCTAGAGGGGGGTGAATAGGCGATTAAAACTTTTCTTAGAGTGACTCAAAAAAGGCAGAATAAAACTAACGTTTACTTTGTTAAGCACAAATCCTAGAACAATCTAGGGTTCACCTATGTGCACCAACAACTTATGCTAAGCAAGACAAACAACTATGTGATAGCAAGATATATACTTCAATCACGAAGGCTATCACAAAGTAAAGTGCATAAGTAAGAGCTCGGGTATAGATATAATCGAGGCACGCGGGGACGACGATATTTTACCGAGTTCCTCCCAACATGGAGTACGTCTTGTTTTGAATAGCTGAGGAACCATTGGAGAAGAAGGCCCCTTATATAGGTCCCTCCAAAATCCAACTGTTGCAGCCCAAAAACGCGATTCCCGGTACTACCAGACTTTTTCCCGGTACTACCAGACTTTCCTGGCACTACCGGACATTCACTGGGGTACCTGGGGCGCCAAACGCATTTTTCTCTACGCTCCCTGGTACCAAAATGCGGTACTATCGGACCCCGATACTACCGGATCCTGGTCCGGTACTACTGGTCATCACAGAACGAAAACATCCATAACTTTTGCATCCGGACTCCGATTTCGATGATCTTGGGCTCGTTTCAAAGATGACAAAAACCTCTACAAGATAATGAAAAGAAACACCATAGTCCAGCAAGGGAGGATAGATCCAAATGACGAAGTCAAAAACCTTCTGTCGTGCTAGGTACTAAAATGCGGTACTACCGCTTTTTGGTACCTAGCCCGGCAGTGGCTTTTGGCAACTTGTCGAAAACCTTCTGCCGCGCTACGTACTAAAATGTGGTACTACCGCATTTTGGTACCTAGGAGGGCAGTGGCATTTGGCAACTTGCCAAAAGCTACTGCCGCGCTAGGTACTAAAATACGGTACTACTGCATTTTGGTACCTAGGCAAATTCAAACCGCTATAACTTTTGATTGGTAAGTCCGATCGACCCGATTCCAATTGCGTTGGAAAGAGGACGACATAAGATACCCTATAAAAGGTGAAAATATTGGTTATCACCAAGTGAGAATGTATCATGTATAATAATGTGAGATACCTCACTTGGTGAGAAACTAAAAAGCCGCTAAGATCAAAATCGCAACAAGATACAAACGGAATATCTGACTTTGATGAACAAGAGCTTGTTATGGAGATTACCACAAGCTCTATATCCTCACATGGATAAGACCAAATAACAACCAAATATGATGATGCAAATATGCAAAGGTTTGAGCTCTCTCCGAACGAAGTGCCCGAGTTACTCATTCGAGAGCCCCTCTTGATAGTACGGCTATCTATCCTAAACCCAGTCTCCTACTAACAATATGAGACCGGCAAAAGAGAAAACCTATCAAGATTATACCTTTGCCTTGAGCATTCCACTTGAGCTCGATGTAGACGATCTTTCCCTTCTCAAGATGGAACGTCTTTCTTAATTCCTCATCATCGATCCATGATCAGCGAGGATGGCAAGCATCAAACATGAGATCTTCTATAGATTGACATTTTGATCTTGCACAACATATATTATTCTCATTTCATCGACCTTGAAGCCGACACAAGCTCCAAGCGATGCCAATGGACAATTCCTACAAGTATAACTTAATACACACATTAGTCCATAAAGATTGTCATTAATTACCAAAACCACACATGGGCGCCCACATGTTCTTTCAGAGTCTATCGCCGATTCGACTGGGCGTCCAAATTGGACCTGAATACTCCGACTGCCAAAGAACACCTGCGACGAATCAACGACAGCCTCGGGGACTACTGATGTGGATATGCCGAGTGGGGTATACCCAACAGGATGTTCCCTACTGGATCATACTCCCAGCAAGTGGGCCTGCAGGACGGCTGAAAGGATACGAATGTCGCCTAGAGGGGGGTGAATAGGCGATTAAAACTTTTCCTAGAGTGGCTCAACAAAGGCGGAATAAAACTAGTGTTTACTTTGTTAAGCACAACCTAGAAACAACTAAGGTTCACCTATGTGCACCAACAACTTATGCTAAGCAATACAAGCAACAAAGTGATAGCAAGATATATATTACTTCAAGCATGAAGGCTATCACAATGTAAAGTGCATAAGTAAAGAGCTCGGGTATAGAGATAACCGAGGCACGCGGGGACACCGATATTTTATCGAGTTCCTCCCAACATGGAGTACGTCTCGTTTGGAGAGGGGGTGGTATCAAACCACCAACGCCACAAAAGGCCTCCCTTATTCTCCGGTGAATCTCACCCCAACGGGATCAATCCACGCTTCCACTATCGGTGCACTTGTCGGTGGCAACCGGAACCTCTCACAAGGTTGGGGAAAAACTCCACAACTTAATTGGAGGCTCCCAACAAACGCCACAAAAGGCCACAATGCCACCAAGGCCACAAACCGTCTAGGGTTCCAAGAACCCAAGAGGGACAATCTCCAATGAGTAAATCAAACCAAATTCTCCGAGGAGAACTCAAACCGATGCACCAAATGCAAATGGCAAGAACACCACAAAGATGCCCAAATCCCTCACTCTCAAGTTCCAACAAAGCTACTAAAGCTATTGGGGAACAAGAGAGGAGGAATCAAAGAGAGACACAAAATCCCCCAAAATCTAGATCCCCAAAGATGCACTCACAAAGAGATGAATCGGTTAGGTCAAAACGTGGGGCTAGATCTCCTCTCTTTTCCACTCAAATATGGACAAGAATCATCGGAGGGAAAAGATTAGGCAAGCTTCAAAATCTAGAGCAAGTGTGGACAAAGTTTAGCCTAATAGATAATAGAGGAGCTAACTAAACTAAAAACGGGCAAAGCTTAAATAGACGGCCCAGAAAATCTGACTGTTGGGCGTTTTTTCTGTCTGGAACGGTACTACCGGAGCATATGTACCCGACTGAGCAAAGAAACAAGGCAGGAAATTGGGGAAAATCAACAAATGTATGAGAGAGAGAAGCAGCAGCAAGCAAGACGGCTCACATGCATGCGCGCAGCAGCGAGCAGCAAGCGCGCGGCAGCAGCTGGGCGGCAGCAGCGAGGCCAGCGCAGATCCAGCACGCGGGCGAGCGAGGTGGTGGGCCAGGAGGCGAATAGGGGCATGCGCGCGAGAGGGCACGGGATGAGCAGGCGCAGCGGGGCCCAGCGCGGGCGGCGGCTGCACGCGCGGGACTGGGCGAGGCGGGTGCAAGCGCGGGAGTGGCGGCGGCATGCGTGCGTGCGGGTCCAGCGAGAGGAGCCAAAACGGCAGCAGGTCAACGCCCCCAGGCGAGCGAAGGCTGCAGCAGCATGCGCGCTCGAGAGAGGCCAGGATAGACAATACCTGGGCCGGCCGGTAGTACCGGCCCAACGGGCGGTACTACCGGGCCGGTCCGGTACAACCGGTTGAAAGTACCGGGCCACATAGGAATGGGCTGCGCGCAGCCAGGCACGACCGGTACTGGGCCCGGTAGTACCGGTCGGCCCAGAAACACTGTTTTTCTTTTTTTTTTTTTTGAATTAAAAACGGCAAATAATCAAACGGTCGTAACTTTTAAACGGTAGCTCCGATTGACCCGATTCCAATTGCGTTGGATAAAGGACGTCAAGGGCTTCTCAATAATAAGTGGAAATATTGATTATCACCAAGTGAGAAAGTATCAAGTAGAATAATGTGAGATACCTTACTTGGTGAGAAACCGAAAAACCGCATAAATCAAAATCGCAACAAGATACAAATGGGAGATCCGATTTTGATGAACAAGAGCTTGTTATGGAGATTACCACAAGCTCTATATCCTCATATGGATAAGACCAAATAACAACCAAATATGATGATGCAAGTATGCAAAGGTTTGAGCTCTCTACGAACGATGTGACCGAATTACTCATACGAGAGCCCCTCTTGATAGTACAGTTATCTATCCTAAACCCGGTCTCCTACACACAACAAGAGACCGGCAAAAGAGAAAACCTATCACGATTATACCTTTGTCTTGAGCATTCCACTTGAGCTCGATGTAGACGGTCTTGCCCTTCTCAAGATGGAACGCCTTTCTTAATTCCTCATCATCGACCTCGCATATTTGAGCTTGCCCAACATATCTTCTTTGCATTTCATCAACCTTGAAGCCACACATGCTCCAAGCGATGCCAATGGAAAAATCCTACAAGTATAACTTAATGCACACATTAGTCCATAAAGATTGTCATTAATTACCAAAACCACACATGGGGGCCCAACATGTTCTTTCAATCTCCCCCATTTTGGTAATTGATGACAATCCCTTTAAGAGGGTTTATATAAGGAATATTAATGAATAAAATGGTAATACCAATATCAACTACTACAAAAGTATGTGATATTGGTAACACCACCATATATAGAGCAAACTCCCCCACAATCTATGCATGTGTGATGAACTTGAATTTCATTGCATATATTGCCAATCATTATCATTGGTGGAGTTTCCTCTATATATACCACATGCTAAGCAACAACAAAGATGCAAGAGCATGAGAAGCAAATGCACAAGAACAAACTCAATGCATAAACCAACTTCCCTTAAACCCTCTAAAACTTCTCCCCCATTGACATCGATTGCCGAAATGGGTGACAAGTTTTAGAAGGCAAATATAGTAATAATTCCTCCAAAGGTGTGCCTTCGCACATATCCAATGATGAATACTTGGGAGGGAGTAGAACTATATCGAGGACCCGAAGATTGCAAAAATAATAGTCAAATGATGCAAGCAACTACAAGGTCCGACAAACCAATTTGAAAACAACAAATGAGTCCAAATGGAAACAACAAGATATTATGATATGAGCAAAAGAGTGTTTAAATAACAAATAGAGAAGCTCCCCAAGTTTTGTGCAAATTTCAAAATAAATGTATTGGAATACATAATGCACAAATATGGAATCCTTGCTCCCCCATAAGCATTTAAAACACAATAAATGTGAAAGAATGCAAATGAGTATTATTAAATGAATTAGATGAGCTCCCCAAAGAGGATGCACCAATTATGATAATTGCATTTGGGAACGAGGTGCATAGTAATGGACTCCTCACTCATCCAAATTCATTTAACAATACAAGACATGAAGGAACAAATATGAGTGTCCGAAGATGTAAACAAGAGGAACAAGCACTCATAGGAAAATAAATTTGAAAGCCACCGAAAAATCATAATGAATAAAAGGTGGTATCCAAGGATTAAGATTCAACTAAAATTATCTTCTCATATGTGCATAAGTCTATAAGTGGAAAACATCACAAAGACATATGCCAACAAAGACATGTGCACACATAAAAAAGATATACAAGAAATCACATGAAAGCAAAAATGAAGTCTTAACATATACCAATAAGATTTTTTCTTCAAAGCACGGCCAAAGGCTCAAATATATCTTATTGTACATTAATGAGCTTCAAATACCAACACACTCCATATATTACAACTATCACCAAGGGAAAAGGAGAAAGTTGCAATATATGGAGAAAGGCAACAAGTATCATAAGATAAAATAGACTAGCAAAAATCTCACTATTTCACATGAGAGAAGTTGATGAAATGATAGGCAATAAAATTGCTAGATTGACATATTTGGGACTGGAGGATCATATGCATGATTTTGTATAGTCCCAATTATATGCACTCATCTCAACTTAAACACATATACAATATAGAGTCCTCTTAAAACCATGGCCAGAACTACAACAATTACAAATACACTAATTCATGCTAGAAGGCCGACAAACGGTTGGAATCAAGATATATGAGCATGAGAAAGAATACTTGTTACCGAGATATAATTGGTAGGATGTAGAGGATATGAATTCATTGATAATCCTATATCTTGTCTCAAATTTTCATGTATGCACCACTTCTTCAAAATTGAGAGACAAGCGTCCAATATATCTCCAATGTACCTAAAACACAATTAAGTACAAAATGGTCCCCAAACTTATTGGATCCAAAGTAGTTAGAGAAACTACAATACATAGGAGAGACTCCACATAATTATGTGCACATTGATATGAAATTGAATTTCATGCACAACTTAGCCGATGGGAATTGGTGGAGTTTCCCCTATATATTGGATCAAAGAAAGCAAGAATGCAATAATATAATCATATAGTAAATATGCATGCATAAAGCTTTCAAGAACCAAAAAGGAGATACAATTTGAAGAAAACATCAAGTAAATCGAGATGGCACACACAAGAGTGTGACAAGACAAGCGGCGTCCAAATTGTATCAAATAACCAATTCAACACATTAAAGAGCATAAGTTCAAAAATGAAATAGGCAAGAGCCAAAGAGCAAAAGATAGATAAAAATATAAATGCTCAAGGATTTATCTCATTCTAAAATGGTCAAAGTGTGAAACAAGGAATGAGACAAAACCAACTCCCAAAAGGAGCAAGGTTCCAATAAGAAACCAAACTCCCCAAACTTCTCATGATGTCACAAAGTACCAAAACGAAAGGATTGGGCTTCCAAGCACATAAAACCCGATATGGATCAAACAATGAAGCATAAATATGAGTGTTCTAAATAATATAGGAGATCTCCCCCATAGATAGTGAATTATGTAGGATTTTCCTTTTAAATTCAAAACGCACACAAATGGGATCATCACTTGCACCTACAATAAGTAAAACACAAGAGGATATCAATAAAATAAGAAGATCCACAAGAAGCAAGGAAGGCTTGGGAGACAACACAAAACATTTTCTTGGCCAAAGATAGGATAATATTAAGCAAGGGCCAAAGTGAATATGATCAACAAATTCTACCATAAATTACTCATTGTCCAAGGACAAGAAATATTGGGAATAATTTCCCAAGGTAGCTTGCATAGATATCCAAGATCATAGTCACAACAAGAAGCATATAACTAAATATAAGAATTGAGCATGATACTTCGAACAAGATTCTTGGTAGCTTCCAATAGTCACACAATCACTAGTGATTGGAGTAACTTGAAGCAAATGGTTTCCATGATGATATAGAGATCTAAATATGAGGAAACACATACCAAGAAACACTCTCATATACAAGATCCAAAATCTGATCAACAGCAACATTCAAGCGAATTAGAACTTGTATGAGCAAATGTGTCACATAGGAGCTAGATAATAATCAATATCAATTCTAAGTGACACAACCTCGAATATTCACATTTTCTAGGATTTGTAATATGCACTAAGCATATGACTCCCCCATAATGTGATACTACCATAAAACCAACACGAGGCAAAAAGGTCCAAATAGAGATAATTAATGGACATTATAGAACTTGAATTTCTCATGAGAATTGTACCACATAGAGAATATATAAAATTGTAATATCAATACTAGGTGGTATTCCTCATGTATACACATTTTTAGGATTGTGGTATGCCCAAGCATATCACTCCCCCAAAATGGGATAATCCATTAATCTCTCACAAGAGCCAAATAAGATACCAAATATAAACAAGTAAGGCTCAAGCACAATAAACACACATACATGTTGTGCCACTTAATCATACACAAATATGATTGATATCTCAAGATAATTAAGTGGAAAGCACAACATGTACAAAAACATGGAAGATATAAAACCAACACATGCATAAGGGGGCGAGTAACTTTCAATGAAATGAGTTTAGCATATGTTACCGCAAGGAGGAACATTGGAAATATAATAGGAGCAATTTAATCCACATGACCTGGCTTGACAAAAATTAATAATGAAGATCCCTTAATTCTTCATGATGTAGCCAAGTCTCCAATGCCCTCCAACAAACACCTATTGATCAAGTTTTGGCTTGTTGGTCCCCAACCAAGTTGGGTCCTAAGAGGTTAGTCACAATAGGCTTGGCAACCCAAATGGATCTTTTCTTGACACCACATTGGCCACCAACAAACTTGGCAAACACATTGCCAACCTCATCCTTACAAAGAGAATAAGCATCATCAATAATGATAGGGTTGGATGAGGAGATACCGATAGTGCATGAGGAAGAAATGTGCCCCTTCTCACGACATATGTAGCAAGTTCTACTCTTGCCATCTTTCTTCTTAGGTGAAACCACAACTCGAGGAAGAGCTCGAGTAGTCCTCTTGGGAAGTGGCCCATTAATGACTTGAGGTGGAACTTGACGCCGCTTCCCTTGATGCTTCACACTAAGAGGCTTTTTCTTCAATGGGCAAGATCTAACATGGTGCCCTTCTTCCTTGCACTTGAAGCAAACAATGTTGGCCGGATTCTTGACTTGATCTTGGCCATTCTTCTTGTTGTCCTTGTGCTTCAACTTGATAGTGGACTTGTTCTTTACATTGGAGTTGAATCCAAGCCCACTCTTGTCATTGGGGGATTTTTGCACACTCAAGATTTTGTTGACTGTGACCTTCCCTTGATGACCCTTTTTCAAGTCATTCTTCAAAGAAGTGATTTGAGCTTTGAGCCTTTTGATTTCCTCTACATGGTTAGTTTTAACAAAAACACTAGAGGAAGTAGATGCTACATTGTTAGAGCAACAAGGCACGGAATGTAATTCATCACAAGATATATCATGGTTGTGAGAGGATGAACTACAAGGACTAGCACATGGCAATATAACATTTGGAGTAGATATAGTGCTAATGTCCACATGAGTCCCACTAGATGTTACCTTTGACATGATGGCCTCATGAGCCAACTTTAGCCTACCATGGGAGACTAGGAGATCCGCATGCGCTTGAGAGCTTAACATGGCTTTCTTCTAATTTCCCATAGTTGCTAGTTACCAAAGCAAGTTGAGCCTTTAGCTCAACATTCTCCTTCAAAATAGATGCTTCACAAGAAATAGAGTTAGTACCACAAGCATCATTACTATTAGCAAGAGGTGAGGGCAACTTGTCAAGCTCATTTGAATATGAGGCTTTAAGTTGCTCATGTGACTCGGTGAGTTTGATGAGCTCACCCTTTATGACCCTAGAGCCATTTTTGAGGTGCTCAAAATCCTCAACAAGTTTAGCATAAGCAACTTCAAGTTCATCATTTTTAATCTTGAAGGAGTTAGCCACCGCAAGTTCTCTATCATGGTATTCCTTTACTCTAGATAATTCTAGAGTAAAAGTCTCCTCAAGAGATTCTTTGGTGGTTTGTTCTTCTTCAAGGGAGTCCTTTACTTGAGCAAGTTCATTAGCATATTCACGCTCAAGTGCAAACTTTTCATCAATTATGTTTTCTTGCTCCTCAATAAGATCATTGCCTTCTATAGCATAATTCAAGATTTCAAGAAGGTTGGAGGAAACAAGTTTATTTTTGTAGAGAGCACCATAGACAACCTCTCCCATTTTCTTAATAGAGGTAATATCATACTTACCTCGATAATCATCATTATCATTCTAAACCTCATCATCATCATCATGAGATATAATGGGATCCAAAGAGGTTACCGTTGTTCCCTTAGCCATAAGGCACATGTGAGAACCGGAAGAAGGTGATGATGGGATTGCACTTGTAGCTCTCTTCAAGACCTTGTCTTGGCCCATAGAATCTTCATTTTCCTCTACATGGTTAGCAACACAAGCAATAGAGGAAATAGAAGCATTTTTATCATGGCAACAAGACAACGTGAGCATATCATCATGAGATTTATTCAAGTCATTTCTACATGATATGCAAGGACTATTAACACAAGCATGTGAGGAATTTTGAGTGCTAGAAGTGTTAAGGTCCAAAGATAGATCATTGCAACTAGATAGATATGAGGGATTACAAATAGTGAACACACTATCCATATTGCAATTTCTATCACCACTCACCATATCATTACCTAGTGAAAAGTCACATGTTGGTGAAGTGGTAGAGGATGAGAGCTCATCTCGACCGGAAGTGGAAGCAACACAATAATCCTCAAGAATGTTGGACTTGCTATATTTATCTTGAAGCTTGGTCCATATCTCACGAGCGCTTGAATAAGGCATGATAGAAGAAAGAACTACATTGCTCACAACATGTAAGAGAATTTTAGTAGCCAGAGCATCTATATGAGAGTTAAACTTCTCCTCTAAAGATTCGTTTTGTGTATCCATAGGAGAAGAGAAACCCACATATAGATAGCCCTCGATAATTGGGTGAATTTCCCGAAATAAATTAAGCATGCGAATTTCCAAACATCATAATTTGTGCCATCGAATGTGAGCATGTCATTGTGCACTAATCCTCTAGCCGACATCTTTACTCTCAAGGCGGTGAAGCCTAAAATGATAGACCGGGCTCTGATACCAATTGAAAGGATACGGATGTCGCCTAGAGGGGGGGGGTGAATAGGCGATTAAAACGTTTCCTAGAGTGGCTCAACAAAGGCGGAATAAAACTAGTGTTTACTTTGTTAAGCACAACCTAGAAACAACTAAGGTTCACTTATGTGCACCAACAACTTATGCTAAGCAATACAAGCAACAAAGTGATAGCAAGATATATATTACTTCAAGAACGAAGGCTATCACAATGTAAAGTGCATAAGTAAAGAGCTCGGGTATAGAGATAACCGAGGCACGCGGGGACACCGATATTTTACCGAGTTCCTCCCAACATGGAGTACGTCTCGTTTGGAGAGGGGGTGGTATCAAACCACCAATGCCACAAAAGGCCTCCCTTATTCTCCGGTGAGTCTCACCCCAACGGGATCAATCCACGCTTCCACTATCGGTGCACTTGTCGGTGGCAACCGGAACCTCTCACAAGGTTGGGGCACAACTCCATAACTTAATTGGAGGCTCCCAACAAACGCCACAAAAGGCCACAATGCCACCAAGGCCACAAAACGTCTAGGGTTCCAAGAACCCAAGAGGGACAAGCTCCAATGAGTAAATCAAACCAAATTCTCCGAGGAGAACTCAAACCGATGCACCAAATGCAAATGGCAAGAACACCACAAAGATGCCCAAATCCCTCACTCTCAAGTTCCAACAAAGCTACTAAAGCTATTGGGGGAACAAGAGAGGAGGAATCAAAGAGAGACACAAAATCCCCCAAAATCTAGATCCCCAAAGATGCACTCACAAAGAGATGAATCGGTTAGGTCAAAACGTGGGGCTAGATCTCCTCTCTTTTCCACTCAAATATGGACAAGAATCATCGGAGGGAAAAGATTAGGCAAGCTTCAAGATCTAGAGCAAGTGTGGACAAGTTTAGCCTAATAGATAATAGAGGAGCTAACTAAACTAAAAACGGGCAAAGCTTAAATAGAGGGCCCAGAAAATCTGACCGTTAGGCGTTTTTTCTGTCTGGACATATGTACCAGACTGAGCAAAGAAACAAGGCAGAAAATTGTAAAAAAACAACAAATGTATGAGAGAGAAGCAGCAGCCAGCGCAGCAAGCAAGACGGCTCGCATGCATGCATGCATGCATGCGCGCAGCAGCGAGCAGCAAGCGCGCGGCATCTAGGCACGCGCGCAGCGGCAGCAGCGAGGCCAGCGCAGATCCAGCACGCGGGCGAGCGAGGTGGTGGGCCAGGAGGCGAACGGGGGCATGCGCGCGAGAGGGCACGGGATGATCTTGCGCAGCGGGGCCCAGCGCGGGCGGCGGCTGCACGCGCGGGACTGGGCGAGGCGGGCGCAAGCGCGAGAGTGGCGGCGGCATGCGCGCGTGCGGGTCCAGCGAGAGGAGCCAAAACGGCAGCAGGTCAACGCTCCCTGCGCGAGCGAAGGCTGCAGCAGCATGCGCGCTCGAGAGAGGCTAGGATAGACAATACCTGGGCTGGCCGGTAGTACCGGCCTAACGGGCGGTACTACCGGGCAGGTCCGGTACAACCGGTTGAAAGTACCGGGCCACACAGGAATGGGCTGCGCGCAGCCAGGCACGACCGGTACTGGGCCCGGTAATACCGGTCGGCCCAGAAACACTGTTTTTTTTCTTTTTGAATTAAAAACGGCAAATAATCAAACGGTCGTAACTTTTAAACGGTAGCTCCGATTGACCCGATTTCAATTGCGTTGGATAAAGGACGTCAAGGGCTTCTCAATAATAAGTGGAAATATTAATTATCACCAAGTGAGAAAGTATCAAGTAGAATAATGTGAGATACCTTACTTGGTGAGAAACCGAAAAACCGCATAAATCAAAATCGCAACAAGATACAAATGGGAGATCCGATTTTGATGAACAAGAGCTTGTTATGGAGATTACCACAAGCTCTATATCCTCACATGGATAAGACCAAATAACAACCAAATATGATAATGCAAGTATGCAAAGGTTTGAGATCTCTCCGAACGATGTGACCGAATTACTCATACGAGAGCCCCTCTTGATAGTACGGTTATATATCCTAAACCCGGTCTCCTACACACAACAAGAGACCGGCAAAAGAGAAAACCTATCACGATTATACCTTTGCCTTGAGCATTCCACTTGAGATCGATGTAGACGGTCTTGCCCTTCTCAAGATGGAACGTCTTTCTTAATTCCTCATCATCGACCTCGCATATTTGAGCTTGCCCAACATATATTCTTTGCATTTCATCAACCTTGAAGCCACAAATGCTCCAAGCGATGCCAATGGACAAATCCTACAAGTATAACTTAATGCACACATTAGTCCATAAAGATTGTCATTAATTACCAAAACCACACATGGGGGCCCAACATGTTCTTTCAACGGCGAAGGACCGCGACCCAAGAGGAAACCAGGCGACTGGATGCTGAAGGCCCAGAAGTGTAGCTAGGCCCAGTCAGATTAGGTCAAAACCCTCCGAGTCCTTATCCAACTCGGTTTTAGATCTATAAATCCTAGCGAGGTGACTCTATATAAATCTCCCTAGGGCACGCATAGAACTTACGTTCCATCAGACACCCCTTCGACTCGCCGCCTAGCCGCCGAGCTCGCCCATTGTATTCTCTCATCAATACAATCTAGCAGGAGTAGGTCTTTACCCTCCGGGGGCCGAACCTGGGTAAAACCCTGTGTCTTTGCCCTCATCTCGCACCGCAGATGGCCGGCCGCCCTTGCCCCTCGTTCTACTACTCGCTGCCATCGCAGCATCTGCCGTGGCCATTTCCACGACCGGAATCATCTACATTGGTGCTAAGAACTTCAATGGCTCTAGGGCCAAGTAGACGATAAAGTGGCTCCGCAACACTCTTATGGTTGTGTTCTGGTATAAACCCCGTACTACCAGAAGGGGGACCTAGACCAATCCGAATTTGCATCCATGCTCTACTTTGTCTCTAGAAGACTGATTTTCTAATACTCCCTTCGTCCCAAAATAGATGTTTTAGATTCAAAATTTGGATGAATCTAGACACTATTTAGTATATAGGTTCATCCAAATTTTAATAAATCTAAGACATCTATTTTGAGACGGATGGAGTACTACAATTTTATATGTCCTAAAACCGAGTCAGTTAAAATCAACCTGTAGCAACCACGGGCATTTAGTTAGTACTCCCTCTATTTCAAAATATATGATGTTTTATCTTTGTGAAGCAAATGTATCTAGACTTGTTTTAATATGTAGGTTCACTTAACTTTGGTAAATCTATACACTAAAAAAAGTCTAGATTCATTTCTTTACAAAATTAAAACATCTTATATTTTGAAACGGAGGAAGTATATTTTAATATATAGATACATGTGATTCTATACAAATCGAAATCGCTTATTTTGAAACGGAGGGAGTGCCACGATACGGGTATTTTTTAACAAATCTGACCAATTTGAACAACTTCAACCAGCTTTGCCCCCCGGGCGAAACTAATTTGGATTCTGACCCCTCACGTCGGTGCCACTTCAAACGGCGTCGACCTAACACATGTCAGCGATGGCGCCGAGCTAGCCACTGGGGTGGGCGCCTGGCTGACGTGGCCTCTATGTCGGCGCCATTTCAAATGGCGCCGACCCTAGGGTTATACCCAATCGACCAGTTTTCCTTTCTCCCCGATCTATTCATACCACAGCCGCCTCCGCCCTCCCTCGCGATGTCGGCCGGCCGCACCACCTCCCGCCGCTCCTCCTCCGCTCTCTCCACCTCCGCCCGCCTCCGGACCACCTCCCTCCGCTGCTCCACCAGCCCGCACGTCGGCCGCCCACATGCACGCATGCAAGTCGCCGCCCGCACGCACGCAGGCCGTCGGCCGCTCCGGCGTCGAGGGTGGGCTGCCTCCCTCCGGCGTGGAGGATAGGTTGATCCCTCTCCGTACATCTCCTCGTCCCGCACCTCTCCCCTCCGGCCGCAGGTACCTCTCCCCTTCCCTCTCCTCTCTCAAATCCCCTCCCCTATTCTAAAATAATTTGCACATTGTGAAAATGTCGTATGTAATTATACAAGTGTTAGTTAATTACAATTATACAACTTAGATGAATCAATGTAATTATACAATGTTGTATGTAAAATAATTTGCACATTGTGAAGCACATGTTCTAGTTAATTGTAATTATTCCACTTAGATGAATCATTGTAACATATGATGTAATTATACAAGTGTTAGTAATGTAGATATTTCACTTAGATGATATTGCTAATTGTTACATGTGCTTGACCTTGTAGGAGTTGCTTTTAGGAGTTGTTTGTAGGATACAGATACATATGTTTGAGCTTGTAGATATTTCACTTAGATGATATTTTGTAGGAGTTGTTGGTAGGAGTTGTTTGTAGGAGTTTTTTGTATGAGTTGTTTGTAGGATACGATAACCTAGTGTTTCACCTCGAGTTGTTTGTAGGATACATGTGCTTGACTTGTAGGATAAATTGTGAATATTTTCGAGTTTTTAGGATTGCTTCCTGGAAGAGCACAATTTGTGGACATGGTGCTAGTAATTGTAAGTTGAAAGCAAGAGTGTATGGACATTTATAGTTAAAGGGAAGCAATGAATCAGTCTTGTGATGAATTATTGCTCCTGCAACACTCACATGGCTACGAATCATTGAATCATTGATCATCGAGTGAATCATTGGACCACTAAAATTAATGTGCACTGAGTCACTGATGAATCATTGAATATTGAAATTACTGTTACTGAGTGGCGGGAGTCAGCGATTCCCTGAACCATTCTAATAATTGAGCACTGAAACACTGAGCAATGAAAATTATTGATCACTGAAACACTAAGCACTGAAACACTGAGCACATGTAATTTGGATAGCACACTGTTGCTAGTAGTACTACACACTGTTGGTGGTGACTACACACTGCTGCTAGTAGTACTATACATTAGTGATAATGCAGTGTATAGTTGATGGTGACTACACACTGTTTACAGTGGCACTCAACGAAAAACAAACATATATCATAACATACTTCAGAAATGTGTAGCTATATATATATCACTCGTACACAATGTTTTCCATCTCACCTACAACAACACAACAATTGCAGACCTTCGACGATTTTGGTAAGACTGCAACTTTGAAACTAGGCTATGCTATGACTGGAGGTTCCAAAATGCTGGGCGAAGGTATTGGGATTGTCCTGGGGAAGATGGCCAGGTATGTACTTAAAACCATCATATTTACAAATATATAGCCTATGTGTGTTATATTTAATAATTGTAGAACATTTTAATAGGTTAATGGCCAATATGGATTCTTCCAGTTGTGCGACGAGCCATTTCATGTTGAAGCAGGGGTCCTCATTATGGACCAACGTGTCGAGATAGAAAATTTGAAGGCACGTATTCGGACACTCGGTGGAGAGTCGTAGTATTGTTTTAATTTAACCCGTGTGCAATATTTACTTATGTTTCGTACCGTTATGTTCCGCAGAATTATGTTTCTCACTTTGTTTGCCGAAACACTTGTAACTTATTTATGAATCCTGTGATCAATAAATTAGCGGGCTAATCTTTCTCTATATATCCCTATATTATTTTTAACACAACAATAATTTGGTACCGGATATCTTGGTAGCACCGGAGCATCTTTCGATAACATATTGGAATACTTGCCTTTAGTACTTTCCGCAAACTTCATCTGACGTGCAATCTCCATGCACATGTCCGCAGAATCTACAAACATTGGGATAATTAACATAGCAAAACACTATCACTTATAATGTTCTAAGCTATATTATCATACAACCGGCTAATTTTCCATTGAAGTGCTTCCTAACTTAGCAAACACTAAGACAAGCGCATATCCAATGCATACATACACTAGCAAACTCTATAGAAATTAATTCCTATAAATAGTTTTCCACATGTGCATGTTTTGGTTTTGTCATATGTAAACTATAATAGCAAACACTAAGACAAAGCTCCTATCAAATGCATACATACACTAGATACAATTTATTCAAACAAATATTATTTATAAAGAAATCTAAATAACATATCTATGATCTTCTAGGGTTTCAACAAAAAAGAGATGAATGAGATCAAATTAGACATTCTAATAGGTGGAATCAAGGGATTTGAGAGAGATTACCTCTAAGAAGACTTGACATGGTCCCAATCCAAGAAATCTTTGAATTTCAACAAGATTTGAAGAGAAGGGCGAAAAACATAAGAGAGAGAGAGAGAGAGAGAGAGAGAGAGAGAGAGAGAGAGCTTGTGGCGGATGGGAGGAGGAAATGGGAGGACTGAGAAAGGGAAACTGGTCGATTGGGTATAAGCGCCGACATAGCGGCCATGTCAGCCAGGAGCCCACCCTATTGGCTAGCTCGGCGCCATCACCGACATGTGTTAGGTCGGCGCTGTTTGAAGTGACGTCGACGTGAGGGGTCAGATTCCAAATTATTTCGCCCGGACGCAGAGCTGGTCGAAGTTGTTTAAATGGTCAGATTTGTCAAAAAAATACACGATACGGTGCTATTGCCTATTGACACGTTTCCACTGTGAGTTGCAGATCAGTGGTGCGAAGCAAGGGAGCGCCAAAGAAAACCCAATCAGTACGTACGATTAGCGCGGGCATCGATGATCCTGATTACGCGACACTAACCTGAACGGCCGTCCGGCCCGTAGGGTACAAGCACAACAGCGCCATGTGACGGGCTCGACGTAGTACAAGCACAACAACAGCGAATCTTGGAGCTCGACGTACTCCGTCACGTGACGGTCCGGGCCCTGCCTGCTGTTTTGGTGTGAAGCCATTTCCGTTGTATGGCGGCGATGGCGACAATTTATCACGGATACGTACACTGACACTAAAACTGCTTCAAGCTCATGGCCCCGCCACGTGAGAGCACGGAACATCTTTGCACGCCAATAGAATGATAGGTGACTCGTCATGCATCGGCACTAGACTTGTCTCTAATCCATCGCTAGCTTCTTTGAAGTGAGATCTCTGTCGAGCGGCTTGTGACAAGAGCATCTTCACTCGTTGGACGAACCCACGCCACCAAAAATCGGAATTTTTTTTGACCGAACGAAATGCGTTTTTGGCCTGGTCCTCAGAGATTTCCACATGTGTACCTAGGCCGAGTCCCAGGTTCGACGAAATTCAGTTAAACTCGTCAAAATATGGACGAATATATGTGGATTTCATTAAGTAGGGCAAATACGCACATATTACATCGAATTTAATAACTAGAAAACGACCGCCACCGCCGTGGTCGACGCCGGACGCCGCAACTACACGCCGAGGCGGGGGTTGTTGCTGACGCCGACGAGAGTTCGTCCTGGAACGCTCCACCAGCGGCGGCGGAAAGCCACATTGTGACGCGGCGGCGGCAAGCCAGACGATCTGTCGTGTCGGGTGAGTTTCTCGAGGCGCCTGTCGGCGAAGAACTGCCTCCAGAAGACCAGGTTGCCAGGATCCTCGGCGAGATCCGGGTCTTGCATGTCGGCGATAGCCACCTGGATCTCTCCGGCGAGGTCCTCGTCGACCGGGACGGCGGAACAGGGATCCCGCCAGCGCTGAGTTGCCAGCCGAAGGGGAGACGAGTGTCCGGCGGCGCCGTATAGCGCGCCTCACGGAGCAGCCGAGCTTCCCACGACGGCATCGTGCGTCGGCCGGGAAATACCTCGGCCATGGCTTCTCGGCGGAGTTGAGGAGGAAGAAAGGTGCGAACGTCCGAAGTTCGTCGGAGTTGGTAGTGGTGCGAGAGACTGTGAAGAGAGACGGTGAGATATATGCCTTTTATAGACGGAGTTCGGCGACAAGGGCGAAAAAAGGAAAACGGCGGGAAGGATAGCGACGACTCGGATTCTGTCGCTGACAGGCTAGTCCACTCGGTCAATTCACTGCGTCCGGCGTTCTCAGGACGTACTTGGGATCCTAGGTTCGGCTTGGGTTGTCCGGACCAAGTTGGCGCAAATCCGAACGAAAAAAGTTCCTAAGTATACGACTGAGCCGATTTCGACGTCCGGACGTAATTTCTTCGTCGGGATGGGCTTTATAGGCGAGTGGAGATGGTCCAAGGTGTAGTAGGTCCTGGTATCTGGGACCGGAGGATAGGAGGGACCGGCGATTGCACGCGGATAGCGCGACGCCGGGAGCGCCGTCCGTGCACGGCGTGTTAGGATTTAATTAATAGATTAGATTAATTAAAGGGATAATCCTCCCATGTAATATTCCTATGTCGGTTGCAATATGAAACCGACTATCTCGCACCCCCTCGTACAGACGCGTCTCTTCACTCGCGTCCCTTCCCTTGTATATATACTGAGATCATCAATGGAAAAAAGAACGGTTTGAATCATTTTACTATCTGTCTCTACTTCTCTCTCGATTTCTTCTAACACGTTATCAGCACTGTCTCTATCCAGAGCAACATCATAGAGGTTGAGAAAAGAAACAGAAGAACAGAAAGGACGACCGACGATGGGGACGCGGTATGCATCCTCACGGCACAGCGCCGCCCGCGACCGGCCAAGCGAGGCAGCGCTCCTCCGAGCGCGGCTGCCGACACCGTCGCGCCGCGGACTGCGTCCCCGACGCCCGCCGCTCCTCCGCCTCACCGCACTTTCCGCCGACGAGCGGCGGCGGACGCCGCGTCACCGACACTTGGAGCCCGGCCGCGCTGGGGCTCGCGGACAGCGCCACACCTCCCTCACCGCGTGCTCGTACCCGCCGCCGCCTCACCGCCCTTGGACTTCCACTGAGCCCGCCGTCGAGTCGCCGTACCGGCCTGCCTGGTACTTGGAGCCCGGTTGCGCTCGGGTTCGCGACCGCCAACGGCGTCGGCCCAGGGACCCGGCTCCTTGGAGGATCCTCTCCGACGAGGAAGAGGGCCGCGGGAGTACCGCTCGCCGTTGGTGATCTCCGTCGCAGCAGGAGCTCGTGCGGTGGAGAACTATGGAGTTGGCTGCACGGGTATGATTTGGGGATTTGGTTGTTGAAGGCGGTTACCTTATCCCCTCGTACTTGATGGACTGGTCCAAATGGTCTAAACTACATCGAGCCCCATGTGCACGTGATGGGCCACCGGTCCTCCTGACTAGGATACGTTTAAGGATTTTAGTTTTTAGATTAACATGAATCTAGCAGTAATTTTATCTCTGTTGTAGATTCTGTTAAACTCAGTACGTCTAAAATAGTACTGTTTATCTGTCGAGTACTATATGTATTCCAGAAAATATGTGATGTAATATATTTCCGTGTGTGCATATGTTGAGATTTATTACATTCACCGTTTGCGAGTGAGATTTTCAATTTCTTGCAAATAGATCAATTCATTGTCTTAATTGAGTCATTTTGACTCGATACGAGCACGAATTGGTATGCAAAATTCAAAGTGATTTCTTAAAATTGATGTTTCGGAAACACAAGATAGTGGCTAGATCTACTGCACTACAGATTATCACCACTACTGTTTAAAGCCTACATTTTGTCATATTTGACACTATGATTGCTTAACAATGTGCTCTCCCAAACATTTTATTAAGTCATGACATAAGGCATTAGAAGTATGAGTATCTACTGATTTCATCAGACTATACTCTCTAGTGCTGCGAGACGGACTCCAAATATTCTTTTGGAGATTATCTACAATGTGTCATACTTAACAATTTGAAGTTCACACTAATGATTTTCAAGCCCAATTCTTGAACTTATCATTAATTTTTGCATAATTCATTACAACATAACCATGATGGTTTATGGTTTACCAAAGCGTAAATTCAATGACCTCTGGTTTACCCATGTAGGTAACCGATGGCTGGAAGAGAGTTCGATGCACTTGCTCTCGATGGCCACAACTACCCTACCTAGGCCATGGACATCAAGATCGCCCTTGCGTCCCGTGGGATAGCGCGTGCCATCCAGAACCCGGAGGACCCCCTTCCGGCTAGAGTCGCAGCGCTAAGAGAAGAGCAGAAATATGCTGCCTTGTACATTATAAGGCACCATATCCATCCGGATCTTAAGTTCGAGTATTGGAGGAGGAATCCCCAATTACTTTGTTTCAGATCCTCAAGACGAGGTATGAAAAGCAGAATCCTGCCTGAAGCACTTCATGATTGGACTCATCCTCGATTCCAGGACTTCAAGTCCGTCGGGGATTAGAATCACGAGGTTCATAAGATAAGTTTTAAGTTGCGCTTTTGCGAGAAGGAACCTACAGATGCGGAAAAGATAGAAAAAACTCTATCCACTATGATTCCATCTAAAAGGCTCCTCTAGCAGCAATACCACGCTCGTGACTACCAGGTCTATTCAGGCCTTATTCATATTCTACTTCAGGCTGAAAAGCATGATGAGCTTCTTGCTAAGAATGACTCTCAGCGCCCGGTTGGTTCCCAACCTTTTTCCGGAAGTTCATATGAATGTCACGAACGAAAGAAAGTTTGGTGGTGCCTTCAACGACAACCAATCAAACTTTAAGGGTAAGCGTAAGCGCAACCAGAATAAAAAGCCTCGAAACTCGGACCGTGGGTAAGGCACCACAAAGCCTAAGTATGACAAAACTAGCTTTGTGACAAGTGTGGATGCTACACACATCCTACTAACAAGTGCAAGACCCCAAAGCATCTGGAAATTCTCTACCAACAATCCCAAGGACGCAAAGCACCTCAAGGGAAAAGGTTTGAAGCCAACTTCAACCTTCATTCAGATGGCACCAATGGAGATGGTTGTTCGCAAGATGTTCCTCTTGTACCTAGCAACACCATTACTCTCCAGCTGTCAGAGGATCCTATGAGCACGGAGAACATGATTGTTGAGTATGCCTCAAATGACATGTTTGGAGACTTTGACTAGTACCATTATCTCCTTTGTTATCAATTTAATCATGTCCTTTTGAGATGTTGTAACATAACATAAGTTTTGTATATCACAATACATTGTATCAGCACTCTGATATAAAAAAAAGAATTGTATGTATTCTATATATTTGAGAGAAGATTTCCATAGCGAACTCTAGCTCGATATATAGATTTCTACGGGACTCAATCCGATGGATGAGGAACAAGTATTTGAGAAAGTACCCTCTCTATTGTTTGGATTGCACTACTAGTACATCCAACCGTAGCACATGTTGCATAATGCAATTCCATTGGTCACAGTTTGCTTGGGTCCAAAATTTCCTCAGTCATCAGACTTTGTGTGCACATTGTGCAACATAGGGAAGCAAATTTTGAGGCATTCACACTTCAAAATATAAGTTGGACCACTTCAATCCCTTGAACACATCCAGGGAGGCATTTTTTATTCCCTAACCATTGTGTGAATCTTTTAAGGTATTCTGCATGGTTCTCAATTATGCATCGATACGATGCTCATACATGTGTTTTATGTCCACATGAAACCATGCATTTACCATGATAATGATGGAAGTAATCAAGTTACATTCCCATTATCGAGAATTTTGAATTTGACAAATTCGCAAAGAAAATGTTGTAGAATTCTTCTCATGTGCCTTCAATGAATATTGTATGGCCATGCGGATTGAAGTTCAGCACTCTATCCCATACATCCACACTCATAATGGTTTGGTTGAATCCCTGAATAAGAGGATCAAACTCATTGCATGACTTTTGTCGAAGAAATGCACTACCAACTTGACGTTGGAGTCATGCAGATTTACACATTGCTCAATGACTAACTGCATATCGCAGTACTCCTCCTCTGTAATTGATACGTGGAAATCATTCGAGTATTTCCCATCTGCGTAAGTTTGGAAGCGTTTCACGCGTACCGATCTCACCACCACAACATACATCATTGGGCCCACATACTTGGGATCTATGTGGGGCAAAGATCTCCGTTGAGCAACATGTACCTTGAACCCCTCATTAGGGATACATTCATAGCCCAGTATGTTGATTGCTTATATTAAATGATGGATTATTTCCAGGCATTAGGGGGAGACTTTATGTACCACACAGAATGCCAGGAAATCAATTAGGACTCCACGTTCCACCTTATATCCACGTATTCAAGAATTTGGACTACGTCCGAAATTCACATATTTGCAACATATTGCAAATAACCTGCTAGATTCATTTACTGATCTCAAAGGTGTTACAAAGTCCTTTAGTCCGGCTAGAAATGCGCCCGAAAGAGTGGAGGTACCAATAAAAACCACTCAACTCTCCGTACCCGAGAAGAGGGGGAGTAGTACGGCCTCTAACCAGGATCTAGCTTCCTGCAAAGCAACAAAGGAAATCGAGGAGATATCCTCTAAATCAGTAAATGCAAGTCAACCTAGCGTTGACAAACACCTTATGTGTAGTATACACCCAGTGGAAGAGAAACCTCCACAACCCAGCTTTAGCTTGCATACACTGGCTGGGACATCGGAACACCTGGACTCACGCGTATTGGGAAATCACGAAGAGTCATTATAGGTGGATGCGATTTCCTCTAACTATATTGATTCTGGAGAATCATACAACAAAAGCCTACAACCGTCGACAAACATTTCTCTTGTATGATTGCCAAAACCTTCACAATGATTCAGATCCATAGACCATGGCCATGGCAGAGTGTAAACCACTCACTCGGACTGAAACAATCAAAGGGTGCAATCCAAGCAGAAAATAGCCTCGCTCTTCCAACTAAATTCCCTACATGGGATTCAATATGTTTCCTTCTAGAAATAGAATGAGAACAAGGTGGTGAGAAAGCAAGGCTTGTAGCACAAGGTCGGGTTTTCGCAGAGATCCGAGACCTACTCTCCAGACATGAGTGGAATCCTCATTTTCCGATACCTATATCATTGGCAGTGCAAAATCATCTATCTATGCAGTTGATAGATGTAGTGAAGACATTTCATGTGGATCACTAGATTTGGACATGTAGGGTTCCCGATGGAATCTCTATCCGAATCGAAATGTAAATGCAACATGCATTGTGTAAAATCAATAAGTCATTACATGGCTTATTGTTGTCGGTATATTCTGGTACAACCGACATAGTGAGTTCCTTATACACAAGGATTACTCCTACAATGATGATTACCCATGCGTGTTTATCATGATCAAGGATTACTCCTACAATGATGAAGCACGTGATCATCTAAAAGACGGAATTTGAGATGAAGAATTTGGATAAAACCAAATAGTTCTAGAGACCACAACTCGAACTCCTTCACTCAAGTATTATGGTACACCAAGTTGCCTATATTATAAATATTGGAGAAACCTAAAATAGACATGTCATATCCATCTCCCATGACCGGTTGTTCGATCTCTAGACGTAGAGAAAGATTCACTCAAACCAAGGGATGATGTAGAAGGGATGTTGGGACTTGAAGTTCCATATCCCAGTGCCATTGGACCCACCAAGACAATTGGTTGGGAATCAAGAATATCTTTCGATATCTCCAAGGCACCACACATTATTTGATATGTTCATGTAATTTCAGAGAAATCTAAACTCCAATATCATCAGAATACACTGATGTTGGCTACTTGAATGATCCCCATATTGTGTACCTACATGGTAGAAGTGTCACTCCATTGATGTCTTCGAAATATACTTCGGTGACTACACCTACCAATCATTCTGAAATCCAAAGCCACATTGCTATGTGTAGCTTTACAGAATGATAAACCACATACATGCGTCATGTGGTATTGGTTCTCTTGAATCATCGACCATTATCTATACAGAAAATGTTGCTTGTGTTGCATAGATGTAAATAGGATACATCGAGAGCAATATCACTAAGCATATTGCCTCTAAATTGGTTTATCTTCATGAACTCCAGAAGAGTCAGGAAATAAACGTCTTGCGAGTCAAATCATGTGATAACCTCGCTGATCTATTCATGAAGTCTCTACCAACTTTCATATTCCATAAATATTTTTATGAAATTGGTATTTGACGGCTTCAGGATTTGCAAGAATCAGGGGGAGTATCATCCTAGACTACTCCTATTCAAAGTATCATATTACACTCTTTTCCCTTTATGAGTTTACTACCCAGGTTCTCATCAAGGTTTTTAATGAGGTAATATCAACACAAGATCATATGTCATACTTTCTTTTTTTCCCCACTCGGGTTTTTAGAAAAGTATACACGACATATATATTATCCTCTAAACTCTATGGGTTTTTCCCTTTTACAAGGTTTTTCTCATATGGAGTTAACATGGAGGTAATAATCATTATATGTTGTATCATTTTCTCCTTATTTTCCCACAGGGTTTGAAGGAGTTTTAACAGCATATCTAACCATTATATGTTGCATCATTTTCTCCTTATTTTTCCACTTGGTTTGAAGGAGTTTTAGCAACATATCATACACTACTCTCCTCATATTTTTCCCACAGGGTTTTTGGAGGAGATAATTCTAAAGATGATCGATCGCAAGGACATGGAAGGATTAGGGGGAGTGTTAGGATTTAATTAATAGATTAGATTAATTAAAGGGATAATCCTCCCATGTAATATTCCTATGTCGGTTGCAATATAAAACCGACTATCTCGCACCCCCTCGTACAGAGGCGTCTCTTCACTCGCGTCCCTTCCCCTTGTATATATACTGAGATCATCAACGAAAAAAAGGACGGTTTGAATCATTTTACTATCTGTCTCTACTTCTCTCTCGATTTCTTCTAACACGGCGATCGTACGTCCTGGACCCGGCCGGACTCCACGAGCTACAAAACACATCCACGACTCGTGGAAACAGCGCGACGTGACATGTCCTTTCCCTTTTTTTTTGTTGCTGTTACGTGGGGTCTTTTCAGCCCGGAGTACGACCGATCGATCGGGAGATCTTTTCGACCGGGTAGGCTAGGGGGTTGCTGCCTGCCTGTATGTGCACTCTCTACAGTGACACGTCTTCTGAAACCGACCATACAGTCAGAGTCACGACCCAGAGCCAGAGGCGAATCTGAATCAGCATCTCCTCCTCCACCTGCTGCCAACTTTCTGCGCCGATTCGACGGAACCTTGCAGGCCAAGCATGGGATGGCAGTACAGAGAGTGGTACCCGGCCGGACGGATCGGAGAAGAGAGGATAAACCCCAGCATATGCCGCTCGAGTGTACGTACGGTGGGGGCGGCATACAATGCGATCCGTTTGTTTGCCTATCACGCAAATCACAATTCACAAGCATAATGCGGTCTGACCAGAACTCCAAAGTTTACAGCACCGGATTCTTCTCTGTTAAGAAATGGCTCTTACAAAAAAGAAAGCGTTCAGGGGGTGATAGCTAGGGAATCACTGGCTAATCACGCTATCCTTTCTTTCTTCCTCCTATCAAATACTAACCATGTCGTTTCTCGCATTGCTTATTGGAAAAAGGAGAGCCAGTGGAATTCGACCGTATAGAAAATTAAGGGGCAGTCCTTTGCGCAAACGGTTTTCGATTCGTTGCTCCTGTCCTGTGAGCTCACATCCCAGCCACACCAGGCATTTCAATGCAAAACAGAACCTAATACATTTCGAAAACAAGTGTCTCGTGTCATCAAGAGGAAAAAATACGTGATATAATAGTAAGTAGTACTCCACCAACCGGAACCAAAACGGATGGCTTGAAATTTGGAACTATATCTAATACTCTCTCCGAATCTATATTAATGGCCTTAATTTTATCTAGATTCGTATGTATCTAAATTATTATTTAGACTTCATACATTTGTATCCGTATTCTAGAAAAAAAGATAGTATATTGGAGATGGATTAGGTAACTCCTGTGGAAGATAAGGTGGGTCGTCTATTTTTTCTCTTCATAGACATGTCACTAGCTAACTTGCAAACTTAACGAGATACTCCCTCCGTTTCAAAATATAAGATGTTTTAGTGTCTAGATTCACTGCACAAATGAGTGAACCTAATACTAAAAGAAGAGTAGATACATTTGCTTCAGTGAATCTAATACTAAAAGAAGTCTAGAAACATTTGCTTCACAAAGCTAAAATATCTTATATTTTGAAACGGAGGGAGTACTAGATAGTACTAACAAAAACTCCCCACGTTGGCGGATTCACAAGGCAACAGATGTTTCTTTGTTGCGTTTCAGTGTATACCAAAATAAATAAACACACCACCGGTTTCTATTGAAAGACGGGCAGAGGAGAGAAATATGCCACGGATGTGAAAACGTGGAGCTAACATGGAAAAAAAAAAGCTCCATCAGTTGGATCTTGTGTCAAAGAGGAACAAAAAAATCACTCATCTAGGGTCCATGTGGAAAGGGGATTCAAGCTTCCTGGTATTAGCCAGATGCACTATCGGTCACTTGACTATTTGAGCACAATGTGACAAAAGTAGAGGAAGAACTGGAGAAAGATCCTCGACTTCATATATAGTAGATTTTATACATGAAGGGTTAGTAATGTACATTAGCATCCCATCACACATAAACCGATCGAACAGGTAGGCATTCTCTAACCAAGGCAGCAAAAAAAAGGCCTAGAAAGAAAGAGGAAAAGGAAGAGATCGGGCTAAACCCTCCTACGATCCCTTCTTCGGCGTTCCTGGATTTGATACAATGGTACTCGACAGTCGATACTGCATCATCGCACACTCGCATGTACAAAACGGGAAGAACATTATCTCTACGGGGGACAGTCGACGACGTGGCCGGACACGGGCTCCTCAGGTTGGCTCCACCACCTCTCGGGCTCCTCCGCTCAGGATCCATGGGTGCCCTGGAATTGTTAATTTATTATTTCAGATTAAGTAATAAGCTAATCAGGGGCAGGCAGATAAGGCAATGGATACGATCTAGCGTCGACTCGATTAGCGCGGAATAATCTAGAGTCTAGCAATGGAAACGAATCATGTAGTTTTGAAGTAAACTATATTCCTCAAATATTCCAAATGCAGAACGAAAACAAATCTGATGGATCGAGCGTGATGTGCTTACCGAGGACTTGCTCCGCAGAGAACCTTCTGGAGACGTCGCGGCAGATCATCCGCCTCATCAGGTCCTTGGCCAGCGGCGACACCCCGGAGAAGAGCCTCGGCGGGAACCTAGGGCTTCCCCGCAGCACGGCGGAGAACACGTCCGAGGCCGTCTCGCCGCTGAAGGGCAGCGCGCCGCCGGTGAGGAGCACGTACAGGACCACCCCGGCGCTCCACACGTCGGCCTTCTCCCCGTACTCGCCCCCCGAAATCACTTCTGGCGCCACGTAGTGCGGCGTGCCGACGACACCCCGCGCCATCTCCCCGCCGCCGACCAGCGCGGCGGACCCGAAGTCCGCGAGCCGCGCGCGCAGGGGGCGCCCGTCGCCGCCGCAGTCGTAGGCGTCGAGGAGCACATTGTCGGGCTTGACGTCGCGGTGCACGACTCCGCGGCGGTGGCAGATCGCGAGGGCCTCGGCGAGCTGCGCGGCCACCGCGGCGGCCTCGGGCTCCGGCACGGGCGCGCCGTGGCGGAGGCGGACCCAGTCGACCAGGTCGGGCCCCGCGCAGAGGTCCATCACCATGTGCGTCCACGACTCGTCCTCGTACACGGCGTGCACCTGCACGACCCCCGGGTTCCCCGCGGCGGCGACCTGCGCCAGCTTGGGCTCCAGCTCGGCGAGGCCGCGGTCCATGTCGTCGGAGAGGCGCGAGCGGTCGACGGACTTGACGGCGTAGTGCTCGCCGGTGGAGCGGGAGGCGCAGCGGTGGACGACGCCGAAGCGGCCGCGACCGATCTCCTCGCCGATCTCGTAGTCGCGGTTGAGTTCCTCACTCATATAGGCAGATCTGTTTTTTATCCTCCCGGAGTTAATTTTTTTCTTTTTGTTTGGTTTGAGGATAGCTCGATGCCGGGCAGGTGGGTCGCCTATTTAACGACGAGCCCCGGAACTGCGGGCGAGCGAGAAGCCGAATATTCGGATCCTTCTGGACTGGACCGGCACCCGAGTTCCACTCTTTTCCAATTCTGCCCTCACGTAATGCTACAGTCCCGCTCGTACTCCACCTAATTTGGATTACATTACTATAATACCCTTATCCAATTATATCACGATTGCAATTATAGTTGGATATTGTATTAGACTCAGGGCGGGGGTAGCAAGCAGCACGACTCCAGGAGTAATCTGTGCCAAACACTAAACATTTTCCTACCCCGTTCCTAGTACCACTGTACTAGTCCGTAATACTCCCCTACTCCCTTCGTCCGCGAATAAGTGTACTTCTAGCATTGTTCTAAATCAAATTTTACTATGTTTGACTAACTTTTTAAAATAGCGTATCAATATTTATGATACTAAATTGATGCCATTAGATTTATTTTTAAATCTAGTTTCATAATATGTCAATTTGATATAATATATGTTTCTATATTTCTCTATAAAGTTGGTCAAATTTGATTATCTTTAACTTAGGAAAAAGATAGATATACACTTATTTGCGGACGAAGGAATACATGATCGATGGATTGAATTTAGAGTCGTGCTCGGTAGGGGAAGATCGCGTCCCTCTTTCGTAACAGAATCGTCACACTATGTAGAAAAAAATATTTTCTCTGCCTTAAAATAGATTTGTTAAAAATTAGATAAATCTAAACACTATTTAATACTCATAGAGATTTATCCAAATTTTAATTAACCTACGACATCTATTTTAAAACGGAGAAAGTATTATCACAACAGATTGCCATGGTTATTTTATTAAAATGTTTGTGCAAAAATGCAAATAATTGCAAGATTACGTAAAAGTAATGTAACAAAAAGATACCATACAAAAGTTTCTCACAACATTTTTTCTAGGAAGATGTTACAACTGTGCAATTTTTTTGCAAACATTTCAAAAAGGTAATGCAACAATAAAAATTCAAGAACATGTTACAAAACCGTGCAAAAATGCAGCATCTTGAAAATAGTAATGCATTTGTGTTGCAACATTTTCAAAGCACGTATGCAACATCTAAAAATCCAAGAAAAACACATACCTTTAGCAAACGACTAGAAACCTTGGTGAAAGAACACGAATGTCGTCTAGAGACGAGGTTGGATATGAGATTTAAAAAATTACGATTTTGGCTCTAATAGAGGCGGAATAAACTAACATTTAATTTATCAAGTACAAAACCTAAATATGCTAGGTTCACC
Source organism: Avena atlantica (assembly GCA_910589765.1). Lineage (NCBI taxonomy): Eukaryota > Viridiplantae > Streptophyta > Magnoliopsida > Poales > Poaceae > Avena > Avena atlantica. The sequence goes on along the minus strand of OU342734.1, from coordinate 421,329,765 downwards.
TATGCGCAACAATTTATGCTAAACAAGAAAAAACAATGTAATAGCAAGATATGTAATTTCAATACAAAGACTATCGCAAAATAAAGTGCATAAGAGTTTGGGTATATAGATAATCGAGGCACGCGGAGATGGAGATGTATCCTGAAGATCCGGATTCACGGATATAGTATAATAGTCTTTTTCTCTAATAGACCTAGATTTAATCAAGCTTAGGAAACAATGTTGAAAGGAATTAAAAAGGACATGTCTGCAAGACTTTATTTTTTTCGTTTTACCTTCGTTTACCAGACCACTCTAGTTTACTTTATATCGTGAGTTGCTTCAATGGATGGAGATAGGTCAGGGTTGAAGATTCACCTACAGATGCACATCATATGGGATAAATAATAATAATAAGCATAGTCATGTGTAATGTGTAATGTTTTAATAGAGATGAACTTTGTGGGCATCATATCCTGATATATTAAAGCCCCTACGAGTCACATGCATAGCAATAGCCTTTTGATCCAACCGTTTGCACCACGAAGTACCGAGCTACAAACAGTTATTAAGTGTAAGACACCGATCAAAGCCTTAAGAAGTGATATTGTTGTTGTTCCCGAATGGGTCTGTAGCACCCCGGGTAAAACCACTACTAGGAAATCGCATATCTTTATCTTTGTGCATCATCTTGACATCATCGTACCTATTTTTGCACTAAACTATCTTCTTGAAAGCCTATCTTTGTTTCTAATTATCCCCTCCTCTATTCAAATTATAAAACCCCCGGTCTTGCGAGATATATTGTTTGTATAAAAATATTTACAAAATACTTTTGAAATAACACATAAAAGAAAATAATAGTATTATATAAAGCTATTTTTTATCGGGGAGGCAGTCCAGCCGGCCGGCCCAAAGGCCCAACCGGCCAGACCACCTACTACCCAAACCGAACCCTAACCTACCCCAGCCCGACCTAATCCTATCCCCGCCGCCGCAGCTGGCAACGCGCCAGCATGCGACCGCACAGTGCAGTGTCGCCCGCAACTTCCCCTGTCCCGCACCCACGCTTCACCCGTGCCGCACACACCCAGTCACACGCACGCTCCCGCTCGCTGGAGCCTACCCCGGCCCCACCTCCCCACGCGTCGCTCGCCCACCCCTCCCCCGGACCGCGTCCTCTCTCTCCCGACCCCGCGTCTCTTCTCCCCTGACCCGTCCCTCTGCTCAACAACTGCCGCCGCCGCCCTCCCGCTTGCCTCCTCGCGCAAGCTGCCTTGCTGCCGGCCCCCTCCCGACCGGCTGCGGGTCTCCCCTTCCTCTCCTCCATCCACCGCCGCTCTCTGGAGCCTCCCGAGCCGTCGCCTGCGCCTCAACGGTCGCCACCAGGGGCTTCCCTCTGCTGCGCGCCTCGTCGACGAGCCGATGTCGTCACCGGCGCCCTCCCCCGTGGCCTCTTCCCCGTGTTGTTCCCTCTCAGGCTCTCGCCGGCCCTACTGTAACACCCTCAGAATCGGACCTATGCAAGTTTCAGCGATTCCCGCCAAACCCGCATAGAAACGATTCAAAGGTGCCCACCAGGCACTTTCGTGAGGGTGGAAAACGAAGTAATAACATTACACAACAGCCCTCGATGGGACCCACAGAACAGATAAATATACAACAGCGACTCAAAGAGTCAAGAATGCAGATATAATATACAAAGATCCAAATCACCTTGAAAATGATAGAGCGTCCGACTACGGACAAGATGCAAATGGGGCTAAGAGCCCTGAAGAATAACCAATGGCGTCCATAACCCTGCCCAGGCCAAGCCGGAAGGGTAACCCTGCTAACGACGTTGATCTCAAACCTGCTTGAACAAAAGGGGTGCCGACAAAGGGCAAAGGAAAAAGAGGAGCGTCAGTACTGAGGCCAGTACACGGCGAGACTAGAATTCGGCGGTCCTCGCCTACATAGGTATGGTGGACTGAAGCGGCAGCGGCAGCATGCACTAAACAACCTATAGAGACTCGATACAACTGGCGGCAATCAGAGAGGGGTTAGGAAGACCTATTCGGAACCAACCTGATACTACCACCAATCAAACCCATCCTGGCGTTTACCCCTCGACACCGATCGAGGAAGTCAACCGAGGAACTCACACAGTTGGCATTTTTATTTATTCGGTTATCGTTGCAGCAATTACTAGTCAGGTGAATATAGTCATCGTGATAAAATAAGCAGTGGGCACTTTTAGTTAATCATTCCGTTATAGTTGCAACACTTACTAATCAGATACAATAAGCATGAGATAACCCAAAAACCCAGCAGTTGTTGGTACTTTTATTCAGCCATTCCGTTGTAGTTGCAATACTTACTAGTCAGGTACCATGGTCGCAAGCGACACTCCAAACAAGCAATTGTGGGCAGTATTAATTAGCCATTCCATTATAGTGAAGCTGATTACTAGTCATTATAAAGTCAAATTTATAGCAATAAACTTTAGTTATGCTTGTCTATGGTCGAGATATTGTGCTCCAAGTCGTCCATATCCGCGGACACGGCTTTCAGAAAGTTTTACCCGGCCGGGGTGCACCAATAGCAACACACACTCGGTCAACCTCGGAAAAACCAAATCAAAACCCAACGAGGCCTTCACGACAAAGCAATCACAGGATTCAAAAATATTTCAGGGGGCCACCCCTTAAAGTAGAACCCGCAACGAAGCCGGCCGGCTCCGAGACGGACTTAAGGTTGTGGGGACGGCTGTGAACGACTGGGAACCCGAAAGTGTGGCTGGGCTTGTCGACACCGCGGAATCGTGCCACGATCCTAAACAGTACAGTGTGCTCCTCGCACAAATGTAAATACAGAAGTAGCATGGCATAAGTACAGGATAGTAAATAAAACCTCAAACTAGTTTGTGGCCCCAAGAAATAAGACGGAATCAAGCTCTGGCTAAGGGGGGTCCATACTCCCCATATATGGATAGCGCGATAAATCAAGAAACAGGTATCAAGTACTCGGGGTCCTACGGGACACAAGTGGGCGGTCGGAAACCAAATATTATCTATCACCCACCGATGCCTCTGCTTACTTACTTCAATTTTAGTTGTTAAACAGGAATCAAAGTGAACAATAATTAAAGCCTAGATCATCTCCAACATCAACATGTGGCAATACTCCAACAACTGTGGTACATGACGACACGCAACAGCACTTGAGCAAGCGACTACGACGCGCAAGTCCAACTATCTACCAAACAACAGGTAATAGGAGGTGGCCGTGGCAATATAGGGCTGCAAGGGATATCACGGGTACGAAAACTAGAGCATCGCAACACAGATAGCAATAGATCAACCAGAGGGAATAAATACTATAAAAGTAAGATAGGTAGAAAAGGGGAGATGCTCGCCTGAAAACATTGCCGAAGGTTCAACCGAAGATCGGGGCGAAGCTCACATCAACTCAACGGCCTTATCCGCGAAGAAGCAAAGCACTAGAAGAAACACCGGATGCACTATTTAAGATTACGGCAGAAGATCGGCATGATGCATGTATGATGTATGGCATGGCAAAGGTGCGATGCAATTAGGCAAGATTAAGCGGAACCGGGGTCCCGACATTTAATTAGACGGTTCAATTTATTTAACTACCCCGCAACTTGAATGTTGTATTAACATGGCAAGATAAGTTACCGGTTCGCTACACAAATTTAAATGAGGCCAATATGAGACTAGATTTGCCCGCATATGGGCCCCATATTTAATTATGAGGTGAGTCGGCATAAGGCCCCCAAACCACAGACAAGTATGCATGCAAGATGAACAATTAAATATGCAGCAATTGGTTATTACATTATAAAATAGGGTTTCGGAAAGGGGTTCACACATTAGGGGTTCTCGACGAACTTGGGGTTCCGGGGTTCGGGGTCGGTCTCGGGGTTCGGATCTGGGGTTCGACGGGTTCGGTCTCGACGAAAGCGTTCTCGGATTTACTGGGGTAGATCTTGGCGTTCCGGGAGGCAGGGCTTGGTTCGGCGTTGGGGCGCATCGGTCTCGCCCTGGTCGGTGCCGATCTTGTCGTCGATGGCGAACTTGAGTGGATCGGGTACCGGGATCTTCAGATCCGTGAAGTAGATCTTGTCGCGCGATGTCCGGGGTAGACGGGCTTGGCGTTTTCGCATCGGCGATCTTGGCGTCCGGGTTCTCGGCGAGAACGTCCTTCGGACTCCGGGAAGGAGCACTTGGCGTTCTCGAGTTCCGTGAGGAAGAGCTCGACGTTCCGTGATCGCTCAGCGTGATTCTCTTGGTCCAAACTCCAGTCTCGGGCGCTCATGGGGTACCAAAATCTTGTCGGGGATATCGTTGATCTCTACCTTCACGAGGGCCTCGAACCACCGGCTCAACTGTACCGCATCCTCTCGTGACCACAACATCACCAACCCTCAAGGCTGCAACCTCATCTCAAACACACCACTGTTACCACTTCTTACAGACGGAAAGGGCATGGGCAAGGTGAGGCCCTACACGCGTGGGGCCGGCGAGCGTCGGAGGCGAGCTGGAGAACGTGCAAGGCGCGACGACCTGGTGACACAGACGGCAGAGCTGGGCGGGTCGAAGAGGGGGCGCAAGGCAGCGGAGCTCGGTGCAGGGCCGGCAAGGTGGGGTGAGGGCGACGGCGACGCTCGCGGTGGCCGGGCGCAGAGCTCGTAGGCGGCCTGAGGAGCGGAGGGCGGCGGCCTGGCGACGGTGGAGAGGAGCAGAGGGAGAGTGGCGGCTCGGGGCGACGGGGGCCGGGCGGACGCGTCGGCCGGAGGCGGAGGGCTCGGCCCTGGCGGCGAGGTGGCGCGGGAGGCGCGGCGGCGGGGAAGGGAGGCTCCAGCGAGGCAGAGCGGGGCCGGGAGGAGCGGCGGGGAAGATGCGGGCGACGCAGGCTCGCGGGGAGGCGCGGACGGGCGGGGACGGCGGCAGCCGGAGCAGCGGTCGGAGGAGGGTGTTGGGGTCGCGGGGCGCGCGAAGCGGTGGGCGCCTGGGGTGCGCTCGAGGCAGAGGCGGCTGCGGGGTCGACGCCGACGGCTGCGGTGATGGAGGCGTGGCCCAGAGGAGGCGACGGGGAGGGGGAGACGGGGCCAGGGGCAGGAGGTTGGCGCGGCCGGCGGAGAGGTAGGAGGCGGCCAGGCGAGGGGAGGAGCTTGGGAGGAGGCGGTGAGGGGCGCCGGCTGGGGGTTGGGGACGGCCGCGCGGGATGGCGGGGAGGGGGAGGTGCAGAGGAGGAAGAAGGGAGGGAGGAGAGAACGTGGGCGCGGGGGCTGGGATGGGCCAGGGTCACGCGGGAGCGGTCCAGGGGTGTGTGTGTGGGGCCCAGGGGCGGGGCCCGGGGACAGGGGGGCCAGGGGGTGGGACCGGGGTGGCCCAGGGTGCTGGGATTGGGGCAGGTGGAGAGGAGGGGCTGCGCGCGTGGGGCCCAGGGAAGAGATGGTGGCTGAGTGGGGGATGGTGAGGAAGAGAGATGGGGTGAGGTGGCGAGCCGCGAGTGGCTGGGGTGATGTGGCCGGTGGGTGTGGGTAGATAGGTGGGTAGCTGTAGTATTTTAGGTGGACCGATTTAATCTGGGGGGTGGTCGTTCGGGTCGATCGGCCCGTTCGACTGCCCCACTAAAACAATTAAACATTTTATTTAATTAAAACGGGGCGTTTGCAATCTGTGTTTAGACAAAACAAAATATTCCGGAGACCCGGGTTTGAATTTGAAAACCAGACGGGGAGTTTTAGAAAACAAGTTCAGGCTTTGCGAAAATAGTTTTAAGCAAACAATGCATGATGATGACGATGCAATGTACAAATTCAACGCGATTTTCTAGTAGTGGTTTTGCGGGATGCCACAAATCGACACCACTAACAATGGATCTCGCCCTCGAGATCCGCCTCATGGTACCGGAAGGAAGGTCGGCGATCTGAATCTTCCTGCTTCGTGTAGATCCTCGCGACACCACTAACAAGGGATCGTTGTCCGTGATCGTCGGGAGAACACTCCGGGAACAAAGGGCGAAGGTAGAGGTATCAACAAATAAAGCCACCTCTAGCTTCCGTGGACGGAGTAAAACTGCTGGATCCACTGATTCGATGTACAAGAGCGAATGATAAGAGTAGTCGGATGGTGATCAGTCCATCGCGCACCCAAACCATTACTCTGCACACGAATAGGCAGATTATGCAACCAACTCTCGGAATTAGACTGAAGATCTCGACAAGCGAGGGTCGGAACAAGGGAGTGATGCAGACTCTGCATCGGATCTAGCATAGATGATGTCGTCGCGTTGGAAAACACCGGAAGGCACAAACAAGGAACAAAGAATGGTAACACCGTAGACGGAATCACCAGGCAGCTTGAACACCGGCTCGTAGAACACCGTGATCAGAGGAGGAAGCGAAACCCTGAAGGTACGACGGAAACCCAACCACGAGAATTCCTGGACTCGAAGAAAAAGACGAGAGCGGATTCAAAACACGTAGAGGTAAGAGGAGAATAGCAGAGGGGTAAGGAATAAAATCAGACCTAACCAGATCTATCCAATCCGATTTTCAAAAATATTTTTGACACTCTACTTCGGCCGTTAGCTAGGTTATCCTACAGGCTGGACTTGTGGGGTATCGTAACTGCTGAGCTCTGATACCACTCTGTAACACCCTCAGAATCGGACCTATGCAAGTTTCAGCGATTCCCGCCAAACCCGCATAGAAACGATTCAAAGGTGCCCACCAGGCACTTTCGTGCGGGTGGAAAACGAAGTAATAACATTACACAACAGCCCTCGATGGGACCCACAGAACAGATAAATATACAACAACGACTCAAAGAGTCAAGAATGCAGATATAATATACAAAGATCCAAATCACCTTGAAAATGATAGAGCGTCCGACTACGGACAAGATGCAAATGGGGCTAAGAGCCCTGAAGAATAACCAATGGCGTCCATAACCCTGCCCAGGCCAAGCCGGAAGGGTAACCCTGCTAACGACGTCGATCTCAAACCTGCTTGAACAAAAGGGGTGCCGACAAAGGGCAAAGGAAAAAGAGGAGCGTCAGTACTGAGGCCAGTACACGGCGATACTAGAATTCGGCGGTCCTCGCCTACATAGGTATGGTGGACTGAAGCGGCAGCGGCAGCATGCACTAAACAACCTATAGAGACTCGATACAACTGGCGGCAATCAGAGAGGGGTTAGGAAGACCTATTCGGAACCAACCTGATACTACCACCAATCAAACCCATCCTGGCGTTTCCCCCTCGACACCGATCGAGGAAGTCAACCGAGGAACTCACACAGTTGGCATTTTTATTTATTCGGTTATCGTTGCAGCAATTACTAGTCAGGTGTATATAGTCATCCTGATAAAATAAGCAGTGGGCTCTTTTAGTTAATCATTACGTTATAGTTGCAACACTTACTAATCAGATACAATAAGCTTGAGATAACCCAAAAACCCAGCAGTTGTTGGTACTTTTATTCAGCCATTCCGTTGTAGTTGCAATACTTACTAGTCAGGTACCATGGTCGCAAGCGACACTCCAAACAAGCAATTGTGGGCAGTATTAATTAGCCATTCCATTATAGTGAAGCTGATTACTAGTCATTATAAAGTCAAATTTATAGAATTAAACTTTAGTTATGCTTGTCTATGGTCGAGATACTGTGCTCCAAGTCGTCCATATCCGCGGACACGGCTTTCAGAAAGTTTTACCCGGCCGGGGTGCACCAATAGCAACACACACTCGATCAACCTCGGAAAAACCAAATCAAAACCCAACGAGGCCTTCACGACAAAGCAATCACAGGATTCAAAAATATTTCAGGGGGCCACCCCTTAAAGTAGAACCCGCAACGAAGCCGGCCGGCTCCGAGACGGACTTAAGGTTGTGGGGACGGCTGTGAACGACTGGGAACCCGAAAGTGTGGCTGGGCTTGTCGACACCGCGGAATCGTGCCACGATCCTAAACAGTACAGTGTGCTCCTCGCACAAATGTAAATACAGAAGTAGCATGGCATAAGTACAGGATAGTAAATAAAACCTCAAACTAGTTTGTGGCCCCAAGAAATAAGACGGAATCAAGCTCTGGCTAAGGGGGGTCCATGCTCCCCATATGTGGATAGCGCGATAAATCAAGGAACAGGTATCAAGTACTCGGGGTCCTACGGGACACAAGTGGGCGGTCGGAAACCAAATATTATCTATCACCCACCGATGCCTCTGCTTACTTACTTCAATTTTAGTTGTTAAACAGGAATCAAAGTGAACAATAATTAAAGCCTAGATCATCTCCAACATCAACATGTGGCAATACTCCAACAACTGTGGTACATGACGACACGCAACAACACTTGAGCAAGCGACTACGACGCGCAAGTCCAACTATCTACCAAACAACATGTAATAGGAGGTGGCCGTGGCAATATAGGGCTGCAAGGGATATCACGGGTACGAAAACTAGAGCATCGCAACACAGATAGCAATAGATCAACCGGAGGGAATAAATACTATAAAAGTAAGATAGGTAGAAAAGGGGAGATGCTCGCCTGAAAACATTGCCGAAGGTTCAACCGAAGATCGGGGCGAAGCTCACATCAACTCAACGGCCTTATCCGCGAAGAAGCAAAGCACTAGAAGAAACACCGGATGCACTATTTAAGATTACGACAGAAGATCGGCATGATGCATGTATGATGTATGGCATGGCAAAGGTGCGATGCAATTAGGCAAGATTAAGCGGAACCGGGGTCCCGACATTTAATTAGACGGTTCAAGTTATTTAACTACCCCGCAACTTGAATGTTGTATTAACATGGCAAGATAAGTTACCGGTTCGCTACACAAATTTAAATGAGGCCAATATGAGACTAGATTTGCCCGCATATGGGCCCCATATTTAATTATGAGGTGAGTCGGCATAAGGCCCCCAAACCACAGACAAGTATGCATGCAAGATGAACAATTAAATATGCAGCAATTGGTTATTACATTATAAAATAGGGTTTCGGAAAGGGGTTCACACATTAGGGGTTCTCGACGAACTTGGGGTTCCGGGGTTCGGGGTCGGTCTCGGGGTTCGGATCTGGGGTTCAACGGGTTCGGTCTCGACGGAAGCGTTCTCGGATTTACTGGGGTAGATCTTGGCGTTCCGGGAGGCAGGGCTTGGTTCGGCGTCGGGGCGCATCGGTCTCGCCCTGGTCGGTGCCGATCTTGTCGTCGATGGCGAACTTGAGTGGATCGGGTACCGGGGTCTTCAGATCCGTGAAGTAGATCTTGTCGCGCGATGTCCGGGGTAGACGGGCTTGGCGTTTTCGCATCGGCGATCTTGGCGTCCGGGTTCTCGGCGAGAACGTCCTTCGGACTCCGGGAAGGAGCACTTGGCGTTCTCGAGTTCCGTGAGGAAGAGCTCGACGTTCCGTGATCGCTCAGCGTGATTCTCTTGGTCCAAACTCCAGTCTCGGGCGCTCATGGGGTACCAAAATCTTGTCGGGGATCTCGTTGATCTCTACCTTCGCGAGGGCCTCGAACCACCGGCTCAACTGTACCGCATCCTCTCGTGACCACAACATCACCAACCCTCAAGGCTGCAACCTCATCTCAAACACACCACTGTTACCACTTCTTACAGACGGAAAGGGCATGGACAAGGTGAGGCCCTACACGCGTGGGGCCGGCGAGCGTCGGAGGCGAGCTGGAGAACGTGCAAGGCGCGACGACCTGGTGACACAGACGGCAGAGCTGGGCGGGTCGAAGAGGGGGCGCAAGGCAGCGGAGCTCGGTGCAGGGCCGGCGAGGTGGGGTGAGGGCGACAGCGATGCTCGCGGTGGCCGGGCGCAGAGCTCGCAGGCGGCCGGAGGAGCGGAGGGCGGCGGCCTGGCGACGGCGGAGAGGAGCAGAGGGAGAGTGGCGGCTCGGGGCGACGGGGGCCGGGCGGACGCGTCGGCCGGAGGCGGAGGGCTCGGCCCTGGCGGCGAGGTGGCGCGGGAGGCGCGGCGGCGGGGAAGGGAGGCTCCAGCGACGCAGAGCGGGGTCGGGAGGAGCGGCGGGGAAGATGCGGGCGGCGCAGGCTCGCGGGGAGGCGCGGACGCGCGGGGACGGCGGCAGCCGGAGCAGCGGTCGGAGGAGGGTGTTGGGGTCGCGGGGCGCGCGAAGCGGTGGGCGCCTGGGGTGCGCTCGAGGCAGAGGCGGCTGCGGGGTCGACGCCGGCGGCTGCGGTGATGGAGGCATGGCCCAGAGGAGGCGACGGGGAGGGGGAGACGGGGCCAGGGGCAGGAGGTTGGCGCGGCCGGCGGAGAGGTAGGAGGCGGCCAGGCGAGGGGAGGAGCTTGGGAGGAGGCGGTGAGGGGCACCGGCTGGGGGTTGGGGACGGCCGCGCGGGATGGCGGGGAGGGGGAGGTGCAGAGGAGGAAGAAGGGAGGGAGGAGAGAACGTGGGCGCGGGGGCTGGGGTGGGCCAGGGTCACGCGGGAGCGGTCCAGGGGTGTGTGTGTGGGGCCCAGGGGCGGGGCCCGGGGACAGGGGGCCAGGGGGTGGGACCGGGGTGGCCCAGGGTGCTGGGATTGGGGCAGGTGGAGAGGAGGGGCTGCGCGCGTGGGGCCCAGGGAAGAGATGGTGGCTGAGTGGGGGATCGTGAGGAAGAGAGATGGGGTGAGGTGGCGAGCCGCGAGTGGCTGGGGTGATGTGGCCGGTGGGTGTGGGTAGATAGGTGGGTAGCTGTAGTATTTTAGGTGGACCGATTTAATCTGGGGCGTGGTCGTTCGGGTCGATCGGCCCGTTCGACTGCCCCACTAAAACAATTAAACATTTTATTTAATTAAAACGGGGCGTTTGCAATCTGTGTTTAGACAAAACAAAATATTCCGGAGACCCGGGTTTGAATTTGAAAACCAGACGGGGAGTTTTAGAAAACAAGTTTAGGCTTTGCGAAAATAGTTTTAAGCAAACAATGCATGATGATGACGATGCAATGTACAAATTCAACGCGATTTTCTAGTAGTGGTTTTGCGGGATGCCACACCTACCTCGTTCGCCGCCACCGCCTCGGCCCCGCAAGCTCGTCGCCGTACCTCCGGGCCGTCGCGTTCTGCCTCTGCGCCAGCGCGTCAACCGTCGGTCGCGCGTCTCCCTCTCCATCGCCCTTGCGAGCCCCCTGTTCCCTCGGGCCGATCCCTGCCTTGGCGCATCGCTCGCGACCCGCCTCGTCCTCGGCCTCATGCGACCCTGCCGCTCCGGCGTCTACCTTCCTCCAGGACCCAACCGCAGCTGCCGCGTGGCCGGCCTGCACCGCCACCTCACGGGCTCCCTCTGCTGCGACCCCTCTCTACCTGCCCGGGCCTCCTCCGTCGGGCCCTATTCTTGCTGTTCCTGCATCCCCGGCTGTGTTCGGCCGCCGTCTGTCCCGATGTCGCCTTCTCGCTACTCCGTGGCACCGCCATCCTCGCCCAGGGTGCCCACTGGCCCTGGTGCAGCAGTCGTCGGCCTTATCTCTATTTCATAGCTTCAAGTTCCCTGCTTCCACGGTCGGAAGCTGTTTGACAAAAGGCTCCCCTTCTGTAAAGGACCTCTCGGTCCTAAATCCCTTTGGCCTAGTCGTCCTGGTGCGGCGGTTGTGCAATACACACTCTTCCTGCCGATGGTATTTCTCGATCAAGATAGCTTTTCCTCGTGTTGTGGCACAGCCCATCAGTGTTTGACGTAATGCAGAAAGCCATGTCTGAGCATGTACACTTGGGTCGCCCCGCAGGTTTGCCGCCGTGAGATGGGCACCGAAGATGGAGTTTCGCCAAGGAACCGACGCTGAAAACTCAAGATCTCCTTCATGGATCCGATGGCCGGAGCCTTGAAGAGCGTTTCCCGGACCGGAGACCGAACCTCGTCGAACCCCGAAGCCCCGATCTGAAAACCCGAACCCTCGGTGAACGCCAAGATCGCCGAACCCATGTGTGACCCCTTTGTGCGCCCCTATTTTTATAAATGAAATACAAACTTGTTGCATATTAAATTGTCCATACTCGCATACATATTGTGGATGTTGGGGGTATTTTGGCGATTCACCTAAATTAAATATGGAGTCCATCTGCGGGATATCGTTGTCTTATTCCGGAATCCATTTAAATTGGTGTAGCGGACTGGTGCTATCTCTTGCCATGTTAAGACAACATTTAAAATGCGGGGTATCTAAACAACTAGAACCATATATTTAATTGTCGGGACCCCCGGTTTCGCTTAATATTGCCTAATTGCATCGCACCTTGCCATGTCATACACCATACACGCATCATGCCCGATCTTTTGTCGTAGTATTAAATAGTCCATCCGGTGTTTCTTCTAGTGCTTTGCTTCTTCGCGGATAAGATCGATGAGTTGATGTGAGCTTCGCCCCGATCTTCGGATGAACCTTCGGCAATGTTTTCAGGCGAGCATCTCCCCCTTTCTACCTATCTTACTTTTATAGTATTTATTCCCTCATGTTGATCTATTGCTATCTGTGTTACGATGCTCTAGTTTTCGTACCCGGAACATCCCTTGTAGCCTTATATTGCCTTGGACACATCCTATTACCTGTTGTTTGGTAGATAGTTGGACTTGCGCGTCGTAGTCGCTTGCTCAAGTGTTGTTGCGTGTCGTCCAGTACCACAGTTGTTGGGGTATTGCCGCATGTTTAATGTTGGAGATGATCATGGCTTTAATTATTGTTTAATAACTAAAATTGAAAGTAGGTAAATGCAGAGGCACAGGTGGGCAATAGATGTTATTTGGTTGTTAACCGTCCACTTGTGTCCCGTAGGACCCCGAGTTCTTGACACCTGTTCCGAGATCGAGCGTGCTAACCACAGGTGGGGTGTATGGGCACCCCCATCGATTTAGTACCTGATTCCAAGTACTGTACTGGGGGCCACAAGTAGTTTGGGGCTTTATTACCACCCTGTACTTATGCCATGCTTTACTGCTTTATTTACGATTGTGCGAGGAGCACCTGTACTGTTTAGGATCGTGACACGTTTTCGCTGTATCGACAAGCCCAGTCACACTTTTGGGTTCCCAGTCGTTTACAGCCGTCTACACAAACCCTGAGTCCGTCTCGGAGACCGGCCGACTTCGTTGCGGGTAGCTTAGTGGGGTGGCCCCCCGTGCTTGCTTTGGGTCTGGGAAACGTCGTGTCCGAAACCCCGTCGACATACCGTTGGGTGTATGTTTTGTGATCTTGTACCTACCTGATCTGATAACAAGGGTGTAGGTGCGTGTGGGAACTTTGGTGCACCCCTGCAGGGTTAAATCTTTTCGAGAAGCCGTGTCCGCGGTTATGGACGACTTGGAGCACAGTTCTCGATCATAGACAACTATAACTAAAGTTTACTGTTATAATTTGACTTGTATCCGATATGACTAGTAATCAGCTTCACTGCAATGGAATGGCTAAATAAAAGTACCGGCAACTGCTGGGTTTGGGATATCTCATGCTAATTGTATCTGACTAGTAAGTGTTGCAACTACAACGGAATGGTTAACTAAAAGTGCCCACTGCTTATTATATCAGGATGACTATCTATACCTGACTATTAATTGCTGCAACGATAACTGAATAAATAAAACTGCCAACGGTGTGAGTTCCTCGGTTGACTTCCTCGTTTGGTCTCGAGGGGGAAATACCAGGATGGGTATGTTTGGTGGTAGTATCAGGTTGGTTCTGAATAGGTCTTTCTTATCCCTCTCTGATAGCCGCTAGTTGTATCGAGTCTCTATAGGTTGTTTAGTGCATGCTGCGCTGCCGCTCAGTCCACCATACCTATGTAGGCAAGGACCGCCGAATTCTAGCCTCGCCGTGTACTGGCCTCAGTACTGACCGCTCTCTCTTTTTCCTTTGCCCTTTGTCGGCACCCCTTTTGTTTAAGCAGGTTTTGAGATCGACGTCGTTAGCAGGGTTACCCTTCCGGCTTGGCCTGGGCAGGGTTATGGACGCCATTGGTTATTCTTCAGGGCTCTTAGCTCAACTTGCATCTTGTCCGTACTCGGACGCTATATCGTTTTAAAGGTGATTTGGATCTTTGTATTGTATATCTGTATTCTTGACTCTTTGAGTCGCTGTTGTATACATATGTCTTGTGGGTTCCATCGAGGACTATTGTGTAATGGTATTACTTTGTTTTCCACCCGCATGCAAGTGCCTGGTGGGCACCTTTGAATCGTTTCTATGCGGGTGTTGGCGGGAAGCGCTGAAACTTGCATAGGGCCAATTATGAGGGTGTTACAGAGTGGTATCAGAGCTCAGCAGTTGCGATACCCCACTGGTCCGGCCTGTAGGATAACCTAGCTAACGGTCGTTGTAGAGTGTCAAAACTATTTTGGAAAATCGGTTGGATAGATCTGACTAGGTCTGCTTTTACTCCTTACCCCTCTGCTATTCTCCTCTTACCTCTGCGTGTTTTGAATCTGCTCTCTTATCCTTTCTCCGAGTCTAGGAATTCTCGTGGTTGGGTTTCCGTCGTACCTTCAGGGTTTCGCTTCCATCCTCCTGTAACGGTGCTTCAACATCTGACATTCATGCTATCCGATGAATCTTTCATCTGTTGTATCTTTCAATGGACCAAAATTCACTAAAAAGTTTCTTTCTATCCTCCGGTGTTTTCTGATATGACGAAGTCATCTACATCAGATCTGATGAGAATCTCCACCGCTCATTTGTTTCCAAACCTCGCTTGTCGAGATCTTCAGTCTGAATTCCGAGAGTTGGTTGCATAATTTTACCATTCATGTGCAGAGTAATGCTTTGGGTGCGCGATGGACTGATCATCATCCGACTACTCTTATCATTCGGTCTTGTACATTGAGTCGGTGGATCGATGCAATTATACTCATTCCATGGAAGTTAGAGCTGGCCTTATCTTTTGAGACCTCGGCCTTCACATTTGTTTCTCCGGAGTGCTCTCTCGACGAACGTCAACAACGACCTTTGTTAGTGGTGTCGCGGAGATCTACACAAGGTGATAACATTTAGATTGTCGGCCTTCTTTCCTGTACCATGAGGCGGATCTCGAGGGCGAGATCCATTGTTAGTGGTGTCGAATTGTAGCACCCCGGGTAAAACCACTACTAGGAAATCGCATATCTTTATCTTTGTGCATCATCTTGACATCATCATACCTATTTTTGCACTAAACTATCTTCTTGAAAGCCTATCTTTGTTTCTAATTATCCCCTCCTCTATTCAAATTATAAAACCCCCGGTCTTGCGGGATATATTGTTTGTATAAAAATATTTACAAAATACTTTTGAAATAACACATAAAAGAAAATAATAGTATTATATAAAGCTAATTTTTATCGGGGAGGCAGTCCAGCCGGCCGGCCCAAAGACCCAACCGGCCAGACCACCTACTACCCAAACCGAAACCTAACCTACCCCAGCCCGACCTAATCCTATCCCCGCCGCCGCAGCTGGCAACGCGCCAGCATGTGACCGCACAGTGCGGTGTCGCCCGCAACTTCCCCTGTCCCGCACCCACGCTCCACCCGTGCCGCACACACCCAGTCACACGCACGCTCCCGCTCGCTGGAGCCCACCCCGGCCCCACCTCTCCACGCGTCGATCGCCCACCCCTCCCCCGGACCGCGTCCTCTCTCTCCCGACCCCGCGTCTCTTCTCCCCTGACCCGTCCCTCTGCTCAACAACCGCCGCCACCGCCCTCCCGCTCGCCTCCTCGCGCAAGCTGCCTTGCTGCCGGCCCCCTCCCGACCGGCTGTGGGTCTCCCCTTCCTCTCCTCCGTCCACCGCCGCTCTCTGGAGCCCCCCGAGCCGTCGCCTGCGCCTCAACGGCCGCCACCAGGGGCTTCCCTCTGCTGCGCGCCTCGTCGACGAGCCGATGTCGTCACCGGCGCCCTCCCCCGTGGCCTCTTCCCCGTGTTGTTCCCTCTCAGGCTCTCGTCGGCCCTACCTCGTTCGCCGCCACCGCCTCGGCCCCGCAAGCTCGTCGCCGCACCTCCGGGCCGCCGCGTTTTGCCTCTGCGCCAGCGCGTCAACCGTCGGTCGCGCGTCTCCCTCTCCATCGCCCTTGCGAGCCCCCTGTTCCCTCGGGTCGATCCCTGCCTTGGCGCGTCGCTCGCGACCTGCCTCGTCCTCGGCCTCATGCGACCCTGCCGCTCCGGCGTCCACCTTCCTCCAGGACCCAACTGCATGTGCCGCGTGGCCGGCCTGCACCGCCGCCTCACGGGCTCCCTCTGCTGCGACCCCTCTCTACCTGCCCGGGCCTCCTCCGTCGGGCCCTATTCTTGCTGTTCCTGCATCCCCGGCTGTGTTCGGCCGCCGTCTGTCCCGATGTCGCCTTCTCGCTACTCCGTGGCACCGCCATCCTCGCCCAGCGTGCCCACTGGCCCTGGTGCAGCAGTCATCGGCCTTATCTCTATTTCATAGCTTCAAGTTCCCTGCTTCCACGGTCGGAAGCTGTTTGACAAAAGGCTCCCCTTCCGTAAAGGACCTCTCGGTCCTGAATCCCTTTGGCCTAGTCGTCCTGGTGCGGCGGTTGTGCAATACACACTCTTCCTGCCGATGGTATTTCTCGATCAAGATAGCTTTTCCTCGTGTTGTGGCACAGCCCATCAGTGTTTGACGTAATGCAGAAAGCCATGTCTGAGCATGTACACTTGGGTCGCCCCGCAGGTTTGCCGCCGTGAGATGGGCACCGAAGATGGAGTTTCGCCAAGGAACCGACGCTGAAAACTCAAGATCTCCTTCACGGATCCGATGGCCGGAGCCTTGAAGAGCGTTTCCCGGACCGGAGACCGAACCTCGTCGAACCCCGAAGCCCCGATCTGAAACCCGAACCCTCGGTGAACGCCAAGATCGCCGAACCCATGTGTGACCCCTTTCTGCGCCCCTATTTTTATAAATGAAATACAAACTTGTTGCATATTAAATTGTCCATACTCGCATACATATTGTGGATGTTGGGGGTATTTTGGCGATTCACCTAAATTAAATATGGAGTCCATCTGCGGGATATCGTTGTCTTATTCCGGACTCCATTTAAATTGGTGTAGCGAACCGGTGCTATCTCTTGCCATGTTAAGACACCATTTAAAATGCGGGGTATCTAAACAACTAGAACCATATATTTAATTGCCGGTACCCCCGGTTCCGCTTAATATTGCCTAATTGCATCGCACCTTGCCATGTCATACACCATACATGCATCATGCCCGATCTTTTGCCGTAGTATTAAATAGTCCATCCGGTGTTTCTTCTAGTGCTTTGCTTCTTCACGGATAAGATCGATGAGTTGATGTGAGCTTCGCCCCGATCTTCGGATGAACCTTCGGCAATGTTTTCAGGCGAGCATCTCCCCCTTTCTACCTATCTTACTTTTATAGTATTTATTCCCTCATGTTGATCTATTGCTATCTGTGTTACGATGCTCTAGTTTTCGTACCCGGAACATCCCTTGCAGCCTTATATTGCCTTGGACACATCCTATTACCTGTTGTTTGGTAGATAGTTGGACTTGCGCGTCGTAGTCGCTTGCTCAAGTGCTGTTGCGTGTCGTCCAGTACCACAGTTGTTGGGGTATTGCCGCATGTTTAATGTTGGAGATGATCATGGCTTTAATTATTGTTTAATAACTAAAATTGAAAGTAGGTAAATGCAGAGGCACAGGTGGGCAATAGATGTTAATTGGTTGTTAACCGTCCACTTGTGTCCCGTAGGACCCCGAGTTCTTGACACCTGTTCCGAGATCGAGCGCGCTAACCACAGGTGGGGTGTATGGGCACCCCCATCGATTTAGTACCTGATTCCAAGTACTGTACTGGGGGCCACAAGTAGTTTGGGGCTTTATTACCATCCTGTACTTATGTCATGCTTTACTGCTTTATTTACGATTGTGCGAGGAGCACATGTACTGTTTAGGATCGTGACACGTTTTCGCTGTATCGACAAGCCCAGTCACACTTTCGGGTTCCCAGTCGTTTACAGCCGTCTACACAAACCCTGAGTCCGTCTCGGAGACCGGCCGACTTCGTTGCGGGTAGCTTAGTGGGGTGCCCCCCCGTGCTTGCTTTGGGTCTGGGAAACGTCGTGTCCGAAACCCCGTCGACATACTGTTGGGTGTATGTTTTGTGATCTTGTACCTACCTGATCTGACAACAAGGGTGTAGGTGCGTGTGGGAACTTTGGTGCACCCCTGCAGGGTTAAATCTTTTCGAGAAGCCGTGTCCGCGGTTATGGACGACTTGGAGCACAGTTCTCGATCATAGACAACTATAACTAAAGTTTACTGTTATAATTTGACGTGTATCCGATATGACTAGTAATCAGCTTCACTGCAATGGAATGGCTAAATAAAAGTACCGACAACTGCTGGGTTTGGGATATCTCATGCTAATTGTATCTGACTAGTAAGTGTTGCAACTACAACGGAATGGTTAACTAAAAGTGCCCACTGCTTATTATATCAGGATGACTATCTATACCTGACTAGTAATTGCTGCAACGATAACTGAATAAATAAAACTGCCAACGGTGTGAGTTCCTCGGTTGACTTCCTCGTTTGGTCTCGAGGGGGAAATACCAGGATGGGTATGTTTGGTGGTAGTATCAGGTTGGTTCCGAATAGGTCTTTCTTATCCCTCTCTGATAGCCGCTAGTTGTATCGAGTCTCTATAGGTTGTTTAGTGCATGCTGCGCTGCCGCTCAGTCCACCATACCTATGTAGGCGAGGACCGCCGAATTGTAGCCTCGCCGTGTACTGGCCTCAGTACTGACCGCTCTCTCTTTTTTCCTTTGCCCTTTGTCGGCACCCCTTTTGTTTAAGCAGGATTTGAGATCGACGTCGTTAGCAGGGTTACCCTTCCGGATTGGCCTGGGCAGGGTTATGGACGCCATTGGTTATTCTTCAGGGCTCTTAGCTCAACTTGCATCTTGTCCGTACTCGGACGCTATATCGTTTTAAAGGTGATTTGGATCTTTGTATTGTATATCTGTATTCTTGACTCTTTGAGTCGCTGTTGTATACATATGTCTTGTGGGTTCCATCGAGGACTATTGTGTAATGGTTTTACTTCGTTTTCCACCCGCACGCAAGTGCCTGGTGGGCACCTTTGAATCGTTTCTATGCGGGTTTTGGCGGGAAGCGCTGAAACTTGCATAGGGCCGATTATGAGGGTGTTACAGGGTCGCTAAGCAAAGACCGTGCATCCCTTTATGTCACTGGGTTTCCTATGATATCGTCGCTAACCAAGTATCTCACCTCAAGCCTTTAGTGATCTCGAAGGTCTTGGATACCTACAAGTCTAAAGATCAAGGCAAGAGACAAAGAAACAAAACAAAACCCTTATTCAAACAATACGCATTGCTCCCATAGATTAGATGTACATAATCGCTGTGAGGTTTCACCCTAACCCGCATACCGTGAGGACTACTTGCTCATAACAATAAGATCAAGGATAGAAAACATTATGCAAAATACTTAGATTAAAATCAAATATTCTTACAATGGCCACCGAATCATAAGGAGATCTCAAGTACAAGATAAAGGCCATGACTAATGGAGAGGATGGAGATGAACTATGGTGTGGATCTTATTTGGTGGTGGTGTGATTCAATATGAGAATGGCGGCCCTTTGCACGGCGGCCGGGACCTCGAAATATATAGGCGCCTTCAAAAAAGGCGTCTTCAAAGAAGTCGCAAAATTATCTTGGTGTCTAGTTTTTGTGCAGAAAATCAACTATCAGGAAAAATCCGGGAAAATATGTAGGGGTTCGTAGCATGGAAAACAAAATTTTCTACCGCATGCAAACAAACAAACCAAGATCTATCTACTAGATTGTAGCAACGAGTCGATTAGAGTACTCACCCTCGAAGATTCCAAAGCGGTTAACCAGAGCAGATTCTCGTGGGTGATGTAGTCGTACACTTGTCGATCTCAAGATCGCGTAGACGATCCTTCCGGCGCTGCGTTCTGGCAGCGCTTTCGCAGTCCGGTCACACGTTCGGTACTAGATGAAGACCATTCTCTCCCTTGTTCTAGCAAGCAGTGGAGGTTGTAGTTCTACCCTCGAGATTCCGGCAGCACGACGGTGTGGTGTCGGAAGTAGAGGGAAGATCCCACAGGGCTTCTCCTAAGCCGGTGCGAGTTATGGTGGATCTAGGGTTTCCCGACGATCTAGGTTTAGAAGGCCGAGAGGAGGAGGATGTGTCGGCGACGGCGACGGGCCGGCGGCGGTGGTGGCGCACGGGGTGGGGAGGGCTGGCTTGGTCTTTGTTTGGGGCAGCCCTCTCTCTATTTATGAGAGGGGGGCAGCCTTGGGAGGGGAGAGTTTGAATCCAAACCCAAACCCAAGTTGGATTGAAGGAAGGACCCTTTCCTTCTTCCACTAGGAAACCATTGTTCCAGTTTGACTTTTCAAACCTCCCTTTTGACTTTCAATTTAGAGCTTTAATTCTCTCTCGCAAATGCGCAAACCAAGTGACCTAGGATATGATCCAATCATGCGGTTCGTGAATTATGCGGACATGACCGAGACACTTCTCCGATCAATAACTAATAGAGGAATCTGGAAATTCATATGGCTCCCACATATTTCAATGATTACTTTGCGATCGAATGAACCACTTACATACGATACCAATTTCCCTTTGTCTCGCGATAGTTTACTTATCCGAGGTTTGATCGTCGGTATCTTTGCATACCTAGTTCAACCTCGTTACCGATAAGTACTCCTTTCTTGTTCCCGTGATATGTGATCCCTTGTGAGCCAGTCACATGCTTGCAAGCTAATTGGATGATATTCCACCGAGAGGGCCCATAGCATATCTATCCGTCATATGGATGGACAAATCCAACTCTTGATCCATGTGCCTCAACACATACTTTCCGAACACTCAATGCCACTTTTATAGCCACCCAGTTACGGTGTGGTGTTTGATGTCATCAAAGCGTCCTTCCAGTGATGGTGATTAGCATGATCTCATGGTCGAAGGAATTAGGTTACTATGTATCAGAAAGCTTATAGCAAATGAACTATTGAAATGACTTGATCTTAATGCTACGCTTATCTATAGGAGTATGACCATCATACCATTCTCCTAATGATATGATCTTGTTGTTAATAACATCACAACATTCATGATCGAAAAACCACGATCATCTATTAACCAACAAGCTAGTATTACAAAGAGGCTTTACCAGGGACTCTAATTTAGTTTACAAATCACACAAGTATTAATGTTTCTGGTTAATACTGTTATAGCATGAATGTAAACATTTATCATAAACACAAAGATATAATAATAACCACTTTTATTATTGCCTCTAGGGCACATCTCCAATAGTCTCCCACTTGCACTAGAGTCAACTAATCTAGATTACATGGTAATATACCGAAAACCCATGGCAGTTTGGTGCTGGTCATGTTTTGCCCTCCGGAGAGGTTTAGTCAACGGATCCGGCACATTCAGATATGTGTGTACTTTGCAAATCTTTATGTCACCATCTTGGACATGCTCTCGAATAGTGTGAAAACGTAGCTTGATGTGCTTCAGCTTCTTGTGTGACCTTGGTTCTTCCGCATTGGCTATGACGCCCATGTTATCATAGTAGATAGACATTGGGTCCAGCGCACTTGGAACCACACCGAGCTGTGTAATGAACTCCTTCATCCATATCGCCTCTTGTGAAGCCTCCGAAGCAGCTATGTATTCCGATTCAGTTGAAGATCTCGCCACAACGCTTTGCTTTGCACTCCTCTAGCTAACTGCTGCACCATTCAAAGTTAATACGTATCCAGATTGAGATTTAGAATCTTCCGGATTGATGTTCCAACTAGCATCGGTGTAACCATTAACAACGAGTTGTTCATCACCTCCATAAGAAATAACCATATCCTTAGTTCTTCTCAAGTACTTAAGGATGTTTTTGACCGCTGTCCAATGATCCACTCCTCGATCACTTTGATATCTGCTAGTCAAACTAACAGCATATGCAATGTCGGGTCTAGTACATAGCATGGCATACATGAGAGATCCTATGGCTGAGACATAGGGAGACTTACTCATCATTTCTCTATCTTCTGTCGTTGCAGGACTTTGAGTTTTACTCAAGGTCGTATTGGGCAACATGGGCAATAACCCTTTCTTGCTATCTTCCATTCCAAACCTCTTTAGAACTTTGTCCAAATATGTATTCTTTGACAATGATATTAGGCGTCTTGATCTATCTCTATAAATCTTTATGCCTAATATGTAAGCTGCTTCGCCAAGATCTTTCATTGAAAAACTATTATTCAAATAATCCTTGACACTATTAAGAAGGTCTACATCATTCCCAATCAACAATATGTCATCTACATATAGTATTAAGAATGCTCCAGAGCTCCCACTCACTTTCTTGTAAATACAAGCTTCTCCATAAGTTTGTATAAATCCAAATGATGGGGATATGCCTACTGGGGTATACCCAGCAGGGCGTTTCCGACTGGCCCGAGAGATGGCGAGTGGGCCTGCAGAACGGCGAGTGGATTGAAGCCCAGCAAGGTACCGAGCGACTGGAAACTGAAGGCCCAGGCGAGTAGATAGGCCCAGTCGGACTGGGTTAAACGACTATTAAAGCTGTAACCGAATCAGTTGAGATATGTAAACCCTAGGGGAGGTGAGCCTATATAAACCTCCCTAAAGGGTGAGTAGAGATACGTTCCCTCATACACCCAAGCGACTCGCCGCCTAGCCGCCGAGCTCTCCCATTGTAACACCTCCATAATACAATCTAGCAGGAGTAGGTCTTTACCCTCCGGGGGGCCGAACCTGGGTAAAACCCTGTGTCTTTGCCCTTATCTCGCACCGCAGATGGCTGGCCGCCCTTGCCCCTCGTTCTACTACTCGCTGCCGATTGCAGCATCTGCCGTGACCATTCCCACGACAGTGGCGCCCACCGTGGGGCCTGGCCGGTCTGGCCGGTGTTCTGCGGCGAGATCCAATCTGCCCATCAACGGGACGGTCGCCACCGGCCGCATGATAGCGATCGGCGAGATGCTCCAGATCTTGCCGAGCAGCTACGTCCCGGCGGCGCGACCCGTCACGCACAGCGTGATCCTGCCAATCGGCACGATCAGCCTCTTCGTCGGCCTCACCGACGTCATCGTCTCGGAGTACTCGGCTCGCATCCGCGAGTCGCCGCCACGCGATCGGCTCTCCGAGAGCCAGATCCGCACGATCCACCGCCTCGCCTCCGAGTACAACTCGGCCCACAGCAACGTGGCCGTGAATTCAGCGGCCGCAGAAGATGCGGCCCTCACCGACGACGCCGACTCGGCGACCCCGGCGTCACTCGCCGGATCCATCACCGCGGCCTCGTCCGCGGGCTCCATCGCCGAGGTCTCCAACGCGGGAGACTTCGAGGACCCCTCCATCCTCGGGATCTTCGAATTCGACTCCGGGTCAGAGAACTCCGCCGACCTCCGCGATGGAACCGGTCGCCACGCCGCGACCTACATGGCCATCGGCGCTGATCCGCCGGAGGATCCGTTCTCCACCCCAATCCCTCCTAACGCCACGGCAACGGAGGTCGAGGAACTCCGCCTGAAACTGGCAGAGGCGGTGCGCAAGGAGCAAGCCGAGCGCGAAAAATTTCGCCTCGAGCAGGTGACGGCGCAGGAGCTGTCGCGCTACCACCAGCAGCGGATCAGGTCACGTCTGAACCCCATCGTTCAAGGGCGCGCCCTGAACTTCGACGACGAAAACGACCCGACCCGCATAGCCGAGCGCGCAATCTGCGAGAACGCGCCACCAGGAGGAAGCGCCCGGCCCCCGCCAGGATCAACGGCGATGGGTGCCCCACCACCACCCAACCGCACCCCTCCCAGGGACCAGCCGCGGATAGTAGTCTCCTCACGGGAGTGAGACGCAAACGGTCTCCCACTATTCTCCACCCCGATGGACAACCTCGTGGCAGGCCGAGCAGCAGCCGACAGCATCACGGCCACTGGCGACGGCGCCCTACAGATCCAGTACGTCAGGGCCCTGGTCGCGAAGGCCGTGGAGCAGCAAAAAGCGGGCGCCGACTCGCAAGGTCGAGTATACTCGCGTTCCTCGAGAAGCAGAGCGGCCTCCAGCGGCCGCCCAGTGGCGGCAGACACCCTCAATTGCCCGCCACCAGAGCCACTGCAGCTCCAACACCGACCCGCGAACGCGGCACTCTCCACCAACGACCCCAGGCCGGCGACCAACTTCGTCACCGCTAACGGGCAACCCATCGACGCCTGCACCCACATCATCAACAACCAAAGCTGGCGCGCACGCCAGCCCGACGACTTGCGGCACACCCTAACTAATCGCCGCGACGGCGAGCCTATGGGGTCGCTCAGTCGACTCGGGCCCAAGTGCTTCGGACCAATGATCCGAGGCGAGAAGTACCCGCCAAACTTCAAGGCGCCAAAGGAGATAGAAAAGTACGACTCCTCGTACGACCCCGCCGTCTGGCTCGACACATACCTCATGGCAATGGGGATCGTGGGTCACACTGACCTACTCGCCGCCCGTGCCCCCTACGTGCAGGCAGTGGATCAACACTCTCCCCCAGGACAGTATCGACTCCTGGGAGGAAATGCGCGACGCCTTCGTCAGGCACTTCGAGTGCTCCTACACCCGCGCCACCACTATTGAGGACCTGGAACGATGCGTCCAGGGACCCCGCGAGTCGACCCGCAACTGGGTCCAACGGTGGAAAGAGCTTTGGTACAACGCGGTCGGCATCCACCCGGACACCGCGATCCATTGCTTCAAGACCTCGTGCCGCTACGAGCCTCTAGTCGCCAAGCTCAAGCGACACTCCCGCACACTCGACAACATCCCCGACCTCCTCGAGATCGCCAAACGGTACGCCGAGGAAGATTCAAACCAGGAAACTGACGACGAGTCAGGAGGGCAACGCCGCACGGGCGGCAACGACGGCGGACGCCGAACCGACCTACGCTACAGCGGCACTCGCCTCACTGGCAAGCGCCGCAGTGACGGGCGAGTCGACTTCGTCGCCAACGCCGGGCACGCGCAGCGCGAGCCCAAGAGCTACCGCCGCGACGGAGGGCAACGCCGCGATGGCGGCAATTACAAGAACAAGCCAAGGTTCGATCCCGCGGCCCTCCTTAACCAACCATGTGCGTTCCATAGCAGGGAAGGGAAGCCCGCAACGCACACCACCGCCGACTGCCACACCCTCAGGGAAATCGAGAAGGCACGACAAGCACGGGAGGACCCCGACAACGACCCGCCAAATGGCGGAAAATTCAGCAAAGTAGCCGGCTCGCTCCACACCTTCACAGGCTTCAACACGAAGCGCGAGAAGAAGGTCATCGCCCGCGCCGTCGCCGTCAATGCGGTGGCCCAAATAGACGTCCCCCAGTTCCTGAACTGGTCGGAACAGCCCATCACCTGGAGCCGGCAAGACCACTCGCCGCGCATCGAGTATCTAGGACGAGTCGCCTTGGTGGTCAAGCCCAAGGTTGGCGACTACTGGCTCCCCAAGACACTGATGGACGGCGGTAGCTCCATCAACATCCTCTACCTCGACACCTTCAGGCGGCTGCGGCTGCCGCAGTCGATGATCGAGACGACCCACACCACGTTCCACGGCATCGTCCCCGGTCGAAAGGCGTATCCGATCGGCAAGGTCACGCTGCCAGTCACCTTCGGCACACCGGCAAACTTCCGCACCGAGCGGATCGTCTTCGAGCTGGTGCCCTTCGACAGCCCTTACCACTGAGTCCTGGGGCGCCAGGCGTTTGCTAAATTCATGGCAGCGCCCCACTACGCGTACAACGCGATGAAGCTCCCCGGGCCGTGCGGCGTCATCACCATCAACGGCGACCCCGACATGGCCGCCGAGTGCGAGGCCAAAGGAGCCGAGCTCGCCGACGCCGTCATCGCGGCAGAGACTAATCACGCCGACGAGCTCGCCAAATACGCGAGCGGGGTCAACAATGACGACCCCACAATACTCAAGAAGCCCAACTCAGAGGGCGCAAACACCTCCTCCTTTGAGGCCACGACGCACACTCGCACCGTCGAGCTGGTACCAGGCGACTCCAGACAGACGGTGACGATCGAGACAGGCATGAGCCCAGCATAGGAAGGCGCGCTCATCGAGTTCCTCCGTGAGAACAGGGACATCTTCGCATGGAAACCCTCCGACATGCCCGGTGTCCCTAGGGAGCTCGCTGAGCACAAGCTGAACGCCGACCCCAAAGTGCGACCTGTCAAGCAGTCGCTACGGCCCTTCAATGAAGAACGCCGTCGAGCAATCGCCGAGGAAGTGCAGCGTCTACTCGCTGCCGGCTTCATCCGGCCAATCAAGTACTCCAAGTGGCTGGCAAACCCAGTCCTGGTCGAGAAGAAAAATGGGACCTGGAGAATGTGTATCGACTACACAAACCTGAATAGCGCCTGCCCAAAGGAGCAGTTCGTCCTCCCGCGGATCGACCAGATAATCGATTCAACCGCGGGCTCAGAGTCGCTATGTTTCCTCGACGCCTACTCTGGGTATAACCAGATCAAGATGGCTGTCGAAGACGAGGAGAAGACGGCATTCATCACGCCATTCGGAGCCTTCTGCTACACCGCCATGACCTTCGGCCTCAAGAACGCCGGGGCGACCTACCAACGGTGCATGCAAGAATGCCTCGCGAGCCAAATTGGCCGCAACATCCATGTCTACATCGACGACGTGGTCGTGAAGTCCGCTCGCCAAGACGACCTACTCGCCGACCTGGCGGAAACCTTCGCCAACCTGCGAAGGTACAAGATAAAGCTCAACCCAGGCAAGTGCACCTTCGGTGTACCCGCCGGACAACTACTGGGGTACGTTGTCTCCATACGAGGGATCGAGGCGAACCCAACAAAGATCGACACGATCGCCCGGCTCGGCAAACCCGAGTGCCTGCGCGACGTCCAGAAGATGGCCGGGCGAGTAGCGGCTCTCAGTCGCTTCATCCCCCGCTTGGGCGAAAAGGCGATGCCCCTATACTGCCTGATGCGCAAGAACCCCACCTTCCAGTGGGACAAGGAGGCGGACGACGCGCTCCGCGATCTCAAAAAGGTGCTACTCGCCGCACCACTACTCGCCGCCCCCGCCGACAAAGAACCTATGCTGGTTTACATCGCGGCGTCCGAGCGCGTCGTCAGCGCTGTGATGGTTGTCGAACGACCAGAGGAAGGAAAGGAGCGCCCGGCTCAGCGGCCGGTGTACTACATCAGCGAGGTCCTCATCGAGTCGCGCCAGCGGTACCCACAGTACCAAAAGCTAGTATACGCGGTCTTCAGGGCTCAGCGGCGCCTGCCGCACTACTTCCAGGAGCACCCGATCACGGTCGTCTCCTCAGCGCCACTGCAAGACATCATCCGCAATCGCGAGGCGACCGGGCGGGTCGCCAAGTGGGCCGTCGAGATCGGCGTCCACAACATCAAATACGAGCCACGAAAGGCGATTAAGTCGCAGGCGCTGGCAGACTTCATCGCCGACTGGGAGGAGGCCCAGCAGCCAGAGAAGCTGCCGTACCTCCATTACTGGAGCCTGCACTTCGACGGCTCCAAGAACGCGGACGGTGCAGGAGCAGGGATAGTGTTGACTTCACCAAAGGGCGACAAGCTCCGCTACATCCTCTGCCTCGACTTCACGCCCTGCACCAACAACATGGCTGAATACGAGGCCCTACTCCACGGCATGCGAGCCGCCAAGGAGATGAACGTCAATCGCCTCCGATGCTACGGAGATTCCGACCTCGTCGCGGGGCAAGTCGCCGGCACCTGCGACGCCGTCTCCCCTACCATGGTGGCGTACCGCCAAGCGGTGGACAAGTTGTGCGGCCACTTCACCGGCTACTCTGTCGAGTGGATCGACAGGCGGAAAACGAGGAGGCCGACGCCCTCTCTCGCATCGGGTCGGCTCGACTCGCACCACCCGCCAGCGTGTTCCTCGACACAATCTCCAGACCATCAGTCTCTCCCCCGAGGGAGATCGACATCGGAGTCCCACTCCAACCAGAGGCAGCCTTGGTCGCACTCATCACCGAGCTAGACGATTGGACCAAGCCCTACATCGCCTACCTGGAAGCCGGCACCCTGCCAGCAGACGAGACAGACGCTCGAATGATCGCTCGCCGATGCAAGTCCTACACCATCATCGACGGCGAGCTACACAAGCGCAGCGTCACCGGCGTGTTCCAACGCTGCGTCCAACCGGCTGAAGGACGCAAAATCCTCCACGACATTCACTCAGGTGACTGCGGACACCACGCCACCGCTCGCTCCCTGGTCGCCAAGGCTATGCGACACGGCTTCTACTGGCCCACCGCACACGCCGACGCTGTCGACATCGTCCAACGATGCGCCGGGTGCCAGAAGTACGCCAATCAGACGCGCGTACTGAGCTCAGCGCTCAAAACAATCCCCATTACCTGGCCATTCGCCGTATGGGGCATGGACATGGTAGGCCCCTTCAAGAAAGCCCCCTCCGGCTACACCCACCTGCTAGTCGCCGTCGACAAATTCACTAAGTGGGTGGAGGCCAAGCCAGTCCGGAAATGCGACAGGAAGACCGCCACTAAATTCCTACGCGAGCTCATATATCGCTACGGGTTCCCAAACAGTATCATCACGGACAACGGCACCAACTTCGCCAAGGGAGCCATGGACGAATTCTGCGAAGAGCACCACATCCGGCTCGACCTCGCGTCAGTCGCCCACCCGGAATCCAATGGCCAGGCGGAACGGGCCAACCAAAGCATCCTCCACGGCCTGAAGCCGCGACTCCAAGTACCACTCAAGCGCACCGCCGGGTGCTGGGTCGAAGAGTTGCCCTCCGTCATCTGGGGAATCCGTACCTCGGTTAACAGATCGACGGGATTCACTCCCTTCTTCATGGTCTACGGCGCCGAAGCAATCATGCCCACCGACCTCGAACACGACTCGCCGCGAGTCGTCCATTATACGGAGGCTGCAAACGAGCTGGCCCGCCAAGATGGGGTCGACCAGCTCGACGAAGCACACGACCTCGCTCGGTCACGTACCGCCATCTACCAGCAAGGACTCCGTCGCTACCACAGCCGGCGGGTGAAAGCTCGCACCTTCCAGGAAGGCGACCTAGTGTTACGCCTCATCCAGGACAAGAAGGTCATGCACAAGCTCTCCCCTCCGTGGGAAGGCCCATTCGCTATCGGGCGCGTACTCGGCAACGACGCCTACTACCTCATCGATGTCCGCGGGGACGGCGAGCTCGACGTCAAGCGACCATGGAATGTAAACCTCCTCCGGAAGTTCTACTCCTAGAACCCCACACATGTACTCTCCAGTCGCTATGAAATAAAAGAAACGGTTACCGCAAATTGCGCCTACTCTCCATGACTTGTGCCACTCGCACTCATAATAACAGCGGTATGCTAAAATGCAGAAGTCAACCTTTGGTACAGCGATCGGCACGGCTAAGTAGTGCGGTGTAAGAGCACTGAATCACTTCAGGTCTTGCATCGTCCATGAAAAACGCCAACCCGGAGCCCCATTGGAGTCGCCTAGCTCGACTAGTTCTACGAGCCAAGACAACTGCCCTCGCTTCTCACAGCGACCTTGGTCCTCCGCATCCTCGGCATAGCGACTCGAAAGGCTAAGTACCACGCTCGGGGACTGAATACCAGTTCGTCAAGAGCGGTCAGGGAAAACACCAAGTAAGAGAGCATGCCCAGGACTCGCCAAGCGACTGACCCCACGGGCCAGGCAGGAGTGACGCGCTCACACCAACGCGCTAAGTCCTCAACCACCCTCGAGTCGCGCCTAGAACTACCAAGTACCACGCTTGGGGACTCGGCCACCCGACTTCGTTCGCGTACGGGAAAACGGTAAAGTATAGAGCACTCAAGGGAGTCGCCTTGCGACTGGCTCTCCGAGCTCGGGCGAGTCGACCAAAGCAACAAAACACATGATAACAACACACACATCATATACGAGGTAAACCCCACAAAAGGGCGGACGCGCTCGGGGACTCGTCCAAAATCAATCCAAAGCACACAAACAAATACCAAAATAGACACGACGTCCCATTCAATCGCATAGTGCATTGTCTTATGTTACAAAATATGCCCGCGTGGCAGAACTGCTGCTAACGCTTCAAGGCAAACTACCCTACTCTGCAGGCTTCGATGACGACTCGCCAGCATCCCGGCGATTACGGATGAACGCGGTGTACGGGTTTGATGGATACGTCGTCAGTTCACCCGCCATCGCCGCGCGAAAAGGCTGCTCGACCTTGAAGTCACGATGCGGCGGCTCGGGGTCGTTTGGCGCGACGACCGTTTCCTGGTATGGAAGGAGGTCGCCCATCACCCAGACACGCTCCGAGTACGTGGCGGCACGCTCTTGCAACTTGAGAACCTCGGACAGATCCACCGCGCCAGTTGACGATGGGTACCCACTCGTCACATCGTCGATGTCGAAGTCTTCGGGGAAGTGGGCGAGTCCAAGGCTCAGGGCCGTCGATGCTCCACGCCGAAACGCCGATCGCGTCATAAATTCAACGACCGTGGGTGCCTTCTCCAAGTACTTCCACACCTGAACGAGGTCGCTGGGAATCACCTCCGTGGGTGATATTTCTTGGAGGTAGGCGCGGATGCAGGTCGCTGACAGCGTCGCCGAGTCGACGAGCATGCTTACGCATTGCCTTGCGTCGAGCGAGCTCGCCTCTTCGTCGCTATCAATGATGCGACCTGCAAAGAAAAAGACAATGATGAGTATGATGGGTACCACAAAAACCACAACCATAAGAAAGGGAGGAAGCACTCACCAAGCAGCGGGCGGGCGAGTCCCGTGATGAAGCACTGAAGCGACGTGTGGTCGTCCTGAAGCCCAGCAATAAGGACTTCCGACACCTTGCGATCCTCCTCTGCGGCCGCAATGGCGGCCTTAGCTCGCCCGTCCGCCAAGCTAGCTTCTTCTCTCGCCTCCCGCAGTTCGCGCTCGAGGTCGGCGATCCGTTGTTTAGCGGCACCCAGAACAAACCGCGCCGCCACTAACTCACCAGCGGGGACAAGCCCCTGGCGAGCTTGATCTGCCTTCTCAGCAACAGCCTGAAGACCTTTGTTCGCCTCCTGGACGATGGCCAGCTCTTTCTCCGCGCGCTGTTTCGCGGCCAATCGGTCCGCTGACTCAAGCTGCAGACCCTGCACATCACCGAAAAAGTCAGTTAAAACGAACTCCATAAGTGCCCACCCGCTGAAATTCAGCGAGTGCGCACTCGGGGACTGGCGATCAAGAAATTCCTAAGTGCCCACCCGCTGAAATTCAGCGAGTGCGCACTCGGGGACTGGCGATCAAGAAATTCCTAAGTGCCCACCCGCTGAAATTCAGCGAGTGCGCACTCGGGGACTGGCGATCAAGAAATTCCTAAGTGCCCACCCGCTGAAATTCAGCGAGTGCGCACTCGGGGACTGGCGATCAAGAAATTCCTAAGTGCCCACCCGCTGAAATTCAGCGAGTGCGCACTCGGGGACTGGCGATCAAGAAATTCCTAAGTGCCCACTCGCTGAAATTCAGCGAGTACGCACTCGGGGACTGGATACGAAAATAAAAGACGAGAAATTATAAGAATCACGCCGCTGCAAAACACCAACCTGATCCTCGGGGACTGGATGTACCTGGATGGCTGCGCCAAGCATGCCGTGGAGATGGATCGCGTCCACGGACGCGAGTAACGCTGGCGTGTGCCCACGACGCTGGTCGACTTCAGCATCGGCGGTCCCAGGAGCGTGGCTTGAGGGCGCAACCCCACTCGCCGTGGCCGCCTTGGTCACGAAGCGGGGGAACGTAGCGATGGAGGCACCCGCTCCAAGGGAGGTCGCCTCCGCCGCAGGTTCCTTCGTAGACGCGGCTGCCTCCACCGCGGGCTCGGCCGGCACGGCCGCCGTATCGTCAGAGATGGTGACGATGTCGTCGCCCTTGGCCTTCTTACTGCCGTCCGCTGAGGAGACGACCTCGTACGCCTTCCTCTTGCGTGACGGATCCTCCTCGCTAGCGGCGGAGGGCACCTTGGCCACGGTCGGATGGCCCATCCTTTTCACTCCGGTCCTGCGCATTAATCGAATTAACAAAGACAATCGAAATAGTTATGGAAAATAAGAAGGGGTGAGCACACTCACTTGGCGACTGGGATGAAACGTAGCCCCGTACGAAGGCCGGCCGGTTTTTCCAGTTCAGGGCCCATTCGGCAACTGAGCCCCAGTTCCAGTACATCGTGTGCCCAAGACACGGACGGCTTCTTCGTCGTTGAGGCTGCAGCCGACGCCTCTGGGACATCCTCGGCGGGAGCTTCCTCGTGAGTCGAAGCTGCTGCAGCTGGAGCCTCCTTGCGAGGTGAAGCCGCCGCAGCCGGAGCCTCCCTGCGCGGCGAAGCCGCCGCGGCCGGAGCCTCCCCCAGCCCGGAGACTGGGGCGAATGGCGGAGGCAATGAGGCCAGCGGCACCTCCATAGTCGCCGTGTTCAGCGCGGTTGTCGCTGGTGGCGCACCGTCACCAGTTGGGCTGGGAGCATCGGAGCTGCTCGCCGAGTGTGGCGGTGAGGCCGTCTTCGACGGCTTTGTTTTCTTCTTCAGGGGGCCCCTCGCCTCCCTCTTCTTCTCCTTCCTCTTTGACGGAGTGGCTTGACGGCGCGAGGTGGTCTCTGGGAGTTCGTCGTCATCGTCATGGCGCTCGAGGCTTCTACTCGCTTCGATCTCGCGCTGACGTTGCCCGCGGGTCTTTCGGACCAGCGGGGCGACCTCTTCTTCGGACTCGTCCTCGTCGTCTTCGTTGCCCCTCGCGGGTGGTGATTCGCCTACGTCCTGGGCGGATGGGTCCGGGCTCTCATCATCCGAAGGTGGGAGCCACCCTTCCACCACCTGGAATAGCTGCGATGGATACAAACAGGATCAGGATTAACGCGATTGCATACACTGCGACTGCGAACAAGGTAAAGAAATTACCGTTGGAGCTGGACGCTTCGCGGTGTAGGGGGCGATCCCAGCCTGCGCATCCAGGTACACCGTCTGGGTAATCTTCTTCAGTGCTGGGAGGTAATCTTCCAGCCTCCACTCGTCGAGGCAGGCCTTCGTCGAGTCCCCCCGGCCGGTGTATTGGTACATGTAGTGGTCGCGCTGGGCGAGTGGAACGAGCCGCCGCCCAAGCCAGCAATTGTACAGATTTATCGTTTGGAGGCCCTTCTTCTTCAAACCACGGATGGTCTGGAGCATCTCGTCAACGACCATCCGCTGGTCGTCAGGAAGCTTGCCGACTTGGAGATGGCGCGGCTCCGAACGACTAGCGGAGTACCGCGGGATCGCCGCCTCGCCCTCTGGGGTCGCCTAGGTCACGTAGAACCACGACTTTTTCCAGTCGCTCGCTGCCTTGGCGGGTAGCATCAGGTCAAAGAAGGAGGCTTTGGACTTGAGCTGGAACGTCAAGCCGCCCGTGGCTAGCATTGGGCCGCCTGCCTCCTCGTGGCTGATCCGTCCATGGAACAGATCCTGCCACAAGGGAAAGTAGGGCCGACAGCCCAAGTAGCATTCGCAGAACGCCACGAAAATGGCGAGCTGCTCGATGCTGTGGGGACCCAGATCTGAAGGCTGGATCCCATAGTAGGCGCAAAAGCGCCGGAAGAACAAGGACGTTGGAAACCCTAGCCCTCGCTCGAGATGACTGGTGAAACAGACGAATTCCCTCTCTCGCGGGTTTGGGGTCGTCTCTCCGGCTGCGGGGATGCGCCAACAGCCGGCTCGCAGGATCCCGGCCTCCTCGAAAGAGGCCAGCTGCGCCCTCGTGCACTTGGACCTACCCCATGGTTCGGTGGAAAGGGCCATGGCCGAGAGGTTGGTTGGAGATCGGAGGATTTCGGGTCGACTGGATCGCGGAGCAAAGGAAGGAAAATGCGCGCACTCGGAAGAAGTGGTGGCAAGTTGGCTCTACGATTGCCTGCCATTCCTCTTATATAGCGGGAGTTACCCGCCAAATCAGGAGGCCGTTACCGCGCGATGATTACGCCGAAAGTTACCGTTGGATCACTCCAACGGCTAGTTTGACCGCGTCTGACGGTCCAACTCCAGCCACTCGGCTCGCCAGGTCAATCACCATGACCACGTCCCGCCGACTCGACTTGCCCAAGCCGCGACTTGGTTCAACGGATTTTCTCCTTTATACAGGAGCCCGCCGACGATTCGACTGGATGCCTACTCTGAAGCCGTATACTCCGACTGCCAGCAGCCACTTACGCCCAATCGACGACGGCCTCGGGGACTACTGATGGGGATATGCCTACTGGGGTATACCCAGCAGGGCGTTTCCGACTGGCCCGAGAGCTGGCGAATGGGCCTGCAGAACGGCGAGTGGATTGAAGCCCAGCAAGGTACCGAGCGACTGGAAACTGAAGGCCCAGGCGAGTAGATAGGCCCAGTCGGACTGGGTTAAACGACTATTAAAGCTGTAATCAAATCGGTTGAGATATGTAAACCCTAGGGGAGGTGAGCCTATATAAACCTCCCTAAAGGGTGAGTAGAGATACGTTCCCTCATACACCCAAGCGACTCGCCGCCTAGCCGCCGAGCTCGCCCATTGTAATACCTCCATAATACAATCTAGCAGGAGTAGGTCTTTACCCTTCGGGGGGCCGAACCTGGGTAAAACCCTGTGTCTTTGCCCTTATCTCGCACCGCAGATGGCTGGCCGCCCTTGCCCCTCGTTCTACTACTCGCTGCCGATTGCAGCATCTGCCGTGACCATTCCCACGACACCAAAGCTTTTGATTACCTTATCAAAACATTGATTCCAACTTCGGGATGCTTGCTTCAATCCATAAATGGACTGTTGAATTTTGCATACATTGTTAGCATCTTTAGGATCGACAAAACCTTTGGGTTGTACCATATACAACTCTTCATCAATGTCTCCATTGAGGAACGACGTTTTGACATCCATCTGCCATATCTCATAATCATAGTATGCAGCGATTGCTAACAAAATCCTCATAGACTTTAGCTTCGCTACTGGTGAGGAAGTATCATCGTAGTCAACTCCTTGAATTTGTCGAAACCCTTTTGCGACAAGTAGAGCTTTATAGACAGTAACATTACCATCAGCATATGTTTTCTTCTTGAAAATCCATTTGTTCTCGACAGCCTTCCGGCCATCCGGTAAGTCCACCAAAGTGCATACTTGGTTTTCGTACATGGATCCAATCTCGGATTTCATGGCTTCTTGCCATTTATTGGAATCTGGGCTCATCATCGCTTCCTCATATGTTGCAGGGTCATCTGTGTTGTCCACCAACATGACACTCATAACGGGATCATACCAATCAGGAGTGGTACGAGTTCTCGTTGACCTGCGAGGTTCCATAGTAACTGTTGGAGATATGCCCTAGAGGCAATAATAAATGTAGTTATTATTATATCTTTGTGTTTATGATAAATGTTTACATTCATGCTATAACAGTATTAACCAGAAACATTAATACTTGTGTGATTTGTAAACTAAATTAGAGTCCCTAGTAAAGCCTCTTTATAATACTAGCTTGTTGATTAATAGATGATCATGGTTTCTTGATCATGAACATTTGAGATGTTGTTGATAACAAGGTCATATCATTAGGAGAATGATATGATGGACATACTCCTATAGATAAGCGTAGCATAAAGATCAAGTAATTTTAATAGTTCAATTGCTATAAGCTTTCTGATACATAGTAACCTAATTCCTTCGACCATGAGATCATGCTTATCACCATCACCGAAAGGATGCTTTGATGACATCAAACACCACACCATAACTGGGTGGCTATAAAGATGGCATTGAGTGTTTGGAAAGTATGGGTTGAGACACATGGATCAAGAGTGGGATTTGTCCATCCATAACAGATAAATATACTCTGGGCCCTCTCGGTGGAATGTCATCCAATTAGCTTGCAAGCATGTGACTGGACCACAAGGGATCACATACCACGGGAACGAGAAAAGAGTACTTATTGGTAACGAGGTTGAACTAGGTATGCAGAGATACTGACGATCAAAACCTCGGATAAGTAAACTATCGTGAGACAAAGGGAAATTGGTATCGTATGTAAGTGGTTCATTCGATTTCAAAGTAATCGTAGAAATATGTGGGAGCCATATGAATTTCCAGATTCCTCTATTGGTTATTGATCGAAGAAGTGTCTTGATCATGTCCGCATAATTCACGAACCGTAGGGAGACACACTTAAGGATTCGATGTTGTTGAGTAGTTATGGAATGATGAGAAAGAGACCGAATGTTGTTCGGAGTCTCGGATGGGATCCGGGATATCACGAGGAGATCCGGAATGGTCCGGAGAATAAGATTCATATAAGGAAAGTCCTGTTTTGGAGTTGGGGAATGATTTTGGTGTTCTCATCGGGAATGTTCTGGAAGGGTCCGGAAGGTCCGGCACTCTGGAGGGGAAGGGTACATGAATGTGTCATAACAATATGGAATGTTTGCATCATGTACTAGGTCACTTCGCTGGAAAAAATATAGGGAGAAATCAAATCCTAGTTTGAAAGTCAAACGCCAATTTGAAAAAGTCAAACGGCAAGTTTGCTTGGTGGAGGGAGAGTAGGAAACCTACTTGGGAAGGAGTTCCTCTCCCTCCACCCGCCGTCCAAGGAGGCCGACTTGGGGGAGGACTCCCTCCTCCCAATCCGCGCCATCCCACCTATATAAGGAGGGGCAGGGCTGCCCCTCTTCCCTACACCCAACACACCCAAAACCCTAGCCCTAGCCGCTGGCCTCCTCCAAGTCGCCGCCACCTAGGGTTCCTCCAACCCGCCGAGTTGGGGCTTCCCCAAGCCCTATCCGTCGGCCAAGATTCCCCCTTGGTGCCTCTAAACCCTAGATCACCAAGGCTTCTCTCATAGTCCACCATACTCGCTCCGGCTTAAGGCGAAGCCCTGCGAGATCTTCCCTCTACTTCCGGTACCACGCCGTCGTGCTGCCGGAATTGCGAGGAGAGTGCTACAACCTCCGCTGCCTGCTAGAACAAGGGATAGTAAGGTCTTCATAGAGTACCGAACGTGTGACCGACTGCGGAAGCGCTGCCGGAACACAGCGCCGGAAGGATCGTCTACACGATCTTGAGATCGGCAAGAGTACGACTACATAACCCACGAGAATCTGCTCTCGTTAACCGCTTTGGAATCTTCGAGGGTGATTTCCTCTATCGACTCGTTGCTACAATCTAGTAGATAGATCTTGGCTTGTTTGTTTGCATGCGGTAGAATTTTTTTGTTTTCCATGCTATGAACCCCTATAGTGGTATCAGAGCCGTGTGAAAGGGCATGTATGCCCCATGTGTGGTTTTGGTAATTAATGGCAATCTCTATGGACTAATGTGTAAATTGAGTTTCACTTGTAGTCTTGTCCATTGGCATCACTTGGGCCATGTGTTGGTCTCAAGGTTGGAAGATGAAGAAATGTCCAAGGGCTTTGTACCCACTGGAATCATGAAGAAAGAAGGAGCTTGAAGGTTGATCAAGACATGTGCAAAGAGTTGCATCAAGATGGATCAACCTCAAGTATGGATGAAGAAGGGCGAGCTCAAGATGCGCCATCTCTATAAGATCTCATGCTTGAAGCTTGCCATCCTTGTGCTCATGGAATGATGAAGACAAGTTCAAAGAAAGAGGTTTCCCCATGGAGTATGGGGGAGCAATTTTCAAGTCTTCATCTTCATCAAGCAAGAGCATCCAAGAAAGGTGTTCCCACTATAGAAGAACAAGACGGTCTACATCAAGTTCAAGTGGGTTACTCAAGGCAAAGGTATGCTCTTGATAGGGCTTCTCTTTTGCCGGTCTCGTGTTGTTAGTTGGGAGACCGGGTTTAGGATAGATAGCCGTACTATCAAGAGGGGCTCTCAAGCGGGTGTCTCGTTTGCATCGTTCGGAGAGAGCTCAAACCTTTGCATTCATATCATCATCTTTCTTGGTTATTATTTGGTTCTTGTCCATGAGAGGATCTAGAGCTTGTGGTCATCATCATAACAAGCTCTAGTTCATCACCTAAGGATTTCACTTGCTTATCTTATTGCGGTTTTTGATCTTGCGAGTTTTCCGGCTCCACACCTTGGGGGATACTTCACATATATATTCATAGTATTTTCTTCACATATATTTTTGATCTTGCGATTATATTCGTCGTTATCTTTCCAAAAAAATGGTTTCATCCCGTTTGGAGTTCGGATGCAAAAGTTATTGCGTTTCTGGTTTTCTAGTTTCTGGAATTTCCCTGACCGGAAGTTCCGGCTTGCCATCGGAAGTTCCGCTAGGGCATTTTTGCCGCCGAAAGTTCCGGTGGAAGTTCCGGGTCTTCTTCCTCTCACGCTCAGTAACCTTCTGTTTTGGATGTGCTATTTGACGGAACTTCAGTCGGAATTTCCACCGGAAGTTTCGCTCTCACCGGAAGTTCCGGCCAGTGACCGGAAGTTCCGCTCAGGCCGAAAGTTCCGGTTGAATTTCCGGCTCTTGTTTCGCTCACGTTCAGTAACCTTCTGTTTTCATTGTGTCTATTTGACAGAACTTCTGTCGGAACTTTCACCGGAAGTTTTGCTCCCACCGGAAGTTCCGGCCGTGATTCGTTTTTTCAGTTTCTCGCTCTGCCGTTTTCAACCGTTGGCTGTGTGCCACCGGAACTTCCGGCCTCCCACCGGAAGTTCCGGCCAGGTGTCGCGAATGCCCATAACGGGCAGATCTGGGAGCCCTTTAAAAGTGGCTCCTCTTCCCCTTCGTGTGTTACACCTTTTCTTCTTGGTTCTTGGCTTTCTCTCTCTCCTCCATTGTCAACCTTGAAGAAGCTTTCCCTCTCCCTTTCCCCTCCTATGATTCTTGCATCTTTTTGAGGGATTAGAGAGAGGATATCTAGATCTACAATCCCCCCAAGTCAAATCCGTTCTTTGTGAAGGAATCATTGGGATCTAGATCTTGGAGAGTTTTGTGTTCTCTTCTTGTGTTCTTCCTCCCTTATTCCCCCAATAGCTTTTGTAGCTTTGTTGGAATTTGGGAGAGAAGGACTTGCCGTTGCATTTGGTGCATAGGTTTGAGTTCTACTCTTGTGTTCTTCCTCCCTTATTCCCCAATAGCTTTTGTAGCTTTGTTGGAATTTGGGGGAGAAGGACTTGCCCTTGCATTTGGTGCATAGGTTTGAGTTCTCCTTGGAGATTAGGCGAGTTCAAGCTTGTGAGCTTGTTTCTCTTGGGTTCCTTGGAACCCTAGACGGTTGTGTGGTTGGATTGTTGACCTTTTGTGGTCTTGTAGCCTTTTGTGGCGTTGTTGGCCTTTTGTGGCATTGTTGGCATGTTGTGGCTTTGTTGTTGGGAGCCTCCAATTGAGTTGTGGAGTTAGCCCCAATCTTGTACGGGTTCGGTGACCGCCCTCAAGCGTCCCATAGTGGAGCAAGTGCCCGCCTTTTGTGGTGCGCACTTGGGAGAATAGGGTGAGCCTTTTGTGGCGTCGGTGAGTTGCGTGCTTCCGCATCCGGGGTGAGGCCTTCTGTGGCGTTGGGTGAGCATCGAGCCACCACACCTCGAGGTGAGCCATTTGTGGCGTTCGGAGAGCATTGCGCCATCGCACCTCTCCAACGGAGACGTAGCTTCTTTGGAAGTGAACTTTGGGAAACAAATCTTCGTCTCCGCGTCCATCGGTTATCTCTCAACCGAACCCTTTACTTATGCACTTTACATTGTGATAGCCATCGTGCTTGAAGTATTTATACCTTGCTATCACCTTGTTGCTTGTATTGCTTAGCATAGGTTGTTGGTGCACCTAGGTGAACTTAGTGGCTAGGTTTTGTGCTCAATAAATTAAACGTTAGTTTTATTCCGCATTAATTGAGCCTAAACCGTAATAATTTTAAAAGCCTATTCACCCCCCCTCTAGGCGACTTCCTTTGTACTTTCACCGTGTCTATATGTAGATCTGTTGCACGAGTAGAACACAATGATCATTGCGGGCGGTGGTGCTTTTATTATCAATTACTTTTTGTGTACTTTGCATCTTGCGGTATGATGGGATGAAGTGGCCCGGGCTAACCTTACATGACCTCGTTCATGAGACTTGCTCCACGCTCAACATGCAACTTGCATTGCATAAGTGGCTTTGCGGGTGCCTGTCTCTCCCATCATAGTATAGATCCAATTTACAACAGGCACTTGATAGTTCAAACATCAACGTTGTGGTTCTTGTTCGTAAGTTAGATCGACACTTATTGAAAGCCCCAAACCACGTAAAATATGCAAAGAAAATTAGAGGCGTCTAACTTTGTTTTGCAGGGGTGTGCTATGATGTGATATGGCCATGATTGTGATTATATTTGATGTATGCAATGTTCCTTATTGTAAGTTGGCAACCGGCAGGAGCCATATGGTTGTCTTTAAATTCTGTTAAGACCTGCGTGTCTATTCAAAGTAGTTGTAATAGTTGGAGCTGGTGGACGACAACCATGAAACGACGCCATTGACCTTGACGCTATAACGGTGATGATGGAGATCATGTTCGTGCTTGAAGATGGAGATCGGAAGCACAAGAAGAAAGGCCATATCATATCACATATTATGAATTGCATGTGATGTTAATCCTTTATGCATCTTGTATTGCTTAGTTAACGACAGTAGCATTATAAGATGATCCCTCAAGCACATAAATTTCAAGTTTTAAAGTGTTCATCCTTAGTAAGCACCGTTGCTAAAGCTCGTTGTTTCGAAGCACCACGTGATGATCGGGTGTGTTAGATTCTGCGAGTGTATACAACGTGAGCAAGCCAGATTTGCTCATGCGGAAGCTAAGGTTTGATCTTGATGAGCCTAGCATGTACAGACATGGTCTCGGAACGTGGATCACCGAAAGTTAAAGCACGAGTCATATAGTAGATATGATGAACATGTTGATTGTTCGCCATTGAAGTTACATCAACTCTCGTGATGATCGGTTTTGATGTGGTGGATTTGGTTCGTGTGATCACTAAAACAATGTGAGGGATATTGTTTTGAGTGGGAGTTCACCTAGATTAATTTAACTATTAATTAGAACTCAATTTGTCATAAACTTAGTCTAAACTATTGCAAATATGTTGTAGATCAATGGCGGCCCCTACCATCAATTTTAATGCGTTCCTAGAGAAAGAAAAGTTGAAAAACAATGGAAGCAACTTCGCGGATTGGTTCCGCAATTTGAGGATTGTCCTCAATGCTGGTATGGGTGACCCGCCTGCAGCTGATGCTACCGATGAAGTAAAGAATGTTTACCTCACTCGGAAGAATCAGTACTCCATAGTTCAGTGTGATATCTTGTATGGTTTGGAATCGGAGCTTCAGAAAAGGTTTGAGAACCATGACCCACATGATATTGTCCATGAACTCAAAATGATATTTGAGGCTCACGCGGCAGTTGAGAGTTATGAGGCTTCTGAAAAGTTCTTTAACTGCAAGATGGAAGAGGGCGGCTCCGTCAGCGAGCACGTGCTTAAGATGTCTGGGCACGCAAACAAAATCCAAAGCTTGGGGTATAGTGATTCCTAATGCTTTGGGGATTTACCGTGTCCTCCAATCACTACCACCAAGTTACAAGAACTTTGTGATAAACTACAATATGCAAAACATGAACAAGACATTGCCAGAACTCTTCTCCATGTTGAAATCTGCAGAAGTGGAGATCAAGAAAGAGCATCAAGTGTTGTTGGTCAATAAGACCACCAAATTCAAGAAAGGCAAGTCTAAGAAAAAGGGAAACTTCAAGAAGGGTGGTAATAAAGTTGCCGCACCGGCGAAGAAGACCAAGGCTGGACCTAAGCCTGATACTGAGTGCTTTTACTGCAAGGGAGAGGGCCACTGGAAGCGGAATTTCCCAAAGTACTTGGCGGATTTGAAAAACGGCAACATCAAGAAGAAAGGTATATCCGATATACATGTTATTGATGTGTATCTCACTAGCACTCGTAGTAGTGCCTGGGTATTTGATACTGGTTCGGTTGCTCATATTTGTAACTCGAAACAGGTGCTACAGAATAAACGGAAGCTAGCGAAGAACGAGGTGACGATGCGCGTTGGAAATGTATCAAAGGTTGATGTGATCGCGGTCGGCACGCTACCTCTTCATGTACCATCGGGATTAGTTTTATACTTAAATAATTGTTATTTGGTACCTGCGTTGAGCATGAACATTATATCGGGATCATGTTTATTACGAGACGGTTACTTGTTTATGTCCGAGAATAATGGTTGTTCGATTTATACGAGTAATATGTTTTATGCACATGCACCTTTGATAAATGGTATATTCTTATTGAATCTCGATAGTGGAAATACACATATTAATAACATTGAAGCTAAACGTTTGAAATTGAGCGATAACTCGACCTATATGTGGCACTGTCGTCTTGGTCACATTGGAGTGAAGCGTATGAAGAAACTCCATTTGGATGGACTTCTTGAATCACTTGATTTCGAATCACTTCAAAGATGCGAAGCATGTCTGATGGGTAAAATGACTAAGACTCCATTTTCTGGTATGATGGAGCGAGCTACGGACTTGTTGGACATCATACATACCGATGTGTGTGGACCAATGAGTGTAGCATTGCGCGGTGGTTATCGTTATGTTCTTACCTTCACGGATTACTTGAGTAGATATGGGTATATCTATTTC
Organism: Avena atlantica; assembly: GCA_910589765.1. Classification (NCBI taxonomy): domain Eukaryota; kingdom Viridiplantae; phylum Streptophyta; class Magnoliopsida; order Poales; family Poaceae; genus Avena; species Avena atlantica. Next base: position 421,287,079 of record OU342734.1, on the reverse strand, counting down.
ATGAAACCTAAGTCTGAAACTTTCGAGAAGTTTAAGGAATTTCAAAGTGAGGTAGAGAATCAACATAACAAGAAGATTAAATTTCTATGATCTGATCGTGGAGGTGAATATCTAAGTTACGAGTTTGGCGAGCATTTGAAGAAATGCGGAAAACTTTCACAATTGACACCGCTGGGAACACCACAGCGTAATGGTGTGTCCGAACGTCGTAATCGAACTCTCTTAGATATGGTTCGTTCTATGATGTCCCTTACAGATTTACCGCTATCGTTTTGGGGTTATGCATTAGAAACAGCCGCATTCACTTTAAATAGGGCACCATCTAAATCCGTTGAAACGACACCGTATGAATTATGGTTTGGGAAGAAACCTAAATTGTCGTTCCTTAAAGTTTGGGGTTGCGAAGCCTATGTAAAGAAGTTACAGCCGGACAAGCTTGAACCCAAAGCAGAAAAATGCGTCTTCATAGGATACCTGAAGGAAACTATTGGGTATACCTTCTATCATAGATCTAAGGGCAAAATCTTCGTTGCTAAGAATGGATCCTTTCTAGAGAAGGAATTTCTCTCGAAAGAAGTGACTGGAAGGAAAGTAGAACTCGACGAGGTTGTTGAACCTTCTCTCGAACTTGCGATTAGCGCAGCACCGGAAGTAGTTCCTGTGGCGCCTGCACCAATAAGAGAGGAAGCTAATGATGATGATCATGAAACTTCGGTTGAAGTTACTGTAGGGGTTCGTAGCATGGAAAACGAAAAAATTCAACCGCATGCAAACAAACAAGCCAAGATCTATCTACTAGATTGTAGCAACGAGTACTTAGGGCAATTCCGCTTCCAGTGACCTTATCCCTTGCAGTAAAAGCACCCAGTGTCAGGCTTAGGCCCAACCTTGGTCTTCTTCACCGGCGCAGTAACTTTCTTACCGCCCTTCTTGAAGTTTCCCTTTTTCTTAGACTTGCCTTGCTTCTTGAATTTGGTGGTCTTATTGACCAACAACACTTGGTGCTCTTTCTTGATCTCCACTTCCGTAGAATTTAACATGGAGAAGAGTTCAGGCAACGACTTGTCCATGTTTTGCATATTGTAGTTCATCACAAAGTTCTTGTAACTTGGTGGTAGTGATTCGAGGACACGGTGAATCCCCAAAGCATTAGGAATCACTATACCCAAGCTTTGAAGCTTGCTTGCGTGCCTAGACATCTTAAGCACATGCTCACTGACGGAGCTTCCCTCCTCCATCTTGCAGTTAAAGAACTTTTCAGAAGCCTCATAACTCTCAACTGCCGCGTGAGCCTCAAATATCATTTTGAGTTCACGGACAATATCATATGGGTCATGGTTCTCAAACCTTTTCTGAAGCTCTGATTCCAAACCATACAAGATAGCACACTGAACTGTGGAGTACTGATTTTTTCGAGCGAGGAAAACATTCTTTACCTCATCGGTAGCATCAGCTGCAGGCGGGTCACCCAGCGGTGCATCCAACACATTGGTCAAATTACCATCATTGAGGACAATCCTCAAATTGCAGAACCAATCCGCGAAGTTGTTTCCATTGTTTTTCAATTTTTCTTTCTCTAGGAACACATTAAAATTGATGGTAGGCGCCTCCATTGATCTACAACATATTTGCAATACTTTAGACTAAGTTTATGAAAAATTGAGTTCTAATTAATAGTTAAATTAATCTAGGTGAAGTCCCACTCAAAAACAATATCCCTCACATTGTTTTAGTGATCACACGAACCAAATCCACCACATCAAAACCGATCATCACGAGAGTTGATGTAGCTTCAATGGCGAACAATCAACATGTTCATCATATCTACTATATGACTCATGCTTTACCTTTCGGTGATCCGTGTTCCGAGACCATGTCTGTACATGCTAGGCTCGTCAAGATCAAACCTTAGCTTCCGCATGAGCAAATCTGGCTTGCTCACATTGTATACACTCGCAGAATCTAACACACCCGATCATCACGTGGTGCTTCGAAACAACGATCTTTAGCAACAGTGCTTACTAAGGATGAACACTTTATAACTTGAAATTTTGTGAGAGGGATCATCTTATAATGCTACCGTCGCGAACTAAGCAATACAAGATGCATTAAAGGATTAACATCACATGCAACTCATAATATGTGATATGATATGGCCTTTCTTATTGTGCTTCTGATCTCCATCTTCAAGCACGCACATGATCTCCATCATCACCGGCATGGCGTCAAGGTCAATGGCGCCGCTTCATGGTTGTCGTCCACCAGCATCAACTATTACAACTACTTTGAATAATAGACACGTAGGTCTTAACGGAATTAAAAGACAACCATATGGCTCCTGCCGGTTGCCGACTTACAATAAGGAACATTGCATACATAATATATAATCACAATCATGGCCATACCACATCACAGCACACCCCTGCAAAACAAAGTTAGACGCCTCTAATTTTCTTTGCATGTTTTACCTGGTTTGGGGCTTTAAATAAGTGTCGTTGCTGGGGAGGTGACCCCGGATAGGGTAAAGATGGGGAAAACGGAAGGGTGTTCCCCGTCTAGTTTCCGAGTTACAGTCTGAGTCGGCCGAATCCTGTAGAGGTCGGCCGAGATAGGAAAGGGCAGGACCCTTATGATAATGGCAAGACGTTACCCGGACGAGATGCTGAGTAAGTCGGTCGGGTTAGCCCGAGTAATCTTAATACAGGTGAAGGACAAGCCGAGTTACGCGAGGCAGGGTCGAATGATACGAAGCTTGCAAGAGAAGGAGAAGCCTAAAGTCAAACTCTAGACGCAGGCTAGGGAGAATCCGAGCGGAGCCAAGCAAAAGGGACAAAGGCGCAAAGCGACAGAGGGGCAGAAGGAGGTCACGGAGGTGACAGTCCTGAAGCGTGAGGCACGCAGGAGGGGCCCTCTGGAACCTTGCCGTCATTAGAAGGGCGACAGGGAAAGGAGGTCGCCGAACTACTATATTGGGACAAGCATATTCCTCAAATATGCTTGCCACGTCAGCCCTAAAGGAACCCAAGGCTCTCCTTTATAAGGGGAGGCTTGGACCCTAAGGAGGGCATAGGCTCATTTAGTACCGTTAGGCTGGTAAAGTTCTTCCTTTTCTCCTTGTATACAGCTCAAGGAGAACTTGTAGCCCAAGGAAGGAGAAATAAAGATCTTTGCCTTAGTCTTCTGTGTGTAGAATCAACTGCATCTTCCCTCCCCAGATCCCTCTAGCATCCATTGGCCCCATACTTTAGCCTACCCATGGCATCTGCCGTGCCACCACCACGACAGTTGGCGCCCACCGTGGGGCCAGCAGCGGTGCTAGCTGGAGTCATGATCTGGACGGGAAACTTCATCAACACTGGCGAGCGCATTGTCTCTGGCTTGGTCCGGAGACTTGATATCTGTGACTACGTCAGCGACAACGCATGCAGCTTCAAAGGAAAAAAACACCTCCGCGCAACGGCGTCTTCATCAACCTGGGCATGCACCATATTTACGTCGGCGTCGACATCTCCGGCGTTTATCCTCATCAGGTTGTGGTTGCAGGAGAACCTCCCCTTAGCGCCGCGAGCAGTCCGCGCAGAGCGCGCCCAGTCAGCAGCGTCGAGGTGATGGTCACGGCCGGGGTGCAGGCGGGAGTAGCAGGTGCAGGATCAAGCAGAGACCCGGCGGCGGGTGTGCAGGTCGCGCCCAGGCAGACAGCTCCACCACCCACCGAGGTAATCCCTTTAGTGGCAAACGAGGCCGAGGTGCAGGAGACAACCCCAAAGGCACCAAGGATAAGAGGGCCACCTCTGGAAAGACCAGAAAGCATTCTTCAGGCAACCATAGATAACCTGACTACACCTGTAGCGCCGATACTTTATCCGGCAAATGCTCAGGCAGAGTTGGAAGAAACCAGGCAAAAGGTGCTGGTAGAGGCAAAAAAGGTGTCGGCCTTGCGGGAGTCCTTAAACAGGACCCTGCGAGAGTATGCCAAAGCAAACAAGCTTGACGTCGCCCCCGAACGGGTTGACGAGTTGAGATTAAGAGGAAAGAACCTCATGGATGATATAAACAAGGAGCATGATGCTCATAAGGCAGAATCAGTTGATTTAGGCTTGCCGAGGTACAGTACCCCGGCAAAGAACCTGAGAGCGGCAAATGCCGCAGCATTAGAGTTAGATGGATTGACCGGCGAAGCCCGGCAGAAACAGCAAGAAAGAGTGAATGAGCTGGTGCGCATTGCGAACCAGCAGAATGAAGAAATGCTCAGAGCAGACCCGGCGAGGCCAGGGGCCTCGCGAATGGTTCACTCGGCTGGAGCAGCACCTGCCTTATCTGTGGCAGCATCATCTTCACCCGGAAACAATGCACGAAAATACAGAGCGGTAACTTCCGGAAAGAGAAACAAGCAAATTGTTCCATATGATCCGGCGATAGCCGGGAAAGCAAACGAGAACAGAGGCAATGAAAGCCGAGGTAACAGTGGAGAGAGGAATCCCGGCCGTGCTGAGAAAGGCGGCGGAAGCCGAGGCAATGGAGATATCGGTAGAGGAGAACTCGGAAGAGGAAATCACGAGAACAATATCCCGGTCGAAGGAAGGAGAGAACCACCGCCCAACCCGCAGCCGAGACATGAACCTCGGCAAGAAAGAGAAGCGAGACCAGCTCGCCATAATCAGGTGAATGAAAGGTACAATGATGGTTATTTCGAGATGGAATATGCGATCCATGGAGGAAATAACCACTATGGAATGCAGGAGAGAGTTCTGTACAGAGATTTGCCGTCAAATGATGCCAGAGTAAAGCTAGACCGGCTATACAGATCCGAGTTGCTGGAAGAACAGGGTCCACCGGGTCCGACATGCTTCGGACCACGGATCATGGGCGAACCGCCTGTGCCGAACTTTCAGCTGGCGAGAGGCACAAAAACATATAATGGGAGCACCAAACCACAGGATTGGTTGATCGATTATGCCACCGCTGTGAAAATAGCAGGTGGAAACTTACGATGGGCAGTGCGGTATGTCCCGCAAATGTTGGAAGGACCAGCTAGAGTATGGCTGAATAATCTGCCAGCGGGCAGCATCAAATGTTGGTTGGATTTTGAAGAAATGTTCGTTAGCAACTTTACCAGTACTTACAAGAGGCCAAACAGGCCACAACAGCTAGCCATGTGCAAGCAAAGGCCGAATGAGACGGATAGAGAATTTTTAACTCGGTGGTGTAACCTGAGAAATTCATGTGAAGGAGTTATAGAATCACAAGCAATAGCTTGGTTCGCTCAAGGATGCCGCTATGCTAGTGTGTTATGGCAGCGACTGCAAAGAGATATGCCAACCACATTGGCAGAAACCATCAGAATAGCGGATTCCTATGCATTGGGGGATACGACGCAACCAGAATTAATGTCGGCAGACCATCGGGATCATCAAGATCAATATGCAAGAGATGTGGCCGGGTCATCCAGGCGCAATGACTTCAGAGGAAGAAGAAGAGAAGAAAGACCAGATTATAGATATGGTTCGACTCAGGTGGCAGCAATAGTGCAAGAACAGCCGAATCACGGAATTACTCAGCGGCAAAAGAATGGTCCTCAGCAATGGACGCCAAGGAATGAAGGGAAAAAACAGTGGACACCAGAGCAAAAGAGGCAGTGGCAGGAGAGGCCGAAGTACACATTCGAATCTATGTTAGATCAGCCGTTTAAATTTCACAAGTCAAACCCGGCCAGGCCGGCCAACCATACAACCCGCCAATGTGCATGGATAAAAAAATGCAATGGGTAACCCCGCAGGCATACATGCAACGTCCCTCCAGGCACATCTGCAGCATCAGCCACAGTTGACTGGAGCAAATGCACAGCAACTGATGTTACCACCTCCTCCCCCGAGGTATGAAAACTCGGACCGGAGAGATGCGGTGCATCAAGTGATAAACCAAGGTCCGAATGGAAGGAACAATCCAGGAAATAATGGACGCAATGATTACAGAGAACATCATCAGTCGTATTGCGTGTTCACAATAGAACAACAAGACAAGCAGAGTGTACATCGCCGGCATATGGAAGTGAATGCAGTTATGCCGGCAGTACCAAGATACGTGCCTTGGCCGGATCAAGAAGTAACTTGGAGCATAAAGGATCACCCCAAGATAATGCCGAGTCCGGGGTCATATGCACTCGTGTTAGATCCGACATTTGTCAGACCAAGCATTAATGTGAAATTTTCAAAGGTACTTATTGACAATGGGAGCAGTATCAATATCATGTACAAAGATACAATGCACAAACTCGGAATATCGCAGAACATGCTGCAGTCCACGAGGACCACATTCCATGGGATAGTTCCAGGGCTTTCATGCGAACCCATTGGAAAGGTTCGAGTGGATGTGTTATTCGGCACAAGAGATAACTGCAGAGCAAAAAATTTGGAATTTGAAGTGGTGGATCTAGAGAGTTGCTATCATGCTCTACTCGGACGGCCAGCATTAGCCAAATTCATGAGCAGCTGCCACGTAACTTACCTGAAAATTAAATTACCCGGACCACAAGGGGTGATAACAGTAGCAGGGGATTACATGAAGTCAATGGAATGTGCTTCAGCCGGGTCAAATCTGGCCGAATCATTGGTAACAGCAAGAGAAAAAAGAAGGATTCAGGAGGTAGCAGCCCTCGCTCAATCGGCACAGCTGAATATGCCGGCATTAGCCAACCCACATGGAAGTGTCTCCTTTCAGCCGACTAAAGAAACAAAGAAGTTCCAGATAGATGAGCAATTCCCAGAGCGCACTGTCACTATTGGTGCCGGCCTAGATGCTAAATAGGAAAGCGAGCTCACCAACTACCTCCGTGAGAATCGGGATATCTTTGCATGGTCAACTCAGGATCTGCAAGGTGTTCCGAGGGAGTTGGCTGAACACTCTCTGAATGTGAGGCCATGAGCAAGGCCGGTGAAGCAACCTCTCCGCCGCTTCGCCGAGGACAGGAGAAAAATTATAGGAGATGAAATAGCTCGGCTCCTTGCGGCCGGGTTCATCATGGAGGTATTGTATCCGGATTAGCTATCAAACCCAGTGCTAGTGGAAAAAAAGAAGGATGATCCAAATGTAGCCATTGTATGGCGAATGTGTATCGATTACACGAACCTGAATAAGGCGTGTCCAAAAGATCCTTTTCCTTTACCTAGAATAGACCAAGTCATTGATTCGACCGCTGGTTGTGAACTATTATCATTTGTAGACGCGTATTCTGGTTTTCACCAAATACCGTTAAATCCGTCCGATCAAATAAAGACTGCGTTTATTACCCCATACGGGGCTTATTGCTATCGCACCATGCCATTCGGCCTACGCAACGCAGGAGCAACCTATCAGAGATGCATGCAAAAATGTCTACATGACCAGATAGGAAAAAATGTACAAGTATATGTAGATGATGTGGTTATCAAAACCAAAGAAAGCAAAACGCTATTGGATGATATCCGGCAGACTTTCGCGAACCTGAGAAGGTTCTGAATGAAGCTTAACCCAAAAAAATGCACATTTGGTGTGCCAGCAGGAAAATTCCTCGGTTTTCTCGTATCTAGCCGAGGTATAGAGGCCAACCCAACTAAGATAAAAGCAGTGGAAAGGATGGAATTGCCAAGATGTCTAAATGACGTACAAAAGTTCACAGGTTGTTTAGCCTCACTCAGCCGATTTGTATGTCGGCTGGGAGAGAAAGCACTACCACTTTATCAGCTGATGAAAAAATCAGATAAGTTCATCTGGACTCCACAAGCAGACAATGCATTTCATGAATTGAAAAAGATGTTGGTCACATCGCCGATCTTGGCTTCTCCATTATCAAAAGAGCCAATGTTACTTTACATAGCAGCCACTAACAGAGTAGTGAGCGCTGTGATCGTGGTGGAACGAATTGAAAATGATAAATCAGTACAGAGGCCGGTGTATTACCTAAGCGAGGTATTATCAGCCTCAAAACAAAATTACCCACATTATCAGAAGATGGCATATGGGGTGTACATGTCAGCAAAGAAACTTAAACACTACTTCGAAGAGCACCCCATCAAGGTGATTTGTGAAGCACCCATAGCCGACATATTGAGCAACAAAGATGCAAGTGGCCGAATAGCAAAATGGGCAATTGAATTGTCACCTTATGCTCCGCAATTCGATAGGCGAGACACAATAAAATCTCAGGCTGTGGCCGACTTCTTCGTAGATTGGGCCGAAGTACAATATGAGCCACCATTACCAGATCCGAGTTATTGGACGATGCACTTTGACGGTTCCAAACTAAGAAATGGTTTGGGGGCAGGAATAGTGTTAACCTCGCCAAAAAGAGACCAGCTGAGATATGTGCTGCAAATACATTTTGCCGCGTCAAACAATGTAGCCGAATATGAAGCACTCGTCCATGGATTGAAGGTGGCGAAAGAGATTGGCATACGCCGAATCTTGTGCTATGGAGATTCAGATCCATTAGTACAGCAAGTCTCAGGCAATTGGGATGCGTTGGATGATAATATGGCCTTGTATAGGTTTCATGTGCAAAAACTCAGTGGATACTTCGATGGATGCGAGTTTCATCATATACCTCGGGCAGAAAACGATGCCGCAGATACATTGTCAAAACTCGGATCAACCAGACAGTCAATTCCCCCAGGTATCGCCCTAGATCACCCGAGGAAGCCATCAATAACACCATCCCCAGAGTCTGAATCCATTTTTATTCCGGCAAAATCAAGAGAGGATAATGTGCCGATGGAAATTGACAAGCAATGTAACCCAGAATTTCCAAAGATAAAGCCAGCCGATGCAAGGATGAGTATGGAGACATCCGAGGTAGTCATGTCGGCAGAAAATATGGAAATAGATAGTGAGACTCCACCAGAGAAAATCACACCTACATGGGCGCAACCCATATTCTCTTTCCTTAGAGATGCGGTTTTGCCGAATAACGAGATATTGGCAAGACAAACAGTGAGAAGAGCTAAAGCCTATACAATCATAAAAATTGAGCTGTACAAAAGGGTGTCACAAGTGTGTTACAAAGATGCGTGAGCTCGGCGGAAGACCAGGAGATCCTCCTAGATATACATCAAGGAGAATGCGGACATCACGCCTCATCCCGAGCTTTAGTGGCCAAAGCATTCAAGCATGGGTTTTATTGGCCAACAGCGTTGAAAGAAGCCAAAGAACTGGTCGAAAAATGTAATGGTTGCCAAAGATATGCCAGCAAAATACATATGCCTTCGTTCGAGTTAAAAACAATACCAATTACTTGGCCATTTTCTATATGGTGCTTAGATATGGTGGGACCATTTAAGCCAGCCCGAGGCGGGATGACCCACATATTAGTCATGGTGGACAAGTTCACAAAATGGACTGAAGTGAAACCAATAAAGAAATGTGATGGGCCCACAGCAATGAAATTCCTCAAAGATATTATCTTAAGATATGGGTACCCACACAGTGTTATTACAGACAACGGTACAAACTTTGCAGAAGGAGCCTTCGCTAGATTCTGTCAAGAAAAGCACATAAGACTAGATGTCGCCTCTGTGGCTCACCCAGCGTCCAATGGGAAAGTAGAAAGATCTAATGGACTAGTACTGTCCGGAATAAAACCATGACTCGTCGAACCGCTGCAAAGGTCGGCATGATGTTGGATTGAGGAACTACCAGCATTACTATGGAGCCTTAGGACTACCCCAAACAGATCAACAGGTTATACACCATTCTTTCTAGTGTATGGGGCAGAAGCTGTGCTTCCAGCCGACATAATACATGACTCGCCAAGGGTTACCCAGTATACAACCACTGAAGTAAATGAGGTAGCTCGGCAAGATGATGTTGATCTGCTAGAAGAAGCCAGAGAGCTGGCGTTGTCAAGATCAGCTATCTATCAGCAGGACTTGCGACGATATCACAGCAAGAAGGTGAATCCAAGAGTATTTAGAGAAGGAGATTTAGTTCTCCGGCTGGTGCAACGCACGGCCGACATGCACAAGCTGTCGCCTCCATGGGAAGGACCATTCATTGTGAGCAAAGCATTGCACAATGATGCGTATTACCTAATCGATGCTCAATCACCAGGAAAGAACAGGGCAGACAAAGCCGACGAAGAATCGAAAAGACCATGGAATGTAGCCTTACTTCGTCCATTTTACTCGTAGGAGTCATCCATGACATATTGTAAAATGGTGCTTCAGGAGGGAGCACCAACTATGTATTGAACCTCGGCGGCCAGAGCAGTGACTCGGGGACTTCCATATGTTGTTTTTAAATTTCATGTTATGTATCAAACCTCGGCGTCCAGAGCAGTGACTCGGGGACTGCCATATGTTGTTTTAAATTTCATGTTATGTATCAAACCTCGGCACATTGAGCAGTGGCTCGGGGATTGCACTATGTTATTTTTAAGTATGGTTTATGTATTAAACCTCGGCGTCCAGAGCAGTGACTCGGGGACTGCCGCATGTTGTTTTTAATTTCATGTTATGTATCAAACCCCGGCACCTTGAGCAGTGACTCGGGGACTACCCCATATTGTTTCTAGGTTTGATTCAGGTATTGGACCTCGGCACCAAAGCAGTGGCTCGAGGACTGACACATATTAAACCTCCGCACCTTGAGTAGTGACTCAGGGACTGTCCTATATTGTTTCTAAGTTTGGTTTATATATTAAACCTAGGTGCCTTGAGCAGTGGCTCAGGGACTACCCTACGTTATTTCCACGTATGGGTTATCCTTCGTCCCAAGAGTGGGTATCAAACTTCGGCTCCCAGAGTGATATTATTTCGCTCCCCTCAAATACGATCTTCAAGGTTTACACCCAGATTAACAGTCCAAACCACAGTGGTCAAGTGGCAAAGTTTATATGTTTCAAGAAATTGAAGGCAGCCAAAGCAAGGATTCGGACAAACAAGACCAGCTAAACAAAGTAATAACGATTACAACCATATATGTCTCAGTGGCACACGACAAAATAAATTCATACCACGCAAAAGACGGACAAATGTTCCACGTACATCATACGCCCGGCATACCAGGGGTAAGAAATGACTTAGAGTTCTTTAGCTGGAGAGGCAGTGACTTGGTCAGGGGCTGGGCACTCCGAGGTAGGTGGAACTTCGTCCGAGGTTGCCTCGCCCTCCACAGACCCAGGAGCGACTTCGGGGGAAGCCCGAGGCTGTTGAGGAGCGTCAGCTTGCGCAGTGGAATGCCCAGTACCTTTGGAGGAGGATCACGCGTCGCCGCTGCCATCCGAGCTCGAACTGGAATCACCAAAAGCAGCCGAGTCACCCTCATCCTCGCCCTGTTCAGCTGAGTTATCATCCGCGGCATCTTCAACTTCGACCTCGTCCTCCGGATTAGGAAGGAAACTCGGACCTTCATTCCAGGTGTGCACGTCGGCATACTCAACAAGCTGGAAAGCACGAGCTTGCCGGAGAGCGACAAAGTCCGGATCCTCAACCCAACGGGAACCAGTGCGCAAATTTCTCAAAACATCAAGAGAAATATCTTCATACCATGACAAGATGACAGTGAGAGCCATGTCAGCACCAGCTCGTCCGGCCGATTCCCTCCAAAGACTTAGCTGTCTCTCAGATGCCATTAATCTTTCCACCAATAATTTGACCTCATCAATATTAGGAGTCCCAGAAGTATTCGACCAGAGAACGTGGTAGGCTCGGATAGCTGCCTGCACCAAATCCCTGCCCATAATCTTCATCGGACCAACTGCAGCGCCAACAGCAACCAAGAAATCTTCCATCGAGTACTCCGAGTCCGTATCAACAGGAACACCTCGGCGCACACGAGCACTAATCACCGCTTTAGAGCTCACGGGCTTAGCTTCTGGAAAATGATCTGCGCAAAACACGACTGCATCAGTCAGCAGTAAAAAAGGGAAAAAGACAACTCGGCCGCGGTCAGAAGCTTACGATGAATATAGCTCAGCATTATCTGAAGATATTTAGCCCAGTCAATCTTGATCTTCTCAAAGCGAGTGATCTCCTCGCTCATCCCTCGTGTCTTCAGTTCGGCAGCCTCGAGGAGCTCCTTATTTTTCTGCAATTGCAGAGCTAGCCGATTTTTCTCCTCGGAGAACTCCTGGTCGACCTTTTCTAATTCAGACTTCTGAGAGAGCTTAAGGGATTCCACCTCGGCACGCAAGCGAGCTATCTCGTCATCTTTATCCTTCAGCTGCGCCGAGTGAGTAGCGCTTTGTTCTAAAAAATGCAGCATCACATCAGGCATGGGCGTGCAATCTTGGTGAGATGCTGCAAAGGTTTGTAACTCGGCTTTACCAAAGCCAAAAGAGTTAAAAGAAACTTAGTGCACATTTCAAAGGGGAATATATAAAGTAAAAGAGTAACTAACCTTCTAGGGCCTTGACCTTCTTCTCAAGATGGATGTTAAGATTATTGATGTTTCCTGTTTACCAACGAAGTGAGCCAACATCTCGTCTACAAAACAATAAGAGCTTCAGAGATAACGCAAGAGTTTGTCGACTTACCAGCTTTGTTTACCACAGGAATAACCTTCTCGTACTTTTCTTGCAATTTTCTATGCGCAAAAAGCAGCCTTTGGAATTCGGCAGTCCGCCGATCATGCGCAACCTAAGCAATAGAGCAAATGGTAAATGGATATTCGAAGCTAGGACAGATCCGAGTCAAGCAAAACTTAACCCGGATCTAGGTGGCTGGATATTCAAAGCTAAGACAGATCCCAGTCAAGCAAAACTTAACCCGGATCTAGGTGGCTGGATATTTGAAGCTAAGACAGATCCGAGGCAAGCAAAACTTAACCCGGATCTAGGTGGCTGGATATTCAAAGCTAGGACAGATCCGAGTCAAGGAAAAACTTAACCCGGACCTAGGTGGCTGGATATTCGAAGCCAAAACAGATCCGAGTCAAGCAGAACTTAACTCGGACCTGGGTGGCTGGATATTCAAAGGTTCAAACAGAATTTAATGCAGATCTAGTTGGACGGAAGTTCAAACTCTAAAATAAAACTGAACTAAGTAAAGCATCATAAAACTTCCAAACGAATAACAAGTTATTCGGTTGGAAGCTTCGGGGACTAGAGTATATATAATAGCATCCGGGGAACTAAATCAAAACTCCATAAAAACAATTACCTCATTCATCTTGTCACTTTCAAGAACGATCTTGGCAGCCTGATGTAGGCGGCTGCTGATATCGGAGAGTTGAAACAGCTGGCTGCTTGGATTACCCTCGAACTGATCAGCAGCGTTCCAATTGTTCGCATACTCGACCAATGAGCCGAGACTGTTCCCACTCTCAGTGCGAGTCAGAACTTTACCTCGTACATGTTGAGTAACAACCGCCACCGCCGGACTCTTGTGAAGAGCAAGCTATTTATCAGCAGCCGGGGTAAGAGTGCTCTTGGCAGAGGAAATCCCCTTGCGCAGCGCATCAGCAATTGTAGGCTGAGATGAGCTGGCAAGTCCTTTCTGAGAGGGCAAAGGTTTGGTAACAATGACCTTTCTTGCCTTAGGAGAGGCGTCAGTAGGAGCCGATACCTCGGCGCTTGGAGCAGCGTCCTTGGGAGCCGGAGGAATTACGGTTGCAGAGGGCGCCGAGATATCGACATCCTTGGCTGGAGTTGGTGTCGCAGTAGAGACCGCGGGGGTCGGAGGAATCTCAACAGAAACATCAGGGTTCACGGAGGAGGCAGCAGGTTCGGTAGGAATATCTGAGGGCCGAGATGTATCGACATCAACAGGAGAAATTTCAGGCGCATCATGGTGAGGTGGCGTCTGATTCGGAGCAGGAGGAGAAGCAGCGCGAGCAGGACTCGGAACTCTGGTATCCTCAGGAGGCGAGGAGAAGGCGGCCGAGTCGTACGACTCGTCATGCTGGGACCGCTGGGCTTGACAGAGAGAGGAGCCCTGCAAAGACAGAAAAGGTCAAGTTAGAAAGGAGAAAGAGAGAAACAAGAAATACAAACAAAAGTAACTCACCCAGTAACCCCGGGCATAGTTTTACGCTTCGGAGCGTGCTGGGCTGACTTCTTTATTCGCTTCCTGGGAGCAGCTTCTGAGGCATCAGCTGGAGCTCTGCGTTCCCCCGAGGTAACGGGAGGCCGGGAGGCAAGAGGCTCTACGTTGTGAACCTGACCGGCCGGATTAGCTGATAAAATAGAAGCCGAAAATGCATAAGAAATTGGCATTGTGGCAACTACCTCTAGAACTTGGACCTCGTCCGAATCACCTTCCTCCTCGCGGGCCGGGGCCTTGCCGCGAGCGCGAGCCGGAGCAAGATCTGACTTGGGAACGAACTCTTCTGAGTCTGGCTCCCCGCTGTCCGATGTATTCCGATCCGCAGGCCACGGGAGTGTCAAAACCTCGGCGTCCTCAGTCTTCTGCTCCTCAAACCTCTGCAGGACAAGAAAGAGAAAAATTAGCGCAAAGAGTCACGGACGCGATTAGGAAGCAAAACACAAAGGCATAAACTCACCTCGGGAGGGGGATGCTCGCGGGGGAACGGCTTCAACCCCCAGGCCCTGTCCTCCGGCATCTCCGTCTTAAAGATAGCCCGGACACGTTTGAAGATGAGGTAGTTGTCCAGCTCAACCGACGAGACTCGGTTGGGATCGAGAGGACCGCTCTTGTGTGTGCGTTTCTGGAAGGGGCAGATCCGGCTGCTGATGAAGGTAGTCATCAGATCCTCACCGGCCCGGAGCGGATCAGTTCCTTCAGCCGAATCTCAAAAGCCTCGGCCAGAGCATGACTCTTCTTCGGATTATAGGTCCAGTTCAGCTTGGAAGGGGTGCCGATGGAAAAGGAAGGAAGCCTAATCCTATCCTCATCCCTAGAGTTCTTGACATAAAAGAATGACTTATGCCACTTTTTGCATGATTCTAAACCCGCGACGCGAGGAAATTCGGACTTCCTCCGAGGTGTGATTGACGCGGCACCGCATTGGGTAAGCAGCTTCTCGGAGGGATGAATAGATTTATCTGGGACCACATTGGATCGAATCTAGAAAAACTTTGACCAAACGTGCACAGACGGCCATAGGCCGAAGTATCCCTCCGAGGCACAGATGAAGGCAGAAAGAGAGGCAATGGCGTTAGCAGGCAGGTGATGCGGCTGCAGGTCGAAGTAATCGAGGAATTCCCTAGCAAAATCACTGAGGGGGAGACCGAACCCGCGAGCAAAATGTGACATGAAGACTACATACTCGCCCTCCCTAACAACAGGAGAGGATTCGCTGCCGGGTAAGCGACAAGCTACCCCGGCAGGAATCCGACGAGTTCGGATCAACCACTCAATCTCTCGGTGGGTGACAGAAGAGCCCTGCCACGAGCCACGCTCGGGCCTAGAGGCAGCATCGTCATCCTCGATAAGGGCACCACTGACAGAGCTCGACATGGGGTCGCCGGATAAATTTACGGAGGAAGAACTAGCGGCGGAGGTAGACTTAGAGCTGCACGGCCCCGTCGTGATTCTACGCGGAAACGGCGGCAGAGCAGCGAAGGAGCTACCGCGCGAAAACGAAAGGGGAACAAAGAAGTCTAGAGGAGAGCCTAGGAGATGGGGCCGAAAGAACTCACCAGCGACGGCGCCGGAGCAAGCGAGCTAGGACGAGGCAGACGTAGCAGTACCGCGGGGTCCTCGCCGTCGGAGATCCAGATGAACGCGCAGCGGCGGAGTCGCAAACGGGCGCAGAAGCCAGAGGAAGAAGAAGGGCGCAGGTGAGCGGAGGGGGAAAGTGAATCTCCCAGCCCCGAGCCCCTCTTTATAACCGAGCCGCCCGCGGGGTAGTGGGATCGTGGGTGTGGCGGTTAACCGTGTAGATCGTGTGCGCCGCATGACCGCACGCCGCTAAGCGGAACCGCACCGAGGGCCACATGATGGAAAAGAAGGTCACGATCCCCAACGGAAACGGCGCGCGAGGCGTCGCAGCGCCGACGCGACAGGCGCAGTAGTAACTGTAGCCTGTCAGTAAATACTGTAGAGGAACAAAAAACTAGAGAAATAGTGATGAGTATGACACGTAGGACGAGGCGTACGCGAGAAGATATGATGATACCTCGAACTAGAGAAAGATAACTCGGAAACAATGCGGAACGAAAGTCGTGAAACTGATACGGCCCGGCGAAGTTGTCGACAGGGCCATACCAGCTTCGGGGACTAATGTTGGGGAGGTGACCCGGATAGGGTAAAGATGGGGAAAACGGAAGGGTGTTCCCCGTCTAGTTTCCGAGTTACAGTCTGAGTTGGCCGAATCCTGTAGAGGTCGGCCGAGATAGGAAAGGGCAGGACCCTTATGATAATGTCAAGGCGTTACCCGGCCGAGATACTGAGTAAGTCGGTCGGGTTAGCCCGAGTAATCTTAATACAGGTGAAGGACAAGCCGAGTTACGCGAGGCAGGGCCGAATGATACGAAGCTTGCAGGAGAAGGAGAATCCTAAAGTCAAACTCTAGCCGCAGGCTAGGGAGAATTTGAGCGGAGCCAAGCACAAGGGACAAAGGCGCAGAGCGACAGAGGGGCAGAAGAAGGTCACGGAGGTGACAGTCCTGAAGCCCGAGGCACGCAGGAGGGGCCCTCTGGAACCTTGCCGTCATTAGAAGGGCGACAGGGAAAGGAGGCAGCCGAACTACTATATTGGGACAAGCATATTCCTCGAATATGCTTGCCACGTCATCCCTAAAGGAACCCAAGGCTCTCCTTTATAAGGGGAGGCTTGGACCCTGAGGAGGGCATCGGCTCATTTAGTACCATTAGGCTCGTAAAGTTCTCCCTTTTCTCCTTGTATACAGCTCAAGGAGCACTTGTAGCCCAAGGAAGGAGAAATAAAGATCTTTGCCTTAGTCTTCTGTGTGTAGAATCAACTGCATCTTCCCTCCCCAGATCCCTCTAGCATCCATTGGCCCCATACTTTAGCCTACCCATGGCATCTGTCGTGCCACCACCACGACAGTCGTTCTAACTTACGAACAAGAACCACAACGTTGATACTAGTATTGTCAATCACCCGTTGTAAATTGAATCTTAACTATGTTGGGAGAAATAGACACCCGCAAAGCCACTTATGCAATACAAGTTGCATGTCAAGCGTGGAGCAAGTCTCATGAATGATGTCTTGTAAGGTTAGCCCGAGCCGCTTCATCCCACCATCCCGCAAGATGCAAGGTACACAAGAAGCAATCGACAACAAAAACATCAACGCCCACAATGACCATTGTGTTCTACTCGTGCAACAGATATACATATAGACACGGCTCTGATACCACTGTAGGGGTTTGTAGCATGGAAAACAAAAATTTCTACCGCATGCAAACAAACAAGCCAAGATCTATCTACTAGATTGTAGCAACGAGTCGATTAGAGTACTCACCCTCGAAGATTCCAAAGCGGTTAACGAGAGCAGATTCTCGTGGGTGATGTAGTCGCACACTTGCCGATCTCAAGATCGCGTAGACGATCCTTCCGGCGCTGCGTTCTAGCAGCGCTTCCGCAGTTGGTCACATGTTTGGTACTCGATGAAGACCTTCCTCTCCCTTGTTCCAGGAGGCAGCGGAGGTTGTAGTTCTCCCCTCGCGATTCCGGCAGCACGACGGTGTGGTGTCGGAAGTAAAGGGAAGATCCCGCAGGGCTTCGCCTAAGCCGGTGCGAGTTATGGTGGATCTAGGGTTTCCCGGCGGTCTACGTTTAGAAGGCCGAGAGGAGGAGGATGTGTCGGTGACGGCTAAGGCGACGGTGACAGGCCGGCGGCGGCGCAGGGCGATGGCGGCGCGGTGGCGGCGCGCGGCGGCGACGACGGCGCATGGGGTGGGGAGGGTTGGCTTGGTCTTTGTTTGGGGCAGCCCTCCCCTCTATTTGTGAGAGGGGGGCAGCCTTGGGAGGGGAGAGTTTGAATCCAAACCCAAACCCAAGTTGGATTGAAGGAAGGACTCTTTCCTTCTTCCACTAGGAAACCATTGTTCCAGTTTGACTTTTCAAACCTCCCTTTTGACTTTCAATTTAGAGCTTTAATTCTCTCTCGCAAATGCCCAAACCAAGTGACATAGGATATGATCCAATCATTCCACTTACCCTTGACACATTCATGGACCATTTCCCTTCCGGTCCGGTGAACCTTCTAGACCCTTCTAGAACCTCTCCGATGAAAACATCGAAATCATTCCCGAACTCCAGAATCAGACTTTCCTTATATGAATCTTATTCTTCGGACCATTCCAGATCTCCTCGTGATATCCCGGATCCCATCCGAGACTCCGAACAACATTCGGTATCCCTACTAACATTCTACATCTACTAAACAACATCGAATCCTTAAGTGTGTCTCCCTACAGTTCGTGAATTATGCGGACATGACCGAGACACTTCTCCGATCAATAACTAATAGAGGAATCTAGAAATTCATATGGCTCCCACATATTTCAACGATTACTTTGCGATCGAATGAACCACTTACATACGATACCAATTTCCTTTTGTCTCGCGATAGTTTACTTATCCGAGGTTTGATCGTCGGTATCTCTGCATACCTAGTTCAACCTCGTTACCGATAAGTACTCTTTTCTCGTTCCCGTGATATGTGATCCCTTGTGAGACAGTCACATGCTTGCAAGCTAATTGGATGATATTCCACCGAGAGGGCCCAGAGCATATCTATCCGTCATATGGATGGACAAATCCCACTCTTGATCCATGTGCCTCAACACATACTTTCTGAACACTCAATGCCACTTTTATAGCCACCCAGTTACGGTGTGGTGTTTGATGTCATCAAAGCATCCTCCCGGTGATGGTGATTAGCATGATCTCATGGTCGAAGGAATTAGGTTACTATGTATCAGAAAGCTTATAGCAAATGAACTATTGAAATGACTTGATCTTAATGCTACGCTTATCTATAGGAATATGTCCATCATACCATTCACCTAATGATATGATCTTGTTGTTAATAACATCTCAATGTTCATGATCGAGAAACCACTATCATCTATTAACCAACAAGCTAGTATTACAAAGAGGCTTTACCAGGGACTCTAATTTAGTTTACAAATCACACAAGTATTAATGTTTCCGGTTAATTCTATTATAGCATGAATGTAACCATTTATCATAAACACAAAGATATAATAATAACCACTTTTATCATTGCCTCTAGGGCATATCTCCAACAAAATATGCCAAAAATCCTATTTCACCAGAAGATCCACGGAGCCAGAAGACGAGACGAAGAAGGGGCCTAGGGGGCCCACAACCCTGCTAGACGCGGGCCCACGTCTGGCCGCACCTAGGGGGGTGCAGCCACCCCAGGCACCCCCTCGGCCTCCCTCTGCGCCTATAGTTGCCTCTCGACCTAAAAACAGGGGGGGTCGATAGTTTTCCAGAAAGAGTTCCGCTGCGTCGCCGCCACCAGATACCAAGATTCGGATCCAGAAACTCCGTTCTGGCATCCTGCCGGGACGGGGAATTTGGAGAGGATCATCGCCATCGTCATCACCAACGCCTCTCCATCAACCATCGATGTTTCCCTCATCCATGAGTGAGTAATCCCCCGCAGTAGGCTATGGGGATGGTAGGGATTAGATGAGTTCTATCATGTAATTGATTATGATTGTTAGGGCATAGTGCCAAGTATCTCTATTAGTGCTATTTGACTTTGTTGCAACTTGTTGTGCTTAATGCTTGTCACTAGGGCCCGAGTGCCATGATCTCAGATCTGAACTTATTATTGAATCATTATGGTAGTATTGTTTGTGATCTTATCTGCAAGTTGTGTACACATATCATTGTCCGGATCCAAAGGCCCCAAAGTTACAATAATTGGGAAAACCGGAGGGGATGGCTGTGGTGTGAGGATCACATGTGTTCATGGAGTGTTAATGCTTTGCTCCGATGCTCTATTAAAAGGAGCACCTTAATTGCCAGTAGTTTCCTAGAGGCCCCACTGCCACGGGTTGGCTGGACAGAAGATGTTGTGTAAGTACTTGGATGCTTGTTATTATTTATCTGCAACTGGAATGCCCTAGATCTTGAAGTTACATGTTTAGACTCGTTCATACAACGCCCGTCTATCCATCCCTATGCCTACCGTACTCGAATCCCACTATTTACCGTTACTGTTACTATTGCTCTTGTTTCACTATTGCTGTTGCTACTACAAACTGTTGCTACTGATAAACTTCTGTGAGCAAGAACTATTTCCAGGTGCAGCTGAATTGAAAAATCAGTTGTTAAGGCTTGCAAGTATTCTTTGGCTCCCCTTGTGTCGAATCAATAAATTGGGTAATACTACCCGTGACAGTAACAATATGGGTCGGCCGAGAGGCCACAAAACTAGCAAGCAAGATGCAAAAGCGTGAGGCCAATGCCCTCGCATTGCAAGCGGCATTGAAAGAGTTGATTCCCATCAATGATGTGTCAAGTGAGAGAAAGTGCAAGGAGAAAGAGGGCCAAATGAATAGCTTCATAGACTACCTGAAAATGAAGTTAGAACTTGATGAGTCCAAAATCCTATCAAAGGCCCTGGAGGCCAAGCTCAAAACCCAAGCGAGGAAAAGGGAGTTCAAGTGAAACAAAAAGAAGTTGAGCTCAATGCCCTTGCAAGGGTCAAATAAGTTGAGATCAAGCAAAGAACGCTTTGGTGTCTCATAAATGCAGAATATATTTTCAGTGGGAGGCGACGTTCCCGTTGATAGCGAGATGTCTACCTTGACTTCGTCAATCTCAAGACCCGCCGGCTCAGTCTCTCGGAGGTGCTCATAGGGGTAGGGTGTGCGTGTGTGTGTTCATAGGGCTGAGTGTATGTACACATTGTGAGTGTCTGTGTTTGTAGAGTGTTTCTCGAAAAAAAATTGAGCTCAATGCCCTTGCAAGGATCAAATAAGTTGAGATCAAGCAAAGAAAAGTTGAGCTCCAAGCCCAATAATTGGCCAAGGAATATGAGCTCAAGCAAAAAGAAGTTGAACTCAATCTACTCATCGAGAAGAACCGGATCATGACGGCCGACTTGATCAACATGGATCCGGATTAAATGGCTTAGTTCGAGAGGAAGAGTAATATGGTGTGGGACGAGATGTGTGATCGCACGATATTTACCTTGCTCAGTGTGTTGAAAACTATGTTTTCTATTGACTTTTAATTGTTTGTTGAACTGTGTTGACCCTATGTTTGCTTTTTGTTCGATGGCCAAACGACCGAAAGGACCGAACAAATGCACTGTCCGTTGAGTGCACGCGACGAGACAGTAGAGTCTCCGTCTGCCCATCTGTTCATGTTGTTTTCCACTACTCAAAACGGATCAAAATGGATGTTCTCTGTGGCCTTAATGGATCGCACATTTGGAGACGCTGAACAGGAAGGCTAAACATTTGGAGATCGCATGACCGTAACAGCCACAGTAATAACAGCTTTTGGGAAAAGCTTCGGCCGTCTCCGGTTTCCACTGGCCGGTGTGGCCTTTCTACGGACGGGCGAGGTACGGGTGGCGAGGCGCTCGACCACGTACGTATCTCCGGACCTCCACTCCAGCCGTACGTGCACGCTTGCCACGTCATGACGGTAACGCGGGGGGAACAAATGGGCCCGCATATCCGTTTTCTGTTTCTGATATCCCGTAGAAAATCCGTTTCCTGATAAGATCACGTAGTTATATAAGCCATCGATCTGTCCAGCGCCTCTAACATAGCTGTCACGCTACGGGAGAATATATTTGTTTGCCAAAAAGCAAGAGGGGAATATATTTGGGGCTTTGCACTTAACACACTTCTCTTTGAGAATGCGATTCTTTTCTTTTTTCAAATCGCATGTGGCGCAGTGGATCGTTCTTAGTTTATACGCACTAGCGCGTCCTCGAACATAAGCAGATACGGAGATCGCCTTCGTATCATGTTCATGGCACATTGTGTTACTGTGCGAAAAAAAAATGTCCGGTTACTTGTACTCCCTCCGTTTCAAAATATAAGATGTTTTAGGTTTGTGAAGAAAATGTATCTAGACTTGTTTTAGTAGGTAGGTTCACTCAACTTTGGAATGAATCTACACACTAAAAGAAGTCTAGATTCATTTTTTTTACAAACCTAAAACATCTTATATTTTAAAACGGAGGGAGTACATTCTATGCCAGCATATGCCACTCAAGATCCACTCTGGTGAAGGTTTGGGTCCATGGGAATTCTTCCTCTCTTCTTTTTGCGTGGGGACGGAATTTCTCTATGACATACAACATTCAGGAAACACATGAATAAGAAGGAAAAAAGATTAAAAAAAAAAATAGATGTCATGACATGTTAAATACTGGAAACTCATTGACCGGTGGACATATAATCTATATTGCTTAGGCACACCGCAGAAAACGCCTAATATTCTCTACAGATTAGGTGGTCGCCTTTGTTATCTTGTACTCATAGAAACTTTGCTATAAAGTTGAAACCAATGAAGTTTTTCTTTGAACTTGCAAGTAACACAGTCCGTTATAAAATCGTTTGCTTTTACACCCTACGGATCAAGCAAGCTCTATGGAAAAAAGAACAGAAAAAATAAAACCCCAAATTTTATATAAATTCTCTCTAAATCAAAGAGGCCCAAAGACTTGTGCTTTACAAACTTTATAAAAATTCTCATAGGATATAACATGAATCTACACACTAAAACAAGTCTAGGTTCATTTTCTTCACAAACCTAAAACATCTTATATTTTGAAACGGAGGGAGTACATGCCTACACCTTTCATCTTTGAAACAAGGAGGCCCTAACCTGGCCAGTTGTCACAAACGAATTTAAGACCGGCCACGGTCAGTTGTGAGCAGCACTCCTACCAAAATCCAACTACAGTACAAGTTCTAACTTAAGAGTTCCATATGGAACCACCGATCACAGTAACAAAAAGGAAATGCAACGAGCAAATGGCACCAGGTATTCTTATAAACAGTAAGCTTTACAGTTGCAGGTCTGTTTTGAGCTGCATGTCAACTGCACAACAAGGACATCGTTGGAAATCTATGTACCTTTGATTACATCAGTGTTACAAAATGGAATCTGTGTCAAAGGAACCACTAAAATTTCCCCGTATAGAAATGTACAACAACATGAACTAATCAATAACTTAAGTACAAACTTGCTACAAACACAGAAAGCAAATTCTTCTAGTTCTTGATCCACTCCTATCTTTCTGGCCCTTGTAAAAGGCTGAGATAGCCAGATGTTCTGAAGCATATGTCATGAACGACGCGAGCACAACACCGCCAGCAACCATCAACCCTAGCCTGAAAGAATATGCACATGGGCTGATCAGTTTACTGGCAAGATAAACTAAAATATGTCAGTACAATTATACAAGATATCCTTCAGACCTGTGGTCAAGAATAACTCAGAATCCTTAAATCAAGAATCCCACATATGCATTCAACTTGGGTTTTATTTTTTGTCGAGACTCAGTAAGCTAGAAATAAGGATATGGTACTATACACTTCAGAGAGCTAATACCCTTTACAAACGAAATATGCCAGCCGATGAGCCAAAATCTAAACTAGCCATTTTGTAACGTACTACTCCCTCCGTTTCAAAATATAAGATGTTTTAGGTTTGTGAAGAAGATGAATCTAGACTTGTTTTAGTATGTAGGTTCACTCAACTTTGAGATGAATCTACACACTAAAAGAAGTCTAGATTCATTTTCTTCACAAATCTAAAACATCTTATATTTTGAAACGGAGGGAGTACATGCTACCCAAAATTAATTATGTGGTCTAGGAAGTTCACACTCGCCCACAGCCACAGGACAAAGCTCCCATACAAGTACCCCCTCCTATCCCAGGGTAGTTCACAATCCTAAGTTTCCAACAGATCCCCTTTCGGTGGTCCTAAGGAAATGCCAAGCATGGACTAATTTATATATACTCGAGATTGGTACTAATCAGTACAGCAAGTTTCTCTCCCTTTTTCCTTTATATTAAATGGGATGGACGAGTCAGTGTCTTACTTTGTAAATAACGCAGTTATACCCAAGATAGTTGGTGAAAATACAGTAACAAGAGCTATGACTGCCATCCCTATCCAGTAAAATGTCGCCTCCGTGTCACAGTCAGACATGTTATGCTGATGGCCTGCAAAAGACCAAGCTGTTAGATGCCTAAGATTTCTAGGCGAGAAGAGGAAACTCTGTAAAAAAGTTATATAATTTAACACACCTGTAGCCGCACGATTCTCTGATGAATCAGAATAATTTGCGCTGATACTTCCCCATCGATAGACAAAACGGAGATAACTACCAAACAGTAAGAAGAATGCCACAAAGGTCCACTCAACCATCAGGAGTAAACCTGTCCATGGCATAATTTGCCGTGGAATGATAGTGAAAGCAAAGGCGAGAGAGACACCAACGGACATAAAACAGACTAGCACAGCAATCGCCCCGAAATAAGAGGGCAGCTTCAAATGTGGCCCATTTGAGAACTGTGACAGTGTTAAGCAACCATTAGGCCAACATCATATGATCATCAACATTTCAGTAAGAAGAGTATACCGAGTGACAAAATAATACTAGGATGATAAGATCATATAGAATAAGATAACCTCAACCAAGGTTGACGCTTTATCAATATTTCTAATATAAACATTATCTTATATTCTGGGACAATTTTACATCATAAACGGTAGTTCCCTATAGTTTTCATATTCATTCTACAAGGTGAAACGTACAGGTCAAATAGTCAATGTTCAATAATATGTAATACAAGTGTAAAATGCAAACCTTCATTTGTTCTGAGTGACAAAACCTACATAATACATGCTATAAGTTCAGAGATTACTTGCTATTGAAGAGTAGAGAACTAACTCTTTGATTTGAATTAGAAAATGTAGATGATGAAACGCCAACTGCTGAATAAGATGGAAGTGCTTCTTCAGACTTGTATTTGTGACGGCCTCTTCTAGCAAACGCACATAAAGACTGCACACTTGGAAACGTCTTATTGTTCTGTCAAAAACATCGCATACATGAAGTTGATAAGACAACCACTCTTATAATAAGATGCACCTACAATGTAAAAACAGCTAGCAGCATGGAACCATTATTAACCTGAAAACATGATTGGTAATAACCAAATAACAGCAGGCAGAAGGGAATAATGAATAAAAATTTGACCATCAGCTGGTCATGAGGGTTCCTCCCCCCACCAGTTCCCGGAAGAGAATCTTCAAGCTTTTGCCTAATATCCTGCAATCACAGAGCATAACTTTATTACCATCATGCTACTAATTCACTATCAGAAAATGTTAAATTATAAGTAAAGAACAGATAAATGAAATTCATTTTTACCTGCCATATTTCCACGGGTTTTACAAGCCAAGCTGTCCACCAGTCCCAGGGTTTAAGGGGACCTAGTGTGTAGTGAATAACTCTTAGTTCCTTCTCATCAACCATCCACTGCAACGTAAGTTGCGTAATTAGGTCCCAAAAAAAAAGCACCACGCTGTATATGGTTCATGTAAATAAATATCTAAAAGCTACCCAAAAAAGCTTAATTTTGTACTTTGATGAGCACAAGACAACAAATGAGCATAAAAAAAAAACATTGTCTTAGTTTGTACTATCAAGGACCTTCTTCCATGCATTCAAAATACTAAAATAGCTGAGACTTGTGACAGTACAATCTGATAGAACCAATTCAAACAGTGGTAAATTGTAAGTGGGTTGCTTACTTGCATACCTCACTAGAATCATTTCTATTAACACCGACAAGGTTTAAACTAACAAGGAGTACAGTGTTGGGACTTGAGTGGCATGACTGTTTTTCAACACAAGAAGGTGAGGCACATGCGGTATCAAGTTTGCAGAAAATGTAATGCACCAATGCACAATTCCAAAGCAAATATTTTGTGACAATGAACATTCACAACATTGATGAAATGAAGAGGCTTTCAATGCTCTAGGTTCACATGCAAAACAGATCGATCGGGCCACTTAGAGTGGTCATATTGTCCGTTACCTTAATACTCTCTCCATCCAGAAAAGGATGTCGCATATTTGTCTAGATTCGCATGTATCTAAACATGTTTTAGTACATAGATACATGCGAATTTAGACAAATATGCGACTTCCTTTTCCGGACGGAGGGAGTAGATACATGCGAATCTAGACAAATACACGGCATCCTTTTCTGGACGGAGGGAGTATTAAGTCAGATAAATAACCGATGTATTTGGCATTACCAATGCATGTAAAGAGCATTTTACCTTGTTGGCTAGCATGTAAAGACCAACATCAGCATTATACAAGGTAGAAAGGCGCTGTGTCTCAGGTTCTGGTGTTAAAGGTGAGTCTGGCTCATACACACGGGAGTTAGCAAAATCAGCATAATACGAATTAAGAAAACCTTGGTCCCCTGCATGAATTAATACAGAATCCTGGATTAGATTCAGAACATAAAATCAACAACAATGCTAAATATAATCATCAAAGGACCAAAACAACTTCCAACTGGGCATTATATCTCCTCTCACACCCATGATCTATCGGTCTATTGCAAATATATCCTACTAGAATAAGTCTCCTTAGACTATTTCCATGATGGTCGTACTGACCCTCCTCTATCTTCAACAGAACTAGCAATGGAATAGGTATTGACGTTGACGGGGGCAGCAGTGACCTCGATCTTGGGCGTGATGGGGAGTGATAAGAAGAGGTGACTAGTCTAGGAGCACGTTTTGCAGCCACAGTCTGTTAACACCTGGAAGTGTTTATGGTGTGTATGAACTGCAAAGTGAGGATGGGATAGCTGAGGATTGCACTGGTGTTGTCATTGTAAACTTAAAAGACGATCTGACAATGCATCAGAAGGCCAACAAATCACCAAAAGGGTGGTTACAGCAGGCTAAAGATGGTGGCAGGCTGAAGAATTCAGGTGTAACTGCAAGGTGGTTGTGTGCAAGCGGTTATTCAACGTGGATACACTATCATGCACTAACATACTGAGTCTAGTTTTCTAAGCATATGTGATTCAAGTGTTTTTCTACAAAATTCACGGGCTTCTACAAGTGTTGCAATTGTACAAAATTACCCCCTGATTACGCAATAAAAACAGATAGTATTATACAACCTGTTACACGTTAACTTTTGTTTACATGCACTAACATGCCAAATTTACGAAGAAGTAACAGATTAAATAAACTAACTGTTTACATTTCAAAAGTGTGAGAGCAAAGTATCTAAAAGCACTTATCAAGTTACCCCTGAGGATGATCTTTTCTTCTATACAACAAAAACACATTTGTGGTATGCAATTAGTCTCAGGTTTATTACCTAAAAGAGTAAAAGTTCTTTTCCATATGCACTAGCATGCACCAAAATGCAATAAATGTGAGCAAACTATTTGCAGTTAATTGGTTTGTGTTCTCCAAACAACTGCCTGAATATAAAGGAATAATCAACTACTAGTGTGACCTTCTCATACAGGAAAAATCCTAAAGATGTACAATACAGAATATGAAAGTAAGTGCACTGACCTCCAGTGTAGGAAGGCAACTGGTCCACTTTGTTCATCATATCCTTGAAAAGAGTTTCAGATGGCTCTACAACCATCACTCCAGAATTCATTCTTTCAGAGTGCTTCAGATTCCCACAGAACTTTCCACACTTGAAAACATCCTCAATACTTTTTACAACTATAGTGTCTGCATCAAGATAAACAACTGGGGAACAGCAACTTGTTAGAACAATAATAAAAATTATGATATGAAAGGCATGTCAAACAAAATACTTTTAAAAAATGAAGCTACTGTTATCATTTCAAAACAGATGGCAGTAGCCCTGCTCATTCAATTAAAAGGTAGAATTTGAACAGTTGGACTGGTGAAAGAAAGAAAAATGTTTTTTTTAAGTTCTATGAAATATACCTTTTTTGTAGTCTGTCATGTTGAATATCTTTAGCTTTGTGTAGACACCCCAAAACCTCGTTGGTCTCACTTGATTAGGATTAGCCAGTAAAGTTATACGATTCACGATCCAACCATCAGCCTGGAATTCATCTAAGGTTAGATTCAATCCAGAGTAGATGGAAACTACATTGCAGGTAAGAAGACCACAAATAATTTCCTTGTCATGTGGCATCTTCTGAAGTATTATTATTTTTACTTTATAAGGAATCTTTTGAAGTAGTATATGGACTTAAAAAGGGCAACATTTCATTGTACACGAACCTTCCATAAATCTGATGAACTTTGCACACTGAGATCACAGTAACCCGAACATCCTACTCACTATTTCAACCCCAAAACAAATTTGCGCCAAAGCTACTACTTGACTGAAGTGCTAAGCTGAATCTACCAGCTAAATTGGTGTTTTTCGCATACCTCGAGGAGCTTCCGGGAGTACTCGGAGACGCCGTCGGAGACGAGCACCACCATGTCGCGCCGCGTGCCGGTGTCCCGGATGGACTTGCCCAGGACGCGCACGCCGAGAACGAACTCGTCGCCGTAAAGCAGCGTGACGTAGGCCTCCTCCGTCGCCGCCAGCACCCCGGAGAGCAGCGCCACCGCGACGAGGGCCGCCAGGAAGGGCCGCCTGGACGGCGGCGATCCCATCGAGGCCCGGCCCGTGTGGGATCTCACCACAGCTGTAGACCTATAGCAGGAAGAGGAGGATCGAATCGGAGCTGCTCCTGCTCGGGATCGCGAGGCGTGGCTATCTCTGTTTCTCCAGTGCTGCTATCGTGATTTTGTCGTCGAGATTAGTATCCGGTCAAATGAGTTCGTCCGTTTTGGACTTCTCGAGGCGGCTCAGGCGAGGCGATAGCGACGGGAGGAACCGAGGAAATGAGTTATCGTGGGCCGGAGACGGGCCGGGTCGGGCTCGGCCGCCCAGCTAACTCGGCCCGCTTGTTTACACGTCTACACGTGAGTACGTGACACAGGGAGTTGGAAATCCCCGCCCTCCACGGCCGGCTACCCACACCACATCGGCACATCCGTTCCGCTGCCGCTTCGCCGCCGGCCGCCGGCTCGGTCTACCAGAGCGACCCCGAAAGGGTAACGCGAGCCCCGGCGAGTCCTCTCTGCTATACGCCCCCCAATGAATATACTCGTAAGAGCGGCTAACCTGCCTTGCAATCCCAACTCCCCGTGCGCCGCACTTCTTCCCGGCCAAACCCTCTCTTAGTTTTCTGCGCCAATCTTGCGCAGGAGAAGATACGTGGAGGCGGCGACAAGCCGGCGGTCATGGAGATGCCCCGGAAGCTGGAGTCCTGGGTGGAGATTTCCGAGTCCGTCTCGCGGCTCTGCACCTTCGACGCCGGGAACAGCGGCGGCGGCATATCTGTAATCCTTTCTACTTTTCCTCTTTTCGATGTTGGCTTTCCTGACATTGCAGGGCCAAATTGTTCCATTTTCATTCCGGCGAAGAACAGAATTTTGCCCAGTATAAAACTAGGATGATATAGGACGAATGTTGTTTTCACACAGCATCAGATTAGATACCCCCGGCCCTCTAGCATCTGAAATTGGAGTGGCAAATATCTGAATTTATTTTCTTTAATTATTACAAAGGTTGCGGTTTGTTAGATAATAACCTTGTGTGAACAAATCATTTTTCTGGTCTCGCTGCTGAACTTTAGATAATTACTGGCATACTGCAATAATTTTAGCATTACCCAATTGAACAATGAATCTTGGAGCTAACTAAAAGAAGGTATAAACAGTAACCACGGTTCTAGGATGCTTCCCTTTTTATGAGGGTAGCTACTCAAAGAAGGTATAAACAGTAATTTGTAGCACCAGTTCACCTTTGTTCTAAGTGTTATTTAGACACAAAGTGTACTACAGTTGTTTGGTTTCATCGTTCAACTGGTGGGACATGTTACATTTTTGTATTATTCTAATAGAACAAATAGCTATCAGCCTTGCAAATTGTTGTTTGAGTCGGTGTGCCGTCAAGCCGCCTTTTCCTGCTTCTTGCACTATGCAAATTTACAAATTCAAAGCATTCACAACCTGCAAAATGACCTCTGAATGTTTACTGCTTACCTAGATAGCTAAATAATCTCACTGTGAGGAAGCATAATTCCATAGTCAAAGTACTGGAATGTTACTCTCGTGATAATTTTGTAATTCAGCGTAAATTATATGTTATCGAATAAGTTATAACTCCTATTTTCCTGTAGGTAAAAGTTGTCCAGGATAACAGACTGGTACATGATAAGTTGGTTGATTCTTTCTTGAACAAATTCTTTCCGTCAGGTTATCCATACAGGTATGGGTTAGTTGAAACTGTTGATATTCTTGACACTCTGATGGACTACATTCTTTGATAAGTTTTTCTACCGATCATGCAGTGTGAACGAGGGTTACCTAACATATACCAAATTCCGAGCTCTCCAGCATTTTTCTAGTGCTATGCTGCATGTGTTATCGACCCAGGTAAATTCCTCTGCTTGTACTATATTTTTCTTAGCAATAAGAGTCATCATTAATAACTTCTGTCATTTCCGTGTATTTTAGCCAGCTTTCTAGAATGCTTGATTTGTTTTTTTACTTTTACCTACTTTGTTTGATGGAGAAACATACTGCCTTTCAACTGACTGCCCATGTGGGCTGTGGCTCAGTCTTTGTTATTTGCTGCAGGTCTACGACCTACTCCTGCGCAAGCAACTGCTGTAAGTTGGGTAAGCAAATGTTGACAGAGATGCTAAAATTTAAAGCACTTACTACAACCAAACATCTCGTCTGATTTTCTATATCCATTTCAGATTCTAAAAGATGGAATGCAGCACGCAGGAAAGCTCATCTGTAGTGGCATGGGGGCAAGAATGGATTCAGAACCGAAGAGTTGGAGGATATTTGGTGGGTTATAACTATGTCAATCGTATGACCCTTTTTCTGATATTTCTGTTTGTTTGATTGTCTTATTATTATTGAATTATCCTTTCTAAGCTATGTTATTCATGGCTATTTCTGTGGTGTGTCAGCTGATGTTCTCTATGATTTTGGTACTACCTTGGACATCATTTCACCATTGTGTCCACAACTTTTTCTTCAAGTGGCGGGCTTGGGAAATTTTGCAAAGGTGCAGATTTTTAACTTGCATGCTGCACTTCAAATGGCATGTGTATTGTGTCTTTTGTTTGACGTTAGCATATATAATTTGTTTAGAGCTTACTCAAAGATATAGACAGTGTCTTCTGTGTCTGATGCTATAAGATATAACTATGTAGATTATAGAACGGCATCATAAAAACTATTAACATCTTTGTCCAGGTTTTCTCTGCCTAAAATCGGGTTAGAACACAAATAAGTTCTTATTTATCCTTGTAGGGAATGGCTGTTGTTGCTGCCAGAGCGACGAGGCTGCCAATCTATTCGTCTTTTGCCAAAGAAGGTAATCTTAGTGACTTGTTTGCTAAAGGGGAGGCCATTTCGACACTTTTCAATGTTCTGGGCATAGGAGCTGGCATTGGATTATCATCTACTGTATGTTCATCAACTCAAGGGAAGGTACATGTTCGCCGAAAAACACCTGTTCCCTTACTCTTTCGCTTTGTCAGGGAAATACACAAAGTAAAATGTGTATTACAAGAATGACCATTACTTTAACTATTCCAGTCTTGATTTATAGAAATATAGCATAAAGCATCGTTCTCTTATGCTAAATGAACTTGCAAAAGATAAGGGGTTTGATTTAAAAAACAAAATGTTATCCATGAGATTTTTTGTCCAGCATTATCATGGCATGGTACTGTTAAGAATTTCTTTTAACTTTTCAGTTTGCCATCCTCATCTATATTCCGTGAATAGTTTGGTATGGTGTCCATTGTAGTTTCCGTGTGTCATTTGTGTTTACTGTATACACCAAAACAAACACAGTATAAATAGAGTTGCTTTGCACAGTGAACTTGGTCTGATGGATATGGTCCATGTACCTGCTCTTAGCATGCAGGCAATGCAGTATGATGAACAGGTTTGTGAGTAAAGATTGAGAACATTCTAGTTGTTGCCTATATGGTAGAAATAGTCTAATCTGCAGTACTGCATTACTTTCTTGGTCCACTTCTGTGGTGCTGAGTGCATATAGCTATGCTCTGACTAGACCACACCTAACACTTGGAACTATATATTGTTCCACTGACAGAAGTTGGAGAAGAGAATTACAGTGTATGCATGTTCTGATGGCTCGTTTCGTTGTATTCACTTATTCTGTTCTCGGTTGCTGCATACCATCAGACTACAGAACTTATTATTATGTGTAAGAACTTTCTTCTAATCACTATCATTTGTTCTTTCAGCTAATTGTAGGCCCATTGCTTTCTGCTGTACATATATGGGGAGTTGTGCAAGAGATGAGAGCCACTCCTATAAACACACTCAATCCACAAAGAACGGCAATGGTGGTGGCTGATTTTATCAAGGTTTCTTACAATTAACCTGTAACTGTAAGCATTTGCCTATCTTCCCAGTTACAATGCTGTTTTTTTTGTGTGTATGTAGAGTGGAAATGTTTCTAGCCCAGCTGAGCTAAGGTACAGGGAAGACCTTCTGTTCCCGAACCGGTTAATAGAGGAAGCAGGAAGCGTGAAAGTGGGACAGCCTCTCCGCAGGGTTCTGAGCCCAGGGCGCGTCGAACGGCTGAGAGCTATTTTCCCAAAGGAGAAATTCTTGCTCAGTCCGAAAGGTGACAGGACCTACATGGTTCTTGAGCAGAGCGCGACCGGAGAGGACGCGCTTCGGGGCTGGCTGGTCGCCGCCTTTGCTTCGGAGATGGAGAGATCAGGCGCCGGGTCGTGTGGTACGGTCCTGAGCGAAGCATATCAGAAGATGGAGAGCGTGTTCCCTGTGTTCGTGTCGGAGGTGAAGAGCAGGGGCTGGTACACGGGTCAGTTCTTGGATGGGAATCACAGTCGGATTGAGTATGCGAAGTCCGAGTAGTTGCTCTGTATGCTGGAGGGAAGGGCGCAGGCCGTTGAGCCGGTGCTTGATCCTACCTGCAGTTTTCATCAGAGTTGCAGGGATGGACAGATAAAATTTTGCTTCAAGTTGTTGTTCGTTAACATTTTTATTCCTGATGGCAGTCATAGTGTTACCGTTCTAGCCTAGCTTCACCGCAGTGTACTGTATTATTTATTATGAGTTATCACGGAGAATCGGTGAATGTTCAGTCAGGATGCTGCTGTGGTGAGTGAAATAACCGTTCACTCCACGAGTCCATGCTGCGTGTTAGCGTGTATGCTACTCGTATCAGAGTACGGTGGCATGATCAGTACTGCAAGTCGTGTATAGAATATAAAGGGATCCTGCGAGTTAATTTCTGAGTTTGAGTGTGCCACGCCACGTCGTCGACTCGTCGTCTTCCAGATCGCTGAGCAAGCCAAATTAATGGCTCCCCACACCGACGAGCATGACCAGTCGATGGGCTGCCTGGATGGGCTGCGGGGAACAGTCAAAAGATCAACGCAAAGACTATCTCGAAGTTACAGCAGGTACAATAAGACTTAGTCAGCAGACTATAAGAATTAAAATACTATATATTTGCTTAGTTGAACGAGAGAGAGGAGGAGAGAGAAAGGAGCGGGCTCTTAGTTAAGAGCCGGCAGCACGTGCTCCTAAGTACTACGTGAGACTGCAAAGTGGGTCATATATAGATAAAGTAGTATATTTTTATATCTATCTATTGTATTTGTTGGCTATATGATTGACTACAGGTGACATGGACATGACTTATAGCCGGATGTTGGATATACTATTGTCCTTGCTATTACCGGATTGTACCTAGTACACTAAAATCCACAATTGCGATGTTCACTTTAGTATTGGGCGCAAGAGAAATATGCTTGTTCTGGCTGTACATATCAAAGAGTTTGGACGAGGAAAAAACGTAGAGGCTGTACTGGATCACCTCCTCGAGGTCACCATCGCGCGGGAGGGGAGGGATGGCGTGGCCGCCATTGATGATGTTGCACCTGGACGGGAGGCGCCAGTCCGGCAGCACGAGAAGATTGTTCTCAGCCAGGACCGTAGCCTCGTCCATGATGAGGTTGCACGGCGCACTTGTCGATGTCGCCCGCCTCGTGGTCATTGCGCCCCATGGAGGAAAGAGGGCCTAGAGGTGGCTAGTCTTGGGTCGGGGGAGTTGAGGAAAACGGGGATGAGGGAAAAGGGGAGGAGTGCATCGGTGAGATATTAACGCTCCCCTTTTATTGGAGCCTTGGAGAGTAGGACGAACGGCCACCGAGCCATTAACTTTGGCTCGTCGGGAGACGAGCCATCACACATCCGTGTTTGCATGTTGGCATCTAAAACCGACGAAGACGCAACGAGAACGAGCATGAAACCGGCACAGTAGTGTAAATTTTATTGGGTGCCAAGAGGGCCCACGCGGGCGCTCCGACGTGGCAGGTGTGTGTGCTGGGGACGACACATCAACCAATTTCTTCGGCCGTCCAAGTTGCTGGCAAGGGTCGGAGGATGTCAGTGCGAGCCGCTTATCGGCCGCAACCCCAAAGATGGAGGTGTTCTACCGTTCTAGCCTAGCTTCACCACCATGTATTATTATCTCTGTTCTACAATACAAGTCCTTTTAGCAAGCTGTTTTCTGCTAAAAAAGGTTATATTGTGAAACTGAGGGAGTAGTTATCACGGAAGGATGGGTGAATGTTCAGTCAAGATGCTGCCGTGGTGACATAATAACCGTTCACTCCACGAGTCCACGGGAAGCCATCTGTAGATTTTAGCGTATATGCTACGTACTCGTATCAGAGTACAGTGACATACATAATCACCAGTGCAAGTCGTGTACTCCAAGTTTGGGTGCGCCACCTTGGACTCGTAGTCTTCCAGATCGCTGGGCAAAGCCAAATTCATGGCTCCCTACATTGACGAGCATATGACCAGCGCCGGTGGCTGCCTGACTGCAGAGAACAGTCGAAAAATCAACCCAAGGACTGTCGAAGTTACCGGCTTGTACTATCCTAGTACGAAACTGCGGTGTTCGATTTTAGTATTGGGAGAAAAAAGGAATGCATGTTTCTGCTGTGTAGTGGACGAGGAAAAACGTGAAGCCCGTAGACTCGACTAGTCTGTACCTAAGACCAGTTAGTCACAACCTTTTCTGTGGCCTAACAAGTTACAACACTACTGTCTGCCTGTCTATCACAAGTGAATTAGTGACCGGTCGGTCGACTCTGGCAGTCTGGCCGGAGTGTGGTCGTGGCACGGAACGAATCACCGAGAAAATTAGGTATGTCTACCAAGTAGAGACGGCAAAGCGCAAAGCGTTTACATATAGGCGTTCATCAAGGGTAGAGAGATCAGAGAAAGTAAAGGCTGGTTCATTCTCAAAGTCAACATGAAGATCGGACGCTGCTGGTAGAACCAAATGGGCAATGGGCACCTTGACGATTGGGTAAAGCTCGAGATGGAAGTTAGAAATGGAGATACCGAATGAAGGCAGCACGAGTCTGTCTGAACATTGTAGTAAAAGGGGGACTCGAAAAGGCAAAGCGTCGGCACACGACCGCGAGCCGCACGATCGACAAAAATATTGGGAATAAAATCAGGGCACGGATCGTGTGCGGGCTAAATTATCCTCGGAGTAGTCTGCTCCTGTGTTGCCGCTGTCGTACTATGTGGACACGTGAACCGAACCACACCACTGCTGCTGGCAGGTGGTGCAGATTGTCAATATCCATTTGTTTACGACGATCCAAAGCGGAAAGGCATCTGCCATCTAAAATGCCCCCTCGTCCCAGTGGAGATTTGGTGCATACGGGGCGTACCTGGAGAAAATGATTATACTGGGGACACGAATTTACTGCGGGCCTTTCAAATGCTAATTCAAAAATTGTTTATCTCTTCCTTTGAAATTTAAAAGGATTTACCAAATTTGATAACCCCCGCGCGCACACACACCCACTCAGTCCTTGTTGGGTACGCCCCTGGACTAGGTGTTTCCGTTTAAAAAAATATTATCAATATTTTGAGTTAAAAAAATAAAAACAAATCAAGATGTAGCTGGTCCACGGGGTACGCCCATTCAGCCCTTGTTGTGTAATAAATATATGTAAATGTTTGATTACAAAATAATACCTATATTGAGCTACATAAAAATTATAAATCTATGGATCTGTGTATCACATCTTTAAATCTTTAAAAAATATCTGACTTTATATCATTTTTATGTAGCCCACGATAAAAATAATATTGTATTTCGTTTTTGCATACTTGTAGAATATATGATTAATTAATTAAAAATTATTTTCAATTTTTTAACTTATAAATTTGATTTTGCTTTTGAAATATAGAAAGGTCCCATGTGTCAGAAAAACTTTCTGAAATCCATGAAATAAGGATGGAAGTGGGTAACCTTTAGGGTATATTATACCATATCCTCTTTAGTACAAAGAAATACACTATTTCCTTTGTCTCAAAATAGATGTCTTAGCAATTTTAACAAATCCGAGCCATCTATTTTAAAACAGAGAGAATTTTTTTTACAAATCATAACCTTTCCAGAAATCTAGCTCTTTTGTTTGTACTAGCAATCCCTAGCTGGAAAACTGCCCCGGTGTCTCCTCGCGTTTCACAATTTGAACAGGGCAAAAAGAGCCCGCAAGGGGGAAAAAGACAAATCAATGGCCGCGGCCGCGGCCGCGGTGGCGTCCATGCACTGTGGCGTGTGACGACGGCATGGCGACGAGGCGACGTCGTAACTCGAAATGATGGGTCAATTTTTTTAAAATAATATTTTTTTAATATTTTCTAGATCTATTATACGTTTTAAACATTTTATAAGAGCGACGCGTGGGGCCGCCGGGGCCCGCTTCATCCAATCGGCCATGGGCAGGCCAAGTGCCCCAATCGGTTGGGGGCAGGCTGACTGCTCGGGCCTAGGCCAAGCCGACTGGGGTGCCCCAATTTTCCTGGCACAGTCATGGAGTAACCGAAGCTTCTCTGAGTGTGCTGCTTGCTTGGTTTCGGTACACTGTGACTCTGAATCTGATCTCCGATTCGTGTCTTGGGTAGGATTGTTGTTACTTGGCCCTGCAGCTTTGACTTACTTTCTGAATTGTTATTACATGGGTACTTGTGTTTTTGTTCTCTGGCTAAAAAGATGGTTTGGTCAGTTGTGAGCTCGTCAATAAAAAAAGTGTAAACATGGTGTCTGAAACTCGTGTTTTTTATTTATTTTTTGTCTTAATGTTAGAATCTCATGGGCACTCTCTGAAGATGGCCTTAAAAATTGTTGTGACCTTAAACAGTAGTACGATTGGGGCACCCTCACTCGGCTTGGCCCAGGCCGATTGGGGGCACTCGGCCTGGGCCAACACCCTCGGTCGGCTTGCTCTAGGCCAACTGGCCCAATCGGCCTCCTTCACACCGACAAAATACTACTTTTGTTTAATAAAAAAACATATAATAAATCTAGAAAAATATTAAAAAAGGTATATTATTTAAAAAAATCACAAAGGACGTGGCGCGGGCAAGGCACGGCACACCATGACCGACGGAGAGAGCGTACGTGCGCGCGCGGCGGCCGTACGTCGCTGGTTTGGCTGTCTCCCGGTCCCGGGAGGAACGAAGCCGCACGCCGCTCGCGTTGTCGCGTCCATCAGTCCATGTTTTACCTTTACTTTGTTCGGTAGCGGTGCGTAATTACACTGAAATGGCGACACCTAAATCAATTTTACGCAGCTGGCGAAAATATCTCTGTAGTCTGTGTTTCTTTGGTCAAGGTAGCTTGTCTCCGTATATTTGGATTCGTCGCATGAAAGTGATGCCGCAGGATCGTCTTTTAACTTTGTGTTCGTTTTCATCCGAGACTTTTAGTCTGAAAAAACGGCGGACAAATTTTAAAAAATCAAGTATCATTTTTTTTAGTTTCACAGGATTTCTAGAAAAATTCTGGATGCAGCCAGCGACGTATACCATAAATGTGCATATTAACAATTAAAAGTAATGTGTATTTTGATCTGCACAAAAAGATAAAACCCGTGGACCAGGGTATCACATTTTTTAATCTTTATAAAATATAGAATTTATCGTTTTTGTATAGTCCATGATAAAAAAGAAATTTTTTATTTCGATTTTGCATGCTTGCAGATTATAATATTAACAAAGTTCAGAATTGTATTCCATTTTTGAAACTCATAATTATGATTTTGAACATTTTAAAATACTATACAAAGATCACTTGATCTCATCTGCATCGCCCCCATATGTTTCGCACGGACACGTTTGCCACCCATTCTAAGGCCATTTCCAATAGGCCCCCGCATTTCGGCAACAGTTTGGTATGAATCGGTCCGTTTGCAGGGTGGAGGACAGTCCGTCTGGACTCAGCCCAGTTGTGGTGGCCTGTGCCTCCAACCGGCTACCCTAGAGGATCAGCGCTAATGGCGGCCGGCGATTTCCCGCCAGAACTCCAGTTCTCGTCCGCTGCCTCGGTCTTTTCCGTCTAGACGCGCCATTTTCCGCCCGACCCCGCTTGCCGTACCCGCCGAGCCCCGCGAATATAAATAGGGGCCGGCCGCCAGCACCAACCTCTCGCCGTTCTCTTCCTCCCTTCCTCGCCATGGACAACCTTCCTGTGACCTGGGCCGTTGCCTTGGGTGCGTGCGACGGTGCGGCATGAGGCGCCGGAGGACGCGGACACCTTGCATGTTGTGGTGGGGGCGGCGGCCCAACGGGAGGTGCTCCTGGCCGCGACCAACCAGGAGGCACGAGCAACGCGCAACCGCGCAAACGTAACGACAGCCAGGCTGAAAAAGATGAAGACCCTGGCGCGCCACCGTCAGAGGCAGTCAACAATGACCAAGACTGTTGCCTTAGCGGTCCGGCAGACACAGACGGCCGAGGACGAAGCCTCCGCCAGGACGTGACCTCCAGCAAATCCACATATCCGGAACGCCGGAAAAATAAGCAGATCCGGCGTCCGCTCGCGTTTCACATTTGGAACGGGGCAAAAGGAACCCCCGCGAGGGTGACAACTTGTCACTGACAAGGCCAAACCAACGGCCGCGGCGGCGTCCTTGCACGGCACGGTGGCGTGTGACCAAGGCATGGCGACTAGGCGACGTCGTACAACTAAAACATGGCGCGGGCAACGTACGCCAGGACCGACGGAACGGAGAGAGCCGTACGTGCGCGCGGCGGCCGTCGTCGCTGTTGCGGAGGAAGCCACGCGCCCGGTTCCTTCAGTTCGTCCTCTCCTCGCCCGCGCTCGCGTAGTCGCGTCCATGTTTTACCTTTACTTTGTTCGGTAGCGGTGCCTAATAACAGTGAAAGGGCGACACCTAAAGTGCGGAGCGCCAGCAACTGCTTAAACCTACGATCACCAGGCACCAAAGTCCAACGTGGATTAAACCAGAGTCTACCATGGCCAAAACAGTCCGAAAAACAGCCATTGGTGTCTTGGGGGTTTATATGTCTGATTTTGGATAGTTTGGGAGGTTAAGTGGCCCTATTTAAACATAAGGGGGGTTAGCGCCCTGAACGCAATAGATAGGGGGTTATGTGGACTTCTTTCCAGTATAGAATGTAGATCCTATAGTATAGGGGTACCTAGACTATAATCTATTTATTGTCCATTATCTTGAGCTAGTACCTTAGAACCCAACTGCGAGCAGCTATTAAAACCCCATACTGAAAATAATATTATAAAGCTAAATGATATATGAATAAGTTCAATGAAGCTTTCATGCAAATGAGGAGTCAGAAACTTCCGTCATCGCTACAAAGAAATGGATAGTTTAATTAAGAATAAGTCATAATTACCGAGGATGGAGGCTTCAGAGCTCCGTCTACTGATATCGCTGCGCGCTCCTTCCGTCATTGTGCGCCCAAGATGGTTGTGTCTTGGCTGGGGCATGAGGAGGGGCTCTAGGATTTATCTGATCACTCATGTTGTTGAAGGTATAGCTACATTAATTAACAAAATCCACATAGATCAGACAATGAAAAATTTAAAATACGTAAGTGATAGCTACAGTAGAAATGGAGGATGTTGTCGAAATGGTTTTGCCATCGAAAGCGCCGCCAAGACCTCGACATGTCGTCCTCGTCTCCATCCCAGCAGTGGCGGCGATGGTGGCGGTGTTGCCCTGTAGATGGCGTCAAGGAGACAGCAACCACAATAGGTTCTTACATGGCTCGACCTACTGCGCGCGGTGAGCAGGAGCGCGAGACAACGGAGTTGCACCGACCACCACACACGAAGAAGATGGTGTGCCTCAGCGAGAAGGAGGGCGCCGCTTTGTCTACTGACACCTGAACACCGAGGAGGAGGCATCAGCTCGCTAGTATGTACAAAGGCCTAGTGGATCAAATAGCATGAGAAACTTGATAAACATAACCAAGAAATCTACATGAAGGGGCTCATGGTATAAATGGAACCAATGCTACACAATTTTTTTTGAAACAATCACCGGGAGGGAGAGGATCCCCACCTGAATATATTACTTCAAAGACCAGCAACAGGTTTCACGAGCATCGTGACAAGAGGTAGTCATGCCACAAGCCGGCGTGACTTTTTTGAACCTCATCCCTACAACGATGAGACCACACAGTGATGTCGTCCACAGTTTTAGAAATAGTTACATAAGAGGATTGATCAATATGTCTGAAGATCATGCTATTTCTGGCATCCCATATTTTCCAAAGGATGATGAGAGCGATAGACGGCCAAATAGAGGAGTCAAGGCCAGCAGGCGTTGGAGTGGTCCATAAATCGGAGAAGTCGTGGAAGGTCGGCTGAATGTGGAGAGTATTCCATACCTCCATTGCGCGAGGGCAAACGAAGAAGAGGTGGTTCCGACTTTCCAAGGAGTGGTCGCATCTAGGACAAGTTGCGAAGGCAATGATAGTCTTATTGTACAGACTCCCGTGTATTAAGTCTGTTAAGGGAGAGGAGCCAGCCGAAGATCTTCACCTTTTGGGGGACGAAGGACTCCCACACCTTGGCCAGGTGGGGGTGCTGAAGCTGTATCGAGAGGGCGGCATAAGAACCCTTGGTGGAGAAGCTGGAGCCATCGAGTAGTGTCCGGCGATCGTCCGCGTCTGAAAGCTGGACCCCCTGCAACAAGACACGAAGAGACAAGAGCTTGCTAGTAGCGGCCGAGGTCAGCCTGTTACGAAGGTCAGATTCAATCTCGCCCTGCAGAACCATAGAAACTAAAATATGAGTTTTAGTATGGTGTGAGAAGATGGCAGGGAATGCAGTAGCTAAGGGCTCATGGAGAAGCCATCGGTCAAGCCAAAAGAAAGTACAATGTCCATTTCCTACCGTGCATTGAGAAATGAGTCGTAGTGTATCAAGGTTTTGCTTAACTATTTTGTCAAGGCACGTTGTGTTTGAGGAGTGGTGTATGGGGTAGGGCGAATGGTAAAGAAGCCAGTCACGCCAAGGTAGGTTTGATGCATGCATGAATTTGTAAGCGAATTTTAGCAGAAGGAAAGTATTCTGGATTTCCAAATTCTTAACACCTAGACCACCAGCATTTTTTGGAGTACAAACCTTATCCCACGCGACAAGACATTGCGCACCTGTGCAAGTTTCCTCTTGGGCCCAAAAAAACGCCCTATTTTTCCTATTTAGTTTCTCAATGTTTTCTTTCGAGAGAGGAAAAGACGACATAAGATAAGGGGGTAGACTGTCGAGGACAGCCGAGAGAAGAGAAAGCCGTCCTCCTTTGTTTAGGAGGGACGCGCTCCATCCGGCGAGGTGGGTATTGCTTCTACTTAGGGCAAGGGTGAAGGCGGAGGAGGGAAGTGTCTGGTGGGACAGGGGGAGCCCAAGGTAGACCTGAGGAAAGTGGGAGATATAGGTACCTAAGGCAGAGGCCATGGATTCGGCGTCGGAGTCGGAAACGTTCATGGGTATAAAAGTCGTCTTATGGAAGTTTATGCCCAAGCCAGTGGCAGCAGCGAAATCATCCAGAATAGTACGAAGATGCTTGGCCGCGGCAATGATTCCACGAGCGAGGATCAAAGTGTCGTCGGCGTATTGGAGGACGGGGCAGGGGAGTGTGTGAACGATGGGGTGGGCAAGGATCCCGAGGGAGCAAGCATGCAAGATGAGTTTTGGGAGGACATCTCCAACAGTGTTAAAAAGGAAGGGGGATAGGGGATCTCCCTGGCGCAGGCCATTCTTGCAATTGATCCAAGGTCCAGGGATGCTGTTTAGGAGGACGGCAGTTTTTCCAGTAGTTAAGATGTCTGAAATCCATCGGCAGAATTTGGGTGGGAAGCCCCGGTGCACGAGGATGGTAAGGAGGGAGTCCCATTT
The DNA here is from genome assembly GCA_910589765.1 of Avena atlantica. NCBI lineage: Eukaryota > Viridiplantae > Streptophyta > Magnoliopsida > Poales > Poaceae > Avena > Avena atlantica. The sequence continues at coordinate 421,244,837 of OU342734.1, read as the reverse complement.
GACAGAATCGAAGGCTTTTTAAAGTCCAGTTTGATGACTATCGTGGGGGATTTGGATTTATGGCAGCAGTTCAAAAGGTCAGCAGCGTAAACAAAGTTATCGGAGATGCAACGCCCTGAAATGAAGCCTGGTTGATCTTGACCTACGAGGAGAGGCATAAGGGGTTTGAGTCTATTAGTGAGAACTTTAGCGATGCCTTTGATGGGACAGTTTTGGAGGGGTATGGGGTGAAAGGCGTCAGCCGTGCGGGCGGATTCGTTTTTGGGTAGGAGGATAATGTAAGCGCGATTGATGGAGCCAGTGTCGGTTTGATGTTCGAAGAAATCGTAAAAGAGGGAGCGTATGGATGCTTTAACTGTGTTCCACATTTTCCTATAGAATCCAAGACCAAAGCCGTCGGGCCCGGGGCTAGCGGAGAGGTTCATGTCATGGAAGGCATCGAAGATTTCTTGGTCGGAAAAGGGGGCGTCTAGGTGCCTGAGCTGGGGTGTAGGGTTGGGGTAGAGTGTGTGAAGGGAGAAATTCCAAGAAGTAGGGGGTGTAGTACCTAGGAGGCAAGTGTAGAAATCGGTGAAGATGGTCATTTTGTGGTCGTGGGAAAAATAGTCGGTTCCGTTAGAGGTCAGAACAGAAATTTTATTACGGCGCATGCAGTTAGAAGCACATGCGTGGAAATATCTAGTATTTTCATCTGCTTCAATCGCAGCCCGGATTTTACCACGTTGCTTCCAAGAATCGACTTTGGATCTAATAGTTCTTTGTAGGATGCAGATGATAACTTTCCTAAGTTTAATTTCAGGCGGAGAGAGATTTCTGATCTCCTCAACACGGTCGAGAATATTGATGACAATTTTACAGTCAGATTCTTGGGAATTTAGAGGGAGTAGAGATTTGCGCCAAGTTTTAAGGGCAAGACGAGTTTTCTTGATGGCAGCAACCAGAGTTGACGCGCCGTTCGATAGCTGACAGGCCGAGGCCCAGGCGTTTAAAATCAGCGGTCTACAGGCTGGGTGCGAGGCCCAAGCATTTTCAAAACGGAAAATGGCGGGGCAAGGAACGGAGGAGGATATGGAGATGATGAGCGGAACGTGATCAGAGATAAACCTTGTGATGGAGGAGACTGAAGTGTTGGGAAAGGTCGCGTCCCAAGCCAGGTTGATAAAGATGCGATCAATTCTTTCAAGGGTCGGAGCCGCACAGGTGTTGGACCAAGTGAACTGACGGTCAAGGAGGGGGAGCTCGATGAGTGATAGTTGATCAATGTAGTCATTAAACATTGACGCTTCCGTTTCTCTGAAAATGTTGTTATTTTTGTCAGATGGGTATCGAAGAAGGTTAAAGTCTCCTAAAATAATCCAAGGGGTTGTTAACGGGTCAGGAGCGATAGAGGCTAGATCTTGTAGAAAAGTTTCCTTAAGCTCGTGATCAGTAGGCGCGTAGACATTGGTCACTAGAATGGGGGAAGGGTGAGCGAGGCAGGTGACTGTGGAAGAGAGAGTGAATTCAGTAGCCAAGGATGAGGAGAGGGTGAAGTGAGTATTAGAGAAGGCATTGAGGATTCCTCCTGCAGACCCGTTAGCAGGTTTATAATCAAAAGAGCCCAAGGATCGAGGGAGGAAGGATCTGGCTTTGAAGATGTCAATATTGTCGAGTTTGGTTTCTTGAAGGAAGCAAGCCGATGGGTTTAGAGAAACTAGCTCAGAGAGAACGTCAGCACATTTTGTAGTTTGCCCTAGGCCACGAATATTACATAACGAGTATGAAATATTAACCATAATAAAACTTAGTAGCACCAGGTTCACCACAGAAGTGGTTATTACAGCCCGAGTAAGGAAAGCAAATACCCGTTGGGGCCCTAAGTGGCTGGATAAAGTACTGGTATATAGATATATAGATATAGATACACAAAACCATGTAAAGCACAAAGTGTTTTCTCGTATAACAAACTTTGAATAAGATCCTATTTAGTGCTTCTCTGTTATTCAATGCTTCTTGTAAACAAAAAAAAATCCCCTCTTGCTTATAGTCCTTCAATATATAAAGCCGTTCTTATTCCCTCCTCCCATTTTAATATGTTAATGTGCCAATGTGTGTTAAGTCCTCCTGGGAAATCTAATCTTGCATGTTTTACAGTTTGCTTATTCAGTAAGTATGAAAGTAACTAAAAATCTAAGAGCAAGCTGATATAAATAGTTGTAATATTACAAATTAGCATGGTCCGTTTGCTGGCCACAAATTCATGCTTTCCATATGTCTTCCCTGCAGGCTATTTTAGGAACAAAAGCAATTTACTTTGTAAGAGCCAATGAAAAAAAGAAATGTGATGTACCTCATTTACAAATCAGTGACCACAGGAGAAGAGGCGTAGGAGGGCAAGGTGCCACACCACTCGCTGGCGACCTCCATGATGAAGTTGTGCCAAACACATTGTGTGGGAGACCACGTGAGATAGAGCAGGGCGCTCCAAGACAATGAACGACCATATCACTAATAAAACCTTACAAACAACACAAGAGGCACCTAAACCTGACTACACAACAAGCAAACTTTTAGAAAGCCACAACATGTCATGAGGACTTGGATCTAGCCTCCACCTATATCAGAAGAGAAAATGGATGAAAGATAAAAGCAAGAAAGAAGGTTTGGCTAAAGGACTGATCTGCAAGCACAAATGGATATTTTTTGCCCAATTGTGGGCACATACCATGGACACCAACCAGAAAATAGAAGGAATGACTACTGTACATTCATGAACGAAGCAGCAGCCGGCAAGCAAACCCTAAGACCAAATTAGAGAAATAATCATTACAATGAATCCAAGGCATGAAGAACATAAGACGGAGGAAAAATAATATATACCCGGTTAATGTCATGTGATGGTAGTCACATCTCTGTTGGGCCTATTTGCTTTCGTCCGTTGTTCAAAAAGCAAAATAAATCCTACTGAGAAAAAGACCAAAGTAAATTACTGTAGGCAGTAACTATATGAGTTGATAATTAAATAAGAAATATGGAAGTTAACTAAGCTCTATTATTAGAGTGAACCTAAATAGAAGAGTGCGTAATTTTACTAACAATACAAAAAATAGGATAAATTTCTTTAAGGAGTGCTCCCTCCAAAGTATATATTACAAACAAATCTCACCAAGTCAGAAATATAATAAGTGTATTATACAAGTATAACAAGACGACTAAAGGGAAAAGTTAAATATGCATAAACATACAAAATTAGTAGCAGCAAGACGAAGTGGTATTGGATAATGTACCTTGCTATGGTTAATTACCAAGAACATTTTCTGTCCAAGAAACTTGTACATATACACGGTCAAGTTCAATTCTAGGCTATCCTTTGGAAACTAAAGACACACCTCATCCTATTTACTCCTTAGTAAGAAGATATGCAGTCAAGCACGCACGCAACCCTGCAGTAAGCAAGCACACACGCGTAGTAGCAAGCATGGCCGCGGAAAACAAGCAAGCAACCATTAAGATCATGTATTGAGATTTGGGGAGGTACCTTGGCGCTGGTCGCGGCGGCGTCGAAGCAACTCTGCACGCAGGCGTCGAAGCAACTCTACGTGGCGGCCATGGACGGTTTCCCACCATGGGAGAGCGGAGGAGGAGCTGGCGGAGATGGACGCGGAGCTTGGCCGGATGCCCGCAACAGCCATGGATGCTAGGGTTTCCCACCATGGGAGGGTGGAGGAGGAGCTCACGGAGACGGGCGCGGAGCTTCCCCGGATGCCCACGGCGGCCATGGACGCTAGGGTTTCTCACCATGGGAAGGGAGAGGAGGAGCTCGTGGAGACGGACGCCACCATGGGAGGGCAGAGGAGGAGCTCGTGGAGATGGAGCAGAGCTTGTCCAACAACCGTGCATGAGGAAGAACGCACCGGCGATGGAGGCTGCGCATCTCTACGAGAAGGAGGATGGGTCGTTGGCCAGGGGTCATCGCCGGCGGCCTCCTCGTCTCCATCAGCGGCTCGGGAAAGGAGGGGATTGGGAGGGGGAGTGGGGATTGGGGCTGGGCCACTGCCGCTGGGATCCTGTGAGTGGCAGCGTGGGGATAGGAAAAGAACCGGGGGTGCATCCCTGGTGGCGGGTAAAAGGAGTCTGAGAAGCGGGGCCAGACGACCGGACAGGCCCAAGGCCAGTGGAGAGGAAATAGTGGTAGGCGGGTAGAATCCATCCTAGACGAGAACACCCAAGCCAGAACGCCGCGTACCACCTCTTTTTCAACCGTTTCGACTGGAGAGCGGGCCAACCACCTGGACGGACCCAACAACAGCTACAGAACACATCAGCAGGCGGGTAGACAAGAGATTTTATATCACTTTGGACTAGCGGTGGCAGAAATAGACGGCCCAGATTCCCCCCCCCCCCCCCCCCCCCAAGACCCCATCCAATGGCCAGGAACAACAGATCGTTGTGAGAGCCCCATGGGGGTGCATCAATTATACCTTTAGATGCTATCTCAAAATTAATATATTTTTTGCAATGCAACACACATCAAGCAAGAAATGTTCTCCAATATTTAGTGTCTCCATGCATGTTTGCAGTGGGTCACAGTGAGATGGCGACACCTAAATCGATTTTACGCAGCTGTCGAATATACTAGCACTCTAGTCTCTGCTTCTTTGGTCCAGCTTTGTCCTCACATATTTGGATTCGTCGCATGAAAGTGGTGCCACTGGCACATCTTTTAACTGTGTGTTTGTTTTCATCAAGACTTTTAGTCTGAAAAATCGTTGGACGAATTTACTAGCCAAGCTTTGAGCAACGACCCAAGGAGTAGTAGATTTTGTCGAAGTCATGTGTAGATAGGTCAAATTCATTAAAAGACGGTTGAAACAAACGTCTACAATAAGCAGATGCTGCAACTTTATTATAAAATGACAAAGGTTACGAAGATTGGCTTAGGAGGTTAGGATAGAAAGAATATATGCATTGCATGTAGAAACGAAGGGACAACTTCGTACTCAATCAACGACAACTAGTATGGAACAGAAATAGCAAATCATATGACACTAAAAGGCTGGTTTAGACATTGAACATGCACATAAACATATTCTTAGAAAATGAAAATAATGGCATGACATCCAAATATTACATTCCTTAGCGAGCGACAGGGTAATTGGTCAACATCAACATCTGATTTGCAATGCATTGCATGTAAATCAAGAAATGTTTTCTCCAATATGTAGTGCCTCCAAGAAAGGATTATGGAGCGCCTTCTTGAGGGGGTCATAACCCCTAGTAACCGCCGGATTCAGTTACTGAAGCCAAGATCACGAGTTTTAGCCCTAGGGCGCAGGTTTGAGAATATCAGATCAACCATTGGCGGGTAGAGAAAATTAAGATCGAACTTTAGCTGGTTTCACCCTTTATCCCGACACTTGTTACTTGAAGACTTCTGGTTAGTGTGAGCACAACCTTCACAACAATGTCCTCCACCCACGGGACCGCCAACAAATACCCCCGAGAGAGAGAGAGAGAGAGAGAGAGAGAGAGAGAGAGAGAGAGAGAGAGAGAGAGAGAGAGAGGGAGAGAGAAGCCGTCCGAAGCCGTTCACAACAATGTCCTCCACCCACGGGCCTGAAGGGGGCGCCGGCCGAAGCCGTTCGCCGCCGCGCCGTCGTCGGGATACCGCTCGGCCATGCCTAGGAAGGGGAGCTGTGAGAGTGGGTTCGCTGGAGTTTGGCCTTGTGGACTAGGGGAGCTGTGAGAGTGTGAAGATCTCCGCGAGAGGTACGGCTTATAAAGGCCGTGGTGGGCGGCGAGGGCGGGAGGGGTGTAGCGACGTGGGCGGGAAAAGGGGAAACGGCGGGAAGTTAGTGTCCGCCGGTCCGTCGCGGGAGCCGAGGCGGCGACGGTGGCACCGTAATTCGGCGACGCGTGGCCGACGCGACGGACAGTTAATGTCCGGCGGTCGCCGCGTGGTTCCGAGGATGAAGACGACTCGGCTTCTGTCGCTGACTCGACGGGTAGACACGCCGTCTAGTTTTTTTTCCGCCGAGTTTGCTGCGTCCGGCCTTCCCAAGGCGTACCCGGAAACCTAGATTCGGCATGGATAGTCCGGACCAAAATTAGCCCAAATCCGGCCGAAAACAGGTCTCTGAGTACACGACTAAGCCAATTTTCACTTTCAGACCGAATTTCGGCGTCCGGATCGGCGTCGTGAATAGGCGAGTAGAGATGCTCTAATACCGACTGTTATTTTGAGGATGCATCGTGTTAGAAGAAGTCTGCTAGAGATGTTCTAAGCAGGCCAGACGTCCGCTCGCGTTTCACATTTGGAACGGGGCAAAAAAGGAGCCAGCTGCTAGCGCTCCTCGATCGCCCGCTCGCCTCCATTTTTTACCTTTACTTTCTCCGGTAGCGGTGCGTAACAGTAAAAGGCCGACACCTAAATCGATTTTACATACTTACCAGTAGTGAGTAGTGTGTGCTTCTTTGGTCAAGCAAAGCTTGTCCTGCCGTATTTGGATTGGTCGCATGAAACGTTGTGGGATCGTCTTTAGGGTTCGCATGAAACCCTAGACCCGACTTAAGGATCGGGCGGCAGCGGCACAGCTGTGTCGTTCTCTCCTTGGGGCGTTGCCTTGGTGGTTTTTGGAGTCCTCGGCACGCTAGTTGGAGTTTGGTCTTGGCTGCTGCCTAGAGCTTGGGCTTCCGGGACGCTATGTACATCGTTTATGGCGCTTCCTCGTCGACGCGTCCTCAAGTCGGGCTCGATCCCGCCGTTCGCTCGCCAACTCTTAGGCGCTATGGGAGAACGGTGCGTTGGCTTGTGCCTTCCTTGAGTTGAATCGGTCTTGTGTAGTTCCTTTCTTCGGTTGTGATACGGCCTAGAAGCTCGGTGTGCCGTCCCCTCGCCATGTTTGGTTGGAGATGGTTCAAGGAGGGTATTTGTCCTGTGGTTGGTGTGGTTGTGTTGCAGCCGTGTGGCGTTGTGTTTGTATCGTGTAGCCTTTTGGCGTTGTATCGGCCATCTTGGCCTCTTCTTCTATGAATCTGATACACCTCCCAGGGTGTATCCTTGAAAAAAAAAGTTAGTCAAAACATTGAAGATGAACACTGGTGGACCATAATAGAGGCCAAAAGGGCCATGCCCCCCCTCCCCCCCCCAACTTAGCTACAATTTACATAATACTATTTAGTGTTTATTATTTTTGACCATACAAATCACAAACTATTTCATGTTGGCCCCTCAACTGTTGTGTAATCTTTTTTAGCTCCTCTTATAATTTTGGTCAAGGTCCGCCACTGCCACTGAAGATGAACATAAACATATTCTTGGAAGAAGGGAAATAATAGTAGCATGGCATCCAAATAGCATTCCTTAGCCAGCGACATGTTCATTGGCCAACATCAACGTCTGTAGTTTGTGATGCATTACACGTAAATCAATAAATGTTTTCTCCGGTATGTGGTGCCTCCAAAAAAAGATTATGTATCGCCTTCGAGAAGGGATCATAATGCCTCGTCATCGCCGGATCTAGCTATTGAAGGCAAGATCACGAGTTTTAGCCCTAGAGCACTTGTTTGAGAATATTGGATCAACCATTGGTGGGTAGAGAAAAATAAAATCGAACTTTAGCTGGTTTCACCACATATAGCCCAAGACTTCTACTTTGAGTGAGCACAACCTTCACAACAACGTCCTCAACTCACATGACCAGCCAAGAGATTCCACAACAAGCAACATCGAGAGCCATGCCACCTTGTGTGGTGAGGCCCTTACTTTTGGTTACCGCCAAATTGTTGGGTCTTGTTCTAGTGTTAGTGTTGACAAATATGACAATATCCTTCTAAATAATATTGAGATTTTTTAGGTGAAATAATGCAATCCAATAATATCCGAGCGCAAATAGGTCTCGTTGTCTCGAGTTCAAAATCATGCCAACAATTTTGTTGATAACATCAGTTAGGGGCTCTAACGGTTGAGAGAGAGAGAGAGAGAGAGAGAGAGAGAGAGAGAGAGAGGAAAACCTTTGAAATATGTTATATGTCATTTCCTTCAAATTCTAAAAATCAAAGTCCTTCAAATTTCCTACAAGATTCCTTTGAACCGAACCCCTAACCGTCGTCATATGAGGATTTCTGGCAGGCATCACTATGTTTATTCGAATATTCTCCAAGATACCACACTGTGCTTCGTCTTCATAAGGGTAACCGGTTAACTGGACCGATAATGTATCCACTAGGCTAGACATAGACAGGAAAATGTCGCACGCAGGAGGCACGTAGCACTGTTCCTGAAAGGGAATCACATCACACACCTCTGAAAAGCACGTGCCATAATTCCGTGGTGACCCGTAGGCCGTAGTACGTCGCTATCCTTGTTCAATCACGCAGCTAGCCTTGGTCTGGACAATATATAGAGGATTAAGCTAGGCACATGCCACTATGGCACGTGAGATCTAGTACTAGTCATTATGACCTTAATTAACTAGCTAGATCGAGGAGGAAAGGCCAGCCACGGGGAACGTTGAAACTTCGTGCGATCTTCCACGATGAATAAACCCGATCGACGGCGACGGATAATAAAAAAACAGGGCGTACTTAGTGCAGAGGAAACATAATCAAAGCAGGGGTCGTAATATCCGGCGAGTCTAGTGCCGACTGACGACGAATTCATGTAAACTGGAAGAAGGGCGTGACGTCGACGGTGATCGATCGATCGAACGCGATGTCTGAAAGCTACCTAAGCGACTGCCCATTTTTCTTCTTTCGATATCTCCATGCACTTGCTCGTTGTCACGGTGCGTGTGCCAGCGCGTGTCGATGGAATTATCCCTTCGACAGCCTCAACGCTCAATTTTGAAGGATTTCGTACGTGGCGCACCTTGCTCTGTTTTCTGTTCCAAAGGCTTAGTCTGAGTACTCTCAATTGCCTTTCTTGATCTCAATATTTATTTTTTTGTCTTTCTTTACTCTGAGAAGACTAAGGCCAACCCTGAAATTCCGGCAAATGACACACGTGGCCATGGGTAAATCGAGTTCCTCTTCCGCCTGCACTCACCGAGGGTGTGTCTGAAGAAAAGCTCGATGCCGGGTCTAGATCTCTGAAACACCTCGATAGCAAGGATAACATTGTTGACGCATCAGCTTGTGTTAGAACTAGAATATGCCGGTGACACCACTCGGAGGTGCATTCCTTACTTGCTCCAAGCACCCACTCCAACTGCTACGTGCCCGCTTTGATCACATCCCATCGGCCTTGGAGTGATCTATAGGTGCGCCGTTGTGTGGAAGCAAGCCGTGGCATCAAGCAAAAAGATTGGTCCTCGATCCTTTGCCAATACCTCTTCCCATTTTTGGCATTATCGGCGATGGCATCGACTGACACACTCTCACACCCCTTCCAAAAGCCAGCATCTTCGACCTTGAGTAGTTCGTCATTCTCTTGTGCTGGGTAGGTTGCGAGGCATCGAACACCCCTTCTCTATCTCCTCCACCTCTTCATTCCCATCCTCATCAACACCCACATCGGCATATCCCACGTTAAGGCTCCGAGCGCGTTTTCGCAATGTCAACCGCACTCTCATTCAATGAATTCACAAGCGACGACAGCACCTCATTCAAATTGCCACTATAAATTCGAAATTTGTACATTCAGCATGAGCAATGTACGAAATTGATATGGTCCGGAGAGGAACCGGCAGATTCGTACCTTGCGGGGGATTCGACGAACACTTGGGGACACTTATGTCTCGATCAAGGGTGGATTAGGCTTCACGGCCGTAGCAGGGGCCCAGCTTGGCCCAGCCGCATTCGGCATCGTCTTCTTCTTCACTTCCTGCCTTGGTGTCGCCTTGTTCTTCAGCACCGTCGGGAGATGCCATAGTCTCCACAGGCGTGGCGGCAACAGAACCGCCGTCCATAGTGACGGTTTGGCCGCCCTAGTTCACATTTATGTACTATCACTAAAGTTAAGAATTCATTTGTGATACTCGTATCAGAGTACGGTGACATAATCACTACTGCAAGTCGTGTAGAAAAAAGAGAGGCTCGAGTCAATTAAATTTGCAAGTGTGAGTACGCCACGTCGTCGACTCGTGGTCTTCCTGATCGCTGGGCAAGACAAATTAATGACTCCCTACGTCGACTAGCATGACCAGTCGGTGGCTGCCTGGTTGGGCTGCGGTGAACAGTCGAAAAATCAACCGAAAGACTATCGATTATCGAAGTTACCGGCTTGTATCCTATAGTATGCTAAAATCCACAATTGCGGTGTTCGATTTTAGTATTGGGGGCAGAAGGAATGCAGTTTTTTGCTGCAATTGACGAGGAAGAACGTGAAGCCTGTAGACTTGACTAGTCTGTAACTGGACAAATTAGTCACAACCTTTTCTGGGGCCTAACAAGTTACAACACTACGTTCAAAAAAAAAAAAAACAAGTTACTACACTAGTGTCTGCCACAAGTGAATTAGTAACCGGTCGGTCGACTCTGGCAGTCTGGCCGGAGTGTGGTCGTGGCCACGGAACGAATCACCGAGAAAATTAGTTATGTCTACCAAGTAGAGACGGCAAAGCGCAAAGCGTTTACATATAGGCGTTCATCAAGGGTTGAGAGATCAGAGAAAGTAAAGGTTGGTGATTGAGCGGATCTACCGTATCCGTGTTTCTGACTCTATTTTTTACTTTTCTCGTCTTCTTACAACGGTGGTCTCGTTGTTGAGACAACGTGACCGGAGACGTTTGGCGATACTCTGTGGGCCCTGAAGACGGTGGCGCTCCCCTTCTCGACTTCGGATCGCTCCTGAGTCCTGACGATGGCTACCCTCTACGGTGGCTAGAGTGCAGTTATCGTTCCACCTTTTCTTTTAGTTTTGGGCTCTGTCCTAGTGTGGGTTTTACTCATGTTTTCATTTTTCTCTTTTGGCTTCGGCCGGTGGTATTGTGTGTATATGCTTGTATGAATCTGGATTTTATATTTATAAAGCAGGACGAAAGTGTGATTCGAAGAAAGTTAGGTTGGTTCATTTGCAAAGTCAATATGAGATCGGACGCTGCTGTTAGAACCAAATGGGCAATTGGAACCTTGATTGGGTACAGCTCGAGAAAGTTAGAAATGCCGTAGCTAGCTCGCTCTGCAGGGAAAAGAGATACTGAAGGCAGCACGAGTCTGAACATTGTAAAAGTCAGGAAAAGGCAAAGTGTCGGTACGACCGCGAGCCGCATGATCGACAAAAATATTACGGATAAAATCAGGGCGTGGATCTTGTGCGGGATTAAAGGTGTGTTTAGATTGTAACTAAAGTGTACCTACCAACCTTTTAGTCGGCTCTTGTTTAGATTATTGCCAACTTTTTAGCATGCCAATGCTTCACTATCAACTTAATCAATTTTTTAGTCAATATTGACCAACTTATAGACAAGCAACACAACCAAAATTTCAAGTAGCCAAATATTTAGTTGAGCAATCTTAGCTACAAACCAAACACGTACTAATAAACTATCCTAGTAGTTTGCTCCTGTGTTGCCGCTGTCCTAAGTGGACACGTGAACCAAACCAGACCACTGCTGCTGCTGGCAGGTGGTGCAGATTGTCAATATCCATTTGTTTACGACGATCCAAAGCGGAAAGGCATCTATCATCTAAAATGACCAATAGTCGAGTAGACATTCGGTGCATACGACCCCAAGTGATTCGGGATTTTACAAAATCGAGTATCAATCATTTGAGTTTACAAAAATCAAAAAATAAATCAGGATATAGACGGTGATGTATACTATAAATATGCAAAGTATCAATTATAACTAATACTGTATTTTAAGAAACATAATAAAGATGATAAAACTATGAATTTGGGTATCATATTTTTGAATCTTGAAAAAGTATCCAATTTTATTATTTTTCTATAGCCCATGGTAAAAAGAAATTTATATTGCGATTTGCATGCTTATGATATCATTAACAAAGTTTAGAATTGTTTTAATTTTTAAAAAACTTAAATATATAATATGATTTTTTATATAATATATAAAAAGGTCACTGGATTTTTTTTTGAACGGAAAAGGGCCCAAGGCCCCAAAAGCTACTCAATTAAAGAAAGCGGTGGATACATTTACAACGACACCCCAAACCAGAGGGTGCTTAAAGGGTAAGGACGGCACATTTGCAGAAAGGACCCTAAGAAGAAGATAAAAAATGCGATCAGGTCCTCGCCCTTCTCCACCGCATCCGGTCGAACTCGACGCCCTGGAGCCCACATTGTCGCCGGGGAACTTGCCACTTGGGGCGATGCAGACTTTAGAACTCTCGCACAGGGCATCGAAAAGCTTCCGCCACATGCAGAAGATCATGCTCGACTTCATCTGAGCGGAGATGTGGCCCTCCTGGCCACAAATAACGGCGACGCAACCTCGCCGACGATGAGGAAGATCTGGGTACACCGCTTCACGAACCGCAGCACCAGGGTGTTGCAGACTTGGCGGTGCGGCAGGTCGACTCCAGGGCACGCCGTCCCATCTCCCCTCGCCACCATGGCCGGCCGGAGAAGAACATCAACAGCCTGAAGCAGACCTTCGCAGAGCAAGCCCACTGACCTTATGTGGGGGGCCTCCAGAGTCGAGCAACTCCGCAGCGATTGGCTCCGACCAAGGGAGCACAGCGGCGGAGAAGATCTTCACCAGATGAAGACAGTTGTGGCCATAACACCCGCACGCCGAGCACCCAGGCCGCCTCACGAAAGCAGCGTCCACCGGCACGACCTCCTCCCACCCCTCGCCACCAAGGATGGCCAGGGAGAGAAGAACGGCCCAAGGCTGCCAGATCCAGAGGCAGCAGCACTTATTAGGATGGCCTTCGCCCACGACAGATGCAGCAGTAGTTTGCTCCAACCACTAGAGTTTGCTGAACCACCGCGGAGACGGTCGATCGGCATTGTGCAGGAACGCCGGCAGGGACAGGCCTGACAGCATCTCGCCACTAGGGCAGACACAAACAGACCTAAACCTAGCCCTACGACACCTACAGCGAGAAGCCAATGACCTAGACTAGGGAGGGGGGGGGGGGGGGGGGGGGGGGGGGGCTCGCTTCCACCGCTCTCCGGTAGCAGCGCCGCCAGAGAGGGCTTTGGCTTGGCCAGAAACAAGTAGGAGAGAGCTCAGCTATAGAAGAGAGGGGAGAGGGGGAGTGTTAGGTCACTGGATGTTGACTCGTACTAGTAGTAGCTTGTACGTACAGTTCATTGCATGCACGGACACGTCCGCCACGCAGCAACTCCGTATCCGGAACGCCGGAAAAACTGAGCAGGTCCGGCGTCCGCTCGCGTTTCACATTTGGAACGGGGCAAAAAAAGTTGCCCGCGAGTGTGACAAGGGAAAATCAACGGCCGCGGCGGCGTCCATGACGAAGGCATAGCGACGAGGCGAAGTCGTATCTTCAAAGGTGGCGCAGGCAACGCACGGCACGCGACGACCGACGGAGAGAGCCGTACGTGCGCGCGCGGGCGGCCGTCGCTTGTTTGGCTGTCTCCCAGCCGAGGGAAGCCACGCGCCCGGTTCCTTCCGTCCTCGCCCGCTCGCGTCGCGTCTATGTTTTACCTTAACTTTGTTTGGTAGCACTAGATCGATCTTATGCAGCTGGCGAAAATACCAGAAGTCTGTGCTTTTCTTTGGTCAAGCAAAGCTTGTCCCGGCATATTTGGATTCGTCGCATGAAAGTTGCGTCGCTGGATCGTCGTTTATTCGTGTGCCCGTTTTCATCCAGACTTTTATATAAGTCTGAAAACCGTTGGACGAATTTACTAGGCCATACTCACTCCGTTCGCTAAGATTTTTTTTAGTTCAACAGGGATTTGCTCCTCGGTTCCATTCCAAAAAATAAAACCACACCGAGTCTCATGTTTAGTTATAGAAACTAAGATTATCAGCCCTTGGCAAACAAAAACTAAAAAAAACTAGAGAGTTCTACCAGGCGAACCGAAAGGAACATAGACTAACCAAAAGAGACTACCCCAACTGACTTTGTAAACCATTACACCAAAGTAGAAGAAGAAGAAGACAGGCTTTCATTTAGGACTACACACTACTCAGATAACCACATGGACTCCGTCTGCAGACTCAGGGTGAGCCTCAAGGAACGCCAGCGAAGCGTGCCCCCCATAGCTCGACGATGCCGTGGTTTTCCAAGTATAGAGATCCACTCGAACCCCGTGCAATTCAGCTTGCCATGAGCTCCAACGGGTTTTTCAGCCTGTTTGTCATTCTTTTCATGAACAGAATGATCATCCCTTCTTCCAGCTCTTTGAATGTATCTTCCAACTTCTCAAATAAGAGATAACCAGGCGCCACACCCACTTCAGGTTAATCCAAGGAGTATGATTAAAGACTAAATTATTCCTATTATTTCAAATGCTCCAGAGAACCACGCCAGAAACTACATTGAAATGTAATTTATTAGCTAACCATCTCAGAGCAATAGACTCAAAATTACTAACTAGGATACCAAAAATGTCCTGGACATCAGCCCAGATCATCCTGGAGACTACACAGTCAAAGAAAAGGTGATGAACAGTTTCTATTTTCTTACAAAGATTACATACTGTAAGGAAATTGTGGACGTTCGCTAAGAAATCAACATCCACAATTGAGTGATTCCATACTGTACATGCTACTGTACTATTTTTCTTTCATAAACTAGTCAAATGTTACGATCGTTTGGCTCAGGAAGTTTTTTTTTTTTGCGGGTAAAGGCTCAGGAAGTTATTAGGATAGAAAAATCTATATGCATTGCATTTAGAATGAATGGAATATATTTTAGGAAATTAGAATATCCTAAGAAGGCCCCCGATCCTAATACTCCCGCTGGTCCATATTAATACCCTCAACTTTATCTAGATTTTTATATATCTAGTTAAGTATTTAGACTAAACACATTCGTATTTAACAAAGTTGGGGCCATTAATATGGATCCTAGGGAGTAGTACAATTTACACATCCGTATCTAGATCTCATGACATTAAAAAGCTAGTCCAAACTTTGAAGATGGACATAAACACATTCTTAGAAAAAATACTCCCTTCGCCCTAAAATAAATGTCTTAGATTTGTTAAATTTTAGATGTATCTACACATTAAAATGTGCCTAGATACATTCAAATTTAAACGTATTTGTGACTCTGGTTTACTACGGCGGGAGTACTCACTCTGTTCACTATTGTGAGACATTCTAGTCATTTTTTAAAAACACATGTACCTAGATGTATCATTTTAGAGTGCATCTAATCTATTTTAAAATATCTTACATCATTAAACGAGGGAGTAGAAGACATCCAAATGGCATTTCTTAGCGAGGGATTCAAACAGGCGGTGGTCACTGGTAAGCATCAACACCTGTCGTTTGCAATGCAACACACGTGAAGCAAGCAATAAAAAGAAGCTTAGCTATCTGATCATGCTGACTACCTTGATGATCTGGAAGGAAAGAAACTGTCATGTGTTTGAAAAAAGGTTCAAAACCATCCAACATGACATGCGTTCCTGCAAGGCGGCGACTTGGCGCGTGTCAGGCCTCCCCGTTTCCCCAGCCTAGCTCTGTGGGCTCGCGCTGCGGTGGCCGGGAGGATGCTCCGGTTGGCGGTCAGCGTGGACGGGACGAACGCGGTGGTCTTGACGCACATGACAGTCGTCGTGGAGTGCGCGAGGCGCATGTGCAGCACGGCGGCGGCGACCGCGGGGAGCATGATAGGCATGGTGGGCGTAGGGAGTGGGGCGCTCAGGACGTCCGTGATGGCCGCGACGGGCGTGGACATGATGGCAGAGACCGTGGGAGGAGCCCACCTCCCCCCCGGCGTGGCGAGGATGCGGAGCACGGCAGACGGCCTTCGTCCCGCGACCTATCCTCGACTTCCCGGCGTGAGATGCCCCCCGACCCACCCATGGAAGCAGTCATCATCCCAAGGTCGGCGGAGATCGTTGCGGCAGAAGACGCGCTGCGCTGGGCCCTCGTGGCTTTCGTCTCGGGCGAGCGGTCCAACGTTTCCTTGATCGAGGCCGGGGCAGCGGTGGCGGCGCAGGTGCCACGGGCGGAGGATAATTTCACGATTCACCGATCGTGGCCGGCGGATTTCCTCTTGGTGTGCAGCAGCAGGAGGGTCCGAGACGATGTGGTGGCTGCTGGTGTGGTGGACGGACGGGGCTTTTCCCTCCGCTTCTCGCCGTGGAACAGACAACTGCAGGCGGTGCGATGCCCTCTCCGTTTCCGAGCACACCTCGAGCTCACTGGCATACCGGCGCACGCATGGAACCGCAGCACGGTGGTGGCGTTGCTCGGTTCGGCGGCTTGGGTCGAGCGTCTAGGTGCATTGACGGCGAGCCGGGAAGACCTAGGGCGTTTTCAGGTCGTCGCCTGGCTGGACAACATCAATCAACTCCCCCGAGAGAAAGCTTTACTCATAGAAGAGCCGGATGACAGGATGGAGGAGGATGAGGGCCTCGTCCTCCCCGGCGACGCCCTTGTGCCCCTAGACAAGTTCATGCTGCGCTACATCGTGAAGATCCGGCTGGTCAGGGCTGAAGACATGATGCAGGAAGAAGACGGGCCAGCTCCGGGAGGTGGAGGAAGTGACGGCGGGGCCGATGGTGGCGGGCGTCGCGGCCGATGCGGTGGCGTCGACCACGATGACGGACGGCCAGGCGCTAGCGGCTTCTTCAGAGGACCCCGGGACACGCGTGGAGGTGAGGCGCCCCGCCGGCGAGGACTGGGGCGACAGCCGTCGCGTCGCCATCAACGCTCTGCTGGACACTGTTCCCTGGCCGGAGGTTGAAGACGAGGACCACGATTCAGAGGACGTGGAAAGTTTTTCTGGTGGGGCCAACCTAGAACGCCTACCCGGTCAAAACGCGTCACGGCACCCCGTCATCGCCACCGCTTTTGACCAAGGGGAGGAGGCCGTTGGTTTGTCGCCTCGTGGGTTGCCCAGCGGCATGGATGTGGAGCGGACTGGTCTTTTTTTTCGGCCAGCAGGACCCACTGGTGTACCTTTTCCTCAGCCTCAGCTACAGCTTTGCATGCATGAGAAGTGGGCACTGGATTCAAAACGCGCTGTGGTGGGCCAGGATGGAGACGTGCCCATGCAACAAAAAAGTGGAGATATACCAACGTCCGAGGGCGCTCGTTCGGTGGCACCAGCGCCTGCTGTAGACTGCGAGAACGGCCTGGTCGTGCCTGTAGGCAGCTGTTCAATGGGGCCTGCGCCGATCCCCAGAGAGACGCGCGCTGAGTCTGTGGACCGAAGTGGTTCATTTCAAATTGAATCGGTCTGTCAGTTGGCGTCACCTGGCTTGATCTCTTCGCCCGACGATGCGTGTTGGACAGTGTCCTCTGTCCAGATGGATTCCCCTAGATCGGTGCTAGACCTGATGGATGTTTTTTCGGTCAATCTGTCCTCGGCGGACGTGGACTCTGATCAGCGAATTGGGCCCGAGGCCATGGCCGCTAGTGCTACACCAGTGGCGGTTTGCAGCCCCGTGGCCTTCCGTGGAGCCTGTAAGCAGCCCATCAACACTGTCCTGAGCAGGCCGGTAGCCAAGCGTTGCCGCAATAAAAGGAAGTACTCAGGGCCGGTGAGAAGGAGTGGGCGTATCCGTGGACGCTTTGCTTCGGGCACCCCGATCAGAGAGCAGCAGCGCACCCTCATCACCAGGCTTGGGATTGCTAGGGAGGGCGAGGTGATTGGAGACGAGGCTCTCGACGCCTACCTGGACCTGTTCGCGAGGCCCCTACGACAGCAACACATTGACGTGGTCCTTCGCCTATTCGGATGGATGCCTGATGCCCTGCCTCTATTCGATGATGCACCAGTGGAGTGCCTAGTCTGAGTAGCGACTAATCCTTCCTCCTTTTTCTCTTTGTTGTAATAATGGATGATCTCGACTTCTCCATCGGAACTTGGAACGCGCGTGGTTTGAATTCCCCTGCTCGTCGCTTAGCAATCTCGCGAGTTCTGTCTCCAGCTCGGGCCGCGGTGGTGTGCCTGCAGGAGACCAAGATGGCGGTGATCTCCGACCGCGTGGTGAGGGAATGCCTTGGCCCCTCTTACGATAAGTTTTTCTTCTTGCCGGCGATAGGTACCCGTGGAGGAATCCTCCTTGCTTGGCAATCCTGAATGGTCTCCGTCACCCACCCCCACTACTCCGACAATGCAATCACTGCTCGCATATCGACGGGAGTGGATCACAGCTGGTGGTTCAGTGGTGTCTACGGGCCCCAAAACGACGTGGACAAACTTGCTTTCCTTCAAGAGTTGCAAGACATCAGGGACCTGCATGCCGGTCCGTGGATCGTTGCCGGCGATTTCAACCTCATCCTCAACCCGGAGGACAAGAACCAAGGAGGCCTCCATCGCCGCATGATGACCAAGTTCAGGCGGACTCTCGCATCTCTGGAGCTTAAGGAGCTCTACCTCAACGGCCGCAGGTTCACCTGGACAAATGAGCGGGAACGGCCTACTCTGGAGAGGCTAGACAGGGTTTTTGCGACTGTGGACTGGGAGGCACGCTACCCCGACGCGTTCCTCTCGGCTTTGTCCTCGGGCCCATCCGATCACTGCCCCCTGCTGTTATGCCTGGCCCCAGATCTTCATCGGGGACGTCGTTTCCAATTCCAATCATTCTGGCCCAAAGTTGAGGGCTTCCTCGAAGTGGTGCAGGAAGCGTGGAACTCTCAACAGTGGGAGCTGAACCCCTTCAAGAGGCTCGATGCGAAATTACGAGCTGTGGCTAAGAGGCTTTCCTGCTGGAGCTCCAAATTCATCGGGAATGTCAAGCTACAGATCCTTCTAGCCTCAGAGTTGATCCTCCGCTTTGATGTGGCCATGGAGAGTAGGCAGTTGTCACCCCAGGAGCGTGGATTACGGTGCCTCCTCAAGAAGAAGCTCCTGGGTCTAGCTTCCCTTGAAAGGACGCTAGCACGGCAGAGATCGAGGATTCTCTGGCTGCGAGAGGGGGATGCATGCACCCGTTTCTTTCACACGCATGCCAGTCATCGGAGGCGTAAGAACTTCATTAGTCACCTCCTAGTAGATAACGTGCGGATCTCGGACCACGTGGAGAAGGCAGAAGTCGTGGACTCGTTTTTCGAGAACCTGCTCGGTGTGGCAAGTGACCGACCGTTCTCCCTGGACTTGGATTTCTTGGGGGTCCAGTCGATGGACCTTCAACACATTGACGGAGCCTTCTCAGAGGAGGAGGTTTTGGCGGCCATCAGAGGCATGCCGTTGGACAAGTGCCCTGAGCCTGATGGTTTCTCTGCCCGCTTCTTCGTATCTTGCTGGAGCATCATCAAGGATGATGTTATGGATGCCTTCCACTCACTCTCTAGGCTAGATAGCCGTGGATTTGGATCGGTGAACAGTGCTTTGATTACTCTCTTGCCCAAGAAACCGGGCGCCGAGGAAGTGCGGGACTTCCGACCGATCAGCCTGATCACGGGATCGCTAAATGGGTGGCAAAGGTGATCGCCAACCGAATAGCCCCGATCCTCCAACAGTTGGTGGGGGTTCATCAAAGTGCTTTTGTGCGTGGACGGTGCTTGCATGACAACTTCATGATGGTTCAGGGGACAACCCGTAAGCTGCACACCAGCAAGACTCCAGCTGTGCTTCTCAAGCTGGACATCACCAAAGCCTTTGACACTGTGGACTGGTCTTTCCTGCTGGAAGTGCTGAAGAAGCTAGGCTTTGGAGAGCGCCTCCTCGCGTGCATTTGTGCCCTACTCTCCACGGCCTCCACACGCGTCTTGTTAAACGGTTGCCCAGGGGCGAAGGTGGCCCATAGGCGTGGACTACGGCAAGGAGACCCACTCTCCCCGCAGCTTTTTATCTTGATCATGGAGGTTTTCCACCTGATGGTCGTGAAGGCAGAAGAACAAGGGTTAGTCACTCGACTTGCAGCCATAGGCCTCTAGCACCGTACATCGATCTACGCAGATGATGTGGTCACTTTCCTGAGGCCATCAGTGGTGGATTTCCAAGTGATATCCGGGATCATCGAGGACTTTGGGGAGGCGTCTGGCCTCCGTACCAACTTTGATAAATGCTCGGCAAACCTGATTAGGTGCTCAGCCGAGGACAGAGATCTGGTGGAACGGGAGTTGCACTGCCCTATCACGCAGTTCCCCCTTCGTTACCTAGGGTTGCCGCTCTCCCTACGAAAACCGTCAGTGGCGCAACTCCAGACACTGGTAGATCGGGTGGCCGCCAAGCTGCCATCGTGGAAAGCCTCCATGCTCAACAGAGGAGGGCGGCTCGAACTCGTCAAGACAACTTTATCCTCCATACCTATTTTCACCATGATGTCCCTCGACATTCCCATTGAAACCATCACCGCCATCGAGAAAATTATTCGCGGCTTTCTTTGGAAGGGGAGGAAGGACGTGCATGGCGGACACTGTCTTGTGGCATGGGACAGGGTGTGCATGCCCAAGGAGCTAGGGGGTCTTGGCATCCCCAACCTGCGCCTCATGAACATTGCGCTGAGGGCCAGATGACTGTGGCTGAAGCGTGTGGAGGTGGACAAGCCATGGCGCGACCTCGACATATGTGTCCCTGAGCTCTCAAGGCGGCTCTTCGATGAGGCGACTACCACAGTGCTAGGAGACGGAGCGACTACCTTTTTCTGGACAGACAGGTGGCTACCATGCGGGCGGCTCTGCGACGTCGCTCCAAACCTCTTCGCAGCTGTCCCACCAAATGTAACCGCCATGCGCCGTGTGCGCGATGGTCTTGGAGGGGGCTGGCTGCATGATGTCCCCCCAGACCTCAACACAGCAGCCATCAGAGAGCTCCTCGAGGTGGCGGATCGAGTCGAAGAAATCACCCTGACAGAGGGGACGCAGGACGTTTTCAAGTGGAACTGGGACCCGAGCAACTGCTACACAGCCCAATCTTGCTACCAGGCTCTTTTTGCTGGGCGGACTTCGATGACCGGAGCTCTTCAGATCTGGCGATCCCGTGCCCCTGCCAGCTGTAAAGTAACGCTTTGGTTAGCCGTGAGAAACAGATGCTGGACCGCTGACAGGCTGAGCCGGCGTGGCCTTCAGCATCCAGCGGCCTGCCCCTTCTGTGACCAATGTGGAGAAACCATCGACCATCTTTTTATGGGTTGCGTCCTAGCCCGCGAGGTTTGGGTAGCCTGCCTGGGCTGGTGGAACAAGAGGCATTGGATGCCGGAGCATGACTCCAGATTTGTTACGTGGCTCCAAGATAGGCGAGGTGGCAAAGGCCGCGAGCGCGACCTCTGGACAGGGATCTCTTTGGTTTGCTGGACGCTATGGCGTCATCGGAATGACGTAGTCTTCGAGGGGGCCCCTCCTTCTTCCGGCGAGGTCATCCGAAAGATTGCCGCGGAGGCAGACCTCTGGAGGGCTGCAAGGCTTTTCCGCGACTATCTAGGGCAGGTAGATAAGTGGAGATGCCGCGAGTAGTTGCTTAGGTTGTGTTTGCTGTCCCTGAGGCGGCGTGGAGTTGCATCTTTGGCGCATGTGCCACAGTGCATTGTAAAACTTGGCCGCCTGGTCTTTCTTCTATGAAAACGATACGTCTTCCAGGACGTATCCTTGAAAAAAACCATCCAACATATCGTTACAGAAATCAAGGTCGATGATAGACAATGGGCCTTAGCAAGTGGTGCTCATCTCCAGTTAACTGAAGTTTCGAAAGAGTACTTTGGCTTTTGATTTACAGAGGGTTGTGTCTAGTTTCCAGGTCATGGTTTTCAGGCTGTATTTTGTTATGTAGCCGAACTCCGTTCTGTACCTTATAACTTTTCAATGGACTCTTTTATTTTTAATTTAACACATGCAGTTCTCTGCATGGTTTTAAAAAAAAGAACAGCATATTTTTCCATATGCAGTGCGTCCATATTTACCTTTACTTTGTTTTGTAGTATTAGTGGGTAAAAGTGAGAGGACGACACCTAAACTGATTTTACACAGTTGACGAAAATATCAGTACTATAGTCTCTCTTCTTTGGTCCAGCTTTGTCCCGGCAAATTTGGGTTCGTCGCATGAAAGTGGTGCCGCTGGATTGTCTTTTTTAACGGTGTGTTCGTTTTCACAAGGAATTTTAATTTGAACAACCGTTGGACGAATTTACTAGGCCGTGCTTTGAGCAACGACCCAAGAAGTACTAGATTTTGTCCAAGTCGTCTAGGTAGGTCAAATATAATAAATATTGAAATCACGTCTACAATTGGATACTGCATATTTTTTTAGAAATGAGCGCATTTATTAACCAAATGTTTAATTCTTACACCCGGCCTCTGCATAACTGAGATGCAGACAGCCACACGAATGATAGACTAAGACAAAAATTAAAAAAGCATTACAAAAAGGCACTAAATTAAAGTCTGGAAACTAAGATAGCTCAATTCTTAGATCACGCGGTCATCCATGTCGTGAGAAAATATTCTTCGCCGTGTCCTCCAATCGCGTACATCCGTCCAGAAATACGTCGCGAAACTCCATGCGTTGGAGAATATTCTATGATCGAAGGATAGCCGTGGCTCGATAAATAACCTGCAGAGGGGAAGACACAATGTTATTAAAAATCTTGTCATTTCTACAAAGCCATAGCGACCATATAATGGCAAGCGCTCCCACCCTAAACAAGGTTCTGTACTTATCAACAATTCCATCCAACCAATTACCAAAAACATTGGTTACTGAACGTGGGGAAGATAAGCCAGAAGATATTTGGATGAATGACCATATAGAACGAGCAAATTTCAGTGAAAGAATAAGTGTCGAATTGTCTCATCTTGATGACAAAAAATACATTGTATACTTTCATGCAAATTCCTCTTTACAAGATTATCCTTTGTTAGAATTACCCATTTCCGTAGATACCATTTCATATAAAATGGTCAAAGGTTATGAAGTTTGGCTTAGGAAGTTAGGATAGAAAAATCTATATGCATTGCATTTAGAAAAAAAGGAAAATATTTTAGATAATAATAATATTTTAAGAAGGTTCCCGACCGTGATAATACAATATACGCACGTTTTCTACGTCACATGCCAACAATTTTATTGATAACACTAGTTATCGAACTCTAACGGTCTTGCTACACACACACGAGGGAGAGAGTGTGTGTTCAAGTATAAGCTCAAAGGGACCTTGACGTGAGACAAAAAAAGCTGTTGAAATATATTACAATCCGTATGTCATTTCCTTGAGATTTTGAGTGAGTAACGTATATAGTTAGATCGTGAGCCCTGGTTGATTAACCAGCCACTGGTGGAAAATGGCCTCCAGTCTCATGCCGCAACTGGTTCCAGTCCCGGTTTTAGGCCCGGGGCTGCGAAAATGGGACTAGAGCCCCCCTCCCCCCCCCCCCCCCCCCCCCCCCCCCCCGCCGCCGTTCCGTCTCGCTACGGCCCACGACTGATAATAGCCACGTGACTGTTTCAACGCCGCGGGGGGCGAAAACCCTCTAGTCCCGGGCCGTAACACCACCCGGAACTATAAGATTTCCTGTCGTGGCGGAGAATTGTGTGTTTCTCTGCCGCGGCGGAGATTGTGTATTTCCTTTTTTTGCCATTTTGTTCTTTTTTCGTTTTGTGTTTCACTATAATTTCAAACATATATTTAAGTACACATATTCTACGCTAGTACATACACAGTACATGTTGATGCATCTATATAATTAATTGATCTCTTGTAAGCATATATTGATGATATATATATCAAAAGGAAGAAATGTTTTGAAATTACATGGTCATTGATAAATATATATCATATCAACTACATGGAGATCACTAAGGCAAATCGAGTTTCACGTCATCCGTATAATGCTCTCCATGTACATCAAGGACCTCCTTCATCATAAATCCCGCCAGCTCCTCTTGAATTGCTCTTATGCGCTGGTCTGACTCTAGTTTCTCCCGCAAACCATAAATATAATGTGAGTCAACTTTCGCTCACTGGTCAACTCGCGGATGTACTCGTAGACTAGTATCCACATAAATGAGTTCCTGCTGGCTGCTGTAAACTCTTCACCATTTTATAAGTTAGCTCCTCTTTGAATGGACCTGATATTTTCTGTCTGAACCGTGTCCAATACCTGCTCGGCAAAGAAAATGAACAAAGGAGTTATTAGTTACTTGATATCAGGAAATGAACGAAAGAGGCCGATATAATGCGATAATGATTGAAATTGCTTATGGAGCATTGCTTTCATGTCGCTCCACTGCTCTTGGTCCCAACTTAATGAGTCGTGAACTTCAACTAGAGACTTGTCAACTTGAATATTTAGCAAGATCCAGTAAAATCTGCGGACGTTTACATAAGCATACATGCATAGCTCATCGAGTAAGCAAAAATAAAATATGTACAAGATAGAAACACTCACTTGAAGTTGTAAGGAAATAATATTTCTTTAACAAAATTATTCTCGGTTAAGAACTGCACATGTCTTCCTCCACGTACTTGGGGTGATTGTTTAACGTATATTCATTAACGATATATGGGTCAATGAACCCAACGTCATATCTTCTAGCTCTTTTGCATTCAAGCATCTTTATTATGTAGAATATAATATCATACAAAAGGATATATAGTTAGGATTATATATTAAATGCAATGAACGAGCTGAGCTACAAACTCAATTATAGAAATAAATCACTTATAGACAGTAGCAACCAATAATAGATTTGTCGAGGGCGCGCTGGTTGTATAATTGAAACAGTTCAGTCATTTGAACCTGTATCGAGTATGGTTTGAAGTGATGCTCCTTTATAACGTCCACCGGAAACCAAACTTTCTGATGCTTTTTTTTTGCTTGCGACATATATCATTTGTGCAGATTTCGCATATGTGTGGATAGACGCGCGAGCTCCTCATTACTGACTAGAAGCTTCCCTTGGACATACTTCCATACTATCTTACCCACTGGCGTGTCTTCATAGCCTAAATATTGACCAAGAGACATATTTGCAGCAATTCAGCCTTCCATCGCAGCAATTTCAGTGTGCTGCCCAGCTTTTTCAGACCATTTTCGCAATTTGGTTACAACAAATTTTTGTGATCCTCTAACATGTGATTGAACTTCTCCCTCTCCTTTTCAGTTTCATAGTCTTTCCGTGCATCGGCAATGGTCCGATCAAGATCATCAGCGGGTTCATCATGTGTCTCTTCTTTGTCCTCCCCTTCGGCATTCCCTATGAAAGTATCTCCGTACTCAGGGAAACCATGATAGTTGTCATTCTCCCCCTCTTCTTCATTGTCTTCCATTATAACCCCCCTCTCTCTATGCTTGGTCCAACAATTATAACTGGGCATGAAGCCGGACTTCAACAGGTGGCTGTGAAGGGTTTTTGAGTCAGAGTAATCCTTCTTATTTCTACATCCACTACATGGACAGAATACAAAACCATTGCGCTTGTTTGCATCGGCAACACGGATGAATACATGCACGCCATTAATGAACTCGCCAGAGCGTCGGTCAGTACCGTATATCCATTCCCGGACCATCTGCATTATAGCAAAAATATATCAAAAACCATTACACAACATGATAAAATTGTTACGAGTTATATTGAGAGCTTCTAGAGCATTAATTTTGAATTTTGAAAAATTTACATGCACCAATTTGTGAATTGGAGAAAACAATCAACATGATAAATGTGGAGTTTTTTATTATTGTTCTATCAATGAAAACTCCATTCCATTCTAAGCTCTGAAACTCTAAAATTACACATTTCAATTTGAAGATAACTATGTGCCTAATCAAAATGTGTTACTCATATATATCAAAATCCTTCTACTTCTAGAGCATGCATGCATTGATCCATATCTCTATATTTCTAGAGCATTCTTGAGAAAAAAAATGGCATGAACTTGCTTGCTTTTTTGAGAAAAATGGCCACCATATTATTTAGGGCAGCTGACAGAAAGCAGAATATATAGTGATGGACTACTAGTCCCGGGCCGTGATACGACCTGAAACTAA
This sequence comes from Avena atlantica, assembly GCA_910589765.1. NCBI lineage: Eukaryota > Viridiplantae > Streptophyta > Magnoliopsida > Poales > Poaceae > Avena > Avena atlantica. The sequence goes on along the minus strand of OU342734.1, from coordinate 421,218,873 downwards.
TAGTCCACGAAAATACCAGCTGGCTGCTCCAAGTTATTAGTCCCGGGCCGTATTACAGACCGGAACTAGAGATATGGTCCGGTCCAAGACAAGTGACTACGACCGTTTCTAGCCGTTAGAGGCCTCACGGCCCAGGACTAGTCACGGGCTGTGACAAGCCGGGACTGCTGGCGTTGTTCATATCGAACCGAAAACCCGTTTTCAGTAGTGAGCATATGAGGATTTCTGGAAGGCATATGTTTATTCGAATATTCCTCGAGATACCACTGTGCTTCATCTTCATAAGGGTCGCCGGTTAACTAAACTGAGAGGGAATCACATCACACACCTCTGAAAAGCACGTGCCATAATTTGGCTGTGACCCGTACGTCGCTATCCTTGTTCAATCACGTAGCTAGCTTTGATCTGGACAATAGAGGATTAAGCACATGCCACTATGGCACGTGAGATCTAGCCTAGCTAATTTAATGACCTTATTTAACTAGCTAGATGGAGGAGGAAAGTCCAGCCACGATGAACCCGAGCACGGTTAGAAGCACGTTGAAACTTCTTCCATTCTTCCACGATGAACCCGATCGATGGCGACGGATAAAAAGAATACAGGACGTACTTAGTGCAGAGGGAACATAATCAAAAGGGGTAGTAATATCCGGCGAGTCTAGTGCTCGTTAAATTGTCGGTTAGAACTAGATGATGCCGGTGACACCACCACTAGGAGGTGCATTCCTCACTTGCTCCAAGCACCCACTCCAACGACTATAACCCGCTTTGATCACATCCCATCGGTCTTGGAGTGATCTATAGGTGCGCCGTTGTGTGGAAGCTAGCCGAGGCATCAAGCAAAAAGATTTGTCCTCGATCCTTTGCCAATACCTCTTCCCATTTTGGGCATTACCGGCGGCGGCATCGAGCGACACACTCTCCCACCCCTTCCAAAACCCAGCATCTTCGACCTTCGAGTAGTTCGCCAGTCTCTTGCGCTGGGTAGGTTGCGAGGCATCAAACACCCCTCCTCTATCTCCTCCACCTCTTCATTCCCATCCTCATCAACACCCACATCGGCATATCCCACGTTAAGGCTCCGAGCGCGTTTCCGCAATGTAAACCACACTATCATTCAAGGGACGACAACACCTCATTCAAATTGCCATATAAATTCGAAATTTGTACAATCGGCATGAGCAATGTACGAAATTGATAAGGTGCGAAGAGGAATAAGCAGATTCGTACCTTGCGGGCGATTCGGCGAACACTTGGGGGGCACCGATGTGTCGATCGAGGGTGGATTGGGCTTAACTACCATACCAAGGGCCCTGCTTGGCCTAGCCGCATTCGGCATCGTCTTCTTCTTCACTGCCTGCCTTGGTGCCGCCTTCTTCTTCAGCGTCGTCAGGGAGGTGTCATGGTCTCCCCAAGCGTGCCGGCAACGGAACTGCTACCCTGGATGACGTGGATGCCCTGCCACTTGCGCTTCATGTCGGGGGTAGCTACCGGAGCAGCTAGGGTGGTGTTCGTGTCTAGACCAATAGCGGGGAGAGCCGTTGGACTTGGCGGAGGGCTAGGGGTCGATTCGGACCGCACGACAGCACTAGCGTCGAGCGGCATCTATGAGGTGTACGTAGCGACGGCTTGACTGGTTTGGCCGTTTGGGTGAGTTCAAATTTTTCTACTATCACGGAAGTTTAGAATTCATTTATGATAGAAAATGAATTAAGATGTAACTGGCGTTTTGGCTGGTTTACTGTTCCAGTTTTTGCACACCCTTAACCGTCCACTCCACGAATCCACGGGAAGCAATCTGTAGATTTTAGCGTATATGCTACTCGTATCAGAGTACGGTGACAAAATCATTACGGCAAGTCGGTGTAGAAAAAAAAGGATTAGTCAATTAAATTTGCAAGTCTAAGTACGCCACGTCGTTGACTCGTCGTTTTGCAGATCGCCGAGCAAGCCAAATTAAAGGCTCCCCACACCGACGAGCAGTCGGTGCTGGGCTGCGGAGAACAGTCGAAAAATCAACCAAAAGACTGTCCAAGTTACCGGCTTGTATCCTCGTACACTAAAATCCACAACTGCGGTGTTCGCTTCAGTTTTGGGCGCAAGAGGAACGCATGTCCTGGCTGTAATTATCACGAGTTTGGATGAGGAAAAACGTCGAGCCTGTAGACTTGACTAGTCTGTACGGTCGACTCTTGGCCGGCGTACGTGTGGTCGTGGCACGGAACTAATCACCGAAGAATTAGTTATGTCTGGGAGATAATCAAAAGTAGTTCTTCAGACAGGATGGCGTACCGTTCCGACACGTTTCCTCGCGCGGCGCACGAAGGTCCTGTTCATGGCGGGGGCCTTCCTCCCCCTCATGGCGGGCCCCGAGAGCCCTTACCCAGGGAGCACGTGCCGGCTGGTCGACCACCCTGCCCCACTCCACCCACCTCGCCTACTCGCGTCTCCGGTGAGCTCCCGAGTACTCCGCCGATAACCCATCACCTCGGAATCCGCGCTGGAGTCGCTCGGCGTTTGACACTGGCGATCTCCGTGGATGGATGCTCCGATGAGAAGGGCGGCGGAACGAATCAGGGTGCAAAACCGACGAGAAGTGAGCCTGAACGAGAAGCAGGGGAAATGCTCGAGGAGCAGGTTTCTCGGCCCTGCTTGGGGAACTCGACAACGGCGCTCGGTAAGGAATCCCCATGGCCACCAAATTCCAATCGCTTCGACCTCTGTATTGGCTCCTTTGCTCCTATCACCATTGAAAGGGGAAGAGGAGTTGGCTGTGATGAGGAGGGGCAGGCTGCCGCGGAAGTCCAAATCGCTGAGCGAGCTCGGTCTGAACTTCGATGCAGCACCAGTACAGCTTGTGCGGGCGAAGAGGGTGGTGCGGATGGGGATGAAGCGTGGAAGACCGAGAAGGGCATCTTCCCCATTCTCGAGTTTGGAGCAAAAACTTCGCAGTCCTCTCCTGAAGCTTTGCAACCCAGTCTCGATGGTGCAGGATTTTTCGAGGAAGGAACTAGGGGCGGCAGTGGGTTTGCTGGATCTAAATCTGCAGCTAATCCTCTTCAGTCAGGTTCTGGAATCGGTGCAGCAAGCCCAGTGCAGTTCATGGAGTCTGAAGGTTGGCGGGAGCTGAAATTTCCCAGGGGCAGGAAAGGACAGGGGAGAAAAATCAGCTTATGGAAAAGTAGGGTGGTGGAGGTGGATGGGCTGGAGGATTGCTGTACTGAAGGAAGCATGGGGGGCTTCTTTTCACAGCTGTGGAATTCCCCTTTGCAGCCCATGTGCCACCAGAAGCAACAGCAGTCACTAACCCCAAAAAAGCCACCTGTCCCTGCCTATAAGACCCTGGGGGGTGCAAACCCTAGAGCTTATTCCCCTCCCCTCTTAGTGGCGGCGGTGGTTGAGCTCACCTCTGGACTACAGTGCTTAGGCCTGGTAGATTCTACTGCTGTTGAAGCTTCAGGGTTTTTGGAGATGGGAGATAGAGATAGAGGAGGCAAAGGAAAAGGCAGGGGAGGGAACAATGGCCAAGACAGCTGGCAGATGCAGCAAGATGGATAGCCTCAGATGCAGCAGCAGCCTCAGATGCAGCAGCAGCCTCAGAATCCTTATGAGTTTGGTAATTTCAATCCACAGTTCTTTCCTCACCAGGCTCCTTTTGGCTTTCCACCAAGTAATATGCCACCTCCTTGGGGTTTCTCCAACCCTTTTCCTCCTTTCCCACCTCAGCAGCATTTTGGGGTGCAGTCAAATCAGTGGATTGCCCCCCCTCAACAGCAAAACTCTCTGAGTAATGAGCAGGGTGAGAAACCTAAGAATTTGGGTCAGCAGAAAAGCAAGAAGAAACTGCCTGTTGCCCAGAAGGAAAATATTTCAGGTCAAAGTGCTAATGCTCAGTGGAACTATGTTAATGATATTTGCTTGTGTTGTGGGGAGCCTGGACATGTGCAAACTAGCTGTGTGAAGACTCTGGTTTGTTTCATTTGCAAAAGTGCTGCCCATCCTGTGGATAAGTGCCCAGTGAGGAAGAGGCCACATCAGGTGGCTAAGTATGTAGGTAGTGGTGCTCCTGGCCTGGGATTCTATCACATTGAAATGCCTGAAAATGTGGTGAACCCCATTGCCTCTACTAAGAATTGTGGGATTGTTCTGGTGGAAGAAGGATCTTTGTCTGAACAAGAGTTAGTTGTTGAGTTTTCCAAGATATACAAGACCAACTGGCCCTGGCAAATTAGGGAACTAGGCTCAGAGAATACTTTTCTGGTCAAATTCCCCCCACACATTGTGGTGGAACAAGTGATTGGGTACCCAAAGTTTGGAGTTTCCAAACCAGGGGTGTGGGTCAAGGTGGAAGCTTGGTGTGATGATCCTGAACCTGTTGAGGTCTTGAAGAAGGCTTGGGTGATAATCACTGGCTTGCAGACTAAGTGGTGTGAATGGAATACCTTGGATCAGGTTGTTTCCACATGTGGCATTTTAGAGGAAGTTGACTGGCTCAGTATTTTCAGGAACAATGCTAAGGAAGTTAGAGTATGTATCAAGTGCAAGGACCCATCTAAGCTCCCTGCTAGTAGGCTCTTCAATTTCCAGGATCAACTTTTTCAGTTAGGTTTCACTTTAGATGCTGCTGCTCCATTGGTTGAGGAGACTGGGAATCTAGGAGTTGATGATCAAGGTGGACAAGATAAAAACCATGAGGATGAACCTTCTGGACATACTGGTAATGGTGGTAATGTGGGGCTGTCTGGAACTGGTGCTAACTCATCTACAAGTGGTAACCTTTCTGTTAGAGAGGGTGGTCAGTCTTCTAACAGGGTCAGAATGGCTACTGACTCTCCTAACAACTCTAGTGCTGTGTTCCAACTGCTTGTGCAAAGAGGTCTAGTGGATGCTGAAGGTAATTTCATCTGGGATAGATCTCCTCTGGTTCCTGGTGCTGAAGAAGAAGCTCAGAGATTTTGGCTAGATGGTCAGTCTGAAGAATTGGAGTTCTCTCAGGAGGTAGCTAGGGGGTCACCTCAGAGGTTGCTTGATCAAGTGGGTGCTCTCCCTGATGACATCATGCCTAGCTTCAAGGAGATGGTTGTGAGGGAAAAAGAGGACTTGTCTGGTTTTCAGAAAGCTGCCAAGAAACAGAAACAGTGGGGGCCTGTGCAACCAACAAGGCAGAGCTCCAGGGTGGATAGATCCAAAACCATACTTGAGAAGGCCATGAATCTGAAGAAAGTCACTAATTTGGAAATCCCTAAGAGCATGAAAGGTATAATGTCTATAAATCCTTTCTCTGTGCTCTCTGTCACTACTTTAGAAAATTTAGCTGGTAGTGTAGGAGTTGATATTCCTGCTGATGACTTAGATAGCTCTAGTGGTGTTTTACATAGTTCACCTCTAGGTACAAACTCTTCTTCTGAAGAGGATGTGGCAGAGGGTTGGATAGAAGTCTTGAATAAATCTCGGGGCAAGCACCCCAGGAAAAAAAGTTATGATTAGTATTTTTTGGAATAGTAGGAGCCTTAGTGCTCCTGGTAGACAAAAATTCATTTCTGAGAATATCTCACCTCTTAAAGTAGATTACATTGGTTTTCAGGAAACCAAGAAAGATTGTTTTAGCAATTCTTTTTTGAAGAATCTGTTAGGGAATAGAAACTTTGCTTGGAATTTTCTCCCTTCTCAGGGAACTGCTGGTGGTATATTAGTTGGGGTCAATTTATATCTTTTTGATGTTGTGTCTTGGGATATTAGATCCTTCTCTGTTAGTGTAGTGATTAAAAACAAAGTTACTGCTTTCACTTGTAGAATTACTACTGTCTATGTGTCTGCTTATGAGGAAAAGAAACAGGATTTCATTTCTGAACTTCATGATCTCTTTATCTGTTGGGATGGACCTGCTATGATTGGGGGTGATTTCAACCTTATTAGATCCCCTGAGGATAAATCCTCTAGGAATTTTGATTATAAGTGGGTGGACAAGTTTAACATTTGGGTTGACTTGTGGGCCCTTATGGAGATTGGTCTAGCTGGTAGAGCTTATACTTGGGGTAATAACCAAGCTGAACCTATTATGTGTAAGCTAGATAGGATTTTCTGCACTACTGGTTTTGATAATCAATTTCCTTTAGCTAGTGCTAGAGCTTTGACTAGAATTGGGAGTGACCATACTCCTATTGTTTGGGATTCAGGGGAAAAAGTTTTACTGAAGCCTAATAGATTTAAGTTTGAAAAATGGTGGCTTAGCAGGCCTGACTTTAGACAGATTGTCATTAAAGCTTGGTCTTTAAAAGTAGAAAGTGATGATCCAATAGAGGTTTGGCAAAAAAGAGTGAGATTCTTTAGGAAATTGGCCAAAGGTTGGGACATTAATATAGAGGCTGCTGTTAGGAAAAATAGAAGAGAAATGATGGAGGAATATGATACTTTAGACATTAAGGCTGAGACTCAACCCCTGTCTGAGGAGGAGAAAAATAGACTAGATTTCATCTTTTCTGAACTCCATAAATATTGGATTTTAGAGGAGACCAAGGCTAGACAAAGGTCTAGAGATAGAAATGTCTTAGAAGGAGATAGAAACACTGCTTATTTTCATGCAGTGGCCAACCAGCGTAGGAGAAAGAAGTTGATTAATGTTCTTGATGGTCCTGATGGGCCTGTTACTGACATTAAAGACATGATTAAGGTGGCAACTGATTACTATAGAGAGCTGTTTGCTTGGGAACCTAGGCCCAATATTCAGCTGAAACAAGACTTTTTCTCTGAGGAAGAGAAGGTCAATGAGGCTGAAAATTTGAACTTAGGTGCAAGCTTCTCTGAGGAAGAAACTAGAGTAGCTGTCTTTACTTCTTATGCTGATGGGGCCCCTGGCCCTGATGGTCTTTCTTTTATGTTTTATCAATCTTTTTGGGATATCTTGTAGTATGATCTTATTGCTATGTTCCAGTCCTGGCATGAAGATCAGTTTAATATCTTTAGGCTTAATTTTGCTATGATTACTTTGATTCCTAAAGAAAATGAAGCTAGAACTATGAAAAAATTCAGGCCAATTAGTCTCTTGAACTGTTCTTTCAAAATCTTTACCAAGGTTCTGACTAACAGACTTGCTACTGTAATTGGTAGATTAATATCTCCTAGTCAGTCTGCTTTTATTAGGGGTAGGTTTATTTTGGAGAGTGTGGTTACTGCACATGAGGTTGTGCATGAGGTACATAGGAACAAGGAGCATGGCCTTGTGCTCAAAATATATTATGAGAAAGCCTATGATAGAGTTAATTTGGATTTTTTTTTGAGATTTTAGAGCTAAGAGGCTTTTGTCCTACCTTTATTAGATTTATTAAGCAGATTACTTTAGGGGGGTCTGTGGGGGTTAAAGTCAATGATTTTGAGAGTGATTTTTTCTTGACTGGTAAAGGTCTTAGACAGGGTGATCCCATTGCCCCTCTGTTGTTTAATCTGATGATTGATGTTTTTTCTAGGATGTTAATTAAGGGGGTTAGTTGTGGAGTCATTAAAGGTCTCTGTACTAATTTCTTTCCAGGAGGGATTGTCTGCTTGCAATATGCAGATGACACACTCCTCTTCTTGGAGCCTAGTGAGTCAATAGCTGTTAATCTTAAATGGATCCTCACCTGCTTTGATCAGATTTCTGGGATGCGTATTAATTACCATAAGAGTCAACTCATTCCTATTAACATGTCAGAGTCTGATACTAAACCTTTCCTAGACATTTTTGAATGTATTAGGGGTAACTTCCCTGTTAAATATTTGGGAATTCCTCTTCACTTTGAGAAGCTAAAAAGAGAAGATTTGCAGCCTCTGATAGAAAACCTGTTGAATAGAATCACAGGTTGGAGGGGCAAACTTCTATTTTATGCTGCTAAGAAGGTGCTTATTCAAGCCTGTCTCTCTAGCATTCCTATCTATCTGCTTTCTTTCTTTAAATTTCCCAAATGGGCTTTGAAACTCCTAGATTCACATTTAGCTAACTTCTTCTGGAATGATGAAGAAGGTAATCATAGGTTGCATCTAGCTAATTGGTCATCAGTATGCATGAAGAAAGAGTTTGGAGGTTTGGGTATTCCAAATCTGCATGATTTGAATCTTTGCCTCCTTGGCTCCTGGATTAAAAGGTATATCCAGGGAGAGGGGGCTCTGTGGAAAAAAGTGATAGATGCTAAATATAGGACTAAGTCGCCTAATATCCTCTGTTGTCATGATGTCCACCCATCTACCTTCTGGAGGGGTGATGTGGGCATCCAGGGCGGTTGAGATTGGATATAAATGGCATGTGGGGAATGGTAAAACTATTAGATTTTGGGAGGATATCTGGTTTGGAAATTCTAACTTAGCTACCCAGTTCTGGGAAATTTATTTGATTTCTAATCAGCAAACTAAAACGTTAGCTGAGTTATGGGATGGCTCACATCTTAGATGTGACTTTAGAAGAACCTTTACTGAGGATTTAATGCTGCAATGGCATGAGCTTCTGGGCATTGTTCAGTCAATTAGATTCTCTGAAGAAGATGATCAACTAATTTGACAGTATGAATCTAAGGGTAAATATTCCTCAAGTTCTATGTATTCACTGATCAATTTTAGAGGTATCACTCAGGTTTATCTTCCTGCTGTTTGGAAATTACTTATTCCACCCAGGATCCAGATTTTCCTTTGGTTATTTTCTCAAAATAAGATTCTGACTAGAGATAATCTTAGAGCCAGGGGAATTCCAAAACCTTTAGAATGCAATCTCTGCAAAGAAATAGAATCTGTGCATCATTTATTTTTTGATTGCTTGGTCTCTAGCTTACTTTGGAAGGATGTGCATGATATTTTTGGTGTTAGTATCGTAGATTTTGAGTCCCTTGCTTCGAAATGGATTGCTAATAAGAAACATCTTCATTTGAATGTGGTTTCTTCTGCTGTTCTTTAGAGTATTTGGAACAATAGGAATAGTCTTGTCTTTAACAAGACAACTTGGATTAATATGAAACAGGTTTGGCGTCTGATCCTCTCCTTCCTAAAGACATGGCAAAAACCATTCAAGGACCTGGAGGGGGGGGGGAAGATCGCCCTTTTCATGGAGAAGATGATCGACAGACTGAAAAACCCTCTAACGCTCATGGCGAGATGATATGTGCTGGCTTCGAGTGGATTTCCACTTGGAAGACTACTGCATCATCAAGCTATGGAGGGAGAGCATCGCTGAAGCACCTCCAAGATCATCCTGATGAGGAGGAGAATGTTCATGTGGTGGTCTAGTCTATCTTTCGATTACTTCCATGAGTCTTTTGGCTGCGTGTTAGAGTTAGTTTGTAGAGCAGCTGGCTTTGTTCTGAGCCGAGAACTTTCTTCAGACGTTTAGGTTTGAGCGCTTAAGAGCTCCTTACTGTCGCTTTCTTTTTCTGTTACTTGTGGAACTGGTTTGTTTCATTATTCATAATGGAACAGAGGACAGAGTCCCTTTCGATCTAAAAAAAAAAAATAGTTATGTCTGGAAAGTACTCCTAGACGGCAAAGCACAAAGTGTTTACATGTAGGTCCTCTCGATCGGGGATAGAGATATTATCAGGGAAAGTAAGGTTGGCTCATTTGGAGAGTCAAAATATAATTAAATGGGCAATTGGCACCTTGATTCTTGCCTCTGATTTGCTTGGTCACCTCACCTCACCACACCTAGGTAAATGCTCGAGATGAACGTTCGATATGATACGCCGTAGGTAGCTCGCTGTGCTGGTCGCGTTTAAGATCCGTCCATACGGCCAGGTCGAAGCAAACAGTGAATAATAAATATCCGTGCATACTACTTGTGTTTCAGGGCTTAAGACGTACACACTTTCCAAAACAAAGTTTAACCAAAAGAATTGAGCAACAAAATCTTGATTATATTGTACATAATTAATACCGTTGGATTCGTATTAAAAAATACTTTCTAGTGATACTATTTTTATGTCAAAACTCTTTACGTATTTAGAGTAATTTTTAGACAAAAAACACACGCAAAACGAGCTTAAACCCTGAAACAGAGGGAGTATAAGCGTATTTTGTTTGCCCGGAAAAGGGACCCTCCTTCTTATACTCGTGAAAAAGAGATGCCGAAGGCAGCACGAGTCTGACTGAACACTGTAGAAGGAGGGAAAAGGCAAAGCGTCGGCACACGACCGCGAGCCGCACGATCGACAAAAATATTGGGAATAAAATCAGGGCATGGATCGTATCGTGTGCGGACTAAATTATCCTCAGAGTAGTTTGCTCCTGTGTTGCCGCTGTCGTAAGTGGACACGTGAACCAAACCAGACCAATGCCGCAGCTACTGGCAGGTGGTGCAGATTGTCAATTATCCATTTGTTTACGACGATACAAAGCGGAAAGGCATCTTCCAACTAAAATGCCCCTTAGCCAAGTGGATGTTTGTTGACTGCCAGACTTTGTAATGCTAATTCACAAATTATTTATGTCTTCCTTTGAAGTTTAAAAGGATTTACCAAATTTTAGTGGGGTCTAGGCCCAGCCGTTCTGGGGTCCGCCCCTAGCGTTTCTGCTTTTTCTAAAATTAATTATCAATTTTTTGAGTTTGAAAAATAAAAACAAATCAGGATCCGGTGATGTAAATCATAGTTGTGCAGACTATTGATTAAAAATAATACTCCTTCCAAACTGGTTTATTAGGCTAACACGCAATTTAAGAAAAAAAACACAAATTTGATTAAAAAATATGAATTATATGTCATAAAAATTATTTTTATTCAAAAGATGTTTCCACATGGTATAATTTTATGTGACATGCAATTCATATTTTCTTGACCAAATTTAGGATAATTTTTTTCTTGATCTATGTCGCAGCCTAATAAATCGGTATGGAGGAAGTATGTATTTCAAACTGCATAAAAATGATAAAACTATGGATCTGAGTATCACATCTATAATGACTTTAATATATTAGACTTTATCATTTTTGTGTAGTCCACAGTAAAAATAATTTCGTATTGGGTTTTTAAATGCTTGTACTCCCTCTGTGTCGAAATACATATCGTATTTTTTTCTAATATTAGATAAATTTACGACATCTATTTTGAGATGGATGTAATATAATATATCAATAACAAAATTCAGAATTATTTTTATTTTCTAAAACTTATAAATTTAATTGAATTTTTAAATATAAAAAGATCCCATGTGGTAAAAAACTTTCAATTCCTCAGCCCCACATATGTTTACTCCTACATGGGGAACACACTTTTCGGTATAGTCCATTGCATGCAAGAACACATCCGCCACCCAGCACATCCATATCCGGAATGCCGCATGAGAGAATGGACAAAATTGACACAAATCTGAAGAAATTCACGAAATGAACTCATGATGAAACTAGTTTCACCATCTAATCCTTTTGAGTAGCGCCTAACACAAAGGCGCTACACTCCTTACTAGCGTGGCACGCAGGTATAAAGAGACGTTCTAATAGCGTCTTTGCCTGAGGCGTTACCGTACATAGTATAGCGTCTAAGTGTAAGACACTATAGAATAGTCAATGTAAAATGTTTGTATAGAGTTGACACAAAACATTATTGGTTAAGTTAGTTGAAGTGTTTGTCAACTATCGATAGGTCATTCGTTCAACTCCTCAAACCACCATTTTTTATTTTTTTTTATTTTAAATGGTGCGACATTGGTTTCATGGTTAGACATATGGCAATATATTAATTCTAGCCTCTTTAATCAAAGTATCAATTAAAAATAATATGTATTTTAAGCAATATAAAGATGATAAAATTGTGGATGTGGGTATCATTATACTACAACTTAATTTTGGTGACATGCATGAGCAATGAGGTCACTTGCACATCATTTTGTATGGAGTGTGGGTCCGGACAGGCTCCATGGACAATTTGTTTGTAAAAAATCAAATTTAAAGATATATAAATTTCAGTAAAAAATACTAGATATAAAAAATAATTTAAAGTACAGGCATACAAAATTTTATGTGAAAATATTTTGTATTCTGCTCTCCTAAAAAAGAAATAAATTTAGATCAGTACAATTTTAAATGGGTCTCCCTTTTTCTAGAATTTGTCATATTTGTCTCTTTTTTTTAACCCCAAGTATAAGGTATTTTCCATTAAATTTTTGCAAACATGTATTTCCTACTGATGGCTATACGTAGGTATTTTTTAAAAAATATTTGATGAATTTTAAAAAACCGAAAACTGGCTCCATGGAGCTCATGCTCTAAAGCGATTTTCCGTGAAGTTGACCCTCTCTATTCGTCTTCCTCAAGAGTTTCGGACTAGGGTTTTCGGCTGCCATCTACGATTCTCCGACCGCTACCACATTAAGCCCGCTCAGCCGCAACTCCTTTAGGCTGCCTCTCCTGGCCTTATCACGACCACCTTGCGGCCATGTGCGAGGAGGGGTACACGGAATCGTTGCTCCAGGCGGAAGTGTGTCACGTAGGAGGACGAGCCAACGGTGATGAGGCGCTGCAAGAGGCACCGGTCAGGAGGGTGACTTGGAGACGCATCACGAGGCAGGGTCTTTGGCGTGGAGTTGAGCCTACAGAGGAGGCGTGGGGACATCGACTCTAGGGTAGCACTGGCTGGGAGAAGGAGGCGCCTGGGCGGGTCACTCCGCCTATACCTTCCCGCCCGTCCTTCCCTAGAGACGAGGAAAGACGCTTCCTCCTCAGGCTGTCCATCCCTCTCAGCTGCTCCTCTCCTTCACTCACAGCTCTCTCTTCTCCTTCAACTTGTGAGCAACAAGCAGACGTCTTGACCAGGCGTTGTTGTAAATATGGTGAGTACAGAATCCACCCCCGGTTGAGCTGTCATTTCCTTCTCCCCAACTCTCTTTTTTCCTTCTTCTCAATTTGCAAACTTCACTAAAGATGGACATAATTGTTTCTGGAATTTGTATCATCGATCCTTCATGTGTTAATTTATTGGTTAGAGAAATCATACGCTTAGAAAAAGGAAATAAATATTTTATATTCTAATAATAAGATTGGGCTCAAGTGCTAACAACACTCCACCAATTAATAATGTACGCACTGTTAGTGTATTGAAAAAACTGGACATAAAAGAAAAATAAAGGTGTGATCGAAAAATAAGATTGGGCTCAAGTGCTAACAACACCCCCACCTAGTATATTTGAGTCTTGAATATTTATCCAATTTTACTATTTTTTTATAGCCCATGATAAAAAATATATTGCAATTTGCATGCTTATAATATTTAATAACAAAGTTCAGAATTATATTCTATTTTCTAAAATTAAATATGTATATATATTTTTAATATAAAAAGGTGACTGGAGTACTAGTAGTAGCTTGTACTTACAGTCCATTGCACCCGCATGCGTCTGTCACGCAGCACTTCCGTCGGAACGTCAAGAACCAAACGCTAGCGTGGTGTCAAGGCTAACGAGTACACAACCAACCCACTCGGATCCAAATCTCCATATAGACCGAATTAAACGAGGTTTCCGAGCGCGTATCTGGACCAAAAAAAACTAAGCAGGCCCGGCGTCTGCTCGCGTTTCACGTTTGGAACGGGGCTGAAGGAGCCACCGCGGGTGAAAAGGGCAAATCAACGGCCGCGGCGGCGTCCATGCATGCACGGTGGCGTGCGAGGTGTGACGAAGGCATGGCGACGACGCGACGTCGTAGCTTGAAACATACCACGGGCAACGCACGGAGAGAGCGTACGTACGTGCGCGCGCGGGGCCGATCGAGCGGCCGTCGATGTTGGGCTGTCTCGGGTCCCGATCGAGGGAAGCCACACGCTCGGTTCCTTCAGTCGGGTCCGTCCTCGCCCGCTAGCGTCTACTACTACTGTTTACCTTTGCTTTGTTCGGTAGCGGTGCGTAAACAGTAGTACGTGAAAGGGCGACGCCTAAATTAATCGTTTTTACATACACCAGTAGTGTGTGCTTCTTTGGTCAAGCAAAGCTTGTCCTGGCGTATTTGGATTCGTTCGTCGCATGAAAGTTGTGCCGGTTGGATCGTCTTTTAATCGTGTCACTCGTTTTCATCGGGACTTTTATTATAAGTCTGAAAACCGTTCGATGAATTTACTCTGCCGTGCTTTGAGCAACGACCGGAGGAGTGGTATATTCTGTCAAAGTCGTGTAGATAGATCAAACATAGATATTAATGGTTTTAACTTTGCTAGATACACATGAATCTAACCTAAATATTTACTAGATACATACGAATGTAGACAAAATTGACACCATCACTGTAGATCATAGGCAATATAAAAAAATCAACGTCCGCAATGAAGTAATTCCGTACTGTTGACGCTGCTACCGTATATTTCTAAGAGTACATAAAATGGTCAAATGTTAGGAAGTTTAGCTCAGGAAGTAATTAGGATAGAAAAATCTACTATATTTGCGTTGCATTTATAGAATAAAGGGATTATACTCTAGGTGCTGATAATATTCTAAGAAGACTCCCTACCTTGATAATACAATTTCACATGTGTTTCCACATGGCACGACGTTAAAAAAACTATCCCCTCCGATTCATCCAAATTTTGATAAATCTGAGACATCTATTTTGAGATGGAGGAAGTAGTCAAAACACTGAACATGCACACACACTAGTAGAAAACAGTCTATCCGTTCGTGCCTCCTAATAGCATTAGTCACGGTTCCGCCATGAACCGGGACTAATGCTGGCACGCGTCCCGGTTCGAGCGGGCACGGGGCCAGAGACATGCGTCCCGGTTGGTAGGGGGCATACGTCCCGGTTTGTAACACAAACCGGGACAAAAGGTTGGGCGTCAGCCACGTGGCGTGGCACACACCTTTAGTCCCGGTTTGTGTTACAAACCGAGACGTATGATCCCGCCCTCTATAAATTCAATGCTCCAGCTGACATGGTTATACCCCGCGGATACACGATCTCAACATACCTAGTCCAGCCCAAGGAAGGCCCATGGCAAATATACGCCGGCCCATGAAGACTTTCGGGTGGCCCAGGCCCATGACGCCTTCGGATCCTTGGAGAGCAAGACTAGAGTAGATAGGAAATTCAAAGGGGTAAACCCTAGAACCTGTAACCGACTAGATCTGTGCCTGGGACCTGCCTAAGTCTATATAAAGGCCAGGAGGGCACGACCTAGAGATCTCTCTCATACTTTCGCATACGCACCTCCACGCCAAATTGCATCTGCGCACCCCTGTAATCACCGGTTCCGCCGTAATCAAGAGCACACAAACAGGAGTAGGGTTTTCCCTCCGGGGGCCTAAACCTGGGTAAACCTCGTGTTCCGTGTTGCTTGTTTGCTAACCGTTCCGCGATCTCCAGCATCCCCATCTTCTCCAAAACCCAAGTCCATAACAATGGGCATTGACGAGATTAAACCTCGTCAATTGGCGCCGTCTGTGGGAACTGGGGACGCTGATTGTGCGATCGTGACGGTCCCAACCCGAGCGATCTACAACTCTGCTGCGACGGAGAGTCACCTCCTCTTCGGCGCTTTTGACTTCACCGCCCACTCACCGGCCACCATGAAGGACTTCGAGCCCGTAGGCGACGGACTCGAGATCCTGTTCGGGAGCTTCTGCTTCCAGGTGGGGCAAACTGGCACCCTCCGCCTCCCAGAGCGGGTGTCCCTACCATCAATCAGGCCCGCTTCATGGGCCCCACACCCTGTGCTACGCACATCATCATCAACAGATGAGTCCTACGACAGCAGCTGCTGCAACTCCGATCTATGCGATCCGCCATCGGATGAAGGGACCTACGGTTCCGGATCCAAAAGCTGCGGCAGCAGCGGACCAATCTATGAGCGCTACCAATGCGCCGTAGTCATCCAGAGCGACGTGGATCAGCAAGCGCCCAACCCGCCGCCCAACCCGCCACCTAACCCGCAGGACAGAAACGGCGGGAACAGAAGAAGCCAGTCCCCCCCCCCACCTGAAGGGGACAACGCCGGCCAGGTCATCCGCCTTAGCAAAGAAGGATGGTCCCATGCACGCGCTGCCATGGCGGGCAGCAGATCCTGCCTGCAGATGCCTCACGGGACCTGCTGATGGCATACCACTTGCTCCTGATCGAGGAGCACAAGAAGCAGGTCAAGATGCAAGAGGTGCTTGACAAACGCAAACAAGCAGCCTCGGAGTCCAGCGCGCGACGAGCTGCGCTCTCTGCCATGGGCATCGACTCCAGCTCGAACGGCAACCACGGCAACAAGCACCGCTCCCGTACGGAAAACATGGACCCCAAGGAGTGTCGTGAGGTGACCCGAACACTCCACGCATCCTTCAGGGAGATGGATGCCGACGGCAACATCATCCCGAAGACGCCGCAAGCTGCGATCATGGCAGCCACCGCGTACCTCGCGTCCCACCCACCTCCGGAGGGGGACCCAAAAAGAGCCATGCACAAGTCCGCACTCACCGGACTCGGACTCGTTGGAGCTGCGCTCCATCAAGAAGCTCCTACAGAGCCGAAAAAGAAAGCTACGGCCAGGTTCGACCGCAGCCCCACTCCTTCATCCGAAGAAGAGGACCATGACCTTCCTCGAAGGCACAAGAGCTCGCGTCATCGCAGCCGCGATTACGACGCCAGATACGCGCTCACACAACGCAAAATCGACAAAGCGCGAGCCAAGCGCGCATGCTCATCTGAATCCGAGATGGACGAAGACGCAGGAGAACTCTGCGGAGCCCGGTGCTTCAGCAGATCTGTCCGGCGGACACGGATGCGTCCATTGTACCTGACTAGTAAGTATTGCAACTACAACGGAATGGCTAAATAAAAGTACCAACAACTGCTGGGTTTTGGGTTATCTCATGCTAATTGTACCTGACTAGTAAGTGTTGCAACTACAACGGAATGGTTAACTAAAAGTGCCCACTGCTTATGTTCTCAGGATGATTATCTATACCTGACTAGTAATTGCTGCAACGATAACTGAATAAATAAAACTGCCAACTGTGTGAGTTCCTCGGTTGACTTCCTCGTTTGATCTCGAGGGGGAAATACCAGGATGGGATTGTGTGGTGTAAGATTCAGGTTGGATCCGAATAGCTCTTTCTTACCCCTCTCTGATAGCCTCCAGTTGTATCGAGTCTCTATAGGTTGTTTAGTGCATGCTGCCGCTGCCGCTTCAGTCCACCATACCTATGTAGGCGAGGACCGCCGAATTCTAGCCTCGCCGTGTACTGGCCTCAGTACTGACGCTCCTTTTTTTTCCTTTGCCCTTTGTCGGCACCCCTTTTTGTTTAAGCAGGTTTTGAGATCGACGTCGTTAGCAGGGTTACCCTTCCGGCTTGGCCTGGGCAGGGTTATGGACGCCATTGGTTATTCTTCAGGGCTCTTAGCCCCATTTGCATCTTGTCCATAGTCGGACGCTCTATCATTTTCAAGGTGATTTGGATCTTTGTATATTATATCTTTATTCTTGACTCTTTGAGTCGCTGTTGTATCTATATATCTGTTCTGTGGGTCCCATCGAGGACTGTTGTGTAATGTTATTACTTCGTTCTCCACCCGCACGCAAGTGCCTGGTGGGCACCTTTGAATCGTTTCTATGCGGGTTGGGCAGGAATCGCTAAAACTTGCATAGGGCCGATTCTGAGGGTGTTACACACACGCACCCGGGTCAGAGCTCAGGCCCATACCTTTGGCCTGGCCCTTCGCCCAATGGGGCCTCGACATGATCGGCAAACTGCCAAGGTCCTTGAAAGGGCGGCACGTCTACCTCCTGGTCGCAGTCGACAAATTCACCAAGTGGATCGAACCAATGCCGATCACTAACCAAAAGGGCAAGACTGCCGTCAAGTTCTTTGAATCCATTGTCTATAGGTTCGGCGTACCGCATAGCATCATCACCGACAATGTATCGAACTTCATCTCCAAAGAATTCCAAGACTTCTGCGAAGGCCTCGGAATCAACATCACATACGCCTCTGTGGCGCACCCGCAAACGAACAGGCAGGTGGAAAAGGCCAACGGCCTACTCGGCGCTGGCATCAAGAAGCGCCTCACGAGCCCACTCGAGCGACTCGCCGGAGCCTGGACGAAAGAGCTACCCTCCGTCCTATGGAGCCTGCGTACCACGCCAAACAGCTCCACCGGCTACACGCCGTTCTTCATGGTGCACGGGGCCGAAGCCGTGCTACCAGCCGAAGCACGCCACCAGGCCCCCCGGGTCGTTGCTTATAGCGAAGACAAATCCACGGCTGCACTCGAAGACGCCGTCGACACACTCGACGAAGCACGAGACATAGCAGCAACTCGATCAGTGGTGTACCAGCAGAGTCTCCAGAACTACCACAGCCGACGGCTGCGCCCAAGGTCCTTCGTCGAAGGAGACCTCATCTTGCGACTCAAGAAAGAGCGACCGAAGAAATTCGAGTCACCATGGGAAGGACCCTACATCGTCACCGAAGTCATCCCAGGTGGCGCCTATTGCCTCAAGCACATGGAGTCTGGAGTCGCATACTCCAACCCATGGAACGTCGCACAGCTGCGACGATTCTACCCCTAGCTACCTACCCCTTTACTTTCAATAAGGCTATTCAGCCAAGGCTACTCAGCCGAACAATGTACCTCCTCCATTACGATATAAATAAAGCTAAGTGTCTTGCCCCAAAATTTTGTTTTTATGTTCGCACTTTTACTTCATGCTACAAACGCACTCGGGGGCTCCCCCCACCTCACGATTTCGTCGATTGAGAATAACACGTATACACCTGAGTAGCTGACCACGTCAGGCTAACGAAAAGGACACGTATGCAAACAAAGCACTACGTGCTCAAACAACAACCAAACCTTTATAACAAAGGGCAAAACACGCCCAGTCAAATATATACAAATTTTACATTTATCTCTTTTATGGGTACTACCTACTCTGAAGAATAACCTGAGCACGCTGCTCAAACAGATCTACGATCTCTTCGGCATACTGCCTTACAGCCGCGTAATGCGGATGCATATCCCACACACCACCATCTGGTCGAAGGGGTGGCCCAGCCGCTACAGCGGACAGATCTACATCAGGGCAATGCAGCCTCACAAGGGACAGCGCAGCCTTCACCCCTGCGATGAGCTGATGCCGCACCAATTCCTTGACACGATGCACGTTCCGAAACTTCGACAGAAGACCAGAGAGGGTTGACGGTGCAGCATCCAGCGGAAACATCACATGCAGAACCGACGCGAGTGAAGTTTGCACCTGACAAAGCACTCGCGATACTTGGTGAACGCGATCTTGCACCGTCACAAGGACCATAGCACGGTCATGATCCATCCAGAAGAACCCGCCGGCTTCCATGTCCTGTTGAGTCAAGAAATTGACCCGAACAGCAACACGCTCCTTCTCCTCCCTTGGAGCAAGGTTAGCACCTGCAATACTTGCACAAAAATAAGATGCAATGCCAGCAGGCGCATCCGAAGAAATGGGAAACAGCTCGAAAAACTTACACTGAAGCTGCTCGGATAATCGAAGCAATTCCGCCATCAAGTACTCCTCTCTGGCAGCACCTCGATACGCCTTGGACTTCCAAACGTCAGCATGGCCACGCACTCCAAGCAACTCTTTCTCGAGACTACAAACACGGTCTCGAAGAAACGCAAGTTGCGACGAATCATCCAAGGATGGCCGCAGCCGCGCTGCAGGAGAGGTGTCAACGGGATCAGCACCAGAAGGACCCTAGATCAACATAAAGGCAAAGACATGAACAAGCAAACGAAGGAGCACATAACTCAACAAATTCATTAAGTGCATCAAAAGCCACTACGTGGCACAAGGATTTGTTCATCAAAATAATTACAACAAAAGAGACTACAACTATCCTACAGCTACAGCGCCTAAGACGCGGCACCCTGAGTAGCCTCGGAGCCGGATTGCCTCGCCTTGGCTTCCCCCTGCTTCCGTAGCGCGTACTCGGCCAGCAGATCAATCAGCTTTGGCCCATAACGCTTACAGCGAGCAGCATAGGTAGCGAAGGCTACCTTGGATCCATCAGCAGTCGTCGGCATCCGGGAAGTGACCTGGGGAAGGTCCAGCTCCGCTCCAGCCGCCAAGGCCATTGCCAGCCCGACGGATGCACTGATGCCCTTCTGCTTGCGCTTGTACGCCGCAGGTGCTTCGGCTGACAGTGCCTCCGCCAGAGCATCAACATCATCAAGGGCCGCGCCCTTGGGGACAAGCTCCTTATAGAAGCGCCCAAGGACCTCCTTGGCCTTGGCAAGCGAGTTGACGACGGTGCTGCAGCGATCTTCAACCGCCGTAGCAGCATCATCCAGAGCACTCCCGTGCTCCAGAGCACCGCGATCAAACTCAATGCCTGCGACATCTAAAACAACAAGGAAGAAGAATGAACGACAGCACCGCAAAAGAAAGAAGGAAATAAAAAGAGGACGGTGAAGATACTCACCCGAAACAGCCTTGGCAGCCGCCATAAGCTTGCCGGCCACCTCTCTCTCGCGCGAAGCCGTGGTGGTGTCAAGCTGCTCCTCGCGGTCCGTGGCCTCCCGCTGCAGGCGCTCCTTAGCCTCGGCCGTAGTGGCCAGCTCCAGCTCGAGGCGCTCCTTCGCACCAACGGCGACCTCGGCCTTCTTCTCCGCTTGACCGAGGCTCTTTTTGAGAGCATCAATCTCACGAAGGGAGGTGTTGTGCTCCTCTGCATTCAAATAATACAAACATCGGATAACAGGACAAGAATACAAGAAGAAGCAAAGACCAAGGCATAAAAGTACCTTGAAGCTGTTTGAGGCTGGCCTCCAGCGCCAGGTGCTGCTGCACCAGTCGTTTGGCATCCTTCACAAAAGGCTGCAGGAAAAAGACCTACTAGTCAAAAGAAGGACTCGGGGGCTACACCCAAAATAAAGAGCAGAAGCAAACTACACACACGAAAGCGCTCGGGGGCCTCCCCGAGACCTGAAGGAAGAACAAACAACAAAACTCCTTTACAGATGCTCGGGGGCTTCCCCCGTGGCAGGAGGCAGAACTACTCACATGATCCGATGGCGACTCCGAAGGTCCGTTTGCAGCCTTGTGAGGCGCAACCACCTGAACCTCCCGCGGAGAAGGGTCTGGAGCAGCGCCTTCAGAGGTAGCCACCGTCTGAGGAGGAGGAAACGCGATTTTCGACTCCCCCATCATCTCCCGAGCACCATCACTGGAGGAGTCATTGGAGGAGTCATTGGAGGAGTGGCTGCACAAGGATAAATTAGCACAAGTACAAAGTAAACAGGCAAGAAAAAGCAGTGCGGGACTAAGGAAATTTACGAGTCAAGATCGCTCAGGTCAAAGACAGGAGGGGTCCTCCGGACTTTCTTCTCATCTTTCTTCTCTTACTTCTTTTCTTCCTTCTTCCGCTTCACCGGCGGGTGCGGTGCCACAACCCGCACGGGAACGGAAGGAATCGGAGAGGAAGAGCCTCCATGCCCATCACTGTGACGTTCAAGCCACAGCGGATTCCTAGGAGTCGGAGGAGTCGAGGCATCCAAAGACTCGCTGGAGCTCCGTGTCCGCTTGCGAGTATGGTCCTCGCTCGACTCGTTGGCCTCTTCAACCATAGATCGCGCCGATGGCATCTCGAACATGGAATCCACTACGTCATTGTCCGGTGCAGCCTAAAACAATTCGGGAAGCGGTGGCGACATGCCCGGCACCTTGAAATCCTGCACAGAAGAAGAAAACTTGTTAGCAAACAAGTTCAAATACAATGCAGTCGAAAATAGCGCTACGCGCACGACCCGAATCTACACCTGTGGAACAGGACGAGAAGCAGAAAAACGGAGAAGTCAGCGACTTCCCCAGGATATCCTCTCCAGCCTTGAACTTCAGAAGTGGGCGAAGGACACCATCGAGATCTCCCCTAGAGAATTTTTCAGCCGAAACCCTCGTCGGGTCATGACAACCAGCATAAAGAAACATCGGATGCGCCCTAGCCTGAAGCGGCTGCACCCGACGCTTAAGAAAAGTGCGGATGATATCCACACCGTTCACCTCCTTCTCCGGAATCAGCTGGAGATCCTCCACTCGACGATAGAGAGCCTCTATCTCCGCTACCTCACCATCCAAGATCTGGTTTTTCCAGGACCTCTTCGGCTCGATCTTTTGAGAGGGGTCGAAAGGAGCAAGACCAAAATCCTGCCCAGCCACTATGGAGTCGCGGATATAAAACCATCGCCTCCGCCAGTACTGGACAAACTCGGACATGGAAAAAGAGAAGAAAAGCAGATTGGGTTTAAGGGAGATGATGCAACCCCCAATGGGATAAACACCATCCGAACCAGATTGCCTCTTCACGGAATAGAGTTTCCGGAAGAGGCCAAAGTGCGGCTCGATACCAAGCCAGCACTCGCAGAAAGTGATAAAACAAGCAATGTGAAGAAGAGAATTGGGGGAAAGATGATGCAGTTGGACGCCGTAAAGAAAACGCAGTCCACGAAGGAAGTCGTGGACTGGGAAGGAAAAGCCTCAAAGAACGAAGGCGAGGAACATAACCCGAAACCCAGCGGGGGGACGGGGGATTACCTTGTTGCCTGGGAGTTTGATGGCCTCCCTATCCCGCGGGATCAAGCCCCGCTCACGAAGCTTGCGGAGATCACTCTCCCGCGTCTCCGATCGCCGCCAGCCACCGTCGGTGATACGGGTAGCGGCGGCACTCTTCTTCCCTCCAGCAGTGTTGGTACCAACCGCAGAAGAAGACTTCTTCGACTTCCCCATTGCGGTACGGTGGCGCCGGCAGCGAGAACATAGGATGGAAGAAGGAAATGTCCGAGGATATTCCAGCGCGCAGCAAGAACTCTCAGAGAACAAGGGAGCAGTGAAACGAGAATAGCTGCGGTGAAAACAAACTAATGTTTTCCCCAATGATTATAAAGACGAAGACGATGCACGACAACCGTCCATCGAGAAGACCTAACGCCAACGACAGGATCTGGCCATACACGTGTCAGCATCGCAACAAACCGTCGCTAACACGTCGTCCACTACGCGCGGAAATTGAGGCGACGCCATAATTATCTCCACGCCGCGCGTGACCGGTCAATTCAAGGTCAGAAAGTGGGACCCATGTTCGTCCAGTCAAGTCATCTCTGGCGCAGCAGACGCTTGAAGTCATCGATCTTCTACACTGACGTCATCAAAAGCTATACTAACAACAGTCACAATTTCTTCAGCTTCAAAGCTAAAGAGTACTCACTCGAATCTACGATTCGACTAATTACTCGGGGGCTACTCCTATCAGGAGCGCTGGCCGCGCACCCGAAGAATGAACAACACGTTACAACACTGAACTGTTTCTTCGAGTCCTACGTTGAGTCTACGACTCCACTACGGACTCGGGAGCTACTCCCATAGGGAGGATGGATTTAATCATCCGAAAATTTTTGTGTCCTACAGACCTGACACTGAACAACGGCTGAATTAAAGTCTTCGCTCGAGTCTACGACTCGAACAGACACTCGGGGGCTACTCCCATAGGGAGCGTTGGCCGCGCACCCTATAAAATTTCGGTTGCGATCCTTCGGATCAGTACGCAAAAACTTTTCGGCAACTCTACCCCAATTAAACGCTAAGTGAGTAGCATCCTCCTTGGCTACCCGAAACACCTCCGCGGTGACAAAATTCGGATGTTATGTCTGCAACGCAAAGATAAGACCTACAAATATCATCTGATGGCCTGGTAACGCACATGACTGTGCTCTGCTATTATAAACCCGTGCCAACTGGCGCGATGAAAAATCCTGACGGACGCGTTGGGTACATCAATTAAATTCACTGGAATTCCACTCCTGTAAGTCCTTCGTGGCCTGAGTCGAATTACGCCAACATATGTTCCGGGTTCGAGTCGAGGGACTCGAACCTGAAGAAGATCGTGTTGTTTTGTCCTAAGACGGTTAACTGACCCTGATCCTTCGGGAGAGTCAGACACACGCATCAACAATCCCTACACATTCTCTTGAAAGACAGAGTTGCACCCGAAGGATTGAAGAGTCCTCAGCCGAATCTATGATTCGGCTGAACACTCGGGGGCTACTGACATGGTTATACCCCGAGGATACACGATCTCAGCATACCTAGTCCAGCCCAAGGAAGGCCCATGGAAAATATACGCCGGCCCATGAAGACTTTCGGGTGGCCAAGGCCCATGACGCCTTCGGATTCTTGGAGAGCAAGACTAGAGTAGATAGGAAATTCAAAGGGGTAAACCCTAGAACCTGTAACCGACTAGATCTGTGCCTGGGACCTGCCAAAGTCTATATAAAGGCCAGGAGGGCACTGTTGGAGATATGCCCAAGAGGCAATAATAAAGTGGTTATTATCATATCTTCATACTTATGATAAATGTTTACATACCATGCTATAATTGTATTAACCAGAAACATTAATACTTGTGTGATTTGTAAACATAAAAGAGTCCCTAGTAAAGCCTCTTGTTAAACTAGCTTGTTGGTTAATATATGATCATGGTTTCCTGATCATGAACATAGAGATGTTATTAACAACAGGGTCATATCATTAGGAGAATGATGTGATGGACATACTCTTATAGTTAAGCGTAGCATAAAGATCAAGTCATTTAATATAGTTCATTTGCTATAAGCTTTCTGATACATAGTAACCTAATTCCTTCGACCATGAGATCATGCTAATCACCATCACCGGAAGGATGCTTTGATGACATCAAACACCACACCGTAACTGGGTGTCTATAAAGGTGGCATTGAGTGTTCGGAAAGTATGTGTTGAGGCACATGGATCAAGAGTGGGATTTGTCCATCCATATGACGGATAGATATACTCTGGGCCCTCTTGGTGGAATGTCATCCAATTAGCTTGAAAGCATGTGACTGGCTCACAAGGGATCACATACCACAGGAACGAGAAAAGAGTACTTATCGGTAACGAGGTTGAACTAGGTATGCAGAGATACCGACGATCAAAACCTCGAGTAAGTAAACTATCGTGAGACAAAGGGAAATTGGTATCGTATGTAAGTGGTTCATTCGATCGCAAAGTAATCGTAGAAATATGTGGGAGCCATATGAATTTCTAGATTCCTCTATTGGTTATTGATCGGAGAAGAGTCTCGATCATGTCCGCATAATTCACGAACCGTAGGGAGACACACTTAAGGATTCGATGTTGTTGAGTAGTTATGGAATGATGAGTAAGAGACCGAATGTTGTTCGGAGTCTCGGATGGGATCCGGGATATCACGAGGAGATACGGAATGGTCCGGAGAATAAGATTCATATAAGGAAAGTCCCGTTTCAGAGTTGGAGAATGGTTCCGGTGTTTTCATCGATAATGTTCTAGAAGGTTCCGGAATGTCCGGCACTCCGGAGGGGAAAGGGTACATGAATGTGTTATATCAAGTTGATATGATTGCATCATGTACTAGGTGTCATCGCTGTACCAAAATAGAGGGTTTTCAAATCCTAGTTTGAAAAAGTCAAACGGCTAGTTTTGGGAAAGAGGAGAAGGAGGTTTGAAACCGACTTGGGGGAGGAGTTCCTCATCCCACCGCCGGCCGACCTTGGGTCCGAGTTGGGGAGGGACTCCCCTCCCTAGGCGCGCCTCCTTCCACCTATAAGAGGAGGGGCAGGGCTCCCCTCCTAGACACACAAGTTCCTACCTCTAAACCCTAGCTTGGCGCAACCACCTCCTGCAGCTGCCGCCGCCTCCCAGGGTTCTCCTTGCCGCCGACTTGGGCACCACCAAGCCCTAGCCGCCGGCTCTAGCACCTCTTCATCGGCGTGTCTAAACCCTAGATCGTCGGGGGCTCTCTCATAGTCCACCATACTCGCTCCGGCTTAAGGCGAAGCCCTACGAGATCTCCCCTCTACTTCCGGTACCACGCCGTTGTGCTGCCAGAATCGCGAGGAGAGTGCTACAACCTCCACTGCCTGCTAGAACAAGGGAGAGGAAGGTCTTCGTCGAGTACCGAACGTGTGACCGACTGCGGGAGCGCTACCGGAACGCAGCGCCGGAAGGATCGTCTACGCGATCTTGAGATCGGAAGTGTATGACTACATCACCCACGAGAATCTGCTCTCGTTAACCGCTTTGGAATCTTCGAGGGTGAGTTCCTCTATCGACTCGTTGCTACAATCTAGTAGATAGATCTTGGCTTGTTTGTGTGCATGCGGTAGAATTTTTTTGTTTTCCATGCTACGAACCCCTACAGGCACGACCTAGAGATCTCTCTCATCCTTCCGCATACGCACCTCCACGCCAGATTGCATCTGCGCACCCCTGTAATCACCGGTTCCGCCGTAATCAAGAGCAGACAAGCAGGAGTAGGGTTTTCCCTCCGGGGGCCTGAACCTGGGTAAACCTCGTGTCCCGTGTTGCTTGTTTGATAACCGTTCCGCGATCTCCAGCATCCCCATCTTCTCCAAAACCCAAGTCCATAACAATGGGCATTGATGAGATTAAACCTCGTCACCAGCCCTCTGCCTCCACTCTATTTTTTCTTGGTGGAAGGTGTGAGGGGTGTGCTAGTTTTTTTTCCCTATGCATGCATTCAAGGTGTTTGATGAAATGTTTGAGTGAATGATCCCGTTCAATTTCTCATAACAAAAATATAGAAGGTGTCCGAGACGCACTTGAGCTTTCTCTCCTCTTTATTTCCCTCGATCGAGGTTAGCAATCTTATCTTTTCTCTGTCATTGATACAATGCATGTGTCGATGTAAATTGGTCATTTCAGTATTTATGATGTCCTGTTTTTGATAAACTTACTTGTATGATGCAGATGAACGGTCGAGAATGGATGTACGGTGACCGGCGTGTACCCGGGTATATGAAAGGCGTGGATAAATTTATCGATGTGGCTACGGCAAACAAAGAGAATGGTTTTATACGTTGTCCATGTGTTCAATGTCGGAACAACAAGGAGTACTCTTCCTCGAAAATCATTCGCGGCCACCTGATTATGAAAGGTTTCATGCCCAACTATAATTGCTGGACCAAGCACAGGGAAAGAGGGATTATGATGGAAGACGGTTAAGAAGAATATGATGATAACAACTATCATAGTATGTTTCCTGAATACAGTGATACTGCAATGGAAGACAATTAAGAGGAAGGAGGTGAAGAATGGGCATCAGATGAGCCGGCTGATGAACTTGGTAGGGTCATTTCTGATGCAAAGAGAGACTGTGAAACAGAAAATGAGAAGTTGAAGTTAGAGGGCATGTTAAAAGATCACAAGAAATTGTTGTACCTAAATTGTGAAGATGGCAGCACAAAGCTCGGTACCACACTGGAATTGTTGTGATGGAAGGCAGAGTGTGGTCTAACTGACTCCTTATTTGAAAAGATGCTGAAAATAATGAAGCCGAAGTTTCCAAAACATAACGAACTTCCCAAGAGTACCTATGAAGCAAAGAAGACTCTTTGTCCTCTAGGATTAGATGTGTAAAAGATACATGCATGCATTAATGACTGCATCCTCTACCGCGGTAAGGAGTATGAGAATTTAGATAAATGCCCGGTATGCAATGCATTGCGGTATAAGATCAGACGAGATGACCCTGGTGATTTTGAGGGAGAGCCCCTCCGGAAGAGGGTTCCTGCTAAGGTTATGTGGTATGCTCCTATAATACCAAGGTTGAAATGCATGTTCAGAAACAAAGAGCATGCCAGGTTGTTGCGATGGCACAAAGAAGACCGTAAGAAAGACGGGAAGTTGAGACACCTTGCTGATGGGTCACAGTGGAGAAAAATTGAGAGAGACTTCCCAGACTTTGCAGGTGACGCAAGGAACTTATGGTTTGGTATAAGTACGGATGACATGAATCCTTTTGGGGAGCAGAGCTGCAGTCATAACACCTGGCCCGTGACTCTATGTATCTACAACCTTCCTCCTTGGCTGTGCATGAAGCGTAAGTTCATTATGATGCCAGTGCTCATCCAAGGCCCGAAGAAACCGGGCAACGACATTGATGTGTACCTTAGGCCATTAGTTGAAGAACTCTTACAGCTGTGGGGAAAACCAGGTGTACGTGCGTGGGATGAGAACAAACAGGAGCCATTTGATCTACGAGGGTTGCTTTTCGTAACCATCAATGATTGGCCTGCTCTTAGTAACCTTTCAGGACAGACAAACAAGGGATATAAGGCATGCACGCACTGTTTAGATAAGACTAAAGGTACATATTTGCATAAATGCAAGAAGGTTGTGTACCTGGCGAATCGACGATTTCTTCCGAGCAATCATCCCGTAAGAAAGAAAGGCAAGCATTTCAAAGGTGAGGCAGATCACCGAAAGAAGCCTGAACTCCCTGCTGGTGATGATGTATTTGGTATGGTCAAGGACATAGAAGTAATATTTGGAAAGGGTCCCGACGGTCAATCAGTTCCGAACGACGTCGCTACAGGACACGCACCCATGTGAAAGAAGAAATCTATATTTTGGGAGCTGCCATATTGGAAAGTCCTACGTGTCCGCTCTTCAATCGACATGATGCACATGACGAAGAATCTTTGCGTGAACCTGCTAGGATTCCTAGGCGTGTATGGGAAGACAAAAGATACACCAGAAGCACGGGAGGACCAACAAATTATGAAAGACCCAAAGAACATGCATACACAGAACAAGATGGATAAAGGGCGTCACTTAAGTCGTGCCAGCTATGCTCTTACCAAAGTAGAGAAGGAAACCTTTTTTGAAGTCCTTTACGGTATCAAGGTGCAGTCTGGCTTCTCATCTAATATAAAGGGGATAATAAATATTGCAGAGAAAAAGTTCCAAAACCTGAAGTCTCATGACTGTCACGTGATTATGACGCAGTTGCTTCCGATTGCATTGAGGGGGCTTCTACCGGAAAATGTTCGAGTACCCATTGTGAAGTTGTGTGCATTCCTAAATGCAATATCTCAGAAGGTAATCAATCCAGATATTCTGCCAAGGTTACAGAAGGATGTGGTACAATGTCTTGTTAGTTTTGAGTTGGTTTTCCCACCATCCTTCTTCAATATTATGACGCATCTCCTGGATCACCTAGTGGAAGAGATTTTCATTCTCGGTCATGTATTTCTGCACAATATGTTCCCCTTTGAGAGGTTCATGGGAGTCTTAAAGAAATATGTTCATAACCGTGCTAGACCAGAAGGAAGCATCTCCAAGGGATATGGAATAGAGGAGGTCATTGAGTTTTGTGTTGACTTTATTCCTGACCTTAAGCCGATTGGTGTTTCTGACTCGCGGCATGAGGGAAGATTAAGTGGAAAAGGCACGCTGGGAAAGAAAGCAATGATATGTAGGGACGGGGATTCTTTCAATAAAGCACACTACACAGTTCTACATAATTCCACCTTGGCAGCTCCGTATATCAAGGAACACAAGAATATTGTACGCTCCAAAAACCCGGGGAAGCCTGAATCATGGATTACAGATGAACACATGAAGTCTTTCTGTGGTTGGATGCGGACACATCTCTTGAATGACACCACTGTTGGAGATCAGCTATACTTTTTGGCCGCGTCACCATCTTATACTATATTGAATTTCCAAGGGTACGAAATAAATGGGAATACATTCTACACGATCGCCCAAAATAAAAAGAGCACCAACCAAAATAGTGGTGTCCGCTTTGATGCAACAGACGAGAATGGACAAATGGACACATACTATGATTACATAGAGGAGATATGGGAACTAGACTATGGAGTCTCTTTTAAGGTCCCTTTGTTTCGCTGCAAATGGGTCAACCTGAATGGGGAAGGGGTAAAGATAGACCAGTTGTACGGAATGACAACTATGTATCTCAACAATTTTGGTTATAGAGATGAACCATTCGTCCTAGCCAATGATGTGTCTCAGGTTTTCTATGTGAAGGACATGTCCTCCAGACCAAAAAAAGAAAAAATATGCAAACGAATACATCATATGATGAGCCAAAGCGTCACATAGTTCTTTCAGCGAAAAGAAACATCGTGGGAATCAAGGACAAGACAGACATGTCAGAAGATTATAATAAGTTTGATGAAATTCCGCCCTTCACAGTGAAAACTAACCCAAGCATTCCGTTAAGTAAAGAATATGCTCCATGGTTACGTCTAAAGCGATCATAAGGAAGGACATATGCCAAGAAGTTCATGCTCATATTGTGTAACTCTAGTTTATGTCTGGCCGGGATATCTTATGATGTTTGAAATTTTCCAAGTTTAATAAATGTATTGAGTGTTAGTCCCGGTTTGTGGCTTGACCGGGACTATATATAGGGGGTCCCTTTAGTCCTGGTTTTGTAGTCTCGGTTTTTAATATTAATAAATGTCTTGAGTGTTAGTCCCGTTTTGTGGCTGGACCAGGACTAAAGGGGGCCTTTAGTCTCGATTCGTAGAATGACTTTCCCGAACTATGAAGAAGTTCTCTCGATTCGTACTTAATATTAAGATCTGATCTCCAAACGCGTGTGGTCACATATTAGGGAGTGCCTCTATGACCAGTTTCTTGGAGATGCCGGAGGACTGGGATCCAGCGGCATCTCCCTGAAACTGGTCGTAGTGGTGTCCCTACTCTCTCACACCATCTTGCAGCTTGTAACTTCTCTAACTAGATCAATACACCTGGGAGCTAACTAATTTCACATATTAGGGAGTGCCTCTATGACCAGTTTCTTAGAGATGCTGGAGGACTGGGATCCGGCGGCATCTCCCTGAAACTGGTCGTAGTGGTGTCCCTGCTCTCGAAAACAATATTGGATATGCCTCAATCTGGCTGGAGGACTGGACTCACAAGGATGCCTATTTATAGTACAAGTAGCTCGGCATAGTGTCGACACATACGACATAATGTCGACACTCACCCCTATTATTAGTGTTGACTCGTGTTTTGTCCCGGTTGGTGTCTCCAACCGGGACTAAAGGTTCATCTTTAGTCCCGGTTGGTGACACCATCCGGGACAAGGTACACGCCGCACGACATAATGTCGACACTCACCCCTATCATTAGTGTTGCCTGGTCCAACCTACCGAAATCCCTCCAACCGGGACTAAAGATGAACCTATCAATGTTGTTGTGCCCATATTATGCATGCATGTGGACATTGGTATGGAGAACAATGTTGCAGGAGGAAGTTTTCCTTTTCGTCGCACGGAAAAGTCATTTTCCATTTTCCGAGCGCAAAAAACGGGTCATTTTGTGAAGTAACCACCAAAATACTATTTCAGAATGCCTCCGTCCCATTTTTATAAAATACTAGACCACCTTACATGGACTATCTCCCAACCGGGACATCTCAAACTTTTTTGTCCATCCCGGGTAAAAAGGACAAATGTTTGCCGAATCGGTAGGAAGTGGGTCCGGTTTGTACTACAGGTACATGATCTAACGCCCGTGATTTTTTGAAAAAATCATTTTTAGACTCGCAATATGTGGTTTCTTCAGAGATCCAATGCAAGTTCGAACGATGCTCGTCCCCTATCTTCATGCACGCCGGTTCGACCATAGTTAGAAATTCAAAAAATTCAAAACGGGCATAAGAAATTAAAAAAAATCCGAACAATGAAAATCCTTAGCGTGGTGTCATATTATGTGACATAGTTGAAAGTAAAAATACCATAGTTGGTATATTGATCATGTCTCGAAAAAACCTTCACAAAATGACCTATCATGTTCGAGGTTTCATGGCTTTTGGTCCAAATGACCGATGTTATGTGCTGAGTCACGGCATAGTTTGTGATGATGTTCCCATATTATGCATGCATGTGGACATTGGTATGGAGAACAATGTTGCAGGAGGAAGTTTTCCTTTTCGTCGCACGGAAAAGCCATTTTCTATTTTCTGAACGCAAAAAACAGGTCGTTTTGTGAAGTAACCACCAAAATGCTGTTTCAGAATGCCTCCGTCCTATTTTTATAAAATACTAGACCACTTTACATGGACTATCTCCCAACCGGGACATCTCAAACCTTTTCGTCCATCCCGGGTAAAAAGGACAAATGCCTGCCGAATCGGTAGGAAGTGGGTCCGGTTTGTACTACAGCTACATGATCTAACGCCCGTGATTTTATGAAAAAAAATCATTTTTAGAATCGCAATATGTGGTTGTTTCAGAGATCCAATGCAAGTTCGAACGATGCTTGTCTCCTATCTTCATGCACGCTGGTTCGACCATAGTTAGAAATTCAAAAAATTCAAAACGGGCATAAGAAATTCAAAAAAAATCCGAACAATGAAAATCCTTCGCATGGTGTCATATTATGTGACATAGTTGAAATGAAAAATATCAGACTAGGTATATTGATTATGTCTCGAAAAAACCTTCACAAAATGACCTATCATGTTCGAGGTTTCATGGCTTTCGGTCCAAATGACCGATGTTATGTCCTGAATCACGACATAGTTTGTGATGTTGTGCCCATATTATGCATGAATGTGGATATTGGTATGAGAATAATGTTGCATGAGGAAGTTTTCCTTTTCGTCGCACGAAAAAGCCATTTTCCATTTTACGAGCGCAAAAAACGGGTCGTTTTGTGAAGTAACCACCAAAATACTGTTTCAGAATGCCTCCGTCCCATTTTTCTAAAATACTAGACCATCTTACATGGAATATCTCCCAACCGGGACATCTCAAACCTTATCGCCCATCCCGGGTAAAAGGGACAAATGTCTGCCGAATCGTAGGAAGTGAGTCCGGTTTGTACTACACGTACATGATCTAACGCCCGTATTTTTTTGAAAAAAACATTTTTAGACTCGCAATATGTGGTTTCTTCAGAGATCCAATGCAAGTTTTAACGATGCTCGTCCCCTATCTTCATGCACGCCGGTTCAACCATAGTTAGAAATTCAAAAAATTCAAAACGGGCGTAAGAAATTCAAAAAAATCCGAACAATGAAAATCCTTCGTGTGGTGTCATATTATGTGACATAGTTGAAAGGAAAAATACAAGACTTGGTATATTGATCATGTCTCGAAAAATCTTTCACAAAATGACCTATCATGTTCGAGGTTTGATGGCTTTCGGTCCAAATGACCGATGTTATGTGCTGAATCACGGCATAGTTTGTGATGGTATGCCCATATTATGCATGCATATGGACATTGGTATGGAGAACAATGTTGCGGGAGGAAGTTTTCCTTTTTGTCGCATGGAAAAGCCATTTTCTATTTTCTGAGCGCGAAAACGGGTCGTTTTGTGAAGTAACCACCAAAATGCTGTTTCAGAATGCCTACAACATTTCTTCCCGCCATTTTTCTTCCCGCCATTTTTTCCCGCCAGTTCTTTCCGCCATTTCTTCCCGCCAGTTATCTTCCTGCCATTTCTCACTATATATATGTAGGGTTGGCCTCCATTGTCATTGCACATCTTTAGACTCATATCTTCAACCTCATCACTCTTTCTCATGGCTTCCATCGTAGCACTAACCCCTAGGGAGGCGGAGGCGCTTTGGGCCTCGAACTACCCCTGCCCGCCGGGCTAGTGTGTCCCCGTCGGCTGGATGCTGAGCGCCGGAGGCGTTCCGGTTCCTCCTGTCCCTCTAGGTATGGCGCACCGGATGGCCATCACGAACCACTACTACTTCGAGCTCATGCCAGAGCAGCGGAGGAATCCCAGATGGCATCTCGACTATTTCCCGACTTGGGAAGTCTTCTTCGTGGATCGGCGTGAGAGGGTGATCGCCATGCACGAGGAGGACGGCCCACCTCCTCCGAACTTCAACGAGGCTGGCCGTCGGCTGTGGTGGCGCGGCCGGACTCTCCAGAGCGTCATGGCTTACGACACAGCCACCGACTCTAACCCCCGCCTGCGCTACCCTCAAGTCCAGCCCACTCGTACTCAGCCTTCAAGGTTCAACTACGACGACCCCGACGACGACAGCGACGACGGCCGCGGCGAGTACGACGACTATAGTGGCGAGTATTACAGGTGTAGGCAGGAGCATGACTGAATCACTCCAAAATTGCAAAACAAGTTCGTCCGATTTTTGCTTAATATGGCCATGTATCTTAATTTTCAGTTCTTCGATGTAACTTAGTGTTAGTTGCGTTATGTACTTTAATTCCAGTTCTATCCTAATAAAATTTTCTTCCCGCCCATTATTTCCCGTCCTTTTTTCCCGCCCATTAATGTATAAAAAATATAAGTTAATTCAAATCCAAATTAAAAACAGAAAATGGTTTTGAATTAGTTATTCAAATCCAAACACTTTTTATGTCTAAAGTTTTTCTAAATTCTAAATTAATATTCAAAAAATATAAGTTAATTCATTTTTAATTTTAAATGGTTACATTAATTATTTTTAATTACATAAAATGGTTTTGAATTAGTTATTCAAATCCAAACACTTTTTATGTTTAAAGTTTTTCTAAATTCCAAATTAATATTCAAAAAATATAAGTTAATTCATTTATAATTTTAAATGGTTACAATAATTATTTTTAAAAACAGAAAATGGTTTTTAATTATTTATTCAAATTCAAACACTTTTATGTTTAAAGTTTTTCTAAATCCCAAATTAATATTCAAAAAATATAAGTCAATTCATTTTTAATTTTAAATGGTTACATTAATTATTTTTAAAAATAGAAAATGGTTTTGAATTAGTTATTCAAATCCAAACACTTTTTATGTTTAAAGTTTTTCTAAATTCCAAATTAATATTCAAAAAATATAAGTTAACTCATTTTTAATTTTAAATGATTCATATTTTAAATGGTTACATTAATTATTTTTAAAAACAGAAAATGGTTTTGAATTAGTTATTCAAATCCAAACACTTTTTATGTTTAAAGTTTTTCTAAATTCCAAATTAATATTCAAAAAATATAAGTTAATTCATTATTAATTTTAAATGGTTCATAGTTTAAATGGTTACATTAATTATTTTTAAAAACAGAAAATGGTTTTGAATTAGCTATTCAAATTCAAACACTTTTTATGTTTAAAGTTTTTCTAAATTCCAAAGTAATATTCAAAAAATATAAGTTAATTCATTTTTAATTTGAAATGGTTCATAGTTTAAATGGTTACATTAATTATTTTTAAAAACAGAAAATGGCTTTGAATTAGTTATTCAAATTCAAACACTTTTTATGTTTAAAGTTTTTCTAAATTCCAAAGTAATTATTATTTAAAAAACATTACAAATTTAAACCCCAAAATAACAAATAAGGCGTGAACAGATAGAAAATTCCTGATTTTTTTTAAAACAGGGTCATACGTCCCAGTTGGAGCCACCAACCGGGACTAAAGACCCCTGCGCGCCCCTTGGGCTGATGAAAAAAAGTGGAGTATACGTCCCAGTTGGTGGCTCCAACCGGGACGTATGACCCTTTAGTCCCGGTTGGAGCCACCAACCGGGACAAAAGGTCCTTTGGATATAACTGGCTCGCCTCCTCTTCTTCTTCTTCCCCATCTCATTCATCAACGCGCACACAGGAACCCCCCTCCCCCACGACGCCGGCAGGCTGCCCGCCGAGCTCGTCGCCGCTGTTCGATGCAACGATAGGAACCGCCGTGTTCCCCTCTCTCCCAGTACCAATCTCATCCCCTCTCGTTCCTTATCGCGTTCTTCCCCATTTGAGCAGAAACCCTAACTCGTCGTCGTCGCCGTTCAGAGCCTCCCCGAACCAAGCCAAGGTGCCGAGGAGCTCCGCAGTGTTGGACTGCGTCTCTACGCCAAAGGAATCGGCCCCGCTCGGCCTTAATCAAGCTCTGCAACCCATCTTCCCGAGTTCCAGCCACCGTAGATTCGCCTCCGTCCGGCCACCCCTTGCTTCCCCGACCCCGACATCGCGTTCTTGGTGAGCCACTGGTGCTCTAGCACCTCTTCACACGCTCCCTCTCGCTCTCTAGCTCTACCGCGACGACCATCTGTCGCCGTCGCCTCTATCCGCCGCTGTGCTCATCGCTCCGGCGACCAATAATGGGCGGCGCCACCACCATATGGTTTGCCTCGATGAGCTCTTTCTAATGCGCACAACCCTGCAGTCCCACGCGCTTCCCAGGGTCGCCGTCGACCACCGTCTCCCACGCCGCCCATCGTGGTGACGTGGTGCTCGTGTGGCTACCGTGTGGTGCCCGCGTGGCCCCGGTCCCACTCGCCAGCCTCAGAGGCTAGGTGCCTCCGTGGTGCAGGTTAGCAGTGGTGAAAGAACATGTGGGACCCCATGTGTGGTTTTGGTAATTAATGACAATCTTTATGGACTAATGTGTGTATTAAGTTATACTTGTAGGAATTTTCCATTGGCATCGCTTGGAGCTTGTGTCGGCTTCAAGGTCGATGAAATGAGAAGAAGAAGATATGTTGTGCAAGCTCAAAATGCGCAATCTTTAGAAGATCTCATGTTTGATGCTTGCCATCCTCGGTGATCATGGATCGATGATGACGAATCAAGAAAGGCGTTCCATCTTGATAAGGTAAAGATCGTCTACATCGAGCTCAACTGGAATGCTCAAGGCAAAGGTATAATCTTGATAGGTTTTCCCTTTTGCCGGTATTATATTGTTAGTGGAAAACCGGGTTTAGGATAGATAACCGTACTATCAAGAGGGGCTCTCGAATTAGTAACTCGATCACATCATCCGGAGAGAGCTCAAACCTTTACATACTTGCATCATCGTATTTGGTTGTTATTTGGTCTTATCCATGTGAGGATATAGAGCTTGTGGTAATCTCCATAACAAGCTCTTGTTCATCAAAATCGGGTCCCTCTTTTAAATCTTATTGTGATTTTGATCTATGCGGTTTTTCGGTTTCTCACCAAGTGAGGTATCTCACATTATTATACTTGATATATTCTCACTTGGTGATAACCAATATTTTCACCTTTTATAGGGAAGCTCATGCCGTCCTCTTTCCAACGCAATCGGAATCGGGTCGATCGGAGTTACCAATCAAAAGTTATAGTCGTTTGAATATCTACTGGTCTCCTTGGTACCAAAATGCAGTAGTACCGCATTTTAGTACCTATCAAGGCAGAAGGTTTTGGAAAGTTGCCAAAATCCACTGCCGGGCTAGGTACCAAAAAGTTGTAGTACCGCATTTTAGTACCTAGCACGGCAGAAGGTTTTTTACTTCGTCATTTGGATCTATCCTCCGTTGATGGACTATGATGTTTCTTTGCATGATCTTGTAGAGGTTGTTGTCCTCTTCGAAACGAGCCCAAGATCATCAAAATCGGAGTCCGGATGCAAACGTTATGGCTGTTTTTATTCTGTGATGACCGTAGTACCGGACCAGGATCCGGTAGTACCGGGGTCCGGTAGTACCGCATTTTGGTACCGGGGAGCGCAGAGAAAAAATGCGTTTGGAGCCCCAGGAACCCCAGGAAATGTCCGGTAGTGCCGGGAAAAAGTCCGGTAGTACCGGGAAAAAGTCCGGTAGTACCGGGAATCGCGTTTTTGGGCTGCAACGGTTGGATTTTGTAGGGACCTATTGTTGCCTGTCAAAACCCACCGGCGAGCAGCGACGAGCAACACGAAGAGCCGGGAGGCTCCCAGAACTGCTAGTGGGCCCTGGTCCCTCGGGCAACGGCCCGCAAAACTCCGGCACACGTCCTGGCTGATGCAAGGGCGTGCCACCTGACCTATACCTGGTCAGGAAGGTGATGGATTGCTTCGATTAGTTTCCTGCACGGCAAACAAGTATACGTAAAATTCGAGCCGCGACCGGCTCCCAGGTTTCCCTGTGAATCGGCTCCTGGAGCCGATTATCCCATGGTTCTGCATTAGATCTACGATAACATGGGGTTTTGCTTCATCAATACAAGTTAAATCGACCTACGACAGTTTAACGTTTTCACCACATAATTGGAACATCCTACACGTAATTGAGCCTGGTAGATATAAAAGATGATAGAAAACTAACCCTAGAGAAGGCCTAACAACCGACGTAAAGTCAATTCCCGGAACAACTTCTCTCGAATTGGCAAACCATATCCTTACATACCACTGGATCGTTCAACCCGTTTGCAAGGCCTGACCATGTGGATATCAAACTAAACCTTGGAAAACAAGGCATAACTATAACAGATCAAATTGCTGCCCTTACACCCGAAAAAGGTGCAAAGGCAGCGAGATAACTAAAGGCAGCATAACTAAGCAATCATAACAAAAAGGTACCGATGCTAGCCCAAACAAATCTATGATAACAGTATTACTCGCCATCAACAAGGCTTCAGTACGAGTAACACTAAATAACGCATAAGTAGATACTGCCTAGACCGCAAGATGCGATCTAGGCAGCATGACACTTACCCGAGAAAAACCCTAGAAACAAGGGGTGGCGATGCGCCGAGATTGTGTTTGTTGTGAACGTGATCGTCCTCCTTTCTCAATAACCTTAGGTACATATTTATAGTCCGGAGACTTTCTATCTTTGGAATAACCCTAACAACTCTATCTCTTACTTAAACCGAAGCGTAACCTACCATAATATACAGATACACGGGCAATTTAGCCCAAATCCACGCACAAGGCTGATCCAGCAATACGTTGCATATATGTATCCTCCAAGCCCATCTTGATTACGGGCCATCTCCTCCTTTGGCCAAAATGTGGCGATAACACATGCCCCCCTGGTTTTGGCAATAATAATTCCAAAACCACTCTTTTTTTTATCGGGTTGCGTGTTGCAGAGCAGAATCGTCACGTCGCCCCCTCATCATGATGCCTTGTCTTCTCAACTTCTCCGCAGTGCATGATTTGACAGTTTTGGCACCACATTCTGGAAAACCGCTATGGCATTGAACCACCTCCCACTATTCCCCTTATTTAAATTCATCTGAGCAGTTTGCACCCCCATCCTCTTCCATTAGCCAAAAAACCCTCTTCCTCCGCCATGGCCTCCTCTTCTTCCTCCAAATCATCCGGCCTTTCCTTCCAATCCTCCAACACAATGAGCGACCGGGAGCCGACGCCGGATCACCCGCCAATGGCGGCGTACGAGGCTCTCGCCCCACAATGGTGGGACGAGAGGGACTGGGACTTCGCCGCCTGGTCAGAGGACGACGAGTCCCTGACAGACGGCGAGGAGGGCCTCCAGTTCCTTGTCGACGGGGAACTGGAGGCGGAGAGCGCCGACGACGCCGTGTCCTGGGGCGAGGACGTCGAATCCTCCGACGAGGAGGAGGAAGCGGAAGAGGACACCTCCTCCGACGAATACCCTCCGGTGAAGCGCTTCCGCGCCGGGTCCAGCGAGGACACCGACGACGACGAGGAGGCCCCCGCTGACAACTTCAGCAGCAGCGGCGAAGACTACGCCGGTAGCAGCGCCGACGAAAGCGAATACGACGACGGCAAAGACAGTGGCGACGACACCAGCTTCTAGATTAGGAACTAGTAGTAGTAGTACTAGTAGTAGATTTCCCTTTGTAAGCAATCGGCTTCATTGTACACAACCGTCTTTTGAATCAACAAAGATTGCTTTCCCAATTCGATTTTGCCGATAGTCAAAATACGTCAACGTTCCAGAAGCCGATAGTAATATATCGGCTTTCACCATACTACGCTCATACGGTCAACCAAGTCAAAGCCCAAAGAGTCGATGGTAACACATCGACTTTCCCCACAAACGTTTACAAGGTCAAATTTGGTCGCATATTTAGATAAATCTGAGCGGCCACTTTCCAATTTCAAACGGTAGCCTGCGACCCTCTTCAAAAAGGCTAACCCAGATCTCCAATTGCCTCACCGAATAGATCGAGCTTACAGCGACAAGAACCCTTGATCCCCAATCGCATAGATCCATCTCCGCCGGCAAACTAGATGGCGGAATCGTCCAATACCAACACAGCGGTCTCTGGTCTGAAGGTACGCCTGCTCCTCGCAGTCTGAACACGGTGCTAGAATTAATAGCAAACACCTGAATTAATGCTTTATTCTACCGTTAAATTTTTAGGTTTCAGACATCCTGCTGCCGCATCCTTCTCTCCCAAATTCTCTCTGTCTTGGCCCCCGTACAGAATCTAGTCCTGCCCATCTGATCTCTTGCGAGGCAAACAGAATCCCCTTCGTAAGCCAAACCCTAGATTTGAATTCTTGGGCCGACTGCTTGCGAGCCTGGCCTAATCCTCCTGAACATTGGGTCTCTTGGTACAACAGGGTAGCCAAAACTTACCAATCCCAATGGGAAACCACGGGAATAGCCGATGCCTTGTATTTGTCATTGTCTCCCCTTGAGAAACATGAAAATCTTCTAAAAAACATCGGCTATTTCTGGTCCGATGCTCTGAACTGCTTCATGTTCGGTCATGGCCCCATGACACCAACTCTGTTAGACGTGGTGATGATTACTGGTCTGTACGTTACATCACCCAGCCCCTCTGCTTTTAAGCTGACAAAGGTCCCCTACAAGCTTTCTTCAACTTCTGGCTGGAACATTTCATATTCTGTGGCCCTTCCCTTGCTCCAACCAAGAATTATCTCTCCTTGGCCTACGAACTTGCCAGAGGCACTCAACTTGGCATCGGCAAACTGTTCCTTGGAGAAGTCTATCGATATCTCCAGTTGATGTCTGTCAAACTATTCTCCGGCATAGCAGTCAAAACAGGAGGTCCTTGGTGGTTCATTCAGCTATGGTCTCAGCTGTATTTTCAAAACCATGTCCCAAACTTCCCCCTTTTGGCGAGTTGCACCTTTCCAGATGCCAAAGGGAAGCAGATCCGATGCACCAGCTACGGCCAAGCTCTGTATAGACTGCCAGGTAGCAAACTGATCCCTCAGGAAGCATCCAAGTGGTTCAGCATTTTCTTCCAAGGCCTGGACAATCCTATCTTCTTTCCTTACACGGAAGAATCGGAACATTTTGAAAATCCAATCTCCTTCAGGCTAGACAACTTTGCCGATGACACCAGCACTCGGCAGCTATTTTCCACTGTGATCCGTCCCTGCTTCCTTCCAGTTGGCATGAGCACATCCAACAGAATAATCAAGCCTGGATATGAATTCTACCAGCCGGTCGTAGTGGCTCGGCAATTTGGCCTTGGACAAGTACCTCCCCATTTCTTTCTCCACCATCTTACAGAGAGCAGAGCTGACCTGTCCGATCCTCTCACCAGTCAAAGGTGTTATTCCTTCTTCGATGCTCTGACCATCCCAATTCCTAACAACCTCACCTTCGCTTCATCAACCGATGGTTTTGAGAACTGGTGGTTGATGTGGAAGACTCATGCCTTTAGGAGAGCTCTGGGACCGTTGCTGGAACAGCTCGATGCTGAATATGATATCCCCGTAGAACAGGTACCACTACTTGTAAATTTTCTTGATGCAGCTCACAAATGATTCTTCTAATAACCCGCTATGTCTCCTTGCAGCAACAAGATGGTCCTGAACCTACACACGGTGATGGATCCCCCTTCGAATTCTTCCCACCAGCTCCTGTGGTCCTTTTCTGCAAAAACTCGCCACCTTTGAAAAAGGTCGTGATGCAGAACCAGCCGATATCACCACAATCGGCTTCCAAGAGCCAAGCAACCTCTGGGTCAGCCGCCTCTCGAGTTCCAACTAAAACAAAAACGGCGGTGAGGAAGGTAGCTGCCAGGAAGACTTTGAGGCGCCGGAGCCCTTCTCCAGAAAGTTCGCATGTACGCTGATCCATGCCTTGGTTGATCTCTTTCATCCTTGCAAACATGCTTGTGCTTACTAGCTCTCCTTTTCTTACAGGTTTCCATTGAAAACACCTCCAGCGGGGACACACAATCCAATCGAGGAGAATCGGGCCCAACAGACTCTGAGAGGACCACCACACCGAGCCAGCCAGATTTGCCACCATCGGCTCCCAGGAAAAGGCCGGTTCCTGCACCTACTGCCCCCCGAGCATCAGTCGAGGCGGGGCCAGCTGTGAGCCCCAAGAGGACTCGCAAGGGACTGCAAACTTCTTCGTCGAGCCAGGAGGTTTCGAAAGTCATCACCCTCGATGCTCTTACCAATTGTTTTTTATCTGCCGATTCATCACTATTTACATCGGCTAAGCACCTTCCATGCAGACGACTGACACTTCTAGTGGGAAAGCCGGGGAAGTGCCGATGCCTTTCGCAAGGCTGGATCTAGTAATCCCTGAAGGTGTAGATGAAACGGTTACCACTTTGGCCAAGCCCCCAGCAACAACACACAAGCCGATTGTCTCGTCATCTGCTATCCCCTTGATCTTAGGAGAGGTATATTTGCTTCGTTCGGCTCATCCTTCCATGTTGGACGCATACTGACGCCATTTCGGCCTGCCAGGGTTGTGATATCTCAGGCCTGCTGACGTTCGACCCTGAATCCATCGAACCAACTCTCTCTGTCGCCAACGATGAACCACGAGCAAGGGCTGTTCTACCTCAATTCCAGCGTCTCAAAGCCTTGCTTTCCTCCCCGATCGAGAAGTTGATCGAGGGTTCTGAAGAGGTGAAGAGTGTTCTTGCCGAAATCAAGGACCAACTCCCAGTAGCACTGCAGGTGAAGCTTTGGCCAGTTGTAACTCTGTCTTTCTACGGGTCAAGGGTGAAGTTGGCTCGTGAGAGGATTAATCTGCGCCGCGCCCAACTCCCACTGAAGGCCAATATTGCAGACAAATGTCAGCAGCTCAACGAGAAAAAGGCGTCTCTGGATGCCAAAACTGACACCTCTGTCAGCACCGCCGAGCTTGCATCCTTGAAAAAGGAATTGGGAGATCTTGAAGAGAAGGTCCGGGCGACTAAACATCTCATTCGTGACAAGGAAGCATTCATCGCCCGCTCCCAAGACGAAGCAGAAGGCCTCAAAGCTCGACTGAAGACTGATCTGGCGGAAATACGTGCCCTGAACAAGCAGCTAGTGATGGGCAAGGACGAAGATGACGAAGCCGAGATCGCTGAGGTGGATCGTGTCCGCGCTGACGCCCTCCACGCCTTCGAGGCATTCCTTCAGTAGCTTATTCATGTAAACTGACACCTGCCCGTAACAGTTTGAACCTCTAGAGTCGATGGCTGTGCATCGGCTATATATTTTTTTTATTGGCCGATTTCATGTATCGGCCCCCATATTTCACTGTCCATCATCCCACATGCTTGGGAAATATTTCTTGAGATGCTGACCGTTGACAGCCACTGGGAATTTCACGCCGTCCAGCTCCTCAAGCATGTACGCGTTCCCCCTTAAAACTTGATCGACCCTGTATGGCCCGTGCCAATTTGGAGACCATTTACCGTATGCTGCATCCTTAGTCCCCAATGGCAATACAGCTTCCCATACCAGATCGCCAACGTGGAACTCCTTTGGTCTCACCTTCTTATTATATGCACGAGCTACCTTGGCCTTGTTCTCTTTGATTTTCTCAAGCGACCACAGCCTAAGCTCAGTTAAATCCTCAACAATGTCACTCATCAGGGCCGCATATTCTTCAGTTGTTAGATCGTTCTGAAAAGTGACACGTCTCGATCCAGCCGTAATCTCCCAAGGCAATACGGCTTCTTGTCCATAGACTAGATGGTATGGCGAGGTTTTTATCGCTCCAT
Source organism: Avena atlantica (assembly GCA_910589765.1). Lineage (NCBI taxonomy): Eukaryota > Viridiplantae > Streptophyta > Magnoliopsida > Poales > Poaceae > Avena > Avena atlantica. The sequence goes on along the minus strand of OU342734.1, from coordinate 421,175,480 downwards.
GACATGACATGCGATAAGCCCATAAAGCCTCTGACCAAACCTCGTGCCAACGCCTAGGGTGCTCATCGACTTTCCTCTTGATCAGCTTGATAAGGCTCTGGTTGGACGCTTCAGCTTGCCCATTTGCTTGAGCATAGTATGGAGATGATCGGATCAGCTTAATTCCCGTGTCCTCACAGAACTTTCTAAACTCGTGAGAAATGAAGACCGAACCTCCATCGGTCGTGATAGTTTGGGGAATCCCGAATCTATGAATGACATGTTCTTTCACAAAATCGATAACATCCTTCGAGTTCACTGACTTCATAGGGACGGCTTCCACCCATTTAGTGAAATAATCCGTAATGGCCAAAATCCACATGTGGCCTTTGCTTGATGGAGGATTGATCTTGCCAATCATATCCATGCCCCAACCTCGGAATGGCCAAGGCTTGATGATGGGGTTCATTGCTGGGCCGAATACATTGTCTGAATTTTTCCAAATTTCTGACATGCTTGACACCCTTTGTAGTACTTAAAACAGTCCTCAAGCATGGTGGGCCAATAAAACCCTGATCGCCTGATCAACCATTTCATCTTGTGAGCCGATTGGTGAGTTCCACAGGCGCCTTCGTGTACCTCGTGTAGGAGCCGATTGGCCTCGGTTGGCCCCAGACATTTGAGCAGTAACCCTTCCAGGGTCCTGTAGAACATGTCGTCCCCAATAAGCACATACTTCATGGCCTTGTACCTTATCCGTTTAGGTGCCCCCCGAGCCGAATCTTTCAAGTAATTGAAGATATCGGCTCTCCAGTCGTCCGCCTCCAGGAACTGTACCTGAACATCAGCTCCGTCTGCTATGTCCTTGTAGCCTGAAGCCATTTGTGCGAGATCATTCGCCTCGGTATTCTGCGATCGCGGGATCCAGTTCAAGTTTATGTACCGGAACTGTGCCATCAGCTCACGGCATTGCAACAATAATGGGAAGAGCGACTCGCTCTCGCACTTGTATTCCTCCGTGAGTTGGGAAATCACCAATTTGGAGTCTCCAAAAATTTCCACTGCTTCTGCTCTAGATTCGATGAGCAACTCCATTCCCTTGCGTATCGCCTCGTACTCAGCGACGTTGTTGGTGCAAGGGGTAGATAGCCTGATGGAGAAGGAATATGTTGCCCCCTGGGGCGACACGAGTAGAATGCCGATGCCGCAACCATCATCACAAACCGATCCATCAAAAAACATAGCCCACGCTCGTATAGACAGCGCTGCTATATCAGTGTTGTTTCTTTTAGCAATAAGGTCGGCCAACACCTGACCCTTAACCGCTTTCGCGGGTTGATACCGGATATCAAATTCCGATAATGCAAACATCCATTTGCCGAGTCGGCCTTTCAACATAGGAGCCGACAACATATGTTTTATGACATCTGATTTGCATATAATGATAATCTCCGCTGAGAGCAAGATGTGGCGCAGCTTGGTGCAGGTGAAAAACAGGCAGAGGCACAACTTATCGATCTCAGGGTACCTTGTCTCTGCATCCAGCATCCTTCTGCTGATGTAAAACACAACTCGCTCCAGACCATCATAAACCTGCACCACCACCGAGGCGATGGACGTGTCAGCTACTGACAAGTAAATGTAGAACGGCCTATCCGGCTGGGGCGGAACCAACACTGGCGGCTTCGTTAGATATTCTTTGATCTCGTCGAAGGCTCGTTGTTGTTCTGTCCCCCAGCGGAACTCCTCATCAGATTTAATTTTCACCAGTCCCATGAACGGCTCTATTCTTCCTGATAGATTGGAGATGAATCTTCTGACGAAGTTGATCTTGCCGATGAGAGACTGCGGTTCTTTCTTCGTGGTAGGTGGCTTCATTGTTCGCACTGCCTCCTGACTTTTCAGGCCGATCTCAATTCCGCGTTCATGGACCAAGAAACCCAAGAACAGACCGGCCGTTACACCAAAGGCACACTTCTTTGGATTCATCCGTAGCCCGAATTTTCTTGTTCGGTCCAGGACGCGTTGCAGATTGTCCAAGTGTCCTTGTACTGAAGCAGACTTGACCACCACGTAATCGATATAAATTTCCACCAGCTTGCCGATCAGATCATGGAAAATGTAATTCATGGCTCTTTGGTATGTGGCGCCGGCATTCTTCAGTCCAAACATCATGACTACGTATTCAAACAACCCCACCGAACCTGGGACTCTGAATGCAGTCTTGTGTATATCTTCCGGAGCCATAAAAATTTGGTTGTAACCGGCATTGCCATCCATGAAGCTCAAGACCTTATGACCAGCAGCTGCGTTGATTAATGTCTCTGCTACCGGCATCGGATACTCATCCTTTGGAGTGGTTTTATTGAGATCCCGAAAATCTATGGCAACACGCCAGTGGCCATCTTTTTTCTCTACAGGTACGATACTAGAAATCCACTCAGCATACCTGCATGGCCTGATTAACCTAGCTGTCAACATTTTCTCGATCTCTTTCTTGACTTCTTCCAAAATTTCGGCCTTCATCTGTCGTGCTCGCTGCTGGAATGGCCGAAACCCTTTTTTAAGCGGGAGTCGATGCTCAATGATGCTCCTGTCTAACCCGGGCATCTCTGTATAGTCCCAGGCAAAGCAATCTGGATATTCTTTCAACAAAGCTATCATCGGACCCCGCAGATTCGGATCTAACTTCTTGCTGATAAATGTTGGTCGCGGCTTATCCCCAGGACCGATGTCAATCTCCTCTAGCTCATCAGCGGAGGTAAACCCATACCCTAGCTTTCTGTCACCTGCTAAATCGATGTTAAACACGGGGCAAACAGTTGGTGAGGATAACAAAGATAATTTGGGCCGATTGCCGGAATCGGCCCCCTTTTTGATTGCATTAGTCAAGGAAGGTTTACAACTTATTTGTGCTCTACAATGGCAGGGAATCTCCCTACTACGACTGCATGACCTGTTTGTCGTAAGATTACTGCTTTTTATGTTTTGTGGCCGATCGCAGGGATCGGCCATACCACGTACGATCGTGGACTTTGCTACTCTGTCAGGCCAGTGGATAAGACCAACCTCACCCCGTTTTTTGTAGCTTCAATGCGCTCACAGCCGTCTAGACTGATTCCAGAGATCGGCTCTTGGTCTTCTGCCTCCCAGATGTTCATGCCAGCTATGGAGATCTCGATCGAATCATCTGCATGAATGACCTCCACTTCATCTCCATCCCACTGTATTAGGCATTGGTGCATCGTGGATGGAATGCAGCAGTTAGCGTGAATCCAATCCCTCCCCAGCAAGACAGCGTAGGTGCTTTTGCTGTCAACGATGAAGAATGACGTAGGGATGGTTTTTCTGCCCACGGTCAGATCCACGTTCAGAATGCCTTGCGTTTCTGAAGTTTGGCCGTTGAAGTCGCTTAACGTGACGTTGGTTTTGATCAGATCTGCAGTGGAGCGTCCCAAACGCCGTAGCATGGAGTATGGCATTATATTGACTGCCGCTCCGGTGTCAACCAACATCTTGCGGACAGGCTGCCCATTGATATAACCTCGCAGGTACAGGGCTTTCAGATGTTTGTAGCCCTTCTCTCGTGGCTTTTCAAAGATAACCGGCCGTGGGCCGCAGTCAAACTGTGCCACTGGTAGTTCTTTGGTTCTTGGAGCGCAAAACTCTGACGGAAGTATGAACACCATGTTTGTGCCAGCCGATGTCTTCGCATCGGCTTTTACTGGTTTGGGGCGCCACTCTTTCCTTTTCGGACGACCCTCCGTTTCCAAGGTTTGCCGAACTTTCACGGCCAGATCGGGCCGTGCTTTCCTTAAAGCGTGGAGGTACTGCGCTTCGGCTTCCTCCAAGCTACGCAGTCGCTGAACTCTACGCTTTTGGGTGTGTCTGAGTCCATCGGGACACCACCTTGGCCGGTGATATCTGTCTTCTTCTTCTTTACCCTTTGGCTCCTCGAGATCTTTTGCTCGAGGTGACTCCTCTTGCCTGTTCTGAGGCGGGAGAGGCCCTAGACGCTTGAACACTGAAACTGGACATGTGTCATCCTTCTGCTGTCCACATTCCGGGCAGTTGTCGATTGTAGGCAATCGGCTCATTCCCGCATCCCAGCAATACTTGAATAAAGGACAATCCCAATGTTTATCCACGCCTTCCTTTTCCTTTGACTTTCCCCTAGCGAGGTGCTCATATCCTTCATCATCTCTATCGTGTCGGCGACGTCGGTCATACTGACGCTCATACTTGTTAAGGAGATGCGTGGAGTGTGGCTTCTGATATCGCACGCTTCTCACTTGCTCCTCGGTTAAATACCGCCTGTCATCATAACGGGGCCGGTCACGTGGACCAGCCTCCTCTCTTTCTTTGCCCCGAGAGCGACCGCCTTCCTCCTTATATGTGCCATGGTGGTACACAGGCCCTGTCATATTAACATCGAACGAGAAATCTAACTGACGCCTCGTGGAGTGGCTGTGTTCTACCATGTTGACGCTGGGAAACGGGTTTGTGTCTACTTTCATGGCGAATTTCCCAAGGATCAGACGGCCCTGTTCTATCGCCGTTTGGATCTGGCGACGTAGCTCTTTGCAATCATTGGTGGTGTGGGTGAACGAGTGATGCCACTTGCAGTATGGTCTCCCGTTCATTTCTTGAGCCGTAGGGATTTTATGGCCTTCGGGTAACTTCAGCTGCTTTTCTTTCAGCAGTAAATCGAATATCTGCTCAGCTGTGCTCACATCGAAGTCGAACCCTTTTGCAGGCCCTTGTTGTTTTACCCATTTGCAGGACACAGGATCTGCCCCCCGAGCCCATTCAGCCACGGCCACCTCCTGGTCTTGTACGGGATCCTCTTCTTCTGTATCGACCAGGCCTATCGGACGTTTGAACTTGTCTTGGTACAACTCAGGGTGGCGCTGTTCATACATTGTCAGTTTCTGGGCCATGTGCGCCAATGAATTGTATTCTACTTGGAAAGCCAGATCCTTGATAGGTGCTGAGAGACCCAACACTGCCAGCTCGACTGCTTCTTTCTCAGTTAAACGAGCCGAATAACATCGGTTCTTGACAGTCCTGAAACGCTGAATGTACTCGGCTACCGTTTCTCCCCGCTTTTGCCGCACCTGCGCCAGATCTGCAATGCCAGCCTCGGTAGCTTCTGAATGATACTGAATGTGGAACTGCTCTTCCAGTTTCTTCCAGGTCTGGATCGAATCTGGTGGCAACGAGGTGTACCACCCAAAAGCTGGTCCTGTCAGAGATTGCGCAAAGAACCTTACGCGTAACTGATCCGATGCTGAAATCATGCCTAACTGTGCCAGGTATCGGCTCACATGCTCGATCGAGCTCGACCCTTCTGATCCGCTAAACCTTGAGAACTCAGGGAGCCGATACTTGGGTGGCAGCGGAATCAGATCAAACTCGTTGGGGTACGGCTTGGAATAGCCGATTGTCCTTCTCTTCGGCACGAAGCCGAACTGGTCTCTCAAGATGGTACGGATTTGCTCCACCGTTTGAGCTGCAGGGGCTAAATTCTGATGACTCGTTCCGGTGGCATACTTGGCTAGCCATGCCTGTTTATCAGCGTCCATCCCAGACATCCCTGCTCCAGAAATACCTGCTCCCGAAGCCCCTGCTCCAGAAACTCCTGCCCCAGAAATCCCTGCGGTTGCAATCTGGTTCGTGCGCGTCAGGCTATTGCAGTCCGGCACGTAGGTGCACACATATCCATGTGGGATTTCTTTAGGTGGTTCAAACAGGAATTGGCAATCGCCAGGGTCACCTCCAACCTTGTAGACGACGTACGCCGGTGCCCCTGGTGGCTCCGGAGCTGCAAGCGTGAATGGCAGTTGTGGCCTGGTCTGGAGCAGTCTTTCTCCCTGGTGAGTCCCTAGAGTAGGCCCCGACGGAGAGTACTGATGTTTCATGATCTCCTGAACTACGCGAACCGCGACGCGCTCGAAAGCGTTCACTAGGCTCTCAGAATGGCGGTGAAGAGAATGAGCCACCATATAATTGACTTCCTGTCGCAGAGCTCTGGTGCGCTCCTCTGAAGGAACAGACAGATCCACCTCATCAAGAGCACCTTCGGGTGAGAACCCTTTCCACCTAATGCCATGCTTACGGGTCCTCTCAAAAGAGCCGATGAGATCGGCTTCGAAGAGAGCTTTGATATCATCATACTTCGCCTTGTGCTCATCAGGCAGATCGTCGTACGTGACCGGTCTGTCCCCCATCGCAGCGTCGGATGTTGATGCAGATGTTGTTGAATGTCCCACCGGGCGTGCCAGAATGTGTTGCCTGTCAAAACCCACCGGCGAGCAGCGACGAGCAACACGAAGAGCCGGGAGGCTCCCAGAACTGCTAGTGGGCCCTGGTCCCTCGGGCAACGGCCCGCAAAACTCCGGCACACGTCCTGGCTGATGCAAGGGCGTGCCACCTGACCTATACCTGGTCAGGAAGGTGATGGATTGCTTCGATTAGTTTCCTGCACGGCAAACAAGTATACGTAAAATTTGAGCCGTGACCGGCTCCCAGGTTTCCCTGTGAATCGGCTCCTGGAGCCGATTATCCCATGGTTCTGCATTAGATCTACGATAACATGGGGTTTTGCTTCATCAATACAAGTTAAATCGACCTACGACAGTTTAACGTTTTCACCACATAATTGGAACATCCTACACGTAATTGAGCCTGGTAGATATAAAAGATGATAGAAAACTAACCCTAGAGAAGGCCTAACAACCGACGTAAAGTCAATTCCCGGAACAACTTCTCTCGAATTGGCAAACCATATCCTTACATACCACTGGATCGTTCAACCCGTTTGCAAGGCCTAACCATGTGGATATCAAACTAAACCTTGGAAAACAAGGCATAACTATAACAGATCAAATCAACTGAATAAAGATCAAGCAAGATGCTGCCCGATAAACTTTTGTAGCTTATTGGGATATAAGTGAGGGGAACATATTGGGATCTAGATCTTGGAGTTTTTTGTGGATTTCCTCCATTGTTCTTCCTCTCTTATTCCCCCATAAACTTTTGTAGCTTCGGTGGAATTTGGGAGAGAAGGATTAGAACACCTTTGTGGTGTTCTTGCCATTTTCATTTGGTGCATCGGTTTGTGTTCTCCTCGGAGGATTTGGTTTGAGTTACTCATTGGAGCTTGTCCCTCTTGGGTTCTTGGAACCCTAGACGGTTTTGTGGCCTTGGTGGCATTGTGGCCTTTTGTGGCATTTGTTGGGAGCCTCCAATTAAGTTGTGGAGAAGTGCCCCAACCTTGTGAGAGGTTCCGGTTGCCACCGACAAGTGCACCGATAGTGGAAGCGTGGATCGATCCCGTTGGGGTGAGATTCACCGGAGAATAAGGCAGGCCTTTTATGGCGTTGGTGGTTTCATACCACCCCCTCTCCAAACGAGACATACTCCATGTTGGGAGGAACTCGGTAAAATATAGGTGTCCCCGCGTGCCTCGGTTATCTCTATACCCGAGCTCTTTACTTATGCACTTTACATTGTGATAGCCTTCATGCTTGAAGTAATATATATCTGTTGGATATATGCCCTAGAGGCAATAATAAATATAGTTATTATTATATCTTTGTGTTTGTGATAAATGTTTACATTCATGCTATAATAGTATTAACAAGGTAACATTAATACTTGTGTGATTTGTAAACTAAAATAAGAGTCCCTAGTAAAGCCTCTATATAATACTAGCTTGTTGGTTAATTGATGATTGTGATTTCCCTATCATGAACATTGAGATGTTATTAACAACAAGATCATATCGTTAGGAGAATGATATGGTGGACATACTCCTATAGATAAGCGTAGCATAAAGATCAAGTCATTTTAATAGTTCAATTGCTATATGCTTTCTGATACATAGTAATCCAATTCCTTCGACCATGAGATCATGCATATCACCTTTACCGGATGGATGCTTTGATGACATCAAACACCACACCGTAACTGGGTGGCTATAAAGGTGGCATTGAGTGTTCGGAAAGTATTGGTTGAGACACATGGATCAAGAGTGGGATTTGTCCATACATATGACGGATAGATATACTCTGGGCCCTCTCGGTGAAATGTCATCCAATTAGCTTGCAAGCATGTGACTGGCTCACAAGGGATCACATATCACGGGAACGAGAAAAGAGTACTTATCAGTAACGAGGTTGAACTAGGTATGCAAAGATACCGACGATCATAACCTCGGATAAGTAAACTATCGTGAGACAAAGGGAAATTGATATCGTATGTAAGTGGTTCATTCGATCGCAAAGTAATCGTAGAAATATGTGGGAGCCATATGAATTTCCAGATTCCTCTATTGGTTATTGATCGGAGAAGTGTCTCGATCATGTCCGCATAATTCACGAACCGTAGGGAGACACACTTAAGGATTCGACGTTGTTTGAGTAGTTATGGAATGATGATAAAGAGTCCGAATGTTGTTCGGAGTCTCGAATGGGATTCGGGATATCACGAGGAGATCCGGAATGGTCCGGAGAATAAGATTCATATAAGGAAAGTCCCGTTTCGGAGTTGGAGAATGGTTCCGGTGTTTTTATCGGGAATGTTCTAGAAGGTTCTAGAATGTCCGGCACTCCGGAGGGAAAGGGTACATGAATGTGTTATATCAAGTTGATATGATTGCATCATGTACTCGGTGTCATCGCTGAAAAAAATAGAGGGTTTATTCAAATCCTAGTTTGAAAAGTCAAACGGCTAGTTAGAAAGTCAAACATCTATTTTTGGGAAGTGGGAAAGGAGGAGGAAACCGAGTTGGGGAGGAGTCCCTCCTCCCCACCGCCGGTGCACCACCAAGCCGAGTAGGCGAGGGACTCCCCTCCCCTTGGCCGGCCCCCTCCACCTATAAAAGGAGGGACAGGGCTCCCCTCCTAGACACACAACTCCTCCGCCTCCAAACCCTAAGCCGCCGGCGCCGCCACCTGCTACCGCCGCCGCCCTAGGGCAAACCGCCGCCGCCTAGCAACCCTAGCCGCCGGCCTAGCCTCTTCCTCGGCGTATCTAAACCCTAGATCGTCGAGGGACTCCCTCATACTCCACCATACTCGCTCCGGCTTAAGGCGAAGCCCTGCGAGATCTCCCCTCTACTTCCGGTACCACGCCGTTGTGCTGCCGGAATCGCGAGGAGAGTGCTACAACCTCCGCTGCCTGCTGGAACAAGGGAGAGGAAGGTCTTCGTCGAGTACCAAACGTGTGACCGACTGCGGGAGCTCTGCCGGAACGTAGCACCGGAAGGATCGTCTACGCGATCTTGAGATTGGGAAGAGTACGACTACATCACCCACGAGAATCCGCTCTCGTTAAACACTTTGGAATCTTCGAGGGTGAGTTATTCCATCGACTCGTTGCTACAATCTAGTAGATAGATCTTGGCTTGTTTGTTTGTATGCGATAGAAATTTTTTGTTTTCCATTCTACGAAACTCTACAGTGGTATCAGAGGCGTGTCTATATGTAGATCTGTTGCACGAGTAGAACACAATGGTCATTGTGGGCGTTGCTGCTTTTATTGTCGATTGCTTTTTGTGTACTTTGCATCTTGCAGGATGTTGGGATGAAGCGGCCCGGGCTAACCTTACATGACACCGTTCATGAGACTTGCTCCACGCTTGACATGCAACTTGTATTGCATAAGTGGCTTTGCGGGTGCCTGTTTCTCCTAGCATAGTTAAGATTCAATTTACAACGAGTGATTAACAATACTAGTATCAATGTTGTGGTTCATGTTCGTAAGTTAGAACGACACTTATTGAAAGCCCCAAACCACGTAAAACATGCAAAGAAAGTAGAGGCGTCTAACTTTGTTTTGCAGTGGTGTGATGTGATGTGATATGGCCATGATTGTGATTATATTTGATGTATGCAATGTTCCTTATTGTAAGTTGGCAACCGGCAGGAGCCATATGGTTGCCTTTAATTTATGTTAAGACCTGCGTGTCTATTCAAAGTAGTTGTAATAGTTGAAGCCGGTGCACGACAACCATGGAGAAGCGTCATTGACCTTGATGCAATGCCGGTGATGATGGAGATCATGTTCGTGCTAGAAGATAGAGATCGGAAGCACAAAGAAGAAAGGCCATATCATATCACATATTATGAATTGCATGTGATGTTAATCCTTTATGCATCTTGTCTTGCTTAGTAGACGATGGTAGCATTATAAGATGATCCCTCATGCACATGAATTTCAAGTCATAAAGTGTTCACCCTTGGTTAGCACCGTTGCTAAAGCTTGTTGTTTTTAAGCACCACGTGATGATCGGGTGTGTTAGATTCCGCAAGTGTATACAACGTGAGCAAGCCAGATTTGCTCTTGCGGAAACTAAGGTTTGATCTTGACGAGCCTAGCATGTACAGACATGGTCTCGGAACACGGATCACCAAAAGGTAAAGCATGAATCATATTGATGCATCCCGTCCTATGACCGCTACTACATCTACTCCCACGAGCTCCCCAAGTGGACCCATGACTCGCGCCCGAGCTAAGCTCCTTCAAGCCAAGGTTAACTCGCTCCTTTCCTTGTGTGACTTCGACACACCCTTGGATGGTTTGCTACTTCATACGCATACACTGTGCATCATCAAGTTCGAAGATAAGGACCCAAGGGACAGAGGAAACATAGCAGAAGCAACCAGTCGCTGCCAGACGCCAGCGGTACTACCGACCGGTACTACCGGTCCAAGCGGTACTACCGGTCCATCAACCGGTACTACCGGACAGCGGTACTACCGCCCCCTCCTACCGCTCGATACAGGCCACTCCGACGGAAGCTCCAGGTCCTCAAGCGGTACTACCGCTCCCGGAGCGGTACTACCGGTTGCGACCGATACTACCGGTTGCAGGACCGGTACTACCGGTGCTGACTGATCCTGTGCGCCTGAGTTAGGCCCTGTGCCTTGTAACCCTTTCTTATAATTTACCTTTTGTTCCGAAACTACCCCTGTTTTGTGGCTGGACTATATATAGCCCCCACCCTCGATTGTAAACCCTAGACTTGGATAATAATAGATATTAAGGAAACCTTTTGAGGACTTATATCTATTGGTCTCATGCTCCTACCAAGGAGCACCGGATTATCCACCCCCCTCTTGGATCTTGCCTAGTGCGTTCAAGTTGTACAAGGCCTTGGGTTCTCGGTGTCTCGCCCCCAAGTCGTCAAGATCTCACCAAGCACCTCATCCCCCGTTGTTGGCGTGGAGAGCGAGCTTCGCCCAACACCGATCCTAGAGATTATGTTGGACCGGTTGCCACCGGCGTGAGGAGTAGGCGTGTATCGTGTTTTGGTGTGTGTGTGTTCGTGGTTTTCATCGTCTTCCTCAATTTCATCCTCCGACCACCGCTTTCCCCTTGTTTCTCGTGTAATTCGTGAAAGATCGGGCCAACCCCCGGGTTACCCCATAACATATTGGTATCAAGAGCACGGTTGATCACGAATTTCCCCCCAATTTTTCTTTTCTCCACCTTAAAATCGAAAACCCCACCAAAAAGAGCCCCAATTTGCCTTCGGATCGATCTCTGGATTTGGTGAGTTTTTCGTGGTTTTGGTCCATAGATCTGTTGCTTTGGGAGTCGATCTATAGCCCCTGTTGTTTCTAGCCCAGCCTTTCGGTCAGATTTCCCACGAATTTGAGGTTTTTGGCAAGATCATCGCGTTCCAGTTCTGTGCAAGCGGTACTACCGGCCGTGCAAGCGGTACAACCGCAAGTAACCGGTACTACCAGTAGTACAAGCGGTACTACCGCTCACCGGTACTACCGGTTGTTGCAAGCGGTACTACCGCTCCCCTCTGACCGTTATTCCTCACCCGTTGCTGCCTCAATTTCGTTCGCTGACTTTTTTTTTCCACCTCGCGTGTTCGTGTTTCGCGTGTTTGTCGCCATTCTCACAACAGCTTCCGCATCAAGGTCACCACGCGCTCAACGACACCGCGACACTCGAACATCATCCCCCACCAACGGTTGCAAGTCGTCAACAATACCAAAGGTATAACTTGCACCACCTTGACAGCCCCATATCTTCCTTTGTGTGTATTTATCCTATGAGAGCAACTCATTTTGTGTTTGTCTAAGCATTGTGCACTTGCCTTCGGAAAGTGAGAGTGTGAGGCCAAATACAAAAGCTAACATAGTAGCATAGCAAGGGAGAAAAAGAAAAAGAATCAAAAAAAAAGGAAAAGAAAAAGATAGAATAGAAAGATACATAGTCTCCCAATACAAAGAGAATACCAAGCTTGTAAGCCAAGAAAGAGAGAAGAAAGAGCGCACCGAGGCAAGTGCACAAATCTATTGCTTATGCTCTTTTGGCAAACGAGTTGTGGTCTCTCCTTGTGTTGGCACGACAACCGAGCGTAGTCTTCGTTAGGACCTTTTGTGCTCATTTTCATAGTCGTGCTAACCCCGTTTTTCTCCACGTGTGTGTTTCCGTGTTTTTGTAGATCGTATCCTTTTTGCTTTTGATCTTTGGTTCTTTACAACGTAGAACAATAACCTTTTGCTTGGATCGTTTCGTTTGGTTTTCCACAATCCTAACCTTCCACCAAAAGCCTTTGAGAGTTTCTTGCCATTTCACTTTGCACGCTTTTCGCTCATTTGTGTGGCAATTGGTTTGATATAATCTCCAAGGTGAGGTAAAAGGCTAACTCTCCACACCCTTTCTCTCCATATACAACCCTTGTTGGCTTTGCATCATGGACAGGCATGGAGAGCCATCCCAACCACCACAACCTCCGGAGGATGACACACAATTCCTGACAAGATGGGACCATTGGAAGGTCCGAGGAGAATTCAACTATCGTTGCGAAGCTCTCGAGAGGCGCCAAGATGAACAATTTAGCGAGGCCCGTGTGGAATTCAAGAACATCGACAACCGCTTCGAAGAAGTCCATGGACAAATGCATGGCATGCAACACAACCTCGGTCATCAAAATGAAGCTCTTGGTCGTGCACTCGCCTCAACGGATGAGAAGCTTCAACGCCTCGTTGATGGACTCGCAAGGCCACGCTCGCGCGAATCAAGCTCATCTCGACACTCCTCAAGTGAATCAAGTGCACCTCGCCGTCACGCTTCAAGGCATCGGGGTGGACCCGTTCTTCAATCCATGAGCTCTTCGCAAGCAATACCATCTCCGCGTCACACCGCAACGTCAAGCTATGATGGTGACCTCTCCTTAAGACCTCCAAGACGCGAAGAGAACCGGCCACAACCAAGGGCACTTGTGATTCAACAAGAGCAACCTCGCATGGACCACCAAGGCCATCGCCGTCGACATGTACCTTCAACAACAAGTGAAGCATCCGAAGAGGACGAACAAGATCACCGTCGACGTGAAGCACTCGAAGATACTCCAAGGCGTCATCATCGACATGATCGTCCACGTCGGCAACATGATGGTCATGACGAGCCTCCTCTACACCAAGAAGAAGAAGAGCAGCCCATTGCGCATGCGGCTCGACGTCCTCCTCGCCACAGGGCGCAAGACAATACTCCTCGGCATCAACCACGACAAGAACCAGAGCAAGCTCCCCAAGCTAGTCGTGAGGACCATCAACCTCCTCCTCGTCCTCAACCGCGTCAACAAAACGAGCAAGCTCCCCAAGCTCGTCGTCAACAACAAGTTCCACCACCAAACGCGGCACCTCAATAACCGCAAGAGCAACGCAACAATCACCAAGCAAGACATGAGAGCTCGGATGATGATGATGACCGCCCAAATCATGGCAACCGACGCAACCGGAACCGCAATGGAGAAGAAACTTTCGGCAAGCTCAAGTTCACCATGCCAAAGTTCACCGGTTCCAATGAGCCCGAAGAATATCTCTCTTAGGAACTCAAGGTCGACAAGATCTTCCGCATGCACAACTATAGCAATGAGAAGATGATGGCCATGGCATCCCTCGAGTTTGATGAGTATGCCAACCTTTGGTGGGAACAAGTCCAACTCGCTCGCGAAGCAAAAGAAGAGCCTCCAATCGCAACTTGGCAAGATATGAAGGCTCATATGAGATCCCGCTTTGTTCCTTCACACTACACGCGTGACCTCTTCAACAAGCTTCAACCGCTTAGTCAAGGAACAAAGACCGTGGAAGAGTACTTCAAGCAAATGGAGCTCAACATGATCCATGCCAACATTGAAGAGCGAGATGAACAAACAATGGCACGCTTCCTCAATGGCTTGAACCATCCCATCAAGCGCATCACCGAGTTCCAAAAGTACAACAACATGGTTGAGCTTGTGCACATTGCATCCAAGGCCGAGCGCCAAGTGCAAGAGGACATTAAGTACAACAAGCCAAAGACGTACTTCACCTACAAGCACACATCAACCACTACTCCAACGAAACCAAGTGGAAGCTCCTCAAGTACCACCAAGCTTCCCTTCAAGCCAACTCTCCCTCAAGGAAAACAGCCCCCAAGTGGCAAACACACAAGGGATGATCAACCATTCACCGATGAATGCTACAAGTCTGGAGGCAAAGGGCACAAGTCGAATGCATGTGGGAACAAGAAAGTTTTTTTCATCCATGACAACGGCGATGAAGAATACTTGAGTGAAGAAGAGTTTGATGCAAGAGTCAAGGAAGCCATGGCAAGGCAACATTTGGAAGAGGACCAAGAACTTCTTGTGTGTGAGCATGACGCAAGTCCATCGCTTGTGGTCACAAGGGTCTTGACTACCCAAGTCAACGAGGATGAAGACCAACGCTCGAACATCTTCCAAACTCGTGCCGGCATCAATGGGAAGTCCATCAAAGTTGTCATCGATGGAGGGAGTTTCCACAACCTTGCAAGCACGGAATTGTGTGACAAACTCAACCTCACCCTTCATCTGCATAGACACCCCTACCATATTCAATGGCTAAGTGACCAAGGATCCGTCAAGATCAAGCACACCGTCTCGGTGACGTTCTCCATTGGGCACTACAAGGACACGGTGGAATGTGACGTGGTCCCAATGACGGTTTGTCACATGTTGCTCGGAAGACCGAGGCAATATGACAAGCGTGCTTTGCATAATGGTCACTCAAATACTTACACCTTCAAAGAGCTTGATAAAACTTGTGTGTTGCAACCAATGACTCCTAGCCAAATAATTGCGGACAATGCAAAGGCTTTAGCGAGGGCGCAACACGTAAAAACACCTTGTGAGAAGAGTGGTGAGCGAGAGAACCACACCATAGTGAGTGAGAGCTACAAGCCAAACTCGAGTGGAAAAACTAAGAGTGTTCTTCTTGCCACCAAAAGTGAGATGAGAGAAGTGCGGAACAACCCATCCATCTTGCACTATGTCCTTGTATGCAAGGGACTAGAGCAAGGAACTAACGACTTGACAAATGTTCCTCCTTCTTTGATGGCTATTTTGCAGGAATTCCAAGATGTATTTCCCAAAGAGCTTCCTCATGGCCTTCCCCCTCTTCGTGGAATCGAGCACCGCATCGACCTCATACCCGGCGCACCACTTCCAAACCGCGCCGCGTATCGCACGAACCCGGAAGAGACGAAGGAGATCGAACGTCAAATCAACCAACTCGTCTCCAAAGGTTTGATCCAAGTAAGCACTAGCCCAAGCGCGGTCCCCGTGATTCTAGTCCCAAAAACGGATGATACGTTGTGGTTATGCATGGACTGCCGTCCAATCAATGCTATCACCGTGCGTTATCGACATCCTATACCGCGTCTTGATGACATGCTTGATGAGTTATGTGGAGCCACTATATTTTCGAAAATTGATCTTCGTAGTGGTTACCATCAAATTCGCATGGCTGAAGGTGATGAGTGGAAAACCGCCTTCAAGACCAAGCTTGGTCTCTATGAATGGTTGGTTACGCCTTTTGGCTTATCTAACGCCCCATCTACCTTCATGCGTCTCATGAACCATATTTTGAGATCTCTCATTGGAAAGAGTGTAGTCGTTTACTTTGATGACATTCTTGTCTATAGCAAGTCACTAGAGGAGCATGTTACTCATGTTAAGGATGTCCTTCAAATCCTTCGTCATGAAAAGCTTTATGCTAATCTCCCAAAGTGCACTTTTGCAAGAGACAAGCTGATTTTCCTTGGTTTTGTTGTGTCTTCTAATGGCATAGAAGTGGATGTCTCAAAAGTCAAGGACATACGGGATTGGCCCATCCCAACAAATGTTAGTGAACTTCGTAGTTTTCATGGGTTGGCTGGCTTTTACCGTCGCTTTGTGAAAGATTTTTCTACAATTGCTTGCCCCCTCAACGAATTGACCAAGAAAAATGTCACGTTTGTTTGGGGAAAAGTACAACAAAAGGCTTTTGATGAGCTCAAAAAGAGGCTCACCGAAGAACCACTTCTTGCATTGCCGGATTTCACAAAAACCTTTGAGATTGAATGTGACGCTAGTGGTATTGGCATTGGTGGCGTCCTTATGCAAAATGGGCGTCCTATTGCTTACCATAGTGAGAAACTTGATGGCGCACGCCTCAATTATCCCATTTATGACAAAGAACTTTTTGCCTTGGTTCGAGTTCTTCAAGTGTGGCAACACTATCTTTGGCCCAAAGAATTTATCATCCATTCTGACCATGAGTCGTTGAAGTATCTTAAGGGCCAAGCCAACTTGAGTAAAAGGCACGCAAAATGGGTTGAGTTTATGGAGTCTTTTCCTTACATTGTCAAATACAAGAAGGGCAAAGAAAATGTGGTAGCAGACGCCTTGTCTCGCAAAAACACAAGCCTTCTTACACGACTCGAAGTCAATGTCTTGGGTCTTGATGCCATCAAATCTTTGTACGCGTCCAACTCTTTCTTTGGACCAATATTTGCACAATGTTCAATAGACAAAGGGATTGATGATTTCTATTTGCATAAGGGTTTTCTTTTCAAACAAAACAAGCTTTGCATTTCGAAATCGTCTCTCCAACTTTTGCTTCTTCAAGAGTCCCATGGTGGAGGCCTTATGGGTCACTTTGGCCGTGACAAGACATATGACATGCTCTCCACTCACTACTTTTGGCCAAAGATGAAGCGCGACGTGGAGCGCCACGTTCAACGATGCACTACATGTATCCAAGCTAAGTCTAAGTCCAACCCCTTTTGTCTTTATATGCCATTACCTATTCCTCATGCACCTTGGTCGGACATTAGCATGGACTTTGTGTTAGGCTTGCCTAGATCTAAACATGGTCATGATTCCATATTTGTAGTAGTGGATCGCTTTTCCAAAATGGAACATTTCATTCCGTGCCATAAGACCGATGATGCTTCACATGTAGCAAATTTGTTTTTTAGGGAAATAATTCAGCTACACGGTGTACCAAGAACAATCGTCTCCGACCGCGACGTAAAATTCATGAGCTACTTCTGGAAGACTCTCATGGCCAAGCTCGGCATCAAGCTCCTCTTCTCGTCCGCCTCGCATCCTCAAACCGATGGACAAACCGAGGTCGTCAATCGAAGTCTTGGCACACTCCTACGGGTGTTGATAAAGAAGAACCTTAAAGACTAGGAGGAATGTATTCCACACGCCGAGTTCACCTACAACCGCGCCAAGCACTCCACCACCATGAGGAGCCCGTTCATGATCGTCTATGGCTTCGAGCCCCTCACCGCGCTCGATATCCTTCCACTACCACTTCATGAACGTGCCAACATGGACGTTGCCAAGCGTGCCCAAACAATGAAGAAACTCCATGAAGACACAAG
The DNA here is from genome assembly GCA_910589765.1 of Avena atlantica. Classification (NCBI taxonomy): domain Eukaryota; kingdom Viridiplantae; phylum Streptophyta; class Magnoliopsida; order Poales; family Poaceae; genus Avena; species Avena atlantica. The sequence goes on along the minus strand of OU342734.1, from coordinate 421,157,798 downwards.
AGCTACGATCGAGCAACAAGTCCTTCGCCAAGCATCAAGGCTAAACAAGAACAAGAAAGAGATGATCTTTGAAGAGGGCGACCTTGTGTGGATACACTTGAGTAAAGACCGCTTCCCCAAGGAACGCGACTCCAAGCTAAAGCCAAGAGGTGATGGACCATTCAAAGTGCTCAAGCGGATCAACAACAACGCTTATATCATCGATATCCCGACATCAAAGTATCTTGTGAGCTCGACATTCAATGTCAAGGACCTCTCATCCTACCATGGAGAAGAGGAAGTTGAGACGGTTGAAGAGTCGAGGACGACTCTTTCCCAAGGGGGGGGAGCTGATGCAGCCCGTCCTACGACCGCTACTACATCTACTCCCACGAGCTCCCCAAGTGGACCCATGACTCGTGCCCGAGCTAAGCTCCTTCAAGCCAAGGTTAACTCGCTCCTTTCCTTGTGTGACTTCGACACACCCTTGGATGGTTTGCTACTTCATACGCATACACTATGCATCATCAAGTTCGAAGAGAAGGACCCAAGGGACGGAGGAAACAGAGCGGAAGCAACCAGTCGCTGCCAGATGCCAGCGGTACTGCCGACCGGTACTACCGGTCCAAGCGGTTCTACTGGTCCATCAACCGGTACTACCGGACAGCGGTACTACCGCCCCCTCCTACCGCTCGATACAGGCCACTCCGACGGAAGCTCCAGGCCCTCAAGCGGTACTACCGCTCCCGGAGCGGTACTACCGGTTGCAGGACCGGTACTACCGGTCCTGACTGATCCTGTGCGCCTGAGTTAGGCCCTGTGCCTTGTAACCCTTTCTTATAATTTACCTTTTGTTCCGAAACTACCCCTGTTTTGTGGCTGGACTATATATAGCCCCCACCCTCCATTGTAAACCCTAGACTTGGATAATAATAGATATTAAGGAAACCCTTTGAGGACTTATATCTATTGGTCTCATGCTCCTACCAAGGAGCACCGGATTATCCACCCCCTCTTGGATCTTGCCTAGTGCGTTCAAGTTGTACAAGGCCTTGGGTTCTCGGTGTCTCGCCCCCAAGTCATCAAGATCTCACCAAGCACCTCATCCCCCGTTGTTGGCGTGGAGAGCGAGCTTCGCCCAACACCGATCCTAGAGATTATGTTGGACCGGTTGCCACCGGCGTGAGGAGTAGGCGTGTATCGTGTTTTGGTGTGTGTGTGTTCGTGGTTTTCATCGTCTTCCTCGATTTCATCCTCCGACCACCGCTTTCCCCTCGTTTCTCGTGGAATTCGTGAAAGATCGGGCCAACCCCCGGGTTACCCCATAACACATATAGTAGATATGATGAACATGTCGATTGTTCGCCATTGAAACTATATCAACTCTCGTGATGATCGGTGTTGATATGGTGGATTTGGTTCGTGTGATCACTAAAACAATGTGAGGGATATTGTTTTGAGTGGGAGTTCACCTAGATTAATTTTATTATTAATTTGAACTCAATTTGTCATAAACTTAGTCTAAACTATTGCAAATATGTTGAAGATCAATGGCAGCCCCTACCATCAATTTTAATGCGTTCCTAGAGAAAGAAAAGTTGAAAAACAATGAAAGCAACTTCGCGGATTGGTTCCGCAATTTGAGGATTATCCTCACAGCTGGTAATTTGACCTATGTGTTGGATGCACCGCTGGGTGACCCACCTACAGCTGATGCTGCCGATGAAGTAAAGAACGTTTACCTCACTCGAAAGACTCAGTACTCCACAGTTCAGTGTGCTATCTTGTATGGTTTAGAATCGGAGCTTCAGAAAAGGTTTGAGAATTCAGACCCATATGATATTGTCGAGGATCTTAAATTGATCTTTGAGACTCATGCGGCAATTCAAAGCTATGAGGCTTCTAAAAAGTTCTTTAACTGCAAGATGGAAGAGGGCAGCTCCGTCAGTGAGCATGTGCTTAAGATGTATGGGCACGCAAACAAACTTCAAAGCTTGGGTATAGTGATTCCTAATGCTTTGGGGATTTACCGCGTCCTCCAATCACTACCACCAAGTTACAAGAACTTTGTGATGAACTACAACATGCAGAACATGAACAAGACGTTGCCAGAACTCTTTGGCGTGTTGAAATCTGTAGAAGTGGAGATCAAGAAAGAGCACCAAGTGTTGTTGGTCAATAAGACCACCAAATTCAAGAAAGGCAAGTCTAAGCAGAAGGGACACTTCAAGAAGGGTGGTAGGAAAGTTACCACGCCAACGAAGAAGACCAAGGCTGGACCTAAGCCAGATACTGAGTGCTTTTACTACAAGGGAGAAGGTCACTGGAAGCGGAATTGCCCAAAGTACTTGGCGGATTTGAAGAACGGCAACATCAAGAAGAGATGTATATCCGATATACATGTTATTGATGTGTATCTCACTAGTACTCGTAGTAGTGCCTGGGTATTTGATACTGGTTCGGTTGCTCATATTTGTAACTCGAAACAGGTGCTGCAGAATAAACGGAAGCTAACAAAGAACGAGGTGACGATGCGCGTAGGAAACGGATCAAAGGTTGATGTGATCGCGATCGGCACGCTACCCCTTCATCTACCATCGGGATTAGTTTTATACTTAAATAATTGTTATTTGGTGCCTGCGTTAAGCATGAACATTATATCGGGATCTTGTTTATTGAGAGACGGTTACTTGTTTAAATCAGAGAATAATGGTTGTTCGATTTATATGAGTAATATGTTTTATGCACATGCACCTTTGATAGATGGTCTATTCTTGTTGAATCTCGATAGTGGAAATACACATATTAATAACATTGAGGCTAAACGTTTGAAATCGAGCGATAACTCGACCTATATGTGGCACTGTCGTCTTGGTCACATTGGAGTGAAGTGTATGAAGAAACTCCATTCCGATGGACTTCTTGAATCACTTGATTTCGAATCACTTGAAAGATGCGAAGCATGCCTGATGGGTAAAATGACTAAGACACCATTTTCTGGTATGATGGAGCGAGCTACAGACTTATTGGAAATCATACATACCGATGTGTGTGATCCAATGAGTGTAGCATCACGCGGTGGTTATCGTTATGTTCTTACCTTCACGGATGACTTGAGTAGATATGGGTATATCTATTTCATGAAACATAAGTCCGAAACTTTTGAGAAGTTTAAGTAATTTCAAAGTGAGGTAGAGAATCAACGTAACAAGAAGATTAAGTTTCTATGTTCTGATCGTGGAGGTGAATATCTAAGTTACGAGTTTGGCGAGCATTTGAAGAAATGCGGAATACTTTCACAGTTGACACCGTCGGGAACACCACAGCGTAATGGTGTGTCCGAACGTCGTAATCGAACTCTCTTAGATATGGTTCGTTCTATGATGTCACTTACAGATTTACCGCTATCATTTTGGGGTTATGCATTAGAAACAGCCGCATTCACTTTAAATAGGGCAGCATCTAAATCCGTTGAAATGACACCGTATGAATTATGGTTTGGGAAGAAACCTAGATTGTCGTTCCTTAAAGTTTGGGGTTGCGAAGCCTATGTAAATAAATTACAGCCGGACAAGCTTGAACCCAAAGCGGAAAAATACGTCTTCATAGGATACCCGAAGGAAACTATTGGGTATACCTTCTATCATAGATCCGAAGGCAAAATCTTCGTTGCCAAGAATGGATCCTTTCTAGAGAAGGAATTTCTCTCGAAAGAAGTGACTGGAAGGAAAGTAGAACTCGACGAGGTTGTCGAACCTTCTCTCGAAATTGCGAGTAGCGCAGCACCGGAAGAAGTTCCTGTGGTACCTGCACCAATAAGAGAGGAAGCTAATGATGATGATCATGAAACTTCGGTTGAAGTTGCTATAGAGCCTCGCAGGTCAACGAGAACTCGTACCACTCCAGATTGGTATGATCCCGTTATGAGTGTCATGTTGGTGGACAACACCGATGACCCTGAGACATATGAGGAAGCGATGATGAGCCCAGATTCCAATAAATGGCAAGAAGCCATGAAATCCGAGATTGGATCCATGTACGAAAATCAAGTATGGACTTTGGTGGACTTACCGGATGGCCGGAAGGCTGTCGAGAACAAATGGATTTTCAATAAGAAAACAGATGCTGATGGTAATGTTACTGTCTATAAAGCTCGACTTGTCGCAAAAGGGGTTTCGACAAATTCAAGGAGTTGAATACGATGAGACTTTCTCACCAGTAGCGAAGCTAAAGTCTATGAGGATTATGTTAGCAATCGCTGCATATTATGATTATGAGATATGGCAGATGGATGTCAAAACAGCATTCCTCAGTGGAGACATTGATGAAGAGTTGTATATGATGCAACCCAAAGGTTTTCTCGATCCTAAAGATGCTAACAAGGTATGCAAACTTCAACGATCCATCTATGGATTGAAGCAAGCATCCCGAAGTTGGAATCAATGTTTTGATAAGGTGATCAAAAGTTTGGTTTTATACAAACTTATGGAGAAGCTTGTATTTACAAGAAAGTGAGTGGGAGCTCTGTAGCATTCTTAATACTATATGTAGATGACATATTGTTCATTGGGAATGATGTAGACCTTCTTAATAGAGTCAAGGAATATTTGAATAATAGTTTTTCAATGAAGGATCTTGGCGAAGCAGCTTACATATTAGGCATAAAGATTTATAGAGATAGATCGAGACGCCAAATATCATTGTCACAAAGTACATATTTGGACAAAGTTCTAAATAGGTTTTGAATGGAAGATAGCAAGAAAGGGTTCTTGCCCATGTTGCCCAATACGACCTTGAGTAAAACTCAAAGTCCGACATCGGCAGAAGATAGAGAAAGGATGAGTAAGACTCCCTATGCCTCAGCCATAGGATCTCTAATGTATGCCATGCTATGTACTAGACCCGACATTGCATATGTTGTTAGTTTAACTAGCAGATATCAAAGTGATCCAGGAGTGGATCATTGGACAACGGTCAAAAACATCCTTAAGTACTTGAGAAGAACTAAGGATATGGTTCTTTCTTATGGAGGTGATGAACAACTCGTTGTTAATGGTTACACTGATGCTAGTTGGAACACCAAACCGGATGATTCTAAATCACAATCTGGATACGTATTTATTTTGGATGGTGCAGCAGTTAGCTGGAGGAGTGCAAAGCAAAGCATTGTGGCGAGATCTTCAACTGAATCGGAAAACATGGCTGCTTTGGAGGCTTCACAAGAAGCGATATGGATGAAAGAGTTCATTACAGAGCTGGGTGTGGTTCCTAGTGCGCTGGACCCAATGTCTATCTACTGTGATAACATGAGGGCCATAGCCAATGCGCAAGAACCAAGGTCACACAAGAAGCTGAAACACATCAAGCTACGTTTTCACGCTATTCGAGAACATATCCAAGATGGGGATATAAAGATTTGCAAAGTACACACAGATCTGAATGTGGCGGATCCGTTGACTAAACCTCTCCCGAGGGCAAAACATGACCAGCACCAAACTGCCATGGGTGTTCGGTATATTACCATGTAATCTAGATTAGATGACTCTAGTGCAAGTGGGAGACGGTTGGAGATATGCCCTAGAGGCAATAATAAATATAGTTATTATTATATCTTTGTGTTTGTGATAAATGTTTACATTTATGCTATAATAGTATTTAACAAGGTAACATTAATACTTGTGTGATTTGTAAACTAAAATAAGAGTCCCTAGTAAAGCCTCTATATAATACTAGCTTGTTGGTTAATTGATGATTGTGGTTTCCCTATCATGAACATTGAGATGTTATTAACAACAAGATCATATCGTTAGGAGAATGATATGGTGTACATACTCCTATAGATAAGCGTAGCATAAAGATCAAGTCATTTTAATAGTTCAATTACTATATGCTTCCTGATACATAGTAATCTAATTCCTTCGACCATGAGATCATGCATATCACCTTTACCGGATGGATGCTTTGATGACATCAAACACCACACCGTAACTGGGTGGCTATAAAGGTGGCATTGAGTGTTCGGAAAGTATTGGTTGAGACACATGGATCAAGAGTGGGATTTGTCCATCCATATGACGGATAGATATACTCTGGGCCCTCTCGGTGAAATGTCATCCAATTAGCTTGCAAGCATGTGACTGGCTCACAAGGGATCACATATCACGGGAACGAGAAAAGAGTACTTATCAGTAACGAGGTTGAACTAGGTATGCAAAGATACTGACGATCATAACCTCGGATAAGTAAACTATCGTGAGACAAAGGTAAATTGATATCGTATGTAAGTGGTTCATTCGATCACAAAGTAATCGTAGAAATATGTGGGATCCATATGAATTTCCAGATTCCTCTATTGGTTATTGGTCGGAGAAGTGTCTCGATCATGTCCGCATAATTCACGAACCGTAGGGAGACACACTTAAGGATTCGACGTTGTTTGAGTAGTTATGGAATGATGAGAAAGAGTTTGAATGTTGTTCGGAGTCTCGAATGGGATTCGGGATATCACGAGGAGATCTGGAATGGTCCGGAGAATAAGATTCATATAAGGAAAGTCCCGTTTCGGAGTTGGAGAATGGTTCCGGTGTTTTTATCGAGAATGTTCTAGAAGGTTCCGAAATGTCCGGCACTCCGGAGGGAAAGGGTACATGAATGTGTTATATCAAGTTGATATGATTGCATCATGTACTCGGTGTCATCGCTGAACAAAATAGAGGGTTTATTCAAATCCTAGTTTGAAAAGTCAAACGGCTAGTTTGAAAGTCAAACGGCTAGTTTGAAAGTCAAACGACTATTTTTGGGAAGTGGGAAAGGAGGAGGAAACCGAGTTGAATCCTCCCCACTCCCCTCCCCTTGGCCGGCCCCCTCCACCTATAAAAGGAGGGGCAGGGCTCCCCTCCTAGACACACAACTCCTCCGCCTCCAAACCCTAAGCCGCCGGCGCCGCCACCTGCTGCCGCCGCCGCCGCCCTTGGGCAAACCGCCGCCGCCTAGCAACCCTAGCCGCCGGCCTAGCCTCTTCCTCGGCGTGTCTAAACCCTAGATCGTCGAGGGACTCCCTCATATTCCACCATACTCGCTCCGGCTTAAGGCGAAGCCCTGCGAGATCTCCCCTCTACTTCCGGTACCACGCCGTTGTGCTGCCGGAATCGCGAGGAGAGTGCTACAACCTTTGCTGCCTGCTGGAACAAGGGAGAGGAAGGTCTTCATTGAGTACCGAACGTGTGACCGACTGCGGGAGCGCTGCCGGAACGCAGCGCCGCAAGGATCGTCTATGCGATCTTGAGATCGGGAAGAGTACGACTACATCACCCACGAGAATCCGCTCTCGTTAAACACTTTGGAATCTTCGAGGGTGAGTTATTCCATCGACTCGTTGCTACAATCTAGTAGATAGATCTTGGCTTGTTTGTTTGTATGCGATAGAATTTTTTGTTTTCCATGCTACGAAACCCTACAATATCTTGCTATCACTTTGTTGCTTGTATTGCTTAGCATAAGTTGTTGGTGCACATAGGTGAACCTTAGTTGTTCTAGGTTGTGCTTAACAAAGTAAACACTAGTTTTATTCCGCCTTTGTTGAGCCACTCTAGGAAAAGTTTTAATCGCCTATTCACCCCCCTCTAGGCGACATCTGTATCCATTCAAGTGGCCTGGTCCAGGTCCACCCGTCAAGCCCTGGTCCAGGTCCCACCTGCCTGCGTGGAGGCTGAGGTGGCCACGGGCCCCTCTGTCAGCCACTGTGGCTAGCAATGGCCTCGGTGTAAAATGTTTTCTGTTTTGTTTAAATTCAGAAATGGTTTAATTAAATCCAGAAATTGATAAAATATTGTAAATTCAATAATTAATTATTTATATCTCAGAAAAATACAAATAATATATCAAAATGTTCAGAAAAATGAGATCTAACTATTTAACCTATAATCATGCATTGTTCAACAACTTTCAAGACAAGTTTAATTAGATAATAAAATCAACCCCTCTCATATACTCCGGAGTTTCGCCGAGTTAGGGTTTTCACCCCTCGGAACCCCGTTTAAATTGCCGAGCATGTCTTAGGGTTACTTTTCAATACAAATTAACTTGTCATATCATCATACTTATTTTATCATTGCATCGATGCCATGTGTTGATTGCTCCCCTCTCTTTCCGGTGTTCGGTTCTTCGTGGTAGAATACGAGATTGAGATCAAAGACCGAGGACAACACCATCGAAGATCGAAGATTTCTTGATAGCCATCATATTGTAGATGCTTATTAGCCATGATATTACTTGTCATATACCCTAGTTTAGTTAAAGAAACATCGACACCCCTTATGTACATGTGGGTTCGCCGGTGTGTCCTTGCTAGGGCATCCTGAACCCTTTTAAATCGATGTTGCACCTAGGGCTAGTGTAGGATCTCTAAATCTGACATGTCATACATATTGATTGCGCATTGTATTATGCCATGTATTGATTGCCGCCTTTCTTTTCGGTATTGGTTCTTCGCGATAGGATCCGAGCCCGAGGGTTTCTCCGAATTAGGGTTTCTGATATTGTAAATTCATTTTTATTATTGTGTATGTATATTTTAGGGTTTCTCCGAATTAGGGTTTATATCTCTCAACACCGTACCTAACATTCTCCCTTAGCCGCTTTGACTTATCCGTTTTTCCACCTATGCAGAAAATATGGACCCACACGACAGAGACGAAGAAAAGGAAGGGTTGATCCAAGGTGTGATCCGCGGGGAAGAAATTTTAGATGTATCGACGTTTCTGAACAACTCCGGTGAGGGTGATCCTCTTTTTGCCGGAAGAGACGACTTGTTTGAGGTTGAAGGTGATGCCTTCCGTGAGGGAGAAGGCGATGCCTTGTGTGATCGAGAAGACGACCGCTCCAGCGGTGCATGTAATATAATTAATTCATTAATTAATCATCTGCTGTCTATATAGAAATAGTAACGACGATCTTTCTTCTTTTAGCCCTCCGGATCAAATAAATCTACTGAAAAGAGCGGACGAGGCCCAACCAAAAAGTTGGAAGACCATGAGAGGTTCAGGATCGAAGATATCGATGAATACGGCAAACCGATTGCTCCCGAAGTTGTCGCAAACAAATTTGTGGCACAATGCGGAGTAATCGTTAGGGACTTCATTCCGATCACCGTTCGAAATTAGAATAGGCCTGCTGATGCGGAAGAAGGAGGAACGTCTTTATTTCTCCCTACTGTGGCCAAAGATTTACTATGGAAGAGGCTAATGGTTAATTTCGAACTACCGAGGATAGAGCTGGATCCAAATGCGGAGGATCCAGTTGAGGACGCCTTAGAACATGCGCGAGCCATGGAGACTAAGATCTGGGAGTGGGCTATGAAGAAGATGGCCCAGTGTTTCACCAACTGGAAGAAAAGATTGCACCTTGACTATGTCGTGAAAGAAAAGACTCCGGATTTCAAGAAGATTCAGTTTCAGAAGATAGAACCATTCTGGGCTGAGTTTGTGAATTACAAGACATCAGAAAATGCTAAGAAAATGTCTGCAACGAATAAGCCGAATGCTGCTAACAAGAAGTATCACCATACTATGCGGCAAGGTGGCTACAGTGCTGGCATTCCTAAGTGGAAGAAACTTGAGGATGAACTATGTGCTAAAAAGATCATCCTAGAGACAGACGATTGGATCGAGCATGCAAGGAATTGGTTTTACGGGCATGGGGGCACGTTGGACTCGGAAGGGAAGTGTATATATAACATACGACATAAAGAAGACCCCTTGCCAATCGAGAAGATGAGAAAAGCAGTAAAGGCTGTTAAAGATGGGGACTTCATTCCTGATAGAGAGAATGATGAGCTCACACTCGCCCTTGGAAATAAGGAACATGATGGACGAACACGAGGCACAAGCGGCTCCAAACCATGGAGGACTGGGTTTCCCGAAGAGAGGAAGAAATATCCTGATAGAAGCCGTCAGAGGAGAAAGGACAAGGCGGAAGTTGAAGCAGATATTCAGAAAGAGCGAATGCGTATAATTGAAGAACGAATAAAGCAACAACAAGATGAAATTAACGCACTTAAAGAGCAAAGTACTACCGGCCCATCTCAGCAGCACGTGGTGGTAGAACCTGCATTCGATGCTACCGGCCTATCGAATAATCGAAAAAGCAGTATGGCTTCCACCGAGGTCCCAGGTGATGACAATGACGATGACGATGGTGCACCGACGATGGCTCCTGTTGGCTACCCAGTGGATGATATCACACAGATGACACACTGCGAGCTACATGTCAAAGTTGTGAACATATCAATAAAGGTGGCGGTCGGCTATGCCTTACCAATTGGACCCACACCAACTTACCATTGTCGTCCGGTTCCACAGGGCTACGCTGTTGTCGGGGTGGATGAAATCATGCCCACCTTTGAAGTTTTGACGCTTGACTACCCTGCAGGTGAAGGGGATGTGACTGAACTGGGAGACGCAACAAACGTCACCATTCTATGGCCAAAGGAATGTATCGTGCTTTGAAATCACACGCCAAGGCCATCTTCGCCGCCGCCTTACCCATCTACAGCGAGGTCGTCGTCGACGCGGCAGCCGTCTTCGTCGCCTCACCCGTCTCCGTCGCCTCACCAATCTCCGGCGCAGCCATCACCGCGGTAGCTATCGCCAGCGCCTCAGGATAAAAAGCATAAGCGTACCACCGCTACTCTGAGTCGTGGTAAGCAATCGCCAAAACGTAAACAAGAGCCTCTTCCAAAAGTACTAAAGGTTCCTCCCAAGAGAGCTTATGACTGTACTGAAGAGGAGACTACGGCTATCGTTGATGCGGAAACGACAACGTTTTTCGCTAAGCTGAGGCGGCCGAAAGAGCCAGAGTTCCCCAGCACCAAAGAAGAAAAAGCCAGAGTGTTCAAAATGCTAAAGACTCTTCATCAACCCGAGCCAAAGCTGTCATCAGACTATGAGCGTTCTATTCTCAAGTCACATGCGGCACAACAAGCCTCGAAGAGCAGTACTGATGCAAGCGAGAAATCTGTTGTCCAGCTCGGAGAACAAGCAAAACAGTCTTGCGCCCCTCTCAAGGTGATTTCCCATACCAATGTGGGGTCTAACAAATATGTGCCGAAGAGCAGTATGATCCAGAGGTAGTTGCACAATACGGAGAAGCTGCCGCTGCTCAAGGTATAAGTATTGCCTAGTACTTATCCTAGTTAGAGTACTTCCCCGTGTGTGAAGTAGCATACAAATACCAGTAAGGCAATCCTCTCGTCAAACCTGAGGAGGTAAATAATCTTCCAACAAAAATGCAAAGATTTCATAATTGGTATATGCATGCCACAAAGGCCGGGGCTAACTAGATAGTGCTGAGGGTTACAAAAAAGCATTATGGGGAAGAAATAGATGACATGATATCCATTTAATTTGATGAACTATTTCAATTATTCAATCAAGACGCCTTGGACAAATCGATCATCAGTGCCTATTGTGTGTAAGTACTAATTCTGTAATTAATTTAGTCTCTAGCTATCTCACCTTGTTTATTGCATGTATATAATCATACTATAATATGCAGAATGAAGATTCTCGAATGCAGCAGAGGACAAATCTATGGCATTGGGTTCATTGACCCATATTGGGTTCATCAAGCTAATCTCAAAACAAACCCCCAGGATACGGAGGATAATATCGTACACGCGTTAAGGTTTCAAGAAAGCAGAAGGGAAATACTATTTCCTTACAACTTCGAGTGAGTGTTATTGTCTTGTATACACTTTGTATTTCGCTTACTCGATGTTAAATATATAATTGATTAGTTATGCATGCGCAGCTAACTTGACAAAGGGCGTGTACTAGTCATGGACTCGAAACATAAACCCCTTGAGCAGTGGAAGGACATGCAGATGCTTCTCCAGCGGTAATTCTAATCATTACGACACTATATCAGCAACGTTCGTGAATTTTATGATATCAAGTAATTAATAACTTCTTTTATTCGTTTTCTTCGCCGGGCAGCGCTTGGAAACGGTTCACCAACAAGGCTAGGGGTGTTTGGAAAGAGGAGCTTATATTTCAACCACTAGATGTAAGCACTCCTAGCTATATCCGCGCATCTCTTTGATTCTAGTTTTGATACCGTTATTATCATGCTTGATTTTTTTTTATTAAACTTTGTTCTCGTAAAGTGTCTGACGACCAGGGAACAATTTATGTGGATACTATGTTTGCGAGTTCATCCGTCAGACGTGCTATGAGAAGGGCAGAAATTTAGAGCAACTCCACGTATGTAAACAATTTTTATATTTTTTAATTACCATCAAATTGTGTTTAGTTTCATTCATATAGGCTAACTCCTTTTTTAAATCAGATTGAACGTCTAGGGACGATCTTCTGCCAAAGGATCGCGTACGAGCAATTCATGAGGAATTGGTGGGATTCTTGGATGCAGAAGTCCTAAACCCAAAAGGGGAATACTATTCGGGTGTGTATAAATAATAGGGATTATACAAAGAGCTTATTTTGTATGTAGTGCATGAACTCGATCCGTGTATCGAATGTAATATGTTCGACACTTGGATTTATATTGTCATGATGATCTTGTGTAATATAATGGTTCCTTCATTGATGAGTGCAAAACACTAAATAAAAAATAAAACAACATAAATGAATTATCTGCCACGGCACAAAAAAATGGCCAAAATGCTGTCGCGGCAACAAAAGTTGCCAAAATGAATTCTCTGTCACGGCAGAAAAATGTGTCAAATCTCTGCCGCGGCAGATGGTTATTTGTCCCGGTTCGTAAACCGGGACGGTTGCTCCCCCTCCCCCTCTACCGCGGCCACGTGTACGCCCTTTTGTCCCGGGTTGGTGGGGCAACCGAGACTAAAGGTTGGGGCTTTAGTCCCGACTGCCCTGTCCCGGTTGGAGAACCGGGACTAAAGCCCCTTACCAACCGGGACACATGGGGCTGTTTCCACTAGTGACAAACATATTCTTAGAAAAAAGGAAAAAAAATAGGGCATTCTTTAGCGAAACAAATTCAAACAAGCCGTGGTCATTGGTAAGCATCAACACCTGTCGTTTGCAATGCAACACACGTGAAGCAACAAATGTTTTCCAATATGCAGTGCCTCCATGTTTACCTTTACTTTGTTTAGTATAGTACTAGTGGGGGTGATAGTGAGAGGGCGACGCCTAAATTGAATGTATGCAGCTCTCAAAAGTACCAGAACTCTAGTCTCTGCTTCTTTGGTCCAGCTGTGTCCTGGCATATTTGGATTCGTCGCATGAAAGTGGTGCCGCTGGATCGTCTATTAACTGTGTGTTCATTTTCATCAAGACTTTTAGTCTAAAAAACTGGACGAATTTACTAGCCGAGCTTTCAGCAACAACCCAAGGAGTGGTAGATTTTGTCGAAGTCCTGCGTAGATAGGTCAAATTCGTTAAAAAAAAGTTGAAACATACGTTTTCAGTAATTGCGTACTGCAGATGCTGCAATTATTTAGAAATGGTCAAAGGTTATGAGGAGGTTACTATAAAAAAATCTATATGCGTTGCATGTAGAAACGAAGGGAATATATTTTAGGCGCTGATAAATTTTAAGTGGGCTCCCCATCATGATACTACAATATACAGTATGTTTTCTACACTCTGTTTCATATTAGTTGCCGCTGGTTTCGTACAAATTCGTACTCAATCAGCGACAACTAGTATGGAACAGAAATAACACATCATATGACATTAAAAGGCTAGTTTAGACATTGAACATGCACATAAACATATCATTGGAAAAGTAAAATAATGGCATGACATCCAAATGGCATTCCTTAGCAAGCAACATGGTTATTGCTCAGCATTAACATATGCAATTTGCGATGCATTACACGTAAATCAAGAAATGTTTGCTCCCATTTGTGGTGCCTTCAAGAAGATTATGTAGTGCCTTGTAGAAGGGGCCATAAAGCCTCATCATCACCGGATCCAGTTATTGAAGCCAAGATCAACCATTGGCAGGTAGAGAAAAACTAAGATGGAACAATAGTTATTTTCACCCCATAGCCCGACACTTGTTACTCGAAGACTTCTGGTTCTTGTGAGCACAACCTTCACAACAACGTCCTCGACCCACAGGACCCGCCAAGAGATTCCACAACAAACAACATCGAGAGCCATGCCAGATGCCACCTTGTGTAGTGAGGCCCTTACTTTCGGCAACTGTCGCGAATGTTGGGTCTTGTTCTAGTGTTAGCGTCAGCAAGTATGTCAAAATCCTTCTGAATAAGCTTGAGTTTTTTTAGGTGAAACTATGCAATCTGATATTCTTTCAGCGTGAATAGGTCTCGTAATCTCAAGTTCAAGATCATACCAACGATTTTAGTTGATAACACTAGTTACGACCTCTAACGGTCTTACAGACGAGAGTGTGTGTTCAAGTATAAGCTCAAAGGTACCTAGACGTGAGAAAAAACTGTTGAAATAAATTATACTTCCTCCGTCCAGAAATAACTGATTTTAGTTTGTCTAGATACGAATGTATCTATACACTAAAACATTTGTAAATACATTCAAATTTAGACAAGCCTAAATCAGTTATTTCTGGAGAAGAAAGTACTATATGTCATTTATTCCTCGAGATTTTAAGTTAATAACATAAACCGTCATATGAGGATCTCTGGAAGAAGGCATATGTTTATTCGAATATTCCCCAAGATACCGATGTGCTTCATCTACATAAGGGTCACCCGTTAACTAAACCGATAATGTATCCACTAGGCGAAAATGTCGCACGCAGGAGGCACGCAGCACTGTCTCTGAAAGGGAATCGCATCATCAAACGCCTCTGAAAAGCACGTGCTGTAATTCTGCTGTGATCCGTACGTGTCGCTATCCTTGTACAATCACGCAGCTTTGATCTGGACAATAGAGGATTAAGCTAAGCACATGCCACTATGGCACGTGAGATCTAGTACTAGTCATTATGACCTTAACTAGCTATAGATCGAGGAGGAAAGTCGTCCGGCCACGAGCGAGGACGGTTGAAACTTCTTGCGATCTTCCACGATGAATAAACCCGATCGACGGCGACGGCCGTCGCCGGTACGTCTCGATCAGTTTGTGCATAAACGAGGGACACGCCACGTATAAAATAATACGTACAGAGCGTACTTAGTGCAAATAAAACATAATCAAAGGCGAGTGTAGTGCTGACTGACGACGAATTCATGTAAGTGGAAGGAGGGCGTGACGTCGACGGCGACGATCGATCGCGATGTCTGAAAGCTACCTACGCGGCTGCCCATTTTTCTTCTTTTCGATATCTCCATGCACCTGTGTTCCTTGTCATGGTGCGTGCGTGCGCGCGTGCCGATGGAATTATCCGTTTGACGGACGGACAGCCTCGACGCTAGGCTAGCTTACTCCATTTTCAAGGTCTTCGTGGCGACCGTTGCTCTGTGTCCTCAGAAGCAAAGGCTTATTCTGACTTTTACAGTTGTTTTCTTCTTAATTACAAGAAGACTAAGGCCACGTATTAAAGATGTTCAACCCTGGAATTCCAGAGAAAATGACACACGTGGCCATGGAAATCAACTTGCTCTTCCTCGTTGAAGGTGTGTCGAAAGCAAAACTCGATGCCCGCTCTGGATCTCCAAAACACCCCGAGAACAAGGATAACATTGTTGACGCAATCGGCTGGTAAATCATCCTCGGTTAGAACTAGAAGATGCATCTGGTGATATCAGTATGAGGATCGGATTGTCCCGAAGATGAACGCGCTGAAAAGGGGTGGACAACCACTCCCACAACCAGGGGACCTTGCCTCACTAGCTTCCTGTTGATGCGGAAGCTAACCATATGTTCCGTTGAACGAAGAAGAAGCCATAAGACCAAAGCACAGAACATCATCGATCGTCCACTCCGTTGAAGACCACCTAATTAAACGAATCGATGGAAGATAAGGAGACACGCTATGGCCTCATGTGAAGCCAAGCACAATCGGTTGAACGAGGAGAAGATGTGGAGGCCTTATTCCACGCTATATGGCAGATGTCATCGCTTCGCCACCACCAGACTCGCACTTAAACCGAGCCCTAACAAAAGCTAGGGCGAGCAGAACTTTGTATGCATGCTACTTCGGATCGGGGATTCCCCACCTCTCTGGTGTGTGTAAGGCACCTGGAGGCGAGAGGAACCTGTTGCACTCGGGGAAACCTAGATAGCACTTTATGAGGTAAGAGATTTATTATTACAGTTCACAGTCACACAAAGTGAACACAGAGAGAGGCGCCTTCGCATCAACATGTCAAACGTAAAATCAAGTTTATGAGGTAAGAGATGCCGAGAGCGAGGTCGCTCTCACCTCACGTGTACTTTTCAATTGCTTCAATGACGATGTAGAGGATTAACTAGATTCAAGCTTTGGTTTAGTCTTTGTTTGAAGTGCTTGCTTCTCGGCCTCCCAGCAGGATACATTCATACATGCATGGCGGTGTGTGCCAATAAGTTGAGCGGCGGCGGCGTTCTCGAAACGTTTGCACGCTCAAAGTCTAGCTTTATGCCGGTGGACTATGTTGCTTTCGGGCTGGCTTTCCTTGTGATTTGATCCGTGTGATCGAAGCTTTTGACATGGTTTACCAGTAAGTTGGGTTAAATCGATGCCAAAAAGACGCTCACCATTGTCCCGTACCCCCGTTAAAAATAAAAACCATTGTCCCTTAGTACCAACTAGCAGCACCACTATGGTGGTATGAACAGATCTCCCTCCCACGCAGTCACACAAAATGGAACGCGCCGCGGCTGACTTGACACAACACAACCTACGACCCGACTGCAAGTAGTAGTACTGGCCAAACAAAGCGGCTGTGCTGTGTACATGCGGATGCGGGGCCCGCGCGATCGATCGCGAATTATTGCTGACCGTTTGACCTCGTCCGCGTACGTACCACGCCATGTCCTTCTTCGTCGTTGGTCAATCCGTTGACGCACATGCGGCCGCGGCCGAGTACGTTTCCCCGCATGCGCATGTCTAGCCATACTATTCTCGTCTCCTCTTGATCCTTTTTTTTTTTGAGGGAAACAGCGGGACTCCGTCCTGCTGTGAGCTTTATTAATCATCGACAATCGTTACATCGTTTATGAGACTATTAAGCAAAAAATTAGGGGGATCATCGTCCCAAATACAAGAATCCTTATTAAGAAAAGAAAATCTAGCTAGCTCATGAGCAGGTGTGTTTGCTTTCCTCAAACAATGCTTAAAAATAACACTACCAATATTAGTTGCAGCGTCCACGCAGTCTGCACTTGGTCAGAAAAGTCGTGTCGCTACAGTATACTCCACTCCCAGTCCCAGAGCCAGTTCAAGTTCATCTTTATCTGAAATTTCGTGCGCTGCGTCAGTTCGATCATGGACCCACGTCGTGTGTGAGCTGAAGCTGAGCGAGCATGGAGTATGATCTGAAGCCAGCTGTTGGAGCAACAAGTGATCCGACTGTATGGGCATCGCGGTCTAATTTGCTGGCATGCATGGCATCGCAGCCGCCAGCCAGAGAGTACCCAGGTACGTACGGTGCCCCCATCAGGCAGCTCAGCTACAGAATACGCGTCACGGAAATATATACCGGCAATCCAACCTAAAGCACCTTTATCTACACAGAAAGAAAACACAAATTTCCACGCAAAAAATAAAGAGAAAGATAACCAGAAAGCGGCAGGAAATTAAAATACCGTAGTATAGAAAATACAAGTCTGTCACTTTATCTACGTGGACCACATTAGTAGTATAAGGTCGCCTTAATCAAACTTATGCTAAAAAGCACTAGAGTAGTAGACCTCTTCGTGGTAGACTAGTAGAGTTGAAAGTTCGGCGCCCGGCCGGCCGGCTCGCTCCCTCGCTCCCTGGCTGGGCACGTACCGTGCCGCGGCGACGTGCGACGATCACCGGTCGAGTCGAGCAAAGTGAAGTGCTTCGTCTCAGATTCGATGCGCGCGTACGCCGGCTGATCTATCGGACCGACGAAGAAGCTATAGCTGTCAGAGAAAACGCATCATCAGACTTGTCCGCGCCCACGTACGTCCACCTCAAATTCCCAGGAGCTTGACTTATTTTCCAGCGCAGGGGTGACAAGTCGCTTTGCCAATCCAGTTACGTGACGTGCTTAGGCTTAGCCAGTGACCTCTCCTGGCCAGATGCGGTGAACGCTAGTACTCCCTCTATTCGGGATTATAGGTCCTACGCGCATACCTAGGTTGTTAATTTGATCAACAAAATATAACTTATATATCATAAAAATTATACCATTAGAAAATATAACCTCTAAAGTTTATAATGATATAATTTTTATGTTATACTATTTATATTTTATTGTTCAAATTGGCAACCTAGTTATCCGCGCGGGACTTATAATTCCAAACGGAGGGAGTACTATATGCATTTTTAATACAGTAGGAGTATTAGTTCCTTGCTCCATCTTTCTTACTACGAGTAGCTAATTTTCTATTCGTCGTCGTAGCACGGCTCGATCCTGTAATGTATTCGCAGCCTTCCTAGTTTTATAGTACCACTGCACTTGTACAACTTGGATCAATCATCCGTCTCCTAATTTGCAAATAGAAAAACAGCGGGATATATAATTGAATATGTTGAAGACAAGCAAGCAAGAAAGCTGTCTCTCGTTGGATCGTTTGAATTTTGAAAGCAACGGCCCGATAGCTCTCTACTAAGGCTGCCTGCATTAATAGAGAGAAGGGAAGGACCTACTGACAGTACATACCCCATAATAACAAGAGAAAACAAGGGGAAAGTCCCCCTTCCTCTCGATAATGCATCTCCCGATTGCCTACCGGTCCCTCTGGATTCCAGGGCACTAAGCTCGGGTGGACTTCCCCAGTCCCCCCTCTCGAAAGCCCTCCTTCTTCTTAGCATTCGTATCTTTGTCTCTGCGATTGTATGCCCTCAAGAGTCGAAGTGGCTAAGCTCAATGGCCCTGACAATGACAAGTGCCCACTATGTGCGACTTCAGAGACGTGCACCCAGATTATGTTCACTTGTCCTGTGACTCAGTTTCTGTGAAGCTTTGTCCGAGAAGCAGGCAAGACCAGAATCTTGGGAAGTTCCTGAAAACTAAGGCAAACCGTACTGGAAGAAGGCGCTGCCTTTTATGTCTAGTGTTTACGGCCTTAGCTTGGACCTTATGGAACGTGCAAAATAAGATGGTGATTCAGCCGATCTTCCCTAGTCGCGCTTCTGACTCCGGTATTTCTTTTTTGTCCTACCCGCAGCAGTGGTACTCGCTTGATTGGGAGCACCTGGATGGCACCATCCAGGCTCTGAGAGTGGGGGCGCACACCTTCTCGGCTCCGGACCACGTTATCCCAGCGTCCTCCTCGGGCTAGGTCCCGCGCCTCATTTTCTTTTCTTTTGGGCTTTCTTGTGCTCAGGCCCTAGCGGACTGTGGTGCTTTTTTTTTCTTTTTCTTTGACTCTAGCTGTTGTTGTGTTGTGTTGAAACTCATTTTTTCTAGATGTTTATAAAGCAGGACGCAACCCTGTTTCAAGGAGGAGGATGAACAAAGTTCAACATAATGGATCTATCTATACACCACCATTTGCCTCCTTGCGCCACCCGTCTCGTTATCTTCCCCTTCTTGATGGCATACACTATTATGTGCCACTCCGCGAGCTCGAGACATGGTAAGCTTGGGAAGGAGATCGTATATGACGCTCCCCTTCTTCTTTCGGGACTGATGGTAGATCTAACTTTCTTCGATGTACAAAGGGCACACCAATCAAAGGGCATAAATGGGTAGCATGCTATGGCACGTGATGTCACATTGGTTTTTGGTGGTAAGTCAAAAAGGCTCGACCTTGCCATTTTGTTGAAAGGTCTTTCAAACGTACTTGTGTTTGTTTCATAAACCCTTGATTTTTTTCAAGTAGATGAAGTAGGATATGTCAATGACTCAAACTAACCCGACCCCCATGTCAATAAAAACTAACCCTACCCCCTCACCGCTATGGCATGAGTTGATGGTGTTTATGCGTGTTGTGTCATGTTTGAGACCTATCGTTATGTTGGTCTATAGCTCGGTGATCCTTCTATATTGCTATTGTCGCGCAATCATTACACTGTGAGCAACAAAAAATATACATAAGTGCCACTTAGAGTAGTATTTGGAAGATTATGTAATTGAGCGATGAATCATGGGTAAAATGATACAATGGTGTGGAAGGAAGGGGATTGTCATGTATTATTTGAAGAAAAGAACATACTTTGGTCCTTTTCCATAGGAACAACACACGTCGGTAACCCTAATGCATCAATGAGAAATGAGGGATTGCCAAAATTAGCGCAAAAGGTGATTTCTTACCATCAAAATGTTATTTTACTACTATTTGCATGTGAGATGCGTAATAGAAGGAAATAACATTTATGTCCTATTGTATGGCAACCACAAACATCGGTAACCCTCATGAAAACATGAAAAATGAGGGACTGTAAGTATTTGCCAAATGTAGGAACAATCTTTTAATTTCAAAATGTTACTTCCTTCTGTTTATGTGTGAGATGGGTAAATAGCCTTTTTCATGTGAAGCACAAACATCGGTGACCCTAATGAATTGAAGAGAAAATAAGGGACTACAAAAAAACAAAGTGAAAGTAGGGATCACAGTTTTTAGTTCCAAAATGTTATTTTCTTTCTGTTTGAGTGTTATATGGATAAACGGATGGAAATAAAATTTCGCTTCTTTTGCAGGAATCACATACATTAATTAGTGACGCTATTCAATTGATGAAAAATGAGGATGCCACAAGTTAGCACCAAAGGTGGGGGATAGAAATATTCTAAGCGCCAGGATGTTTTTTTCTTCTTTAGGCCCGAGGTGGGTAAATAGAAGAAAAATACATTTTGGTCCACCGCAATGGAAACCCGAAGCACCAGAATCAATGATAATGAGAGACTGTAATAATTAGTGTGAAACGTGAGGACGAAATTTTTTGTAGTTTCAACATTTTATTTCCTTCTATATACATATGAGATGGGTAAAAAGAACGAAACAACTCTTGATGTGAATCACTAACATCAGTAACCGTAGCAAATCGATGAAAATAAGAAATATCCCAAAAAAAAGCCACATGATGGGGGCACAAAAAATTTAGTACCAGAATGCTATTTTCTTATACGTACATGCGAGATGGGTAAAGAGAAGGAAGTAATATTTTGATCCCTTTTGCACGGAAATGCGAACATCAGTTACCATAATGAATCGGTGAAAATGAGAGGACCATAGGAATTAGCACCAAAGTTGGAAATAGAAAAGGGCCAAAATTTCACTTACTTCTATTTTTATGTAGTAGTATATAACAATAGCCAGGGAAAAAGGTATTCTATAGCAACTTGGACGCCCCCTCTCTCCTGTCACTGTAGCGAGAGAGGCGATTTATGAGAGCCACCCGTCAACCCACACTCACTCGCTGGTGATCTGCGATTTCCTCCACCTCCGTCGGCCGCTCCGGTGGCGGGAGGTTGGGGAAATCGTACATCCCGGCTTGTACATAACATAGGGCATGGTAGGTTCCCGGACGGCGGCGCCATGGAGGTGGAGGCGACGTCGAAGCCGGTTTTGCTGTCGGTTTGCATCCCCTCTCGCGGTGGTGCTCGTCGGAGCTTCTTCGTGTGGCGGCTGACTTCCCCGAGGCCGCCGATCTACGCATCTGGCGCGCTCGTTGTGCCCTGGCCGGATCTGATGTGGCGGAGGATCCGGATGCTGAAGATGAAGGTGAAGGCGACGCTGTTCTCTAGTGCGATGATGACAACGTTCCTGCGAGTAGGATCTTCGGATCCGACGATCGGCGACTTCCCAGCTGCCACGGGGCCGGCTCCTATCCAAGGCCTCAAGCGGAGCAGCGGCAGCGGCGCGCCACCGACGGCTCCAGTTCGTCGCCTTAGTCGGGATCTAGAAGAAGGGCCTCTTTGTTATTTTCTTGTACTTTTGGATCTTTCTATAAGAATGTTGGAGTAATATTATCTTCACTTTACACACAAAAAAAGTATACTAACAATAGTATTTTATGTGTGTGCTATATTGTTATCAACTACTCTAACTAAAATGTGTAGTGCTAACAGCTAAAAGACGTGGTGTCCAAAATATGCTCCGTACATGACACGGATAATTTAGGCGAGTGAAAAAACTACGCATAAAGCGTGCACACAGCACACACACGCACAGATCTACACACATAAACGTACGCTGCAACGATGATGCAAAGCAATGGTTGGATGGCCTCGCGATTGGTGAAGTCGCGATAGGATATGCTGCATTTATTCTGTAGATCCAGTGAATATATGACCGGATCTGTGTCATCAATATTTACCGATGGATTGACCAATCAATTAATGAAACCATTTTTCCAATAAAAAAATCTCCCAGCGCAATCCTTCAGATTTCCATCTAGGTACTCAAATATTTTGACCCCTCGTGGGAAAATATTTATACCGTATTTATAGAGTACTAATCCACACGGCCTTGGTAATAATAAATAGATGACAGACCACCACGTTCTGAATCGATTAACCATCATAACTTGCCTATCAATCAGCATTAGACACCTCCCCTCTTAGTTAGGAGCAGCCGGGTCTAAACCCAAAGTGAAAAAGATGGAGTGTACTAGTACTAGTAGGGAAAAAAATAAGGAGAAAAACAAAGAAGGAATTCCCCCTCGTGTTCGTGCACCACCTTTCCTTCCTCGAAGTTGCGCGAATTGGCCCTGCACGTTTTTTTCTGTTCCATCCATAGGCCGAGCCGAAGCGCCTGCCCGCCCGGCCCGGCCCCCGCACGCACACCACGCCACGCCACCAGGCATAAATACCCGGACACCCCGGCGACCTCTGCCATTACTCTGCGGCACGAAGCAAAGCTCGCACCCGTGTGCTCTGCCTCTGCTCCCTCCCCCAAGGACACACAGGCCACGCGCATCTCTACCAGGCAGGGATCGGCCAGCGAGAGATTCCGAGGAGGAGGAGGGGGATCAGGGGAAGAGGAGCGGTAACAAAAAAAAATGGGGAGGGCTCCGTGCTGCGAGAAGATGGGGCTCAAGAGGGGGCCGTGGACGCCGGAGGAGGACAAGGTCCTCGTCGCCCACATCCAGAGCTTCGGCCACGGCAACTGGCGCGCGCTGCCCAAGCAAGCCGGTGAGTTGCGCGCGACTCCTCCGCCCTTCTTGTATACTAGATCGACACAAAATCTCCTCATGCGCGCGTCACGCGGCGGCCGGAAACAAGGGCGCTAAAGATCTGCCTTCCTTTCTCTGTGTTTCAGGCCTTCTGCGGTGCGGCAAGAGCTGCCGGCTCCGGTGGATCAACTACCTGCGGCCGGACATCAAGCGCGGCAACTTCTCCGACGAGGAGGAGCAATCAATCATCCAGCTCCACCAGCTGCTCGGCAACAGGTACGGCCGCTTTTACTTCTTGTCGCCTTCCTTCCTCCTCCTTAATCACTCTACATTTTTATTCTGCTGAAAGAAATTGGGGCAATAATTGATCATTGCTTCAAATGCAAAACAGGGAGGTTTATTCCTCTCTTTTTTTTTTGTGTATGTGGGGGAGGGCATATAGTACAATATGTTATCCTCATGGGTCCCTCCCTCCTCTAACCAAAATAAAGAAGAAAAAAAATTAGCAAGTGCCACTTTGTTTTGTTATTTATAGGAGGAGTAGCCAAATCGCATCACTGATGATGCGCGAGATCTTAAAAAGATTCCGCCTTGTTTGGCCGTTCCGGCCAAGCTGCCGTGCCTCCTTGATTTCAGTGCCGCAAACACTGGCAATCTGGCATTAAACAAGGCCGTTTGTGGGAATCGAATCACGTCAATATCGCATCAAATCGAACATTTAAACGTACAAAAACAAGTCATGTCAGCGCCGTTCCTTTTTTTGTTTTCTGTCAACAAATTTCCGTGCGCTGATCAATCCCTGGATTCCGTTTGCAGATGGTCCGCGATCGCCGCCAGGCTGCCAGGGAGGACGGACAACGAGATCAAGAACGTGTGGCACACGCACCTCAAGAAGCGGCTGGAGCCCAGCGAGCAGGAGCAGCACGAGCAGGCCGGCGCCGCCAAGAAGCGCAAGCCGGCGTCGGCGCCGCGGAAGCGCGAGAGCAAGGCTAGGAAGACCGACGTCGCGGCGACCGCGGAGCCGCCCGTGTCGCCCGAGCGGTCCCTGTCGTCGACGGTGACCGAGTCCACATCGATGGTCTCCGCCGCGGCGGCGGAGCACGGCGGCAGTTCGGGGAACTCGGCCGGGAGCAGCTCCGTGTCCGTGAAGGAGGAGCAGAGCTTCACGTCGGAGTCGGAGGAGTTCCAGATCGACGAGAGCTTCTGGTCCGAGACGCTGTCGATGCCGCTGGACTACATCATGGACGTGGTCTCGATGGAGCCGGAGCCGCAGGAGACCTTCGGCGGCAACTCGTCGTCGGAGGGCGACATGGACTACTGGCTCAGAGTGTTCATGGAAGGCGGCGGCGGCGACCAAGACGTGCTAGACTTACCGCAGATTTAGAGAGATACTGCTACTAGGTTTCTTTGGCTCCTAATTGGATCGTTCTTTTTTCTCTCGCTCTGCGCCATCTTGCACCGGAGGGATTGCTAACAGAGAAGAATTGCCCGTGGAGGAATTAGGCAGGAGGATGAACGCGAATCATGAATTAGCTTTTCTTTGATCCATCTTGTTTAGTGCTATTACAACCTTCTTGTATAGAAAGAGGAGAGACTCAGCGATCGGAGCATCCTGAGAGAGAGATTCTCTGCTGCACAAGCTGCAAATGTTCCTGTACCATGGAGGGAGATCATCTGAATTGGACTCCTCTCATTTGCTTAATCAGAATTCATCTTGCATCATGTGAACCTTTTTCATAGGAATGTGAAAAATCAAAAGTTTCATCAGTGTAGTACGGGTCATTTGTCCTGCTATCCGTTCTTTTCCGGCGCACGCTTGTTCGCAGCAGCTGCCTGCCGTGAAACGCCATCCGGCTGCGGATACCGAGCCTGGAAAAACATGTGTCCTGACTTGGGGAAAAACGATTCTGGACGAAGATTTCTTTCTGGAGCTTTAGAGTTAAATAATGGCAGGGACAGATCTGGCTGTCTTGTCGTGGATTCTGTATCATCAGTCACCTCTGTTTGATCTGGAAAAAAAGTAAGCCAAGAACATGTGCCATACTGATTCACACACCGATATTTATTTATCGATTTTCTGTTCCAGCTTTTCCAATTATGTTCAACCTTTGCTAACAGTATTCAACTCTGAACTCGAAAGCATATTTTTATGCTGGAGCTGTTATACTGTATCGTCGACCATGTCTTTTGAGCTGTTCGATATATGAGTAGAATACACTGCTCATCATCACCGACAGTTTCATGAGCATCACTACCAGTCTGTCTTTAACAAATCGCATATATACGTATTACTTTTATTTATTTATATATGCCCTGATTTTTTCTCAAAAGAAGTTGTGAACACTTGAGCGTTGTTGTCAAGTCAAAGTGGTTGCCCGAGTCGACAAGCAGAGTAGTATTTGAGATAGAACTACCAGTCGGGGTTCAGGGTTTAAAAAGGCACACATACGAACCTCGAGAACATTCTGAACCTATAAAGCTAAATCTAGACTGAGAAAAATTGTGTGTACAGAACATATCTGATAGAACGATTCATGGTGTATGTAAGCATCATACGTGACGACGTACTCGCAGCTTTGTCCGTTTTTTCAACGCAGGTTGATGAAGTCAAACTCGCATGGCGAATTCGTCCAAACCTTTACTACAGTATTTTGAACAAAACTTCTCCGC
Source organism: Avena atlantica (assembly GCA_910589765.1). Lineage (NCBI taxonomy): Eukaryota > Viridiplantae > Streptophyta > Magnoliopsida > Poales > Poaceae > Avena > Avena atlantica. Next base: position 421,132,004 of record OU342734.1, on the reverse strand, counting down.
CGATCTGTCCGCATAAGAAATTGACCAGTGGTAATTAGCTTTACAGAAAGGCAGAGTTAGAAAATTACTAGTAAAGCGGTTTCAGTTGCAAAGCCTGAACTTGTCACTGCCTTCAGAATTAGTAGTACTGTAGTAGTGCAATACTTTGCAAAGCCTGAACTTGTCACTTGAAGTGCCCCATCGAACTTTGCAACTCGAAGAGAAAAACTATTTTCCGCAGCCCAATCAGGTCCAAGCTAGTACTGCTTGTAACTATTGGAGTTTGGAATTGTTCTTTGCACATGTGTGTTTTCTGTACTACCCTTTTTTTCTTCCCCTCGTGGTTCATTGTATCGAGCAATTAACTTCCTATATGCTATATACGTGGATAATTTTCTTGTTTTCAAACCCGTCACATGAACTATATTCGTCATAGAATCTAAAAAGCAGTGTAGGCATCAGTACATCACCAATGGTTGAGTACGATCCCTAATTATTGGTCTAAGTAACTAGTTAGATTCAGAAATGGTCATGGATAGACCAGGTTCAGGTCATCTTACCGTTTCTCTGTTTTTGAACGTCACCTTATCAGGTTCTATTTTCAGCAGACAGTACACAACTACTCACAGTGCTACTGGTGGAGGTGGCTGCTGTTAGCTCAATGATAGGCTTTCCTGTGTGTCTGAATATACAAGTGCAAATTATTTTCTTCCCTACTAGTTGCCACCCACATCATAAAGGCCAAAGGGTTTGGGCTTTGTTAAACCATGTGGTTATGTGAACATAAAGGGGTCTGCACTGCACGCTTTTTATGCATGATTATGAAGGGCATGCAGAAGGAAGAAGAATAAACATGGATATTTGGCTATACTATCTCAACTTTGAAGTCAAAAGTATTGGTATGCAAAGTTCTACCTTGATTAGACCAATTCCACCAACAAAAATCTTGGAGGCATATATATCTTTATTTTTTGAGAAAATCTTGGAGCAATATCTTGATGTTAGGCCAAAGTTGATTCAGAAAGGATATTACAGGCTAGAAACAAAAGGAAACTGAAAATTTTAAGAATTCACAGCAATAGCCACATCATCTGTACACTTTTAAGCTGCTGTTAAGCAGAGAAGATGCAAGGAAGCTTGTGAACGAGAAACTGAAAGAAGTTTTACAGCGATACTACTACCTGTTAAGCTAGCTTCAGTGTAGAATACTGGCGTCTCTGTCAATCTCCAGGAGTGTAAATGTGGCTGCAGCACTACATGTGCACGCACAAGAGGTCAGGATGGCCGAAATGATGACATGATTTGGACCACTAATAAGATTAAGGACATGTGATCTCGATGCAAGCCGCCATTACTTTTTCTGAGGAAGGCCACTCAGCGTAAGCAGCCGGTACGGCACTACATGTGTAGTACTGAATACTGACTACTGATATGTTATCGCTTTCTTCATGCCGCTACAAACTGTTTCTAAATAGTTATAGCTGTTGGCTGATTTGTCGTTCTCTCGCCCTCTCTCTCTCTCGCTTGCTGATCAAGTGTGTTTTCAGTATCATCCTGAGATCATGATCAAGGATGCTATGCTGAACTTTGTCGTGTCTTAAAATATCGTAGGTACCGTCGCAAAAACAAATAACTAAACATCTGGGCAGTCTATTTAGTTGCTTATTTTAGATGAGAGAAAAAGATGCGTCGGGGCTAAGTGGTCGAAAAGTCTGCCACTTTACAACGACACCTGAATTGAAAAGAGAGGATGTGTCGCTGTAGTACCACCAGTTGATGATGTTAATATATGAATCATGTTGCTCACATTTAGTTGGTGTGTTTCACCAGTTTTAAATGGAAGCATTACCTGACTGACATGCATGATGCTACGTCCAAATCTTAGGAAATTGATCGGAAACATCGAGCGAGAGATGGACCTGATGATCATTCTGGTTACGGACCAGAGTCGTCGTACCTGAACTTACTTGGGGCTGTGACGAGAGCACACATAATCACTGAATTTTGGAGAATCACAAATTGCGTCTCACTAAAAATAGTTAAGAACATAGATTGATAGGAACTATGCGTCTATGCCTGCACAATTTGGACACTCCAACGCAGCCAACACGGCCTGTCCTTGGTAGTAAGTCCTGCTTTGAGCCACTGTCGGCGAGGCAAGAGTTCCATATTAGTATAGGACTTTGCGGGCAAACCGAATGGCATGTTCCATCAGCACGTACTGTTCGATGTTCGCATGTGGACCAGCGAGGACCTAGACTTTGGTTTGTCTAAAGACATATTTGGTCATTAGTAGTATTTCTGAAGAATAAAAGCGCATACTATATCCTCTCACGCCTTCTATAATGCCTGTAATTATTAGTACTCTCTCTGTTCCACAATATAAGACTTTTAGCGAGCTAATTAGCTTGTTAAAAGTGTTATATTGTAAAACCGAGGAAGTATTACCTTTGTTCCATAATATCATACTATGTTTTGTTAGATTAAGATAGTTTATGAAAACATCTTATATTTTGAAACAGAGTTAGTGCCTATTACTATTTCTCTCTGTTCCATAAACTATTTCATATCACTTTCGGAGTTCAAACTTGTCTTTCCGAGTGTTTTTGTAAACAAGGCAAAAGATTTGCCATTTTTACTCAACGTCATAGTCATGCGTACCTATGGATTTGATTGGTTGTCTGGTGCCATTGATGATGTGGAAATCAGCCGTTTATTAGTTGGTGTGTTTCACCAGTTTAAAATGAAAGCATTACCTGACATGATGGTACGTCCAAATTTAAAGAAACATGGAGTGAGAGATGGACCTGATCATTCTTATCACGGACCAGAGTCGTAGTACCTGAACTAGGGGCAGTGGCGAGAGCACAGTTGTTGGAGAATCGCTGAATTTTGGAGAATCACAAAATAGGAGACGAAAGCCTGTTCCGAGCAAGAGCACAGTTGTTGGAGAACCGCCGAGAATCACGGATTGCGTCTCACTAAAAATAGGTAAAAACAAGATTGACAGGAACCATGCCAGCACAATTTGGACACTCTAACGCAGCCAGCACAACCTGTCCTAGATAAGTCGTGCTTTGAGCCGCCGTCGGCGAGGCAAAAGTTCCATTTTTGTATAGGACTTTTGGGGCAAAGCGGAATGGCGAATGGCATGCGAGTATGTTCCATCAGCGCGTACTGTTCCCATGTGGACCAGCAACTTGTTTGTCGAAAGATATACTCCTCCCTTCGATCAATTAGTGTCATACTTATTATGGAGTATACTGTATTTGATCATATGGCTTGATCAAGTACTACCTCCTCCTTCTCTAAACTCGTATAAATACGTCCATTTATTTATATATTAAAACACGTATCTAAACTGAGTATTATCCTTGTAGAGGGCATACGGATCGAGATCCGTAGATATATGACATTCTGGTATGCACACGATTTGGTTTGCCTACCAACGTCCCGTACCTTGACCGTCGCCACCATCGTCGTCGCCGCCGCCAAGCTCCCCTCCCCCTCCCCCCCAGACAAGTCGCCGGACAGTCCGGTGAGCCACCTGACAGTCCAGCGAGCTGTCAGACGTGCTGTTGCTTCCGTCCGCCAGCCCTACCGACACACACATACGAGGCCAAGCTGAGACGTGGGCTACTCAGGCTGAGTCACCGGCTCATCGTACCCGACCGCCAGCACTACCACCACGCGCGGACACGACCGTCGCCGGCGATGATCTGGCGTATAGCCATACTATTTTTTCCCTCTCTGTATAGCTAGTACTAGACATGTACAGCTACATATTATTTGGTTGAATTATTTAAGGTTTTGCAGAAGGTTACATATACGATTATATATTAATCACATGCGAGCCGTTTTTGTGTTTGACATTATAAGAGTTTGTACGAGTTTAGGGGGAAAAAGTAGTACTGGATCAAAGCCCTTTGATCATTAGTACTGTATGTCTGAAGAACAAAAGTTGCATACTATATCCTCGGCGCGCGCGTTCTATAATGCTCTTGAATCTTGATTAGTACTTGCACTAGTACGATTATTTCATCATGGGTGGTGCAGTACGCCATGAACTATTTCATATCACTTTCTGGAGTCCAAACTTGTCTTTTCCAATTGTTTGGCCCCGTACTACTCAACAATCATAGCTAGCCGGCGTACCTATATCTATATGGCTTTGATTGATTGTCTGGCGCTGTTACTTGCAACGACTCACCGACGAAGATTTTACACTTGTTGTACAGTAGTACAATCTTTTCTTCACGACGTGGTTGCGTCATGCAAGGTTGTGACCGTGCAAATGTGCAAAGACAGAGAGGAATGGGGGGGTAAAAGGCATGGATGATGGCGACATCACACGCGGTGGGGACGACGTGATCTTGGGCGGAAGACGACGCGGGGATTAACACGGCCGCAGCTGGCGACGCGTGCAGAAAACAGTAGATGCCAGGGTACATTCCATATTAGCATGCATTGCATTTGCATTGTTTGATTGTATCCACGGCTCGCAGGCTGCGCGGTGCTCTGAGTTGTAACGCACATTTGGATTTTTGTTTCGTCATGCTCCTCGATGTGGATGTGTTGGAGCCGTCTGTACCATGTAGGCGGCTAGAGCATCTTCACTAGCATTTTTAATAAGACCTTTTTAGTTTTTTTATTGGGAGTGTCTAGATCTTAGGCGTCTGAGAACTAGTTATGTCTAAGTCGCTGATGTCATGCTAATATTTATGCTAATTTTCAGTTGCAACCTAGTTGCAACTCATAAGATTTGTACTAGTTCTTAGTTGCAACCTAGTTTTAAATTCTCAGTTACACTCGACTTGCAACTCATGTGTAACTTCTATTTTACACGAAATCAAACGGTGAAAGAGGTGACTGAGACTTAAAAAGTTCTCAGGTCTGAGAACTAGCAAATCCGTTTTTATTTGAATAGTAAAAATCCGTGCAGCATGGTTTTTAGAACGTCTGAATTCAGCCGAATTTGGCCTCACTTTTATCTGCGTTCACGAGCCAAACCCGGGACGCCTAGGAACGCTAGATAAAAAGAAAAATTATGGGTCAACCCTACCGGCGAGATAACTCGTTCCTCACGGTGATTCAGCTATCCCGCGGCATAGAGCCTTTTTCCATCTACCCCCTCGCAAAATCGAGGTGAGTTGTATCTATATACATATTCATGGCATTTATTTTGAAATGGAGGGAGTGTTTTTTAAGCAACGTGGCATTTATTTTGGAATAGAGGGAGTGTTTTTTTAAGCAACGTGTTAAAAAGCCTACACGTGTCCGTATGTCCAGTAATAGTTTCGCGGTAGAAATAATGACAGTCGAAGTGCTCAACAGATGGTGTGATGATAGAATCATAGGAACTTTTTTTTTTGACGGTGAATCATAGGAACTTGTTCTTCCTTCTGTCAGTTTTGTTTTGACAAAGAGGTCCATTCTGTCAAATGCACTGCACATCTGCACTAGAAATGGCCCAATGCATCCTAGCCTGCATAGAGAGCCCAGCCCACGAACTCCCTTCTAGAAATGGCCCAAGGGAGTGCGCACAAATCTCAGATCAGGTCGACCATGTGTTGTGCTTGTGCAGCCCAGTCAAGAAGCGGCTCTTGGATACGCCATGGCGCCAGCCCCGGCCGGCCGCCGGCAGGTCCCACCGCCGCGCACCACTGATGACAAGAACTCTCGCCTTTCGTTCCAGTGGTCCAACCGCTCCATGACTGCGCCAGAGCGCTGATCTTGGAGTAAAATGCATCTACGGTCCTAAAACTCACTGTCCACGCATGAAACGGTCACGGAACTCACGGAATGCCTCAAAACGGTCCCATAATTTGTCCAGGACGTCCATATACGGTCCTGGATACGTATTTTGGTGACGTGGCGAAGCTTGCGGGCCCAGGAGAGACCCACGACGGTCTGCGGGTCTGGATCTTACCGTTATAATCGAGCTCCGGCCGCAATTCCCCTTTCTCTAACCCTAAATCGAGCACACCACCATCCACCGGTGCGGCGGGACCGAACGACGACGACTCCGGCTCCGTCCTCCTCCTCTCTTCTCCTGTTCGTCATGGGCGGCAATGGCGTGATCTCATCGGAGGATATGTTGCCGCGCTTCCCGCTAGTGATCTGCGACAAGTGCAACATCCGCAGAGTGAAGCATTGGGTTTCGAAGACATAGGATAATTTTCTCAGGCATTTCTACAAGTGCCCGAATCATGGGGTAGGTTTTTCATTTATTTGGTCTTCTTTGTTCTTCTTTGAAGCATTAGATTCTGATTGCTCTTCCTTGTTTATGATTTCGTTGATCTAGGCTCATGATGGTGGGTGCAATTTTTGGAAGTGGGAGGATGTGTATGAAACACATTTGTTGAGCATTGGGGAAGCTCAGAGCAATGGGAGTAGCTCAGCTAGAAAGGTTCAAGGTCGAACAAATCAATCAAAGATTGCTTGTGTGCCTGGTGGAAGCAATGAAATCCATAGGCAACTGATGGAGATAGTGTTTCTGCTGAAATTAGTGATTTTTGGTTTAGGAATTTTAGTGTGTTTGATGCTTCTGGTTGTGTGGAGGCAGTAGTGTGTTTGATGCTTCTGGTTGTGTGGAGGCAGTAATGTGTTATGTTTATTGGTTGTGTACTGCTTCAGGAACTGTACTTGTAATATGAAATGAATTTGGAAATTTGGCTATCTGTTGCTGAGCTTAGTTTGCACAGTTATGTGAGCTCTGTTTGACATTGTGATTATAGTTAAGATTCATATGACATAACAATCAGAAATTGCACCATTTAGAGAAACATAAATGCTGACAACAATAACAACTTCAGTTCACTAACATAGGTAGTCTCACACACTTAAACAAAAGAACAGAAGTAGCACAAACAGAATGAAAGAAGTTTCCAACATGGATCTTTGACAAAAGTTTCCAACATTGCATAGAAGGAAATGTAGCTAAATATCTGAAGATTTTTCTCAGAAATTTCCATGGCCAGGTTTGCCAGGAGGAGGTCCTTTGAGGTAATCAAACATAGATGATTTCCTTGGCTTCTTGAAAGCTGTCCAGGTGCTACTCCTGCCTTCCTCTTCCAGTTTCCTTTTCTCCTTCGAGGCTACAATCATGTGCAACTCAGCTCTGTCTTGATCATCTTTCAGTGATTGTTCTCTTGCCATTTGGACTCTGATGAGGTGCTCTTCCCAAGCCTTTTGCCTTTCTACCTCTTCTTGTTGCATGTTCTGAACTCGTTCCTACTCAATTCTTATTCTTGCCTCTTGCTCTTTCTTCTTTGCTTGTAGTGTTGCTTGCTTTCTTGCTTCTTCTTCTTTTTTCTTTGCAACTTTGGCTGCCTCTGCAACCTTTTTCCTAGCTTCTTGTTCTAGTTTCTTCTTGTCAGCTAGTGCAAGTTTTTCCTCTTGAGCTTTCTTCCTATTCTCTGCAGTAATCCTCTTCTTTTCTTCAGCAGCTTGTTGCTTTGCTTCCCTCTCGGCCCTTCTCTTCTCTTCAGCAGCTAGTTTCTTAGCTAAAGCTTCAAATTTCTTCTTCTCAAGTGCTGCAACTCTTATTTCTTCTTCTTTTTTCAGCTTGGCCATGGCAGCTTCAAATTTGGCCTGATCAGCTACATCTCTTCTTTCAGCTACGGCCTTCAACCTAGCTGCTGCAAGAACTTGTCTTTTTCTAAGGACATTACAATCCTTTGTTGTTGTAGTTGGTTGAACTGGTGGCTCATTGAGGATGTTCTCCTGGATGAAAGAACAATCAGGTAAAGGAGTAGCTTCAGATGCCACTCTTTGTGCTGATGTGCCCTGCAATATAGTAGCCAGTGAGTTTCAGGACTGTAATGTTAATAAAGAACTAAAAGGAGTAAGCAGTAAGCCAGTAGTACTACATTACCTCATCTAATAAAGCAGTAAGCACTTCAGGCTCATAAGTTTTTGTGTCCTTTTGGACAAATGCCATTGTCTGCAAGTGATGTTCCTGCAAGAAGAAATTACAGTTAGATAAGAATTCAAAAAATAAGGCTAAAAAGATTACAAGTGCACAATATGTCACCTTAGTAACAAGTGCAACATCTTCAAAGTCATCATCTGACACATCATGTTCTGCCCTTGTCTTCTTTTCTTCTTTCTTTTGAACAAATGCCATTGTCTGCAAGTGATGTTCCTACAAGAAGAAATTACAGTTAGATAAGAATTCAAAAAATAAGGCTAAAAAGATTACAAGTGCACAATATGTCACCTTAGTAACAAGTGCAACATCTTCAAAGTCATCATCTGACACATCATGTTCTGCCCTTGTCTTCTTTTCTTCAGAAACCACTTCCATGAGCTTGTGTTTTCAACTTCCACAATTGCAAAAGCTACAGGAAAGATGCAATCGTTTGGATCCATTCCAATTGCAGTTAACAAAATTCCACCAAACTTTGTCTTCAAGTGACATCCATCTATGAAGATTATGGGTCTACAGCCAGCCAGGAAGCCTCTTTTGCATGCATCAATAGAGAAATAGCACCTCTGAAAATGTCCAGCATCATCTAGTAGAAGAAGAAATGCGCTCCCTGGATTGGATCTCCTCAACTCCTGTCCAAAATCCCAAAGTTGGTTGTATTGTGCAGTTTCATCACCATAGATTATATCAAAAGCATATTTCCTTGCTCTTCCTAACTTGTCCCTTTTGGGTGTCATTTTCCAATCTTTCTGAACCAACTGACCTAGACCCCTGAGTGTCATCTTCTCATTTGCTCTGATCTCCTCAACATAATGCTTTCCAATGTACTTAGCTGTGAATGCTGTCACTTGCCACGTGCTCTCACAAGTGTGCTTCAGTTCACACCTTTTCACCATTATGGCCTTTGGCCTAGAATCATAAGAAGCATATATTTCCCAGGGACATCCTTCCACACATTTAGCTAACACTCGTGTCTTGTCATTTTTTGTAAATTTGATATTCTTTCTATGCTTGCAGCTGTGCTCTCTAACAGCCTTTTTGAACTCCTCAGGTGTTTGAAACACTTGGCCATTGTGGAACTTTGGATCACTCATATCTTCAGCAGCAAAGGGTTTGAAATTCTTGAATATCTCTCTCTCATCATCTGACTGTGCAGGCTCAAAAAAATCATCATCAGACATCTCTCCTTCTTGAATTTGCTTCTTATTATCCTTTGGTTCTTGATCTATAGATTGCTGGTACAAATCATCATCTCCTTCTTCAATGTCATTGTCACTATCAACAATGTCTGGCTCATAATCAGAATCACTAGAATTGTCAGTACCTCCATCCTCCTCATAATCAACTAGTCTGCTTGCTCTCCTCTCCTTCCTTATAGTAACAATGGCTTCACCATCATGAACACCAACAATTGCATTCTGTACTGAATCGGTTTTCTTGCTAGGACTAATCACAGGTGGTAAGTTTGCAACAGGATTATCAACAACATCATCCCATTGCACTACATTCCTTGCTGGGTCATGATCAAGATAAACCATCAGATACATGTGCCCCTTCTGAACCATTGCAGTCATGCTCAAAGCATCCTTGTCCTCAGCAATCAGCCGCAATCCATCTTCATTTATCTGCATCCCTGACAACAACCAGTACACAGCAATCCTACCACCAGATTCATATCCCAAATTCTCTATTATATCGTCAAGCCACAGACTTGACCAAGTATCTGCCTCACAATCGTCATAGCAAACTTTGTGACCATCAACGTATGCCCTATTGCTACCATAACCAACAAAAAACCCTCCATGGATCACCTCCAAAGTGAAACAATCACTGCCTGCCTCTGCACATTAGCAAAAATCGCCAAAAATTCAGACCTTTTGCGCTACTAGAACCCTAAATGAACAGAACAATCGACTGCAAAAATACAGAATAAAATCGATCTACCAACAGAATGCTCACATATATCAACACCAAATCAACCTCAAAATCGAGAAAAATAGGAAGTAGAATCACACTAACCGTATTTCGGAAGGGGGTATCCTTCCGTTCGCCTCACGGGCGCCATCTCCGTCGCGGAAGGCGCTCAACTGTTGCGCCGCCAGGATCACCTTCACCGCCGATATCGAAAACGTTGGTCTCGTATGTCGATTAGAGTGTCCAGGCACCGACCACCTTCCTCCACCGCCACCGTCGCCGCTCACCTCGACGCCTCCGCAGGAAACAGAGCAAACAGGGGATTTCTGGGAGTAAAACCACGACGCCTCCGCTTCCTGGGCCCGCAAACCATAAATGCCATGGGACCCGTAGACCGTCGTGGGTCTCTCCTGGGCCCGCAAGCTTCGCCACATCACCAAAATACGTATCCAGGACCGTATATGGACGTCCTGGACAAGTTATGGGACCGTTTTGAGGCATTCCGTGAGTTCCGTGACCGTTTCGTGCGTGGCCAGTGAGTTTCATGACTGTAGATGCATTTTACTCCTGATCTTGCCCCCTCGAGCTTACAACAGCCAGCGCCGTGCACATCTGGGCTCCAATCGGTGCCGCCCCCACACGGCCACAAACTCCACAACCTCGGACCACATTCCGCTTTCCTTACGAACCAAGACACACTGCTAATTACCAGTGCTGATTATATAAACAGACTTCAGTTCCACTACACGCCGAGGAAATTACTACAAGCATAATCTCACAAGAATAAAATTGTTCAATACTCCCAAAGGTACAGCGGCACGATGACAGACATACAAACGACACATTGGACTAGCAGACGAGTGCAAGTTACATTACAGAAATCCCCTAAAAGCATACACAGAGTAACATACTGAACATTGCTTCAGATCTCCGAAGTCACAAGAGCGGTGACCTACCACAGTACTATACTACCATTCTGCAGATTGATACGACTTGACTTCCAGGCAACGCAGAAACGCGGCTGTTTCATCAGTTCTCAGAATTTCAGACACAGGACTCGTTGGCCTGCTCGAACCGCTCGGCCTGGGCAGCCGCGGCGTCCCCGGAGACGAGCGCCTCTAGCAGCAGCGCCTTCACTTCCCAGGAATCGAAAGGGAAACCTTTCCTGGTGTAGGCGTTGATGAGCGCCGCGCTTCCGTGCTTCACGAGCTTGGTGAAGGGGCTGCCACCGACGTCGTCGGTCCTCATGGTAGCCTCCAGCAGGGTGAGGCGCGGCCCGTACTTGTCGATGGACCTGGAGCCAAACACCTTCCACACCGCTGCTTCCTGAGGGACGATGTTGGGCCACTGCTCAGCTCCACTGCTCCAGAACCTGCAGAGTTCCACACGAAGCAAGACGACAGATTATTACGGTGTCATTAGTTATTACCAGAAACTTCTGGTATATTGCTGAAAATCAAGTTTTGGAAAATGGCATTGCTTTGAGCCTTTTGACTGATCCCACATCATAGGGACAGGTTATCCAACAAGCAGATTAACATTACTGAACTCGAACTTACTAATGCACAAATTCACACGAAAACATTCCACATGCTATGCCATGATTTTTAGACATGGTACCCCTTTCCCTACCAAAGAAAGGAGCTTAAATTGGCCCATAAGCTACGATAACATGCACTCTTAGCAGAGACTGACCCACAAAGGCACAAAGACACAAGGCCACAACAGTTATTCATAACAGAATGACCCACGAGATGATCTGTGCTTCAACAATCAGAGAACGGGAAGCACGAAACAGAATTACATGAACGCAATCAATGAAATGGACAGGACTTGCCTTGGATGCTCAAAAGACACAACCCGGAGTAGTTATGATAGTTTGTTGATTCAACACTGTAGGCAGTTCAGCAGCAGTAAGCTTAACATCCAGAAAGATTGCTACAGATCAGCTGCTCAATATTCAGATAAACTGCTATATGGATTCCGGGGTAGCTGGGCTACCGCAGCAAATATACCAAGACTACCAGAATGGTCGCTTGTTGACATGTTTTTCCTGCTAACTAGGCTGTACTGTATGGACATTACCACAGAATGTGAGAACAAAGTTAGTACGTACTGAAAATGTACCCTGCACTTGAAAGGGCAGACAGATACTGGATGTTACATGGACCGTAATAAGTTGAGCACTTTGGCTTTGCACGTACGGCAAGGGATTTCATAAAAGCGGATTAGTAAAGGTTGTGGGCTCGCAAGAGACCACACCATCCTTGCAACCTAGTGCAGATTTCGCTGTCCCTTTTAGGACGAAACAACATTTTCAGATCTACTAATTGGGCAAAAGTAGTCGCTTTTGCGCGGACAGTAAACCTGGAAATTACATTCTTGGAACTCCTCTCACCAGCACACAGATGTTACCGTTCGTCGTAGTCCCGTTGCTCATTTCCAGGCATGTACTAGATGCGATTGATAGATTTCGGAGTAGTACTACCCAAGATTTGGTTCCTAACTTAGCACAGTAGCTGAATGGTGACCACCAATAACTGCCTAATATTGCTAAAAGAATAAGAAAAAGAATGCAAGTGTATGAAGTTCTGCAAGGGGAAACCATGAAATGGATCCAAGAACGTGAATGGGGGAGCGTGTGCTTACTGCGGCGTGCATCGGCCGACTGCTCTGGTGTAGAGGTACCCCGGCCACGCCCTCCTGGTGCCGCGGGCGCCGTCGGTGACGCTCCTGCTGGCACCCTCCTCGTCGGCCTCCCCGCCAGCCCTACGGTACATCCCATTCGCAGCCCCGAGCGACGAGCTGAGGAGGAAGAGGAAGCAGGCCGAAGAACGAAGGAGCGCCATGGAAGCCATCTCTCACTGTCACTCACTCACTCACTCACTCCTCACTCTCTCTCTCTCCGCGCCTCAGTGCGTATGTTTGGCTGCTTGCTGCAGGCTTTGGAGTAAATGGAGCCCAATTTGAAACCACGATTCACGGCACTGTGCTCTGCTCTCCTTGGGATGTGCGTGCAAGGGGGCCCCAAGATAAGACTGATGTACTACTAGTCATGCCCTCGGTGTGAGATCTTCGCGACCACTCGTTCTCTGCACGTACAGTACATCTTTATCGGTCTACGTGCACGGCTACATTTGCATCAAAAGAATCGCGAATAGTTTTAGAATACAATTTTCGAAATCACAGACACTCCGAAACTGGAGTTGAGATGACATCGAAACCGGACATGCGATCCTCTCGCTTCGTTCACATTTCACAGGACATGCGGGGTAAAGGCCATTTCTTATTTCTATGCAAATTATGACTAATAATTTAACCAACAAAGTATGGTCCCTCCGTTTACAAATGTAAGACATTAGCCTTTTCTAAAACATATGTATGTAAACGTGTTTTAGCGTATATGTTTAATTATTTTGAAGTGTATATAGTCTACTTCAAAATATATAAAATGCCTTATATTGTTAAATGGAGGGAATATTATACTTTGGTGTGAAATTTTATTGGTCATGTTATTAGACAAAAAAGTTCTCACAATACATATGGGTTTTGTATTGGTAAGCAGAGGGATTAGGCCTAGGTGGTGGCCCAGGCTGGAAGGGCGTTAGATCCTCCCTAGGAGTTGGGAGTGCCTTTTAGGCTCAAGAAGCCCAATTGCTTGTTGAAATTTACTAATGACAACTAAAATTCTGAAATTTTTATTAGCTCATTCCTCATACATGGATTTGAAGAAGTTTAGATTTGAAGAAGTTTGGATTTGAAGAAGTTTAGATTTTATTTTTCCCAGATCTTTTAAAAAAAGTTCAGATTTTGATAAATGTTTATAGCTTTAAAAATTATTCAGAATAGAAAATAAAGAGAAAGTAAAAATGCATACCTGTTAATGGGCCGCTTGGGAGCAGCCCATAAAGGAGGAGCGTCCGTGCATGCACTATTAATTGACGCAGCGAGGGATAAGTAGAAGGAAACTGCTAGGCGTCCCCCGGACGATGGGAGAGCTCCCATCGTCATGCTTCTCGGGCTGACACGTGTCTATTTGCTGCAAAACATCCCGCGTTTGCTGCATATGTCCCCGCTTTTGCTTCTGAAGCAAAAACATGGTTCGTTTTAAAAATAGAACGTCTCGCCGGAGACCATGCAGCAAAAAAATTGTGCTAATGCAGCAAAACCGTCTTCGCCGGAGACATCGTCGGAAACAACTCGTTGATGACCCTCGCCGGAGACCATGCAGCAAAAAAAGTTTCCGACAAAGTCGGTTTTGCTGCATTAGCACAATTTTTTTGCTGCATGATCTCCGGCGAGACGTTCTATTTTAAAACGAACCGTTTTTTTTTTGCTTCAGAAGCAAAAGCGGGGACATATGTAGCAAAAGCGAACCGTTTTACAACAAAAATAAAAATTGAAGCGATTTTAGGAAAGGAGGACTATGGGAACCCCCATCGTCCGGGGGATCCATATCATTTTCCTAAGTAGAACCCCCTCAGGCCTTCTAAACAATGCTCGCACGCGGCCTCGGTAATGGCTTATCATCCTTTCGGCCTGTTACACACAAAATTTATGCACTCGGTCAAAATAAATAAGTTTAGGCATGTTAGGATGGAACGAGAAATAAGGGAAGGAGAAAAGAAAGCCCGTCCGACTAGTAAGAGCATCTCCACTCGTCTACTCAGGAGACCGATTCGTACGCCGAATTTTGGTCCGGACGCTAAAATTGGCCCTGTCGCGTACTTAAGGACCTGTTTTCGGTCGAATTTGGGCCAATTTTGGTCCGGACTCAGCGAATTCGGCGAAAAAAATTGAAGCGCCGCGTGGACCCACCGAGTCAGTAACGGAAGCCGAGTCGTCGTCATCCTCGGAACCATGCGGCGATCGCCGGACAATAACTGTCCGCCGCGTCGCCGATTTACGGCGCCACCGTCGTCGCCTCGGCTCCCGCGACGGACCGGCGGACACTAACTTCCCGCCGTTTCCCCTTTTTCCGCCCTCGCCGCCCACCTCTGCCTTTATAAGCCGTACACCCTCGCCGGAGATCTTCACACACTCTCACAGCTCCCCCACCCACAAGCCCAAACTCCGGCGAACCCCTCTCTCACCGTTCCCCCTTCCTAGCCATGGCCGAACGCTACCCAGGCGATGGCGCCGCGGCGAACGGCTTCGGCCGGCGCACCCTCCAGGCCTGGGAGGCGCGCATGCTATACGACACCGGCTACATGGCGCCGCCGGACACGCGGATGTCTTCGGGATGGAAGATGAGCGTCGGCGGCATCGCAATCCCGCCGGCGCTGACGCCGGACGAGCTGTCGTACGATGTGCAGGAGTACATCGGCGACATGGTGAAAGGGTAATTGCCCCTATGTGTGGTTTTGGTGATTAATGACAATCCCTATGGTCTAATGTTTTCACTGAATTTTATATGAAGGTATATTCCATAGGTCATGCTTGTAGTCCATGTGTTGGATTCAAGTATGGATGCCATGAAGATAAAGATATACCTTGAGTATTGGCATCAAAATCATCGATTTGAAGAGAAGAATAAGACATGATCAAGATCTTGAGAGTGTGATCTCATTAGAAGAATTCAAGATATGGCTCTAAGTCGGTGTCATGATAGCCTTATTAGTTGAGCTATGGTTCATTAAGATTTAGAGCATGTAATCAGATGAAGAGTTTCTTATGTACCTCAAGATATTAAGATAGAGCACGAGAAGATACTTGGTTGACCAATACAAAGAGTGAAGAGTGATTTCAAGTTGGTCAACACATGAAGCATAAAGAATGTACCACGTGGTCTTGTGGTATGATATTATATATCCCATGAGAGGATGACATCAAGTGGTGATCGTCATCAAGGTTGAGAAGGGCAAGTTCTAGATAAGCATCTCGAGAAGATCATTTGCTTGAAGCTTGCCGTCCATATTGGTGATAATGGACATGTGAAGACATGTATTAATGAAGCTATCCCATAGTGGTGTATTGGGAGCAAATTAGGAGTCTTCACAAAGCAACAATGACCAAGTGTTATATTCAGGCTTGGGTGGAGCTTGAAGCGTTGTCATCAAGATCAAGCAGGATGCACAAGGCAAAGGTATGGCCTTGCTAGGTTTTCCTTTTACCGTTCTCAAGGTGGTTGTTGGGAGACCGGGTTATAGGATAGATAGCCGCACTATCAAGAGGGGATTTCGGTTGTGTAACTTGATCACATCGTCATAGGAAGCTCAATCCTTTGCATACTTTGCATCTTCCTACTTTGTTTCTTCTTGGTCTTTCTCAATGTGAGGTTCTTGAGATTGTTGTTAGCTCTTCAAGAAGCCCAAGTTCATCGAAAACGAAATTCGTATGCATCTTCTATGGCGTTTTCGAGTTTGAAGGTTTTATCGGTTCTTATTTAGGGAGGCTTCTTACCTTTCTTAATTTTGTTTTATCCTCCTTTATTGGGCTATGATGTTTCTCTACACAATCTTGTAGAGCTTATTGTCCTCGTAAAAACAAGCCCAAGATCATCGAAATCAGAGTCCGGATGCAAAAGTTATTGCGTTTTTCGTGAAGCCTATTTCATCCCGGTTGTGGATTCGATTCAACCGGCTCCCAGACCGGGTGGTCCGGTGCCAGGACCGGAAAACCGGATCTGAAACCGGGTTTTTCGGTTTTGCTATACCGAGTCTATCCGAGACTGTGTACTGACCCTAATTCCGGTTTTAAGTTCGGTTTTCCGGTCCAGGAACCGGACCGTCTGGTTCTGGAGCCGGTCGAACTGAACTTCCAACCGAATTCGCACAGATTTCTTTCAACGGCCATATTTTCTTTCCACTATAAAAGGGGGTTCTTCCCCCCAACGTTTTAGGGTGTTCTTGACCACGAAATTGACCTCCATTGTTGAACCTCTTGAGCTTGCTTCCTCCCCCTTCCCTCCTATGATTCTTGCATCTTTTGAGGGCTTTGGAAGAGGATATCTAGATCTACAATCCCCACCAATCAATTTCTCCTCTAAGCGAGGGAAACCCATTGGATCTAGATCTTGGAGTCATTGGTTGACTTCCACCATTGTTCTTCCTCTATAATTCCTCCCTAATACTTGTTGCTTTGGTGGGATTTGAGCACCCTTGGTGGTCTTGATTTGCATTCTTTCATAAGTGTTGAGCTCTCCATTACGATTTGTTTGAGTGAGAGACCGTGAGCTTGTTACTCTTGGAGGGTGACCTCCTAGTTGGCTTGGCGGTTGGTGCCGCGGTGTTCTCTTCGTGGAAGATTGTGAAGAGACCTGGGCTTCTCCTTCGTGGAGCTTGTGAACTGGTTGTGGAGCTTGCCATCTCCGGAGTGGAGGAAAAGCTAGCCATAAGGAAAGGGTCTATTCCTTCGTGGGATAGACTCGGAGAAGAAGGTGAGCCTTTGTGGCGCGTGAAGAATTCTTCGTGAAACCTCACGCCTCTCCAACATGACGTAGGGCCTGTTTGTTTGGGCTGTGGCTGTCTGTGCAGCTGTGTAGGGAAAGCTGCTGTGCAGGAAAAGCTGCTGTGCAGGAAAAGCTACTTCTCTGAGTTTGACTGTTTGGCAACTTGACTGGCTGTCTGGTTGTGTGCTAAGTAATTGTTTGTAATATCCCTGAAATTAATATAACACGTAAATTTCACTATTGAAGTGCATAAACGTATATGTTATTATTACATACCATATGTCACACATTGGTTTATCCAAAATACATATCCAACCATTAAACAAATAAAGATAGTCGCGTAATGAACATAGATACATCCACACTGATCATCTTCTTCTAGCATTATATAATGCAGTAGCGATGCGATCACGTGTTGAGTTCATGTATACTCTGTGTAGTCCACTAGGAGCAGTATCTCCGACTGATGTTGTTGATTGCCTTTGAACCTTACGAAGATAGTTCTCATCTGCATCACACCGATCAAACTGCTTGTCGCGTAAGTTGGAGTATCTAATGAAATTGTGAAGCGCTATGCAAGCAAGAATAATTCTTTTCTGAGTAACCAGACCGTAAGAAGGAATATACTTCAATATGCGCCATTTGTTTTTCAATATACCGAAGACACGCTCAATAGCATTCCGGAGCGATGAGTGTAAATAGTTGAAAATCTCTTCCCTATTTGTTGGTCTCCCTTCTCGACGAAAATCCGGTATGTGGTATGTATTCTGCTTGTAAGGAGCTAAGAACCCTTTTCTATCTGGATAACCAGAATCAACAAGGTAATATGTATCTGCACATGAACAAAAAAAATCAAACATCAACGACAATGCATTTGTAAATATATGTGTACCATGTTGACAAAGATATAGAATATTACCACCAGGAGGGGTCGGAAACTCTATTGGATACTTCTCAATGGAGCGTTGTAGAATGCATGTATCATGCGCTGAACCAGGCCATCCAGCAACAACAAAGGTGAATCTCAAATCAAAGTCACATATCGCTAGAATATTCTGTGATGTGTAACCATGCCTTCCTGTATGGTTAACCACCTCTTCTGCAGGCACTTCAACTGGAATGTGTGAGCCATCTATGGCGCCAATGGCATCTTTTAAATGAGGCCAAAAAAGCGTGCATCTTGAAGTCTTGGATGCACATCCTTGAACTCTTGATCTACTGGCTTTATGTTATCCTTACCCAACTTGTCCAAGCAATCCAAAACCATGTGAAACTTCCTATGAATTGTTTTAGTTGAACGACAAAAATGGTTCTCAACTTGGCTAAATGATTGTGGTCCTCCAACCATCCATAGAAACATAGCTAGGCATTCAACGGATGTCATGTCTCTAGTTGACTTTAACCCATAGCTAGAAACTAGAAGGTCGTGCAATGCATGAAACACATCAGGGTACATTCTAAACATTTGTGTAGCATCTTTTCCTATTTCCAAGTTGTTCATTCACCCATTCAAGACCTGTTTGTTCCAGAACCCTCCTAGGTTCTTTATTCAAGTACTTCTGACTATAGAGATTACCATAATATCCCAACACGGCAAGGTCATGCACCATTCCGAGCAATTGTAGTGTCTTTTCTAGTTTGTAGTCACGATCATCACCACCACCATCCATCTACAAAATAATTAGAACATGTCAAAAATCAGCAAATGATTCACAAAATAATTACTATACATGCAAAAATCATCAAATGCTTCACACAATAATGATTAGACATGCAACAATCATCAAATGCTTCACACAATAATGACTAGACATGCAACAATCATCAAATGTTTCACACAACAATCATAATGGTTGGCAAGTTTTACAATAATCACAAATAGTCTCGACAAAATAAATAAAGAAAGAATAATAACAAATAGTCTCCAACGGATACATAGTACACGCAAGTTCTGAAATGACAACAAAGCAATTACACATCTACTTGTTCATCTCATCATGGGTCCTCTGGAGCCAATCGAGCCTGCCCGCAGTTGTTGCAAACGCTGCGAACACCTCTCTATGATCCCTGTTCATAGCTAGCTTGCCAGCAGTGTACATGATAGCAGTTCCTTCACTCACTCCACAATCTCGAACCATTCCTAAAAAGTCCTTCATAATTGGGACCTGATCATCCTTGCTGCTAGAACTTCCTTCAGTGTGCCTTGATACAATTGTGTTCAGTGCATTGTTGTAGGCCGAGAACAAATCCTTCTCCCCATGCTTGCGTTTCCCTGTTCCCATTTCATTCTCTACATGCTTGCGTTTCGCTATTGCATTGTTGTAAGCCGAGGTATCATCATCAAGCATTATTGGAGCCTCATTGCCATTTCCTTCTTCCTGACCTGCAATGGCAGCTGATTGTCCAGTGACATGTGCCTTCCTAAACATAACATCTTGTTGTTCCAAGTTGGAAGGTGGCCCATTCCTAAATTTTGCATGGTCAGGGCGAATCTGAAAGAACATAATAGAGAAATCTGTCTGATGATCAAAATAACAAATACAAATAAAGGTCAAGTATAGAAAATGGTAACTTACCGCTATGTGATTCTTCCACCAATCATCATATGCATCCATAGTTTTTGTTATAGGATCCCAACCAAGCCCGGTCGCATTTGCAGTTCCATCCACCCCGTGTAATCCTTCTTTAAAGCATCCCATTTGTTCTTGAATTGTTTCTGTGTTAATCTTTCCCCTGTTTTTCGGCAAATTTATCTCCAAGATTCTTGTACCCCTTTCTACTCAAGCAACCCCCATCCCTATTGTTTCCATTCACTTCCTCCATACAAATGTCACAGAAAAGTCTAGTGTGGTATGGATCCCAAACCATCTTCGACATTTCAGCAAGACCAACACGTAGCAATACTACAACAAGCAACATAATTTCAGCAAGACCAACACATTATTAGCAGCAAACATCATCAAATTGGTCATTCGGTTTCAAGTGACATCAAGTTTTCAAACAGCACAACATCAACAAATTTTATAGCTATACAACATCTAACAACATCCCACATCAACAAATTTCATACCAATACAACATCTAAATTTCAGATCAGTACAACATCAACAAATTTTAACAGTAGCCTCACCTATGCAATCGGATGAGGGAGGCCTTCTTGGCAGCAGGGAGAAGGACCGTCGGGCAGTGGGGAATGGCAGGGAGGAGGGAATCTGCTGGTGGCAAGGAGGAGGCAGGGAAGATGGCGCCGGGGAGGAGGCAGGGAGGTGGGGGGTGGCAACGCTGGCAGGAAGGGAGACAGGGAACGTGGGGGTGGCGGGCGGCGGGCGGCAGGGCGACGGGCGACGGGCGAAGGGCGACAGGCGGCAGGGCGAGGGGCGGCAGGGCGACGGGAGACGGGCGGTAGGGCGACGGGCGGCGGGCGGCGGGCGGCAGGGAGGAGACAGGAGCGTGGGGTGGCGGCGCTGTAGAGAAAACCTATCGCGAGGGAGGAGACAGGAGCGCTGGGTCGGCGTTTTTTTTTCTGGGAAACGGGTCGTTGGGTGGCATTATGCTGTAAATTAGGTGAATAACATGTCCAAGTAAAAAAACGGTTCGCTCGCAGCTGCGGGAAGCACCCCCAGACGTGCTTTGCCTGATAGGTCTGTTTTATAGAAGTACTTTACCAAAAGCCCAACGTACAGCTGCCCGTTTGTTTCGTTTTTCTGGCTTTTTCCAGTGGAGAAGTGGTCAAAAACCCAAACAAACACCCCCGTAGCCCCCTTGCCAAAGGTGGTGAACACGGGAATACATCTTCGTTCGGTTATCTCTATATCCGAGCTTACTTTCCTTGTGATAGCCATCGAGCTTGAAGTACTTATATCTTGCTTATCACTTGTGGTATATTTATCTTGTGCTATCTTTCTTAGCTTAATTTGTTGTTGGTGCACTTAGTTGAGCCTTGTGTGTTTAGGTTTTGTGCTTGTAAAATAAGCATTAGTTTAATTCCGCATTCTATCAAGCCAAAACCGTAATAGTTTTGAAATTGCCTATTCACCCCCCTCTAGGCGACATCTCTATCCTTTCACATGGACAACCCGCCGAAGCGGAGAGCGCCGACAATCTCCTCTACTGGGATCACTTCTTCGTGGAGCGGCGCAAACAGGAGCTCGCCTGCCACGAGGGGCCGCCGAATGAGTCGCCGCCGAAGCGCAACAACTCGGCGGGTCGCCGGCGTTGGTGGAGCGCGCCGGGCCGGACGCTCGCGGCGGTGATGGAGCACATCAACCGCGGGAACACGCCGTGGCTCGGCTTCCCGCGTACGCCGACACCAGCGGCTAGGACGGGACGGCATCCTCCGGCGAACTGGACGTCGAGGAGGATGGCGAGCATGAGCTCGTCCTCCTCCATGTTGGCGTCCCACTCCTCCGGCTCGGCGCCACTTCGCACGCCGACTGCAGTCAAGCGTGAAGCGATCTCGCCGGTGCGCTCGTGCGGCATCGTCATCGGCGAGACGCGGACAAGGGCGTCGCCAACCGGCCACCTACGTCTCCGCCGCCCCAAGATAGAAGACTCGGCGCCGGCCGAAGACGCCGCCTTAAAGATGGCGCTGGAGCAGTCGGGCGACACGGCGCCGCCGCCGCCGGTCGAGCCCTCCTCGCCGGACATCCTGGAGTGGTCCAGGATGAACTGGGAGAAGGCGGAATGGCAACGCATCCTCGGCCTGTTGCAGGCCGCCCGACATCGGGCGTTGTCTGGGCGTGAGCTCGCCTACCAGGGCGCCCCGCTCTACGTCCTCGACGACGACGAGGACGTAGGCCCGTCCTTCCAACCCTGGAGGTGCCGCGTCCCAGGCCAGGGGAGCTCCCGCCAGAACCAGCCGCCAAGCAACGACGACGACGGCGGCGAGGATGACGGCGCGCCAACCCCGGCTACACGGCGTTCTACAGCAACTTCGGCACGTAGGACGGCGGAGGCACCAGCTGAGGCCACGACGGAGCCCTTTTTAAGTTTATTATGTATTAGTTCAGTTTAAATTTGATGTAATCCGCCTATATTCGCCCAACTTAATGAAATTCGTTCATCTTTAATGAATTTTAACCGAACTTGGGAACTCGGTCTGGGTACGCGAGTGGAAAAATGGGCGTACCTAGGCAAAAACTAGTTCTGTCCAGCCGAAAAACGGACCAATTTTTTGCGTGGGTTTGGCCAACGAGTGGAGATGCTCTAAGTACTCGACAGTTTGCTGCAAATCTCACTTAACACGTCACTGCAATCACCCATCAACATTTTCTTCCCTAGCATCATGATTGTTCTTTTTGCGAGCATCTTTACAGACAGCTTGTTCTTGTAATAGTTAGACTTAAAATTAGCAGAAGAGATGTTTGAGTTGGACACGTGTAATCAAGCCTAATATAAATAAAGTCACCAAGAGTATCCAAAAATAGCTAGAAGGAAGTTGTTGTTTAGACACAAGAATTTTTGGGTACGACCCGGCGCCCGTGACAGGGCTGCTAGACAAGATCTGATGTGTATTTGACCTTGGCGGGTTGGTCGCCGTTGGTACTATGTTATAATACATGAGGAGAAGCGTCCATTAAGCATGCCCTACGGATGTAGGCATTGATCGTTTTTTCAACGTTATCAAATCTCGGTGTCGTGCTACGATTGCTTGTTCTCGTATGATCTATATACGTCTTCATCAATAATGGTAGATATGGCTTATGTTTGCTGACGAAATGATGTGCATAGGGTGTGGGTACCGTCAACGTACAAGTTTTTTCCATACCCGTAAAGATAAATGGGAACCCGTGGGTACACATACCCGCATTTATACCACATCATATTGAGCAAAAAATAGTCATAATTGAAAGATGAGGAATACAAAAGCAATAGCGATCGCTTCAGAATCGGGATGCGATCACATAAGGAACATATGCACCATAACAGTCACAGCAAGAGAGGCGAAGTGATCATAACTAACCCACCGATGATAGTGAGATGAGGAAGTGTGGGGTTCGTCCTAACTAGCATCAATCAATGCTTGGTTAGGAGAAAATTAAGTATGTTAAAATATTACAAAAGCCTCGCTTGTCAAATTTGGGACCGATACATGGATATGATAGGTGTGATTTTTTTTCCATTTACATACCCATAAGTAATTTTTATTGCATATGTGCACTTCTAGGGGGTTTTACCTGCCAAGTACTCAATCCGTTCCAAAATATAAGACGCCTAAGGATTAGACAAAAGTCAATGTTTTCTAAGTTTGACTAAGATTATATACATAAAAGTATAAACATTTATAATACTAAATGAATATCAATAGATTCACCATAGAGTGTATTTTCTTAGTGTGTTTATTCAATATTATAGATGTCGATATTTTTTCCTAAATATGTTATCAAATTTATTAGCATTTTTTTTTGATTAATACTTAGACGCCTTATATTTTTGGATGGAGCGGAGTGCACGGATAATGGCAGGGTACCCATTGCCATCTCAAAACCCGGATTCCTTCCCCCTTCAACTGCTCCTAATTATTGCCTGTATTTATTCCACCTGCTATACTCGTATAGTATCCCCAATTAAAACGGGCACAGGTTTTCCATGAGCGGTCGATTGATCCATGCATCCACCCATCATAATACGTCGTCGATCCTCTCTTTACTTTGGTCTTTTTTCAGTCACCATCCGGGCTATGCTGCTGTAGCTAGCTGGGGGTTGATCGGCCACGAGCCCATCTTTAATAAAATTTAATTAAAGTAGGGAGCAGTCATGCAATGCAATCGTCCACATGATATGATACTAGTACTCAATTAAGAGACGAGCGAGAAGAGTCCCTAGTCGCACGGTACATTGCAAACCAAAAGGAGCAGAGTAAACACTGATATTGATCTTTCTTCACGAATCAAGAACACGTGCATACATCTAAAAGTTTGGAAAAGGACAGCACACACTGCTTACCGATAATGCATTGACGGCATATCAACCACTAAGCTAAACAAATTGCACCAGGAAGTAGTTGTAGTACTCCCTGCGATCCATAGTAATAAGTGTCGCTGATTTAGTAAGCCACACTTATTACGAATCGAAGGTTGTAGAAGATTTGGTAATGGATGGGTACATGCGTGGTTTCCTGCCCAATCCAGAATGCTACTGCTTGAACAGAATGATACCGGCGAATTAAACCTGATCCATGGAGCTACTCGAACTGAGATCATCGTCAACAAAAAAAAAGGATTACAGAGTACAGCAAAATACATGCGTCAGAACATCATGGCGGAAATCGATGAAGAGAAGCTAGCGGCTGATCAGCAAGTAGCTAGCAAGCAGCAGCTTGGCTAGCTCTTGCCGACCTGCCTGTCCATGCTGGCGCCGGGAGCGGCGCCATGGAGGAAGTGCAGCAGCACGGGGCTCTTGCACCGGGGGCACCTGGGCTGCTCCTCCGCCGCCTCCGAGAGCATCACGTACATGAGGCACTGCGGGCACCCCACCACCACCATCGGCTTCGACACCACCGCAGCCTCCTCCTCCGTGTCCGACGACACGCACGAGCTCGTCGGCGAAGAATCCACCGTGCTTGCCATGGATCAGCCCCTGCCCTGGCTACCTACGTGCCTACACTCCCTACCTAGCTGAGCTAGATTAGCTGGTGCACCACGTACTGATGGTGTTACTGCACCTATATGCTCATGGATGGATACTGTGCAGCGGTGAGCGCGCACAGGAAGAGAGGAGCTATGTTTGTGGTGCGGGAGAATGGGGTGACCTGCTATATATAGTGCTGCGCCCTGGGGAGGAAAGAGGGGACGGCATGGCGATCACTTGAATGCAAGAACAGCTAAGGGCTTCAATTTTTTGCTTCCTCTCCTGTCTTGCCGTACTTGATTTACTTTTCGTAGCTGTTTTTCTGCAGAGGACCAGTTTGTAAGCGCAGTTATGCTCAACACATGAAAGAAAAATATAACTATCTCAGTAAATCAAATAACAGATGATTGAAATGTACAAAAAGGGTCATAACTAGCAAATAAACAGGCTATTAGTTAATATACTTATTACTTGTTGGACTTTTCCTGAAATAAATAGTAGTGACATTTTTCAGGAGTAGCTGGACTAGAACGGTGTGAATCAATGGAATTAAGTACTCTCATAATAAGTGTCAGGAGTTTAGTTTATTTTAGTCCAAATTTGAACTAAAACCCAGATACTTATTATGAATCGGAGGGGTATTGTTTATCGGATTGTGCTTTCATGATGTCTCAACAGAGGGTGTAGTATAAACTTAAATGTAAAGCAGCAAGTCATGTCAAAGTAACACCTTTGTTAGACTACTTCGATCATATTAAGTATACTTCTATATAGGAAAAACATGCAAGAACATATTTCATGTGTTTTATTTTATCTAGTGGGCAGTTCTTGTTTAGAGGTCAAATAGATTGAACAGAAAAGTATGTAGCACCAAGATAGCTACTCCCGCACCAAGATGGCTATATAGGAGTACTACTATTGCTATCTTGTGGAGCAGTTAAAGTCCCACTGCAAATGAGTTCCAGAAAGTCCATATCTCCAAAAGGAAATCTTGTATGCACAGAGACATTTGTAAATGTGGCAATCAGGCAAGTTTCATCCTGTTGGTCATTATCAAACCCATGCCCATCGCCTGCCCATGACACTACCCATGTATATAATCGGACCGAAACTCATGATAACTACCCCTCGGGTAAGAAGTTATTTAGTTATTACTAATATTAATCAAGCAACGGGTAACCCGCAGGCTTAAATTTGCACTCACACCTCTAACCATGACTAGTCAGGTAACCCATGGGTATGCCAAAGACTGAAAATGATGACTCTACCTAACCAATTCGGATCGGGTGCCATGGGTGCCCAAACATCCATTTGTCAAATCGCCATTTCCAATATTTTCCCTTTCCCTCTTCCACCTGTAGGATTCAATTAGATGCATCTAATGTCCAAAAACTTCATGAAACAAGACCCACCTATCCATTTTTATAGTCAAGACAAGGCATGAATGTGAAAACTTGCATTCAAAAATCATTTATGGCCTCTTCGGATCAAAGGATTTACAGTGAAATTTTGTAGGATTCCCATATTTACGTATGTTTGATTCTACAGGATCATCAGATTAGGTGAATGAATTCTCATGACAACAATCCTTATAAAAAGCAACAGGACTTCAACCTAATTTTATTTTCCCTTTCAGAAATTTCATACACACACTCCCTCTGTCTGTATCTCTCTTTATTTCTGAAAAAATAATGTGTTTCTTTCCTGTTGAACAATTAAAAGGAACTATTTAAAAAAATTATACTGAAAACTAAAATACTGCAACTACAATTAAGATTTGGTTGCAAGAATCTATGGTGCGTAGGAATGAAGAAAAGCAATGCAGCTAACCAAAATTAATAACAGGCATAAATGAAGCACTGTTTTATCTTGTGGGCGGGACTTGAATGGGGGGAGGTCAGGCCACTTTTGATGAAAGATACCGTCCAGCTAAGATTTTCGCATCTCATACCATACATATACGCAATTCTAAGTCTCGAGAAATTGGGCTCATAAGCACCGCATAAATGCTGTCTTGTGCAGGCATTCATCCCGACTAGTAAAAGCTCCCAGCTTGGACAGCGGTGTGTGCAATTCTAATTGATACTGAAACCTGCTGTGGCGAGTTAAGGCTCATTTGATTGAAGCTGCTGTACTGGAAGATGCCAGACC
This sequence comes from Avena atlantica, assembly GCA_910589765.1. Lineage (NCBI taxonomy): Eukaryota > Viridiplantae > Streptophyta > Magnoliopsida > Poales > Poaceae > Avena > Avena atlantica. Next base: position 421,105,071 of record OU342734.1, on the reverse strand, counting down.
TTAAATGAGAGAACAGTAGACATCTGGCAGTTCATTAGACTCGTAGTACTGAAGTCCTACGAAGGAATTTCTCCCATTTAATCGGCCCAAAGCCGAAATACTCCTTCAGAAGCCAATTACAAGGCAAACTCCTCTAAAGTTGCCAAACAGAGGGACAGATTATTAGCATATGAACGTACATGTACTGAACCTTCTAGACAAAAACATTTGTACTCCCTCCGTTCAAATATATAAGATGTTTTAGCCTTTTTTGAAACACATGTATCTAGACGATTTTTTGTGTGAAGGTTCAGTCATTTTGCTCCAAACCTACACACTAATAACATCAAGATACATGTGTTTCATAAAAAAGCTAAAACACCTTGTACTTCGGAGCGGAGGGAGTAGTAATTAGTAAGCTCTTCATTCACAACCTACCCAAGGAAGATGTAAAGAAATGTTTCTTTGGTCGGAACATGAATGTATAAGTAAAAGTAACTTCCAGACGGCAAAGAGTAAAAGTAATTTCCAAAACTGACTGCAAAAGGACTTTAATCATCCATTGCAGAAGAGACTAGTACTCTGCGATTTCAGAGGAAAATTAAGCATTTCAACCTCCCTGTACTGATATTTTTTTTAACAACCTCAGGGTTCAATAGTATTACCAACAAAAGAGACTGGAAAATGGCCAATGAGAGAATAATGCTGTTTATTGAACGATATCTTTTAAGATCAAATGAAGAAACCAACAAAGTACAAGTAAGCTAGCATACTTTGGCTTGGTACCCATAGAATGTACAATGTAGGAGATGGACAAGCAGCAATGGCAAAGGCTCAATTAATTCATTACCTGATTGACACGAACAAAACAGACAATGAACCACTACTCCTAGAAAATACATGCAGAGGTTTGCTAATAGCAATCGGTGATGCATGTGCATTGCCAGTAGCAAAAGTCTCAACTGTAAAATGGTCGCAATGCAAGAAATATGCAACAATAATCTAAGAGTCTATCCCACAATCATCCATAACTATTCTACCATGCTTACATCTGCAGACTTGGCGAGCTCACCTTGGGGCTGCAGGCTTGGCGTGGCTTCGGGAGGCAGCAGCTGCAGGCTTGGAGGTGTATGTCGGGGAAGAAGGCAGCCAGGAGGTCTGGCTGTTGCGGGACGCGAACCTTCGGGTGACGTTGTCATCCGTGAAGGCAGCGGTGAGCGGCGGGTAGGAGACGGAGATGTCGGATGGCATCCGCGGAGACTCCTGTTCCGGCTCCGAAGAGGGCGCTGCAGAGCTCGAGGCGGGACGGACACTGGGCCAGCAAGAGGACGGCTCGCCGCGGCGACGCTCTGAGCAACGGCGGCATGCCCGGAGGAACCGCGAGTTGGCGGCGCGTGATTGCGTGAAGGAAAAGGAGGCGTCGAGATTTGTGCTGAGCACTGAACATCGGATTATCGGAACGATCGATATTTTCTTTCGGATGACCCCCGAAGAGACAACGATCGATACTGTTGAACGGCTCACATGCTTTAGACCATCTCCACTCGGAGGCCCACACACAATGGTATCTAAGGCTGGCCGGCCCGAAACTCGTGTGCTCAGCCCGTATGGGATCTCGCCCAACACGTGCCTTAACAGGCAGTTGTAGCACGCGTCGGCCCGTTTAGCTTTTTTAGTTTTTCCTGTTGTGTACTGTTTTTTCTTATTTATTTTTAGAAAATGTAGTCCGTTTAACTTAATGGGCCAGATCCCTTAGCTACCGTGACGTGTCTGGGCCGGTAAGCTGGGCATGGGCCGGCATAACACACTCACTCGTTAAACGGACCACCGTGTGGTAGGGCCATTTCAGGCCCGTGAAACATAGGGTCATACATATGTTAGGCCGGTCCAGCCCGTTGGTCAGGTTTGAATGGTGTGTAGCAATCCTCTATCTATACACGCATTGACTCGAAGCAAAGAATCTTCGACAACATCCCAAATGCTCCAATCGGTCTATTTTTGTTCTCTCGAACACTTTTAGCCAAAATTAGCACCAGACTAAGGCCCTAAAATGTTGTCCTCTCTCGATCATCACTTTTCCCACAAACTGGTCCCAATTTTAGTGACGGTTTGTGGGTGTCCGTATGTCAATGAACACGATTTCATGTCCGTCCTGGCCTACCTGCCGGCAAAACAAATCCCACTCTTAAGCCTCCTTTGATTCATAGGAAAGAAAAACCGAAGGAATAGAAAATATAAAGGAACGGAATGGGCTACATAATTGATTTCTATAGAAAAAGGAATTCTCATAGTAATCTATGAAGGATTTTTTCCATAAAGTTGAAGCTCATGCTATTTTTCCGTGAAAACACACTTCCAAGTTGAAAGGGCATGTATGCCTCCATGTGTGATTTTGATAATTAATGACAATTTTTTTGGACTAATGTGTAAATTGAGTTTTACTTGTAGGTTCCATTGGCATCGCTTGGGCCATGTATTGGTCTCAAGGTTGAAAGTGGAAGAAATGTTCAAGGGCTTTGTATCATTGGAATCATGAAGAAAGAAGGAGCTTGAAGGTTGACCAGGACAAGTGCAAAGAGTTGCATCAAGATGGATCAACCTCAAGAAGGGATGAAGAAGGGAAAGCTCAAGATGCGCCATCTCAAAAAGATCTCATGCTTGAAGCTTGCCGTCCTCATGATCATGGAGTGATGAAGACAGGTTCAAAGAAGAGGTTTCCCCATGGAATATGGGGGAGCAATTTGTGAGTCTTCATCTTCATCAAGCAAGAGCAAACAAGAAAGGTGTTCCCACTATAGAAGAACAAGACGGTCTACATCAAGTTCAAGTGGGATGCTCAAGGCAAAGTTATGTTCTTGATAGGGCTTCTTTTTTGCCGGTCTCGTGTTGTTAGTTGGGAGACCGGGTTTAGGATAGATAGTCGTACTATCAAGAGGGACTCTCAAGCGGGTGTCTCGTTTGCATCGTTCGAAGAGCTCAAACCTTTGCATTCATAGCATCATCTTTCTTGGTTGTTATTTGGTTCTTGCCCATGAGAGGATCTAGAGCTTGTGGTCATCATCATAACAAGCTCTAGTTCATCGTTTAAGGATTTCCTTGCATATATTATTGCCATTTTTGATCTTGCGAGTTTTCCGGCTCCAAACCTTGGGGCATACTTCACATATATATTCATGGTATTTTCTCCCAAGGTGATACCCAATATTCGTTGTTATCTTTCCAATAAAATTGGTTTCATCTTGTTTGCAGTTCGGATGCAAAAGTTATTGCATTTATGGTTTCTGGAATTTCCCTGACCGGAAGTTCCGCTAGGGCATTTTTGCCGCCGGAAGTTCCGGTGGAAGTTCTGGTTCTTCTCCCGCTCATGTTCAGTATTCTCTCTGTTTGGTTTGTTGTTTTTGACGGAATTTGGGCCGGAAGTTACAGCGGTAATACCGCCCCCATCGGAAGTTCCGGCCAGGGACCGGAAGTTCCGCTCGGGCCTAGTTGTCGCCGGAAGTACCGATTGAAAATCCGGCTCTTGTTCCGCTCACGTTTAGTAACCTTCTGTTTTGGATGTGTCTATTTGACGGAACTTTCGTCGGAACTTCCATCGGAATTTTTGGTGGACCGGTGAAAGTTTCGACCAGGACTCACGTTTTTAGATTCTCGCATCGCAGTTTTTGACCGTTGGTTGTGTGCCACCGGAACTTCCGGCCTCCCACCGGAAGTTCCGATCAGGGTCGTGAATGCCCATAATAGGTAGATCTGGGAGACCTTTAAAAGGGGCTCCTCTTCCCCTTCGTGGGTACTAGCTTTTCTTCTTGGTTCTTGGCTTTCTATCTCTCCTCCATTGTTGACCTTGAAGAAGCTTTCCCTCTCCCCTTTCCCTTCCTATGATTCTTGCATCTTTTTGAGGGATTTGAGAGAGGAGATCAAGATCTACAATCCCCCAAGCTAAATCCCTTCTTTGTGAAGGAATCATTAGGATCTAGATCTTGGAGAGTTTTGTGTTCTCCTCTTGTGTTCTTCCTCCTTTATTCCCCCAATAGCTTTTGTAGCTTTGTTGGAATTTGGGAGTGAAGGACTTGCCCTTGCATTTGTTGCATAGGTTTGAGTTATCCTTGGAGATTTGGCGAGTATAAGCTTGTGGGCTTATTACTCTTGGGTTCCTTGGAACCCTAGACGGTTGTGTGGTTGGATTATTGACCTTTTGCGGTCTTGTATCCTTTTGTGGCATTGTAGCCTTTTGTGGCTTTGTTGTTGGGAGCCTCCAATTGAGTTGTGGAGTTAGCCCTTGTTGGAGATATGCCCTAGAGGCAATAATAAATGTAGTTATTATTATATCTTTGTGTTTATGATAAATGTTTACATTCATGCTATAACAGTATTAACAAGGAAACATTAATACTTGTGTGATTTGTAAACTAAATAAGAGTCCCTAGTAAAGCCTCTTCATAATACTAGCTTGTTGGTTAATAGATGATTGTGGTTTCCCTATCATGAACATTGAGATGTTATTAACAACAAGATCATATCATTAGGAGAATGGTATGAAGGACATACTCCTATAGATAAGCGTAGCATAAAGATCAAGTCATTTTAATAGTTCAATTGCTATAAGCTTTCTGATACATAGTAACCTAATTCCTTCGACCATGAGATCATGCTTATCACCATCACCGGAAGGATGCTTTGATGACATCAAACACCACACCGTAACTGGGTCGCTATAAAGGTGGCATTGAGTGTTCAGAATGTATGGGTTGAGACACATGGATCAAGAGTGGGATTTGTCCATCCATATGACAGATAGATATACTCTGGGCCCTCTCGGTGGAATGTCATTCAATTAGCTTGCAAGCATGTGACTGGCTCACAAGGGATCACATACCACGGAAACGAGAAAAGAGTACTTATCGGTAACAAGGTTGAACTAGGTATGGAGAGATACCGACGATCAAAAACTCGGATAAGTAAACTATCGTGAGACAAAGGGAAACTGGTATCATATGTAAGTGGTTCATTCGATCGCAAAGTAATCTTAGAAATATGTGGGAGCCATATGAATTTCCAGATTCCTCTATTGGTTATTGTTCGGAGAAGTGTCTCGATCATGTCCGCATAATTCACGAACCGTAGGGAGACACACTTAAGGATTCGATGTTGTTGAGTAGTTATGGAATGATGAGTAAGAGACCCAATGTTTTTCGGAGTCTCGGATGGGATCCGAGATATCATGAGGAGATCCGCAATGGTCTGGAGAATAAGATTCATATAAGGAAAGTCCTGTTTCGGAGTTGGGGAATGATTCCGATGATTTCATCGGGAATGTTCTAGAAGGTTCCGGAAGGTCCGGCACTCCGGAGGAGAAGGGTACATGAATGTGTCATGACAATGTGCAATTGTTGCATCATGTAATAGGTATCATGGCTGAGCAAAATAAAGGGAAAATCAAATCCTAGTTTAAAAAAGTCAAACGCCAATTTGAAAAGTCAAACGACAAGTTTGCTTGGTGGAGGGAGAGTAGGAAACCTACTTGGGGAGGAAGTCCTCCTCCCTCCACCGCCGGCCAAGGAGGCCGACTTGGGGGAGGACTCCCTCCCCCTTGGCCGCGCCCTCCCACCTATAAAAGGAGGGGCAGGGGTGCCCGTCTAGACCTACACCTCTCTCCACCAAAACCCTAACCCTAGCCGTCGGCCACCAAGTCGCCGCTGCCCCCTAGGGTTTTCCCTAGCCACCGAGTTGGGGACCTCCCCAAGTCCTAGCCGCCGGCCTAGCTCTCTCCCATTGGTGCCACTAAACCCTAGATCGCCAAGGCCTCTCTCATAGTCCACCATACTCGCTCCGGCTTAAGGCGAAGCCCTGCAAGATCTCCCCTCTACTTCCGGTACCACGCCGTCGTGCTGCCGGAATCATGAGGAGAGTGCTACAACCTCCACTGCCTGCTGGAACAAGGGAGAGGAAGGTCTTCATCGAGTACCAAACGTGTGACCGACTGCGGAAGCGCTGCCGGAACGCAGCGCCGGAAGGATCGTCTACACGATCTTGAGATCGGCAAGAGTACGACTACATCACCCACGAGAATCTGCTCTCGTTAAACACTTTGGAATCTTCGAGGGTGAGTTCCTCTATCGACTCATTGCTACAATCTAGTAGATAGATCTTGGGTTGTTTGTTTGCATGCGGTAGAATTTTTTTGTTTTCCATGCTACGAACCCCTACAGTGGTATCAGAGCCGTGTCTATATGTAGATCTGTTGCACGAGTAGAACACAATGGTCATTGTGGACGGTGGTGCTTTTATTATCAATTGCTTCTTGTGTAATTTGCATCTTGCGGTATGATGGGATGAAGCGGCCCAGGCTAACCTTACATGACATCGTTCATGAGACTTGCTCCACGCTCAACATGCAACTTGTATTGCATAAGTGGCTTTGTGGGTGTCTGTCTCTCCCATTATAGTATAGATCCATTTTACAACGGGCACTTGATAGTTCAAACATCAACGTTGTGGTTCTTGTTCGTAAGTTAGATCGACACTTATTGAAAGCCCCAAACCACGTAAAATATGCAAAGAAAATTAGAGGCGTCTAACTTTGTTTTGCAGGGGTGTGTTGTGATGTGATATGGCCATGATTGTGATTATATTTGATGTATGCAATGTTCCTTATTATAAGTTGGCAACCGGAAGGAGCCATATGGTTGTCTTTAAATTCTGTTAAGACCCGCGTGTCTATTCAAAGTAGTTGTAATAGTTGGAGCTGGTGGACGACAACCATGAAGCGGCGCCATTGACCTTGACGCTATGCCGGTGATGATAGAGATCATGTTCGTGCTTGAAGATGGAGATCGGAAGCACAAGAAGGAAGGCCATATCATATCACATATTATGAATTGCATGTCATGTTAATCCTTTATGCATCTTGTATTGCTTAGTTAACGATGGTAGCATTATAAGATGATCCCTCATGCACATAAATTTCAAGTTTTAAAGTGTTCATCCTTAGTAAGCACCGTTGCTAAAGCTTGTTGTTTAAGCACCACGTGATGATCGGGTGTGTTAGATTCTACAAGTGTATACAACGTGAGCAAGCCAGATTGCTCATGCGGAAGCTAAGGTTTGATCTTGACGAGCCTAGCATGTACAGACATGGTCTCGGAACACGGATCACCGAAAGGTAAAGCATGAATCATATAGTAGATATGATGAACATGTCGATTGTTCGCCATTGAAGCTACATCAACTCTCGTGATGATCGGTTTTGATGTGATGGATTTGGTTCGTGTGATCACTAAAACAATGTGAGGGATATTGTTTTGAGTGGGAGTTCACTTAGATTAATTTAACTATTAATTAGAACTCAATTTGTCATAAACTTAGTCTAAACTATTGCAAATATGTTGTAGATCAATGGTGGCCCCTACCATCAATTTTAATGCGTTCCTAGAGAAAGAAAAATTGAAAAACAATGGAAGCAACTTCGCGGATTGGTTCCGCAATTTGAGGATTGTCCTCAATGCTGGTAATTTGACCTATGTGTTGGATGCACCGCTAGGTGACTCGCCTGCAGCTGATGCTACCGATGAAGTAAAAAACGTTTACCTCGCTCGAAAGAATCAGTACTCCACAGTTCAGTGTGCTATCTTGTATGGTTTGGAATCGGAGCTTCAGAAAAGGTTTGAGAACCATGACCCACATGATATTGTCTGTGAACTCAAATTGATATTTGAGACTCACGCGGCAGTTGAGAGATATGAGGCTTCTGAAAAGTTCTTTAATTGCAAGATGGAAGAGGGCAGCTCCATCAGTGAGCATGTGCTTAAGATGTCTGGGCACGCAAACAAACTCCAAAGTTTGGGTATAGTGATTCCTAATGCTTTGGGGATTTACCGTGTCCTCCAATCACTACCACCAAGTTACAAGAACTTTGTGATGAACTACAATATGCAAAGCATGAACAAGCAGTTGCCAGAACTCTTCTCCATGTTGAAATCTGCAGAAGTGGAGATCAAGAAAGAGCACCAAGTGTTGATGGTCAATAAGACCACCAAATTCAAGAAAGGCAAGTCTAAGCAAAAGGGAAACTTCAAGAAGGGCGGTAAGAAAGTTGACGCACCGACGAAGAAGACCAAGGCTGGACCAAAGCCTGATACTGAGTGCTTTTACTGCAAGGGAGAAGGTCACTGGAAGGGGAATTGCCCAAAGTACTTGGCGGATTTGAAGAACAGCAACATCAAGAAGAAAGGTATATCTGATATACATGTTATTGATGTGTATCTCACTAGTACTCGTAGTAGTGCCTGGGTATTTGATACTGGTTCGGTTGCTCATATTTGTAACTCGAAATAGGTGCTGCAGAATAAACGGAAGCTAGCGAAGAACGAGGTGACGATGCGCGTGGGAAACGGATCAAAGGTTGATGTGATCGCGGTCGGCACGCTACCCCTTCATCTACCATCGGGATTAGTTTTATACTTAAATAATTGTTATTTGGTGCCTGTGTTGAGCATGAACATTATATCGGGATCTTGTTTATTGCGAGACGGTTACTTGTTTAAGTCCGAGAATAATGGTTGTTCGATTTATATGAGTAATATGTTTTATGCACATGCACCTTTGATAGATTGTCTATTCTTGTTGAATCTCGATAGTGGAAATACACATATTAATAACATTGAGGCTAAACGTTTGAAATCGAGCGATAACTCGACCTATATGTGGCACTGTCGTCTTGGTCACATTGGAGTGAAGCGTATGAAGAAACTCCATTCCGATGGACTTCTTGAATCACTTGATTTCGAATCACTTGAAAGATGCGAAGCATGTCTGATGGGTAAAATGACTAAGACTTCATTTTCTGGTATGATGGAGCGAGCTACGGACTTATTGGAAATCATACATACCGATGTGTGTGGTCCAATGAGTGTAGCATCACGCGGTGGTTATCGTTATGTTCTTACCTTCACGGATGACTTGAGTAGATATGGGTATATCTATTTCATGAAACATAAGTCCGAAACTTTTGAGAAGTTTAAGTAATTTCAAAGTGAGGTAGAGAATCAACGTAACAAGAAGATTAAGTTTCTATGTTCTGATCGTGGAGGTGAATATCTAAGTTACGAGTTTGGCGAGCATTTGAAGAAATGCGGAATACTTTCACAGTTGACACCGTCGGGAACACCACAGCGTAATGGTGTGTCCGAACGTCGTAATCGAACTCTCTTAGATATGGTTCGTTCTATGATGTCACTTACAGATTTACCGCTATCATTTTGGGGTTATGCATTAGAAACAGCCGCATTCACTTTAAATAGGGCACCATCTAAATCCGTTGAAATGACACCGTATGAATTATGGTTTGGGAAGAAACCTAGATTGTCGTTCCTTAAAGTTTGGGGTTGCGAAGCCTATGTAAATAAATTACAGCCGGACAAGCTTGAACCCAAAGCGGAAAAATACGTCTTCATAGGATACCCGAAG